>OW119923.1:85110646-86310646 GCA_933210815.1 Meta bourneti | reverse complement strand
GGTAATTAATGTTGCACTAAAGCAACACAATGGGCTCTTAGCGACGGTCCATGATCAATCCTAAAGGAAAGATCCAAAGAGAACTCGTAATTATGAATAACAGTCAGACGACGAAGTTAACACCTGAGCAGGCACCCCACTCTTCAAACTTTCATGCCACAGCAATTGAAGCCACAACAGATTCAATGTGCACTAGCCCCCGCATACACGACGGTCTTTGGTTGGACCGAGTTTCGAACTCGAAACCCTCCAGTCATTAGTCATTAATCTATTACACTTCCAACTGGGCTACAGCATCCACACTTGATTACCCAGAGTTCACAACCAGGTTACTTTACTGTCTTGTTACCAATCAAGGATCTAAAAGCTGGCATGTAGAACTCCATGGCAACACCTACTAGTGCACTAGTTCAATTTGACAATGGCTGGTTATGGCAATTTGAATGATTCGATTTTCGACTATAGGAACATGAGTAGATGTCAAAGTCAGAAACCTTGATTAAATTCTACTTCAATTAAATTATTTCATAACTTGGTTTGACAGTGTTAGCTTTAGGTAGCATATTTACGATTGTTTATTAACTTATCTTGGGTGTCTGTTCTAATTAAAATGTCTTTCACAATTTTGAAGCAGATTTCATGTTTGATATATATGCTATCCAAGTTAATAAAGTTGCAAAATCCCTTTTCCTTCTACATCTCTACTGTGCAAAAATAATATTGTTTTGCGACAGCAATAATTAGCAATATATGAAATTTACACTTTATAGTGATGCAAAGTGTGTTTCCCACATCATCCAAAAGCACAGCAATGCCTACTTCCAGGTAAGTTCCAACCCTAGTAGCAAACATACCAGGTAACATACTTGCCAGCTTGTAAACTATCCCCATGGAAATGTACCTTTAGCTCGATATAATTAATGAAAATTTAGAACAATCAAGCTTAAGAGGCCTGAAAATAGTTCTGGTTTATTTAACTTGGTCTTCACAAATAAATCTATACCTATCTTACTGTAATTCTATCAAATGATTAGGTATAGATGTCGTGTTTATTCTAAAAGATATGGGGGTACTGTTATTAATGTACATTATGTTAGTAAAGGAAGTAAAATTATTACAATGCACTAATAGTCAAATCTAAAGCAGGTCATTTTGTTACAGCTACACAAGTTCACCATCATTTAAGATAAAAATAAACATGAATGGGAAACTAAATTTTATATAAAACTTCATTCGGTGTAGCAAACATCTACTTTTAAATGAGTCTTTCCCAAAATATGGAAGACACAAAAGATTTACAAAAAGGAGGAACTCCTATCAGATAAGGTAAACGTTGATATAATTCAAAAATAGATTTCAGAAATTGTTTTATTTTAGCATCTAGTATTTTGGAGCTGAACAATGGTGGGCATTAATCTCTAATTAGCTGTGTCAGAATTTTACATTTATTGTAGTATTTATTTTTGCTAAGAAAAAAAAAATTACCTTTGATAAGTGTTTTTGTGATTTCGAATAAGTTATCAATGAAGTTTGAGATAGATTTTCCAGTCAATTAAATATGTAGGTAAATATACAGAACCTTGTGAAGTAATAAAAAATACAGAACCTTGTGCGAAATTAAGTTCATCATTAAGTCTGTTGTGTGTTTTGCTGGTTTTCTGAGGTCTGATTGGCATTTTTCAGCATCAAGGATTTGGTGAATTACAAAAATGCAACCAATTCATTATAATGAACATCACTGATTTTCCTATCTTCCATCTGAGGTTCAGAAATTTGCTAAATGAAAGTAAATCAGACCTCTCATACTTTCTCCCTTAAACTGGCATACTTTTTTAAAGCAAAAGTTGTACAAATTAAAACCTCATTGTCACATTAAGGTTCTGTAAAACTACCTCAGTGTATTCTCTTGAATAGGGTAACATCACAGCACAGAAGGAAAAATGTAAAAATATCAAACTAAAATAATTAAAGATAAAGTATTTTCTGAGCAATTTGACTATGAATTGACTAAAATGAGTTCACCTTCTTTTTGAGATATTTGGTAATCATGTATGACATTGATATCAATTAAGGAAAATAATTTTCATCAAAACTAAATGAATCTGCAATTTTACTGATTGCTCTAGAGAGTGAATGAGTACTGGATATATATGAAAACCATATAGATGTCCAAGTGAAGTTTTAAAGTACCTCTTTGTTAGTGCATTTAAATTAAGCAAACATAATACTTAACTGAGCAAATTTACTGTTCTGCGAAGGTCACAGTTCAAATAATTTCATAAAAAATGTTTCAAATAAGAACAGAAATAAAGTCTGTGTGTTGGAGTGAATGAAAATCTAAAATAAACAAACCCCATGAGCATCTTCATCTCCTGCACATATCAGCAATGAGCTAGCATCATCAGGATGAGGTAAAAGCTTGGACCGAGTCAGCTGAACCTGATTTCGACCACCTTGCACAGACTGAACTGGATTACACAGGACACCTTGTCCAGATGGATCACTAACAAGCTCACATAGCTGTGAAATAAAGAATTGACAAGCTTAAACAACTATTGCAAGTTGGTTACAAACACATTTAATGAACAAAAAATTCATAAAACTAACATTCAATACATACCTGTACTTTGGTAGGAAAAGGCCAGTGTCCATTTTGTGAGTTTTGAGAACACTTCCTTTAGTAATTACCTTTTTAATTTTTAATACAGCATACAAAAATGTATTCCAATGTTTTGATTTATTTTTTGTAATGTATTGATAGGAGGTAGTTAATTAATGTCGCACTGGAGCAACACAACGGGCTATTTGCAACGGTCCGGGATCAATCCTTAAAGGAAAGATCCAAGGACAGCACCAAGTAATTTTGAAGCAGTCAAGCAACGGTCAGATGACAAGGTCAACACCTGAGCTGGCACCCAAATCCAAACTTCCACACCACACCAACATGAGGACATTTGGGGCCATGACAGATTTAATGTGCACCAGCCCATGTACACATCTGTCTTTGGTTGGACCGAGTTTTGAACTCGCAACCCTCCGATTGCTAATCCATTATTCTTTCAACTGGACTACCATGGCCCATTGATAGGACATTTAGTACTTTTTCTATTATAACTTTCATTACCTTCAAATGATTTGTAAATACAACTCAAAATCATCAATTTTGGATACTGGTACTCTTCCTACCAAGGTAGACATATTATAGAACCTTGATTATCCGTGCTATGATTAACCGAACGTGTATGTTATAGAAACCAAATTTTATACTGAATTTCTTTACTTTATGAATCTTTCAGTTACAGCAGTAGTAACATGTAGTACAGAAAATTTTTTAGTATTTTGTATAGGCTGTTTTGTTACTACAGCTGTTATACAAGTTCCTGGCTTCAGTCCACATTACCTTGGATAATCAAGGTTCTAAAACACACTATTAATTCAATGTCATGGCATTCCTGTCTAAGAGAAGCATAAGAATGAACCTCGAAAATTGATGATTCAGTACCTCTCCCAAGCTGTGTTTACTGTATCACACACATTCCCTCTTTTGACTTTAACCTCCAACTATATTAGATATCGTGCCCTGGGCTGATGTCTTTTTCTAATTTAAATGTTACATTACATCTCAAAACAAACTAGCTTTTGATTAACCACTTGTCCCCATAATTGTTCGTCTAATATGACAAAGGGCAGAAGTCAGTGATATGGTAAGTATGAAAAATAATTAAGGTATTTCAAATGCTTTTATTCTTTAAGGCACACAATTTTCAATTGTTCAAACCATGGTTTAAGAAATTGTTGAAGGAAGTTCACCTTTATATAGGAAATTCTTGATCCTTTCTAGGAGAAGTAAGAACATAAGAAAGAAATAAATGCAAGTAAAACTCAAGAACATGGTATCGGCCCCTCACCAAATTGGTGACTAAACATTTTCGTCCCTAAACAGCTATTTGAATGAGTGGCACTAATAATTGTCCCAGTGTGTGCTTTGTCAAACCTTCACTGATTGTCACGGCTTTGTAAAAAGGAATTGCTGCTACTCGTTGGAATCTGCCATATTGGATGCCTTCCATTTGGGCACAAGTAGAAGAGCATGTAATAAAATTACGAGTTGGTTGGTTGTTTTGGGGTTTTATGGCAAAAGGGCCATATTTGGCCAAGCTGCACCAAAAACAAGACAAACAACTTCAAGTAAAAAATGTCAAGGGAAAATGTTAGGAAAAACCTTACTTTTCTTTTCTAAATTTTACTGATCCGTCATATTTGATAATTCATACTTTGCGACTTTTGAACCACCTACCAAAACAAGAGTAATTCAATTCAATTCTTACCCGATATTGGTGAACGAACTCAAATTAACATTCTTTATAATAATTTAACTTTAATGATGTTATATATCAATTTAATATTACTTAAGATTTGACTTTTATGGAGTTATAATATTTCTTTTGACATTTGATTATTATGTAAATCTTGTCACGGTTATGCAAATTTTATGCAAAACTTGTCACTTTCATACTATTATAAAAGCGGTTGCCATCTGTTGTATCAGTATTCCCGCTCTCGCTTGCTTGATCCCGTACTCGGTTACTTAATCTCTCTCGATCAAGTTATTAGTAACCATCCGTAGATTGCAATCTTTTAATTTTAACTTAAAATTTATTTGTTATTGTTTTGAATAAATTCTAGTTTGAATTTTTTAAAACTTCGTCGTGTGTACTTCTATTAACTTAAGTTCGTATCAGCCTAATAGAAGGTGATGGTTTATTTTAATTCACTGCGTGGACACTCAAAGTAATCTAAAAAATCAATTAGAAAAAGAGGGATGGGATGAAAGCAGGTAGGTATTCAATTAACGTTGAACTGGAGCAACACATTGGGCTATGGCGACAGTCCTGGATCAATCCCCAAGGGACAACACCTCGTCATTTTGAACCACAGTCAGATGATGAGGACACACCTGAGCTGGCATGGCATCTTACTCTCCAAACTTTGACACCACGCCAACATGAGGACATTTGAGGCCATAAAAGATTTAATGTGCACCAGCCCCCTTTGTACACGATGGTCTTCGGTTGGATTCAAACTCACAACCATCTGGTTGCTAATCCGTTACTCTCCAAACGGGCTACCGTGGCCCTTGTGATGAAAGTAGAAAAGGATTGCTTAGGTATTGCAGGAGAGCAACACCTGTGTTTTCTAAATATAGTAAACCCCATGGGTTAGGTTGTTTTGGGTTTTTATAGCACAAGGGCTATATTTTGGCCATGCTGCACCAGAACAAGACAACATTAAGCAATGAACACACTCAAGGAAAGTTTCAGAAACAGAAGAGAGAAATATACCCAGGGAGGACTCAAACCTGACAGGAATCGAACCTGTACCGCCTACATCTCACAGGTTGCTAGAGCAACGGGCATACCCACTGAGCCAAGGTGGTCCTGCAAACCCCATGGGGAAAGGAAAGATCACTAGAATACTTTGGGTCAGTGAAGCCCATATACACTTAAAGGAGAAGTGCCCCAGAGGTCAAACATACGACAGGCTACCATAATCCAAAATTATAGCCAATCGGTGATGGTACATTGAAAATGAAATACAATATTCTATCGAATTGAACACCTAGAAATTTATGATTATGAAATTTTATAAGATTTTTTAACTTATAAAGTTTCGTAAAAAGTAATCCTTAGTACTTGAGAATAAAATTGTCACTTACTGTATGAGACAGACGTGGCTGGCACTGAGAAGGACGGCATGATATTAAAAAATTACCAGAGACAGGTTCCGAGCTTAGAGAAGCAAGGGGCCCTGTAATAAATAAGTGAAAAATTAAGAAATCAATCATTTGAATTTAACAATACATCAAATCTTTCAAGTGATCAAATTCAATCATTTAGTCAATGTCTCGTAATCAGTCCTATACAGATTTACAAGATTCTTGCTTTACATGAAAGAAATATATTCCTGAGATTCTTAACTATCAATAACATGTCACTGAAAGTCATGTTAACATGACATTAAAATGTTGGTTAGAATATTCTCTATACAAAAATTATTATATTTAAAATTAATTTGAATAGAATATAAACCAATGTAGAAGTAATGTTCCTAAAAGTTTATTTGCATCCATACAGTCAATACATTTATATATGTATGCAAAAGTGCAATTAAGTATGCCTTTAGTACAACATGGTGCATAATTTTAAGAAAATGAATATATTTTGGAACATGAAACTGCTAGAGAATAACGAAATGGGTAAGAATGAAAAATTTGTGCAAATGAAAACTTTTTTAAATATTGACAAACTACTTAGAAAGAATTCACAAATGCAATTCTTTTGAAATTTTGATTGGGCAACTCATTACACATTTAAAATTTGGGCATTTCAACCTTTTCTGCAAGTAATTTTTTGTTTCATACGATCCAAAATTGCCTGTGAATAACTTTGGAATTGGAATAATAGCATCAAATATTGCACACTTTGATGTGAACACATAATACTGAATTATTTTTGCTCTAGCAAAAGCATTCAAGTTCATTAAGACTAAAAAAGTACTAATAAATGAATTTCAGGTAATGTTTTGCTGAACAAAAGCTATTTAGATCAGGAAATCTGCTTGTAGCTGAAAAGGCACGAACGGACGTTTTAAGTAAATTAAGCTGCAAAATTTTGTCTAAATTGAGCCAACACACAAAATCTTCTGTTATTACTATTAAGTAAAATGATTAAAAGTAAAAAGAAATGGTGATGTCTGGTGTCAAATGGCACCAGACATTTTGACTCCTTATAAATTCAGTGTATTATAGATGGATTAATGTCAAACAGAAATATTTTACCTGGAGTAGGAATAGGAACAGCACTATACTCCATATCTTGATTAGATTTCTGGAGAAATCCACAATCTGATAACTTTCCAACAATAGGACCACTTTTGCTGAAAAACAAAGTCGAGCAATTGAAAAAGTGTAAAATAAATAAGGTTAGCTTTAAAATAAAAGAAATTTCTATTATTTATTATTTGCAAATGCCAGGTTTGTTGGCTGTTTTGGCATTTTATGGCACAAGGACCACATTTGGTTAAGCTGAGCCAAGCACAAGACAACATCAAGTAAAAAAATATCAAGGAAGGGGGAAAAGAGAGACTGGGAACAGAGACGGAGATGAAAACAGGAAGAGATAGCTAGGGTACCCTGGGAGCACGACCTCATGTTTACTTGAGACGGTAACCCCCTGTGAAAAGAAAAGATCACTAGAGTACCTTGGGACTATGAAATCGCATGCACCTAAAGATTGGTGGATTGTTTTGGCATTTTATGGCACAAGGGCCATATGTGGCCAAACTGAGCAAAGCACAAGACAACATCAAGTAAAAAATGTTGTGAAAAGGGAAAAAAGAGGGATTGGGGAACAGAGTAGTGGGATGAATGCAGGAAAAGATTGCTTAGGTAACACAGGAGTGCGATTCCCGTGTTTACTAAAGACAGTTAACCCCATGGAAAAAGAAAAGATCACTAGAGTACCTCGGGTCTGAAAAGCCCGTACACACCTCAAGAAGATGGGTCCTCTGAGGGCTGCAAATACCAAGTGATTGACACCTAAGTCATTTCCTTCTCTCCCTTCCCAATGCTTTTGATAATACATAATTGCTACCATTTCAACATAATTACATGTATACTCAATACCATTTCCTACATAATTACTACAATTAAGTGCATATGTTGAAGTATTCACTGTTCACAGGATGCCCAAACACAGAGAGCAATCAGAGTCCGAAGAGAAACGAATAGGTATGAAGACAGTCATGACAAGTCAATAGACCAGTCTCAACTTATAATTTACGACAAAATCCATTTTCTTAATTAATTAAAAATGTAATCTTTGAAAATGTTTCATATATATATTTTTATTAAACAATCAAACTACCTCAACCAGGTAACAATTTATAATAATAAAAAGTATAATTTATTTCACGAGTTTTACTACACTATCAATTGAATTACAAATCATTCAACAAAATAAAGCAATTTTAAACTTATATTGAATAGTTCTGCAAGTTTTAAAAAATAGATTTTTTGCAAACATAGATTGTATTGTTTTTCAAGATACAATTCCATTTCATGATAAAGAACTACATTAGTGCCCATCAAGATTTATGCATTGTGCACATATAATTCAGACAGAGTTGAGTTTATAAAAAACAAACTTCTATTTGAAGAATTTTTATAAATAATGAGTATTTTTGCAGAACCTTGAAATCCCATGAATTTAGCATGAAATGCAATCTCTACTTAATGTAATTAATTTCCATTTAGTGCACTTTCTGTTGATGATAACAATTTGATTTTCATCAAGGAATCCCAGAAAATCTTTTTTCCACTCAGCATACAAATTATCTATTGTCAAATTGTAAGACAATAGTATGCAGTGCCTTTTACTATCAGGATAAATGAATGGCCATCAGGATAGGATTGCATATGTTGGACCCATCCTTGCTTTAGTGTCCATTCCCACTGCTGATTGCATTGCTTTCTTAGACAATGAAAAATTAACCCTCTAGAGATCATAGCTACCTCAATCCACTATGCAACATGTGTTCTTTTTCATGCAAGAATACTAACCAGTTTTAGATTTCTTGACCAATACAATCTTTTATGGAATACTTTCAACCAATAGATGTGGTAACTTGAAATCTTATGATGGGGGTTAAGTTGCAGAAAGATATCGACTTCAAATGAAACACTACACTAAAGAGCCAGAAAAACTGGTAAAGACGAGCTTATGCAAAATACATAGCAACGTCACCTATGCATGTCATTGGTTGCATCTGCTCGTGCATATATAAAATTATAGATATCTGTGGAAGCATCTAGAGCCATTTCTGTAATGAGAATGGCAAGCTATCACGATTTAAGTGATTTTCCGTGAGGCTTAACAGTTAAAGTTTGCGAGATGGGTCATAGCATTTTGGAGGTAGAGAAATTAGGACTTTCATATATTACTGTTTCAAGGGTGTACCGTGACTACAAGAATTCTGGCAAAACTTATAGCGTGCCCTAAAAAGACTGTCAACATGATCAGCAAGGACTGGCAAGAATCGTTTCATGCGATAGACGTGCAACACTGCCTAAAATAACATGGGAATTCAATGCTGGGACTTTAACAAACATCAGCATGCGGATTGTGCCACGTTCCCTCAAAGATATGGGTTTTAAGAACCGATGTTCAACTTGAGTACCCTTGATGTATACTTGGCACACAGCTATGCGCAATACACAATTTTAGAAATAGCTTGAAAGTACAAGTAAAACTGAGATTTGTTACAATCTAGCCTTAATTCAGCAATAAGAATGCAAATAATGGAAATAAAAACATATCTAACCTGAGACTGGAACATGTCTTGCGGATATATTGAACAGCAACAACTGGTGTTCTACAGCCAAATCTGGGTAACTCTTGAACATATCTATTTGTCACTCGAATGTCATACAAGTATACATCACCAGATTTGGCACCGGAATAGAAATATAGAGGATTGTCAGCATCCCATGCACAACTCCAAGCGTCCGAATCAACTGCATACCTTAATTAAAATAGACAGTTTATTTATTTATAACTTTAAAAATATATTATTCTTTAACCACATAAAACACTTTTCAAAGCAATATAAAATTAGTTTATTTCATTAGATATTATTTTGCATTGAATGAATATGTTGGTGGGTTATCTTTTTAAAAGTAATGGTTCATTTCATAATTTCTAAAACTAAATGTAAGGAACCTGTTGTTAGGTTTTCATATCAGACATTTGTCGATGTTTTAAAAATAGTTCATTTTGGTACAAGCAGAAACACAGAAAAGTTAACTAGAATTGTTGTTTACAAGTTATTCAAGTTCCACTACCCATGTGTAAGCTAATAATAATGTATATGCTAATAAGCTAATTAAAGCCCCAGACAAAATATACTGAAAAACAAAACAAAGTGTCAACCATTATCGAGACAAATCAAAGACAATTTCATATAATATATAAGAAATTCATCATGAAGCATTAGGAAATTGTAATTATGCAATTAGACTAATCATGAGCATAATAAAATAATACAAACTCATGAACACATCGTCGGCCTACAAGTGAAACACATAAGGTCAAATTTTCAAATGAGTTTTTTAGTTTTTCTAGACCAGAAAGTGGTTATCTTAAGTCCACTGAGTTCTTTTTCTTTACATGAAGGTGACTTCTTGAGAAATACATTAAAAAAAGAATGAATGTGCATTATTTATCAAAATTTTAAATTGCTACAACAGCATTGCATTCACAATCATAATGAAAGAGAAACCTTATATCCAGTGACCATGAACGATATTAATTTCTGATTTTTGTTTAGGATTAATTTCTCATTTTTAGTAAACGTTGCTCTTTCTTTTGTTTCGGATTTTTGCATATTGCATTGTACATTGGAGTGATTAATCATAGTTCTTATTCAGGAGAATAATAAAAACTTATATTGGAAACAGAAGGAGGAACTATACAATTTTGTTATTATTGGTTGTTATCTTATTGCTACACTAAATGGTCTTTGAAACACAAAATCAAGAAGGAAATATATGAGGCAGCAGTTAGATTACTGAGAAGAAAATCAATTAAAAGTTGGTGCTGTTGAAGTGTAGAAAGCATTAACAATGCCATGAAAAATTAATGTTATGCAGAAAGTGGAATCAAAAATTGAATCCTGCAGAAAAGAAAAAAATTATCTAATGTCTAATCATCTTTTGGAAGGAAGACATTGTGGATCAACTATAATCCTTAAGCAAGAACATTTCTGAGCCCATACCTGTAACTTTTATGCTTCACAGCTAATTGGAAATGTGTGCCAGGTTAAATATGGTATTAGCAAACTAGATAACAGAATTAGTGAAATACATATCGATAGAACACATTTGTCTCAGAAACTGAAGGGGAGAATTCTACTCACTAAGTGTGTTTCTCAAGAAATCTAATCCTCATGCAAAGAAAGCTTAGTAGACTTCACTAAGCTTTCATCACAATTTTCGGATTTAGAAAAGCTAACAAACTCATATTTTGAAAATATTGACTATGCGCCTTTCACTTGTAAGCCGATGATGTGTAATAAAACAATATAATTTAACCCATGAATGTACAGATTAAGCCTACAGTAAAAGAATTTCCAACAATAACCAAGCCAAATGAGACTGTGGTAAAGTGGTAGAATAGGAACCAAAAAAATTTTGGTTTCAAAATAATTTGGCAATGGTACATTTCACCAAGCTTTAAAACTGGTAATTAATTGTTGGTTTTTAAACTGGAGGACATACTATTGGCATGATACAAATGAACACTGACTGAATAAAATACAAATATAATCAGTAATTTTTTCAAGTCATTGTAGTTCAGTGTAATCATAAATGTATACACTTATTTTACTAGTTTTTCGGATTCAATTCTAAAAGGTCAAAGGTTATGCACCCTAGCAATATGCAATAAAAAATTGAACGATATACGTGAAATGTACAAATTCAAGAGATTATAAGTTTTTAGAGATTATAAGTTAAGAGATTATAAGATTATAAGTTAAGAGATTATAAGACAAATTTTGCATAAAATAAGAGTTCGGGTAAAAATTCAAGGATTTAATGAAAATTTGAAGATTTTCAAGAATTTTTCCATGCTTCGAGAGAGAAAAATAAAAGTTGTGTAATTTTCAGGGACTTTCAAGTACCTCCAGTATCCTGCAACTAAGTTAACTAATAGAAAATCAAACTTTAGTAACTTCTTCATTTACTAAAAAAGTATTGTAATGCAGACCATGTGTCAATAGAAACAGAATTTGTAATTTTCAAAATCATTAAAATGAGCTTAAGACTGGTGCTTGATTGTTGATTACAAAAAGTAGCTAACTTACGTTTGAACCACAGAGTTAGTTAAAACATTGGTGATTTTAACTGTTCTGTCTAAGGATGCAGTTAAAACCAAACCATCATGACAATGAAATGCAATATCTTTTATAGTTTTATGATGAATTAGCACAAATTCTGATGGCTTCAATTCTGCAGTTGAAATCTGAGAAAAAAGATACCATAAATAAAAATTATAATTAACATACATAATTATCACATTAGATATAAAATTATTAGGAACACAATATTTCTTGATTTGTGAATTAGATAAATAATGTTTTGTAATTAGAAAAGTTATAATGAAACACATTCAAGATATGACATCACAGAATATATTTACAAAGCATTTCAAGTTTTAAAGTGAAGGTTTCTTGAAGGTGCATAAACTCATGAATGCGGTTTCTCTTATCAATTATTCAGAAACAACAGTTTTAAAGTCCAAAACTCACTACCTAATTTTATGGACAGAAAGCTTAGTTTTACAAACACATTAATCTAAATAAGCAGAAAAAAATACAAAATTGTTCTGCAGGAATTTAAAGCAAGCATACACATTTTTTCTCTTTGTTATTAAAAATTAACTACACAGGGTTCCCACTCTTCAGACAAAGGAAAAATTTGTACCTTTCAAGGCTATTTTTTCTTTTTTAAAGTGGTTGCATTTCACATGCATCACAATAGATTAATCCGTGAGGGCACAGATGAAGAAGTTAGTTAAAGAGCGCTAGGTTTGGGTTACAATGGACTCAGTTTTAAAAACATCAATTTTCGGCTAACATATTATATTATGCTTTCAATGCTTGATGGTACTTGAACTTGGTGCTTGAATGTAGGTGAAATAAAATAAGCAATGTTCTTGTAAAAATTTAGGCTCTTAAAAAATCTTTTACGGACTTTCAGCAAATATTAGCTTTGAAAACTAAAATGAAAAATTCGGCTATTTTAAAGCCAATGGAAACACTGTTACAGAATAGAAAACAAGGATTTGCAACAAAAATAAGCCACAAACGAATTCTAGCTAATACAGCCCCAACAGATTGTAATATGAAATTTTTTTTTAACAAAACAAGCAATAATTGAATGACTTGTTTTGACTAAGAAAGTGAGATTCTAAAAGCCAATGGTTGATTTTCTCAGAAGACACCTGTACCATCTGAAGTTAGTAATGTGTGCATAATACAAAGATAAAAAAATGTCAACCAAAATAGTAGACAAAGTTACAAGAATCTCTCATGATAACTATTTCAATCTGTTTACCATAGTTCAATAGCCACCAACATATGCGAGAATGGTTGGGTTTAATGCAAGGCCATATTTGGGCGCAAGGGCCATATTTGGCCATACTGTGACAAACACAAGACAAAGTCAAGTAATGGACACACACAAAGAAAGATTTACTGAAAGAGATATACACCCAGGGAGGAATATATGCAAAAATAAACAAGTTCATAAACTTTGAAACTATTTCCCACAACATCCACTATATACTTGTAAGAAAGCAGGTAATGGCAAAGCATCACCATCTTTACACATATAACCCTACATATTCATATTCTTGAGTAAACATATTTATTATCAGTTTGGAGTCATTATTAGTCCACGAGTACTCTATATCCTACATGAAAGTGAGTTTGGTATAGTATGTAATGAAACAAGCAAAGTTTGATGAACAATAAGAAAAAATGCTGTTGTAAAGTGAATATTTGTGGGCAAAAATAATCATTTGATACATTATAAAAGAATGAAGGAAACTAGATTGTTGGTAGATTTGAGGGTTTTATGGCACAAGGGCCATATTTGGCCATGCTGCACCAGACACGACATACATCAAGTTATAGACCACGTAATGCAAGTTTTACTGACACAGAAGAGAAAAATACACCCAGGGAGGAATGCACCTGACATGAATCGAACCTGCACTGCCTACAACTCGAGGGTTACCTGCGCAGTAGACATACCCACTGAGCCACGACTGCCCTGAAGGAAAGTATAATATGCAGTTGTCCATATAGCAAACTTTCAGTCCACGAATTTTCTAATTAATGGATACTTTTGTGAAACCTTGGATATTTAACCCTCCAAGTGACATGCTCTAGTGCAGTTCAGAGGGAGTTTCGTGAAGTAGACCAAATGTTTCAAGGAGCGAGATGTCCGAATATTTCAAGTATGCTCAATGCCTTCAGGAATATTTTGCCCTTTGAACTGAATTATCTAAGCTGTGTTTGACAGTGCTTTACCAAAGCTAATTTAATGAATTCTCAGCTGACAACCATTAAACCTTTGTCCAGGAATACCAGAATTCTTTTCTTAATACAAATTATCTACGATCATAAGTACAATGAACGGGCTGCCAAGATCCCCGAGCTGACCAACCAAAAATGTTTATCACAAAACAAAAATTATAAGTCTTAAAAATTGATAAAGGTTTAAAAAATACGTAGCATTAAAGTTTTGCATCCTTCAACACGTTAATAGTATCAAAATTGAATAACTATTTTCTTTCATTTTCTAAAACTTTATTCTCTCCCAACTAGATGAGATTGTCTCAGAATTTTTAAAGTATGGTATTTAGCTTTATTACATGTAATGCTTGTTTTCATTCCAGTATGTTTATTTTTCTTTGATATTAAATATAAAATTTTGTACCCTAAAATATTGTCCATTTCTAGGTATGCTGAATTTTATATATATTTTATGCTTGATTATTAACTTGAAAAATAGTGTAATACAGTTTAAAATACTAAATATTTTTATACCAGCATATTTAAAAAATTTGTTTCATAAGAAATTCTATTCAGTAAATTTCCTGCTAAATGAATTATTTTGCAAAAAGAATCCTAATTATGTAGCTTTAATGCAATTATCTATGTTAAATATTGCTTAATCTATTCACAAACGGAATTATACAGGTGATTACACAAAGCATTTTTCAAGCTTACAAATAAAATTAAAACAACTTACTTTTCTAAATCCATATCCAGGAAATAATTCATTAGTTGATTGCTGTGAAACTACAATTATACCCAACAAATCACAAACATCTACAATTCTGCAACCACCATTTCTGGCTATTTCGATACTTTTTTCCAAAAAAAATACAGCAGAATTCTTTTTAGCTAACTGTGTCTTTTCTATTAATTTAGCATTGCACCTAAAAAAATGTACTTATTAAAATTTTTATCAATTTCATCTTATGCACTATTATAATAAAAGAAAAGAAGTGGTTTCTTCTCTCTCTATATATATACTAAAATATAAGAGTAAATTTACAGTTATGTTGTTCAAATTATTCAATTGATACAAATAAAAAATGTAGACAGCAAAAGAGGGGAATCATGAATTAATAATAAAAAATTATGCAGTTAATTAACTCTTAAAAATTTAATTTTGTTTACCAAAAAATAGTAAAACAAATTCATTCAACCCTGTTTGAAATTGTATGTTGACTTACATGTTTAGTTATACTGCTCAAATTATTGCCATCTTTAAAAGCTAAATTTAAGGAATAAAACTAGTTAAAAGAAAAACTGCTGCTAAAGATGGACTTGTTAGGCTTTCAAAGATTTTTACAGTATGAATCTAATGTTTCATGTGTTTACATTTAAAGCATTTTACTTGATTTAAAAATGTCACTTTTAAATGTAATTAATCAGTGTGGGCATTACAGTAGATTTCCAATGTGTGTGTCCCGAGTATTTAAATGAAATATTGTCAAGAATTCACATTGGTAATGGCTAGAGAAACAACTAATATCTTTTAATCAAAGATGTAGGATATCCTTTTATGTTTAGTTGGTTCGATTTTTATGGCACAAGGGCCATATTTGGCCAAGCTATGCCAAACAGGGTTTATTTAATGTATGTTGCTAGTAATGTCGTAATAGATGAAGTAAAAGCTCAAATCCAAAAAACAAAGCAAAGCAAATTTCGAATCAAGACTGAAAGGCCAATGTCCTTAATGAATAAAAACAATTTTGTCTGGAACAAATCCATCAGTAAGTCTTTTAGGTTTCTTTTATGTTTAAGTACCAAATCAAAAACTATTTGAATCAAAACCAGTTTTCTGTGGGACAAGTTAAAGCGAAATGCATCTTCTATAATGTTAATATTTTCTGTTTAACATTTAACCCTCGTTTCACAAAAAGTTCATTATTCTGTTTCCCATATTATAATACAAGGACAAGTAACATTTAGAATTCTCTGAAAGAAAACTGAACAATTTTTAGGAAAGAAAGTTAAACAGAGCTAGATTAATTTCTTAAAGCTTCTCACAAATTAGAAACAAAGTTTAATTGCCTTCAGCTAGGCTACAAAAAATTCAGCTATTTTCGGCAAATAATTTCTGATAAGGCAAGCAATCTTTAAGTATTAAAAACTATCTTTGATACCGGAAACACAGAATTACATAGCTTGAAAAACTGATAGTGTTTAAAGTTTTTAAACAAAAATATGGTTGATTTTCATGATTTATATTATGTTGGCTGTTTTTATAGTGCAAGGGTTAGATTGATTTACTTAGAACAGTTGTTCTGCTTCTCATGTAAAATTTCAAATACAATTCAATGAATGCATTTTTTAATCAGACCAATACATATGAATTTATCATATACAGGAAGGCCAGCCAAAGTACTTGTGAAATAGTATCATAATTTTAAGCATAATAGCAAAAAAAGTCTCATCTTAAACCCTATTTTAGTAGAAATTTTAGATGCTCAGATAGAAAATGAATGGGCTAAAACACAAAATGTGCTAATTAAGTATGTAACAGACATTGAAGATCTGCCAAAAAATATAATTTTTAAATTGAAAACTAAATACTTTATTAACAAGGTTTTCATGACAATCTAGCAACCTGATTCCAATGTTTTCTTTCGTGGTTGCCATGGCTTTTTGGAAAAACTTGAAATTGAAAAATTTTCCCCAACAAAAAATCTTTTCTCGCTATCAATTAAAAAAGAACTTAACTTTCCGTTGACCTTTGGTGAATTTTCCAAAAACAGTAGATGAAATTTTCTTAAGTAGCCAAAATTTCAAATTTAGTAGCTTTTGAGACGATTTTGCTTAAAAGATACCCATAGTCACCAAGGTTTAAAACTAGTAGCAAAATGTAGCCTTTTAGTCACTAGCCACTTTGACAGCTCTGCATATACTATAAATTATGCTTTAAAACAATAAATTTACATACATAGAAAGCAATAAGAAAATTCCAAAGCAGAAGGCATGAATTTAAAAATCTAACAGAATACCTATATTCCTGCAACAGTTTATTTGCTTCCATCAATTTTTTCTTCAGCATTTCACACTCCTGCACTTTCATCATATGCTTCAGCCTTTCGTGTGCTGCTTCCATTTCAGCTTTCCTCCTCTTCTCAGATTCTTTCTGTAGATCTTGAAGAGCTTTGTCTCGCTCAGTGGAATCCATAACCTGTGAAAAGGAACAAATAGTATCATGCAGACAACACCATAAGTTTCTTTTTGAAGGGACTGCGCTAAAAAACCCCTTTTGAAGAAAAAACTATAGGTGAAGACCTATCTTATACAAATGCATTTAACACCTAAGATAAGAGTTTAATTTTTAAAGTTAAGATAGTTTTTCTTATATTTACAAATACCATGTAGTAGTCAAATGAACTATAAACTCCAGAAGGAACCACCAAACTGTGTTTCTCCCTGTGATGCATTGGAGATTAATTAAATAAAACAAAGACCCAACAAGGAAGTAGAAACAAAAACAGAATAGCGAAGAGGTAAAAAGGAGACACCAGGTCTTGATGTAAGGTGACCTGGTGTTCAGGGCTTCTAGAGCCCATTCTGTGGTTGTTTTAATGTAGTGTTTAAAATAAATGTTTTAAAATTAAAAATATTTAGTCTTGTCTCAGACAGACAATTCCCTTTCATTTTGAATACAGGGAAAACGAAAGTCGACTCAGAACAATTAGTCAAATCAAAGTCAGGAGAATTCCCGAGCACAAAGCAAAATAAAAAGGCACAAAGGCAGTTGTAGCATTGGACATTCTCGCCAGAGGATGCACCAAAATCCCTTGATAAAAGATTAATAAGATTAATATTTGACACCTGCACGCTAGGTTGGTTGTCTGTGGAAGTGTAATCCTTTTACATCGGCATTGCTATAATTCCATGTAAACTGTATATGATGTAAATAAAATTTGTTTTTTTGTGAGTATGAAAATATTTGGTGTGCTGGATCCTTAAGACATAACCTGCCACTACAAATCACGACTACTCAATAGACAAATTAAAAAAAGAAAGAAATCAAACTTATATTTGATTGTTTGAATTTATTAACTGAATTAAAAGTTATGTTTCCAATAAATTTTAACCAAATTACCCCAAACAGGTAGAAGTATTTCACTATAAGTGTAAAAACTCATTTATTTTGACATCAGAGATTCTGCAGCCACTAAAAAGGTTAACTATAAGTGCAAGTCCAAAATATCCTTAATGTGTCTATATTGTCAGTCTGCTATTTTTTGGAAAAAATGAGTTATGGAACACGAGGCCTCGGATTTTAAGGGGGTGATATCCCTAAGACGCTGAACATGGATGTTTGTGTGATCAGTCCGAATTGTTCATGAAGAACTATGACTTGAAATGTGAATAATCCCACACATACTTCCCACATTTTTTGAATTTGTATGTAAAATTCAAAAAGTATAAGTAGACATTATTTAGCACTTCTTATATGCAGGTATGAAACACGGATATTGTGTTGGTTGGGTTTTTTGAGGCAAGGGCCATGTTTGGTACAATACAAATAGATAGTTGAATTTACATTGCATTGCAGCAACACAACAGGCTATTGGTGATAGTCTGGGATCAATACACAGAAGATGTCAAGTAATGAACCTACAAACAAGAAAAGTTTTACTGACATCGAGAGTCAAAGTAAGTTATAGAAATAAAAAAAATTGAACATGCGCAGCCTACAGGTTGCTAACACAATGGACAAACCCACTGAGACAAGGCAGCCCCTGCTTCATTTTGGAAAAGATGATTTGGAATGATATATTCCAGCAGAAAAATAACCCTACATTTTGTTGGAGGTGAAGTGCTGGGAAAACTCTGTTGCCTGCAGATACATGCAGTTGTCTGTCCTGAACAATGGAGTTAGTAGCAAATTCCATGCAGTACATATCAGGAGTAGGTGGATGTGAACCACTCGTAGCATCAAAAGGGCAGGAGTTGTGATGTTGAATGGTGGTGAGGTACAATCATAGACAAAAATGTTAGTGCAAAAAGTGAAAGTTAAATTGTTAGAGTGAGTTAATCTGTATTATGCATGTATCAAACAACAATCACCAAAGATAGCACAATTTGCAAATATATGCAGGACACTCTTTTATAGGAACAGATTCTTCGAACTAGTGACGTGGCAGGACAAATGTATTAATGTCACGAGAATACGTTGACAAATGATTTAAGGATGTCTTCCAATTGCTAATGGATTTAAGTCTCCAGGATACCAAATTTTGTTGATAGCAGACTTGCAAAGCTTACTTTCGGACTTCCTCTTGTATATCAGTAGATCAAAACAAAAAGTACATTGCAAATATTCAATAAACTTTTGAAGACATGTAAAAAAAGGAGGGGTAAAACTATGGAATAATTCATTTTTGGTGTTCTATTTATACAGGAAGATTGCTTAAGAGTAAACATTTGTCAAGAAAATCATCTATGAGCACAAATATATGCCAACTTAAGCTAACTTGTGGAATTTCAGTTTTGATATTTTATACAGAATTAAAATATTTAGAAACATTCTTATGAATGAAATAAAGTTATGATTGGCATTGAACAAATTATTTTAAATTGCAAACATACAGTCAGTTTCTGAAATTTGTGACTCGAAAACAGCTTAATTCTAAATCTAAAACAAGTTGTGGTTATCAAAGATGTTCAGTATTAAAGGCAAATTCAAATAGAAAAACAATAACACTGCTACTAATAATCTAAATGAAAAGGAAGAGTTAAATAATTCTATACAATGAAAAATCGAAGTTCCAAATGTGCTGTAATTTTTAGTGAGATTTTCTAATATTTGATTTAAGTCACTGTTATATATTACCTACAAATCTTTTATTTATTTCAGTACTTGAGTAGTTGCATCAAGATGGAATGTAATGAGCTTTCAATTTTGATCTATTTATGAATTCAGAGGTATCCTTTAGAATGGTGAAAATTTTTATTGTAAAACTGGAACTAGTTTTTAAAATTTTAAACAGAAGTGGTACCTGATAAAAGATGTCATTAATGCATCTAAGATAAATGAGATAAATTCATTAACAATACAGCATTTTGTAAACTAAATTATGGAAAATAATATTTCATTTTTATGTGAAATTTCTCTATTAAAAGTATATCATACCTTAACAGTTTTTGCATATATATTTCGAATCTCTGATTTCCTTGCTCTAGCATTGCATTGAGGACATCGGGAATTTTGACCTTTGAGCCACCGTGTAATGCAGCTAAAATGATAATTGATTGATTACATAAAATACACAAAACAAATTCTAATCACATAATGGAAAATTGTTTTAAATAAATTACCATTGGAAACAAAAAAAAATTAAAAATTTGAAACAAATGCAGATAACCTCTTCTTAATCAAAAAGCATCAACATAAAATATGAACTGTTGCTACATTCATTATTATATTATCCTGAATGTAAATAAAATCATTGTTTAAAACACCAGAATTTGGAGTTTAAAAGTCAATAGGTTTCTTATTAGTGGACGGAAAACATCAATTAGAAAGAATAGACTGAAATGAAGGAGGTTGCAAATTGCTGACATTCTCATAACAGGAAAAAGGAACTAATGGAATTTTAAGTTCTAGTTTTTTTTCTTCTTCAGCGATTTGTTTGTATATTTCTGAAATAACAGTAATTGCTGTTGTGGTGAAGGCAAAAAGATTAAAATTTTGTTAACATATAAGCATTTGCAAAAATGCAACACAAAATTTATTTATTTCTAAAAATTTGTTTGAAATAGGGAAGCAATCAGCTTTTCCAGCAGAAGATACTAATGTGATGAATCAAACCAGGGGCCCCTGAAGGAATAGAGCAGAGCTGCATTTAGATATTAAAAGATCATACCACTGTTGATAAATGATAGCATTTCCAACTGCAATCTCTGAAGTATGATCTCAGATAAAATAATTTTAAAATAACTAAGAAAATTATGATGTTTCAGTAATGGTAATTCTCACCAGAAGTATAGTGTAACATTTACAACTGGGGATGCCGAGATTGAATTTGCTCTATGGATAGTACATAAATAAGAGGGTGGCTTGATTTTTTTCTAAAACTGTAGATCTAGTTAGTCAAGTTATCTCTCATATTAGAATGATAGAAATGCCAGAACAAGATTTTTGCCTGCAATTTGGAAGGATTATGAAATGAGTTTTTAGGTCTCAAGTGAACATAATTGTTCATAGGATAATTGGTGTACAAAATCTAATAAATTTTCTAACATTTGAGAAATAGGACAACATTTCTTCATACCCTCGAAAGTGCACATTAGAAATCAAAACAAAAGATGTCTAGGATTTGTGTCACAAACAAACTGTGTTTTAAACATCATGATTCAGTCGAAGACATGATTTTTTCAGAGGGGATGGCTAGCTCTTCTGGGCTTACATAGACGCAATGCTGCTGATTCTCACCAATCTCCAACCAGTAATTTATAACTGGTTTGTTAGCATTAATGAGATTAGCTTATGGTTTAATAACCAAACTAAAAAGTAAATTAAAGATACATAACAAAAAAGGCATATATTTAGAATATAGAGGAGTTTCTGATAAAAGCACATTCTTACCTGCGCCCAAAGAGATGGCCACATCTGAGGGAAATTAAACGATGTTCACTAGTGTTTGTCCATGGTTCGAAACAAATTGTACATGTCTAGTGAATAAAAAGAAAAATACCAATCTTATGAATGAAATACAATTTTACAACTATATTTGTTGCCAACATTTTGTTTCAGTCTTTTCATAATATAAAAATTATTTCCTGCAATGAGGTTTCGTTAGAAAACGAATTAATATAACGAAAATGTCTTTTAAACAATCTAAAACAAACCTAAAAATGTACATGCATTCATGCACAGGTGACAATAACAAGGAACCCTTATGGTTGGCTGATTGATTTGGGTTTTTGGTGCAAGGTCCGATAACGGACAAGCTTAAATAATATTCAATGGTATCCAGAATAAAAATGATTAAAATATCTAAAAATATGCAAATATACGAACGAGGAATATAAAAAATTTGTCAAAGCTAAAGTTTAAAAGAATTTAATTATGAAAATCAATTCAAATATAATGCATTATATATGTGATAAAAATCCAGTGATGCAAAAAGGTAAAAAGTGATGGATGAGGTGAGAAACCCTTATGATCTAAACATGAATATATATTCAAATATACCAAATATATAGTTCATATCATTATATCATATGGGAAAATAAGTATCAGGAGTATAAGAAAAAATAGGTGTTCTCTTAAGGGAAATATTTTTGCAAACAGAAAAATCTGAGAAGTGGAAGATTTCACTTACTTTCAGTTTGAAAAAATAGGTTAATCACCCAAATAATTTTTTGTAATATCTTTTTCAGAGTAAATTCATATTAGTGAAACATATTAAATTGTCATACAAAATGATGAAATCTTAACAATTAAAAGGCAAATTCCAGCACATTTTTGTTACAATACTATTTTTTCTATTGTTTAACCCCCTGAATATGATATAGTTCAGAAGGTAAGTGTGATTAAAATATTCATTAGTTTTGTTCGATCTGCAGAGTATCAAATTAGATCCCACTACTATACACAATCTCCTTAGTTAATATTCAGATATTGTGTACTGCCATTAACAATACAATAAAATCTTCCTCATGAAGCAAAATTTAAAGCCTGTTTTCTTTCTATTAATCAATAAACAGCAAGTCTCGCTGCAATTTGTCAATTGATGAAACCAAATAGCAATTCTGACAGCATTTTCGCTTACAATATAACTAACATGAAATGAATGTATCCTCTAGTCTGGTCTTGGTTTTATAGCACAAGGGCCATAATTGGCCAAGCTGCACCACACAAGACAGACAACATCAAATAAATGGAAATAAAACACAGAAAAAGTTTTACTGTCACAGAAAAGAGAAATACACCTTGGGAGGAATCGAACTTGTGTAGCCTTCAACTTGCTGGGTGCTAGTGCAATCATCAAACCCGCTGTTGTGAAGTATTTGATATTTCAAGAGAGAATTGAGGTGAACTACTCAGTTTCAGTGTTTACTACTTATTTTTAACTCACTATTTGCAAGTTCAAGTTTTACTTTTTAGTCTACTTTGTATAACTTTATCTGTCCTTTTGTAATGTGTATGTGTTGTGCTGTTTTCGGGTAGGTAGGTATTTCAATTAACGCACTGGAGCAACACAATGGGCTATTGGTGACGGTCCGGGATCAAACTCGAAGGGAAAGATCGAGGGCAACACCACGTAATTTTGAACCACGGTCAGATGGCTAGCTGTTTTGGGGAAGATATTTTATTAAACTTGGAAAGTGATTGTTAGGAGGATTAATTTTAACCCCTGCTGGTTCACCTACTGAGCCACATCAGCACCCTTTCGTATTGGAAATCAGTAATGATCAAAACAACAAAAAAGGATTTTCTAATTACAATGAAGGGAAGCAATTCATACATTGGGTTCATGTAGTTAGAATTTCGAACAATCCATATACATTGAACACCTATTTTAAAATATTCCCAAAATAGACTACTTTTTTGAAATCCCAATGAAAACAAATGCTAAAGTTCCAATCTAAGGAAAATGGTTGGGTTTTATGGAGCAAGGGCCACATTTAGCCAAGATGCACCAAGCCCAAGATAAAGAATGCCAAATAATGTACATACATGCACGAGGAATGCTTTAGATGCAGAGATAAATATACCCAGGGGAATCAAACCAGTATCACCTACAACTTGCAGGTTGCTTGCACAGTGGGCCAACCCACATAGCCATGGTGACACCCATTCTAGTAATGCAGTAATTGGTAAAAAAATAATTTTACTGACATTCCTGAATTTATTTTTTAATTTTCCACAAAAGATGGTGAAAATTTGACAACTACATTCCAGGAC
The DNA here is from genome assembly GCA_933210815.1 of Meta bourneti. Lineage (NCBI taxonomy): Eukaryota > Metazoa > Arthropoda > Arachnida > Araneae > Tetragnathidae > Meta > Meta bourneti. Next base: position 86,286,564 of record OW119923.1, on the reverse strand, counting down.
ACAAATGGTGGCCTTAAATATTATCCAGAATAAATATGAACAGTGGTGTCAATTCAATGAATTAAGAAATTCGAAGAAATTTTAGAGATTTTGTATTTGTCTATTATTTTCTGAAAAAAAAAATGGTTTGTGACACCAACCTTTAGGTTAGTAAATCACTGCTTAATATTCAGTTTTCTTTTAAATTCAAATAAATAACAAAAATAACACACCTGACCATCATCATCAACAGAATTATCAGCACGGCTCCTGCTCTGTGAGGAATGCTTGATATCTGAATAATTTCGTGATGGACCACCAATAGTCTCTGCTAATGCAGCTTGACTTGACGGGTTAATGCAGATCACAGATGCAGGAGGAAGCTCTGGAGTTGAGGAACGAATGTTGTCTACAGCTGAAACATCATATACTTCAGTGATATCAAATTCTTGAGGCCTAACACGAGGCGTATCAACCATGGATACATTATGTGTTTCATTCCTATCCTGAAAGAAAATATTGTTTACTTTTTATGTATAAATAGGAAAAGATATGAATGAAAAAATATTTTTGACTAGAAACACTAGTGCTGTTCAAAACATACAATGATGTTGATTGTTTCATGCATTCATATTTCTAAACACGAAAAGAAAAACATAGGAACACATCTAATTCAAGCTGTAATGAATCTAAATAAAAGTATATAGTGATGAAAAAGTACAATTTATAAAATGTTGAGTATTTTTCTACGAGATGGCGCGCAGACAACCCGAGGGTGTCATTGCAACTCCATATTTATGTTCAAAGGACTTCTCAGCCATCCCTGTTTTTTGTTTCTGTTACTTGCGAGGGGACTGCCTGCTGAGAACCAACCTCCCAGCTTCGCTCTCTGTTGTTACTTGTTAATAAACCTATTTGTTAATCTTGAGTTCTATTCTATTAACTTATCAAGCACAGAACGCGCGGACCGATTGACATATCCAAACAGGTAAGTTTAGGTGTTTTATGGCCAAGTGATAAGTTTAAAATGCAGATACATAATTCTACATCAAATTTCTATGGTGCTGAAAAATAACTATGCAAGTAATCCAAGAGACCAAGGACATTTAAAAGGAGGGCCATAAGGGCTCTGAAGTCCTCCCCAAAATATTTTGGTATTAGAAAGCATTGCAAAGTATAAACATTAATTGAAGTTTATTTATGACAGATAAAATACATTGACATGAAAAAGTTTCAGTTAAACAAGGTCATTTTACATTACAGCAATTCCATCGGAGAATGCGAAAACTGTTGAGTGTACTGAGCCACCACCAAAGTATTTTCTAAAATACTTTGGTGGTGTTATTGTATACTTGCAACTATACTTTGGTTATTTGTATACTTGCAAATACCTACCTGCAAGATTAAAATTAGTGCTTAAAAGGATAATAACAAATGTATTACATTTTGTGCAACATATCCACTGTTTTACCAATTCCTAAAGATTTCAATAATGCAACATGCAGGACAACGGAATAATGCGAATGAAGAAGCAAGTTTACAGAAAATTTATTTCGAAAGACGAGATTAGAAACTAGGCAACACAAAATGAAAGAGGTGAAATTTGAGAGGTTGAAAGAGATATTTAAAAAATAGATCAAATGTACAAAATTGTCACTAAAATTTAAAATTTTTTAATCTCGTTTTCAATAGATGATACAATCAAATTTCTATTACTCAAAAACAGATTGCTGTTGGTAAGCAAAAACATGTGAATTGACAACATTTCCACAAGCCTATGCAAAATCTTTGATGAAGTTTAAAAAAACTTTCTTGGGAAATATAATTCCTGTTTCAGGAAGGATCTTATAATTTTATTATCATATTTTTGAAATGCATTTCGTATGTTTCCAGATCAAAAGGTAGAAATATTTTCTCCAAAATGTAATGACTTTCAACTAGAGTAACAATGAATTATTTACACATGGATGTAAAGATTTACCACATAATTGAAAAGTTTATCAACAAACTATTCGCAGGAAAACAGGAAATTTCATTTGATATGATTTCACAGTAATTATACTAAGTAAACTCACGTCCTCGCCTTCAGCTTCCAAATGATCCGTCTCTCCATCGTCTGAATGTTCGGATGACAGCAAAACTCCAGCTGCATCTTCCTCGCTAGATGTTTCATCCATCACGTAATCCATTTATAAAATGTTTTTAATATTGAATTAGAGAATGCAGATTGAGAAAATTTTCAGTTGCCGGCAGAAAAATAACAAGAAATCTGAGAAATGCCTCCGATGGAATTAGAACTTCCTCCTGGAGGTTGTCTAAGTGAGCATTGTGAAAATAAATAAATTCTTGAGTATTTATAACATTTTTTGTTTAATTTCTTAAAATTCCCTTCACAGTAAGGTGATTGTTTGGTAAACTTTGGCTCAATGAAATTCAACCAATCAGAAAAGTCGGTGAGAAAAAGTATGAGTTGTTGCCATCCCTCATAATTCTATTCAAAAATTCGTTTTGGTTGGTTGGTTGATCGGTTGAATTTAAGGCGCAGGACCAAGAAACATTGTTTTTCGTCATGTAATTGGACCGCGGTAGCCTAGATGAAAGAGCAACAGATTAGCAACCGGAGGGTTGAGAGTTCGAAACTCAGTCCAAACAAAAACCGTCGTGTACAAGTGGGCTGGTGCACGTTATATCTGTCCTGGCCTCAAATGTTCCTCACATTGGCGTGGTGAGGAAGTTGGAGAGTGGGATGCTAGATCAGGTATTGACCTCATCATCTGACCATGGTTCAAAATTGCGTGGTCATCGCATCTTTCCCCCCGTGGAATGATCCCGGACCGTCGTTAACAGCTCGTTCTGTTGGTCCAGTGGGAGGTTAAAATGTGGCGAACTTAGTTACCACTACAAAAATTAACTAACAATACAATAGCATATATAACAGTGTTCCCCAACTCCACCGTGAAAAAATTTTTGGTAGACAAAAAGTTGCACTGTGTAACACGAGCTCGCCAAATTGGTGATCGGCGGACGGTATTTGAACGCGCTAACTTTATAAACTTCGATGGATGGTCCATGACGAGTAGTTGAATTGCCAATGCGATACTAATCACTTTCAATAACCATCTGAGGCTCTGTGATGGCACATATAGTTTATTTTTCCTATCACAGCTTCACTCCATTCGTTGCTGCTCCCCAACCTTCTCTTCACAAGGGGTGACTCACACTCGGCTGATAAAGGCAACACGGGACAACTGCGATCTCAATCTTAAAATTGCTTGACCACTCATGCGAAAGTATACCCGTGATCTTAATACAGTTCTCAGTCTCACGCAAATGGCAATCACTCAATTAGTAGTGGCATCTATCGAATTCGGCTACCGCTAAATTTTGGTTGGAGTATTGTGGCGAACTTAGTACCATTACAAAAATTAACTTACAATACAATAGTTTATATAATAGTGTAACCCAACTCCTCCATGAAGTACTTTTTAGTAGGCAAAGTTGCAGTTTCACACGAGATAGACAAAAATTAGTTACCATTACCATTATCTTTCATACAGTGATTATGGCGGCTAACTTTTGCCAAAGCTAATATTTCAAAAAGGAACGAAAAAGTGTCAATTAAAAAATTATATAAGGGTAAGTAGGTATTTAATTAACGTCCCAATGGAGCAACACAACGGGCTATTGACGACGGTCCGAGATCAAACTCGTAGGGAAAGATCCGAGGACAACACCACGTAATTTTGAACCACGGTCATATGACGAGGTCACACCTGAGTTAATTATATAAGGGAGAGTAAGAAACCCTTGGAATACGAACACAAAGAAGCTGAAGGTCATGGACCTTTAGTTTACTTAAAAAATAAATGGATTAAATACAAAGAAATCTCAGCATACTTCATAAAGTCAAAATATTTTTAGAAACTTGGATGTTTAAAAATTACAAGAATGAAGTTCAGATATGAGAATTCATGGCAAAAAAGGTTTAAAATATCACCACCCGGGGCGTTTCTCGGTTTATATGATATCAGATATGTAAATTCTTTTAGCCCTTCATCACTGCGCCAGCAACCTTCGAGTTGTAGGCGGCGCAGTTTCAATTCCTGTCAGGTGCATTCCTCCCTTAGGTAGGTGTATTTCTCTCTTCTGTGTCAGTAAAACCTTCATTGTGTGTGTCTATTACTTTATGTCTTGTGTCTGGCTCAGCATGGACATATATGGCCCTTGCGCCATAAAACCCCAATACCAACCAACCTTTAGCCCTTCATTCCTCTTATCAGTATTTATACATCCTCAGAAATTTTTATTCACTTTTGTCTTAAACTGAAAAGGACGCTCAATTCTCGAGAACATGCTCTATACCGATGAAATTGTTCTACCAAAACACGAATTCTGCACCAGAAGCTTTGCGGAGATTTAGGTTGATAAAAGATCTTCGGGAAAAGTCTAGTTACTGTGAATGACCTAAAATTTGAAGTCGTTGACAGTGAAACCCGGAAGAGGACGAAAGCCTGTTGCATTACAGGTGGTTGAAGATGTAGCAATGAAAGTAAAAGATGACAGTATATCATTTGTCACGGACAACGTCAGTGTTCAATCCGTTTCGGAACAGCCTGTTGCCACAAAATTGTTCGGAACATTCTGCGTACAATCATTATAAAATTTCTAGAATTCAATAACTACTGATAACTGATCCGTTTGTACGGCTGACCTTCGCCCTACAGTTCTAAACTAGGATCGAGGTTCTATGGAACATTCTATAGACGGATTAGGCATATCTCATGATGCAATTAACACGCGTAATCGTCGTGTTTGGACCAAAGGAAATCCCAATTCACATCTGGAAATTCTTTTTCATTCCCCAAAATTGATATTTAATGTAGGTTGTCGTCAAATTTCATTATTGGGCCATTTTCCTTCGAATAACTCGGACTCACAAGTCCCATTACACATTCAGTTGCTGGCAATCTGTTCATCATTACAAACCAATTTATTGATTCCAGCATTCCAACAGTGTCAGTGTCTTGAATAAACAATGTTCATGCAAGATGGTTACCCTACATACATTGAAAATTATAATAATTTTTCTGATAAACGAGTCATCAACTGGCACTTTAGTACTGTTTGTCCCGCCCACTCACCGGATGTGAGTTCATGCGATTTCCCCCTGGGTATCTCATAGACGTGGTCTATCGTGATAACGTAGCAACCTTGGCAGATCCTATAGAGAGCATATCACGGCACGTGCTAAACATTTCCAGAGAGACCTTCCGTTCAACTGTTGAACATACTATTCTGTGATTTCAGATGGTAAAAGGTAATGGTGATCAACACATTGAACATGTTTTGCAATAACTCCACCCAAATCGCCGCTGTGTACTGCATTGAAATGGTCAGAATAAAATTGTAAATGCTCCTAGTGGTGATTCTTTTGAACTAATTATTACAATTGAATTTATGCAGTTCATTAGTTTCATAGCGTATGTAACCTAAACATTCATCAGTGCATTTATAAGAAATTCAAATATATGTACATCTTTCATCATCAATAAAACTAAAATATGGGAATATCCCACATCATATTCAATTTCGACTGAAAACCGATCCTGAAATTCCATGAGATTAATTAGCCCACAAACAAAAAGGAATTTCAAACTGCACAAACAAAGGAATGATATATAACTACCACAAAACCAATCCTGGAAAGGGCAGGATGAAGACGCAAGATCAGATCTTTCCCTTCAGGATCGAACCCGGACCGTCACCAATAGCCCGTTGTGTTGCTCCAGTGCGACGTTAATTAACTACCTACCTGAAGACGCAAAAGATAATAACAATCACAAAAGCAAGAATTTATACATCTTAATTTCATTAGCTCTGTAGTTTAATATGAACAATCGCCACCTCACGTTGGCGTGGTGTGGAAGTATGAAGAGTAAAAGGTGAAGAGTGCCAGCTAAGGTGTTGACCTCGTCATATGACCTTGGTTCAAAATTGGAGGTGTCCTCGGATCTCTCCCTTCGGGATTGATCCTGGACTGTTGGCAACACCCCTTTGTGTTGCTCCAGTGCGACGTAAATTCAATTACCTACCTGAGCAATTGTCAGTATATTTAGATGGAATTAAAATTTAATATTAGGTCAGTTAACATCATTAAGATTCTAAAATATCAATATCCCTTGTCACCAAATCCAATTTCAGTTGATTTATCTATTCTCAATTCCAAAATCGATCTTGAATACCATAAGATTAATTAGCCCACAAGCAAATATGAATTCCAACCCAAATCAACCGCACAAACGGATAATATCTTCCACAAAACCATTCTTGGAAATTTCATGCTGAAGACGCAAGAAATTATTACAACTGAGGTATCCAGAATTCACATGCATTTCATTATCTTTGTAGTGTGTAATCGGAACTATCATGATTATTATAGTAACTGAAGTGGCTTTATTTAACAATTACATTTTCATTTCACATTGGTTGTTCTACATAGAATATTCTAGATGGATCGCACTGAAATATGTACAAACGACTAACACAGTAGCAAACGATATTTTTCTGCATTCAGAACAACAAAGTATTTATCGTTCCATTAAAGTTGCAGTTAAAGAATATACAATAAATAATAACAAATACATTTACACGAAACTCAAATCCAACATTAGAACAGTCAACATCATTAATAAGCCTCTAAAATATGAATATCCCTTGTCACGCCATATTCAATTTCAGCTGATTTATCTATCCTCAATTCCAAAACCGATCCTGAAATTCCACAAGATTAATTAGCTCCCGAGCAAAAAAAGAATCCCAACCCAAACCGCACAAACAAACGAATGATATTAACTTCCACAAAACCATTCTTGGAAAGTGCATGCCAAAGACGCAAGAAATCGTTCCCGAAAGCTCTTCCCGAAGAAAATTAAACGACTAATTATAGCTCCGTCGTACGCGTCATCATCACTCACCCACAGAAAATGAACCAAAATTCAGCGAGGGACGCCAGTCAATAATTGTCCCGAGCCAAAACAAAGCCACCTGATACAGTTAATTAAGAGCCACTGAAAGTGAAACAGTCGATAACAGGGCAAGGTGATGGATGGGACAGATCGACAGATCGCGTTATTGCCCGGATGGGTGTTCGCTAACTAATGTTTATAGAAGCGTATGGATGGCTGGACTTGCCTTTGCATCGTGGAGCTTATGGGCAGGTGTGGTTATGAAAACAGCGTTAAGGATTAATTACGCTTTCTGAGCATTTTTACATACGTTTTTTCTGCCTTATGATAGTGACGTAGGGAAACAATTCATCCCTCTCCAGATGTTACTTGTATTGTCTGTAGGATGGTGGTTCTAAGAAAATGTATCTATCTATTATATATATACGGGGTGCTGATGGAGATTTTATCCTTTTAAAAGACTAAATGAAAAGATGGCTTTGAATGACATTTATATTTATTTAACCCACCTGGTGGTTGCTTGACGAGGTATTTCGTTTCTTTACCACCATTAGCAGATCTTGATGGACGAGATATCTCGTCAAAACCGCTTGGATGGTTAAGTTATACGGTGTAGTTGTGGAACGGAAAGTAAGTGGCCACAAACAAAGGTTTCGATTCCCTTCCCTGGGTGTATTTTTCTCTTCAGTGTCAGTAAAAGTGTCCTTGTATGTGTATGTCCATTATTTCAAGTTGTCTGTTTGGCATTTGGTGCAGCCTGGCCAAATTTGGACCTTACCCATATAAAACCCCAACAAAACAACCATGCTACAAAGTGGAAAAATATCTACTAATGCAATCGTAGCCTTACAAGTGAAACACCAAGTCAAAATTTTCAAGATATGTGTTTTTATCTTTCTTCGATCAAAACGTGGTGATCTTTAGACTGGTGATGTGTTCAATAAGTCTTTTTCTTTGCTTGAGAGTTAAATTTCATCTTGGTAGGTAAGTAGGCAGTTAATTAACATCACACTGGAGCGACGCAATGGGGTTTTTGCAACGGTCCGGGATCAATCCCGAAGGGAAGGATCCGAGGACGATATCTCGTAATTTTGAATCATAGACGAATGGTGACGTGTCAACACCTGAGCTGACAACCCACTCTCCACACTAAGCCAACGTGAGGAAATTTTGGGCCACGGCAGATTTAACGCGCACAAGCCCCTCTACACGACAGTCTTTGGTTGGACCTAGTTTCGAACTTGCAACCCTCCGGTTGCCAATCCTTAGTCTTCCAAGTGGGCTACAGCGGCGCCAGATTTCTTGAGAAACACATTTAGCGAGTTTAGATGAATAGAACTTTTCCCACTTATTCTCGTGACTATGCTTATTTGACTTAGCGTGTTCCACTTGTAAGCAGACGATATTACCCTGGAAGAGAATGAGATCTTTTCCACATCTCTAAGAGTTTTAGGTCACTTTTAGAGGCTTGTCAAATACATTAAATGCTCTCAAACCCTGTTTGCACATTTCTGGATACCTTTGATATTGAAATTAGGATTACAATCAGTCTCTCACCATCACTACAATTTCTCAGACGTCAATGCAGATTAATTTTGGCGGATTTATAATCTAGCTACAAATTTACCTGAAGAATCCAGGCCATTGTGTTAGAAGTTAGTTTTTAAGTTAATGGAAAATGGAATTCAAAGGAAGCTTTTCTTCAGTTCTTGTGAGCCGAAGACATGTTATTCTAAGGAGTATACATTACAATTTAATCCTTTATACAGAATCATGTTATGATGGTTTGTAAAGAGAATTGAGTTTTGAGAATCAAATAGAATCGTGTCTTGAAGCCCATTGAGGTGTTAGAGAACACAGAATAAATAGGGATTGTAGTAGATTTTGATTTAATTGGATAAGGTACATTGCATACCTCTAGAACAACGATTTTCAACCAATGTGCTGTAAGAATGGCACTGGTGTGCCTTACAGATGGAGAAGCGGTTTAAATTGTGTAAGATCTTTTTTTCAGTTCAATGGTTTAGTTTTGAACTTTTGACAAGCGTGCTCACAAATAATTTCAAGTAATACTCGTATAAATGATTTTTAAAGTTATTTTTACTATACACGTATCATAAATAAATTGCTTCAAAAAGATTTTGAAAAAGCCACTTTGGATGAAAATAATTGAGTAATTACTATTATTCTATTTTGTAAATCAATCAAAATTATACCTATTTTTTGCCAGGTAGGCAAAAAATGCAATGTACATTTTGGTGTGCCCCAGAATTTTAGTAATTAGTTTATGTGGGCCATATGAGATGATAAAGTTTGAAAATTGCTGCTTTAGAATAAAACCGGTTTTATTTCGACTTTCTAGGGTTTGCAAGAATACTTGAGGTTTTAAAACTGTTCTTAACCCTCTGCATATGTCGGGGCAGAATATCGTTTCCTTCTTTGGTTACGGCAGCCGGCCCAACGGCTTTACAGGCAACTTACTGAAACCGGCCAAAACGGCTTTTACAATGCTTTCCCCCAGGAGGAGAGGGAATATGTGTTGTCCCATTATCACCTAATGTGCCGGTTTCTATTGTCGGGTCATGAGTATGCCTAGAAGGAACAGATTCTTCTCGGTAAACTGAAAGGGCGGCGGTGACTTTTTAAGTGTATCTCTTTTCATTTACTCAACCTCTCACAGACTAGATGCTTGAGGATAAACGATTTGCGAGGCTCCCCGTTGATGATAACCCTGACATCTTTGTCAACGGGGAGATAAGGCTATTCACGCGCGGGTCTCTTTATAGCACAGAAGAGAGGGGATGGAAACCGTAATGGGCTTCGGCGATTCGTTCAGGAATTTGAGGTCTGAAATAATCCGAGACTTTCGTAACGAGGGGACTCGAAACTTTCGTCCGGTTGGGCCGGTCCCCGTATCCAGAGGGTTAACCCACCAAGTGATTTCGACGAGACACCTTGTCCATTAGGATCTGACAAATTTTGCCAATGACTAGATATTTCGTCATTAATATATTGTTGATTTTTGATGATGACGAGATCAATGTTCAATTTGCTTCAAATGACGACATATCTCGTCCATCAAGATCTGGACAGCTTTGCTAATGATGAGATACCTCGTCGGGACCACCGACAGGAGGGTTAAGTTTATTTATGAACAGGATTTGTCACCCAATCAGTCTAGTGATCAGGATGCTGGCTTCTGGATCGAAAGCTACCTGGTTCCAATCCGGGTAAAGCCTGGATGTTTGTCAGTCTGTGTCGTAAATGCAAATGTATCAAGTAAATGTATCGGCTCTCTATAAACGGGTTGTGCCTAGAGTGTATGGTATATGTGTGTAACGTGTAACGGGAATCCGTCTCCCATGGTGCACCAGGGTAATGCAAAGTGTCTTACAATTCCCCTCTTGTAATGACATGATGAAGGAGTTCAATTGGCAGGGAATTGGGAAAAAATGAACAGGGTATTGTCCCAATAATATCTTTTGCTTCAAGAACCCTGTTATATTTAGTCTCTCTGTGTAAAAAGTAAACTCCAAACTAAAGGAGGGCGGCATTGGACCAGTAGGTAGAATCGTGCATTACCAAGCGGAGGGTTGCAATTTCAAAACTCGATCCAGCCAAAGCCCGTCGTATACATGGGTTCTGGTGCGCGTTAAATCTGTCGTAGCTTCAAATATCCTCATGTTAGCGAAGTGTGGAAGCTTGGAGAATGGTGTGCCTGTTCGGGGCCATCGAGAAGGATCGGGCCAGAACCTGCGGCGCTGCGGTCGCTTTGACGTCACGATAATGGGGGTATCGTTTCCGTTCGTTCTCGCAGACATGCATACTTTAGAAGGCGCTCGAAACCTACAAATATTTATCTTTCTTCGGATTTTTAAAGTGATAATTGATTCAGACCGTTCCTGAACGGTATGATGGGTGTACATAGTAAAAAAAAGAAAAACGCCAGGAGGCATATTCTCTTCTCACTTCATGGTATATGAGTGATAGGTACTTTATGGTGATTAATTAGGCGCTTTTCATTGTTAATGTAGTAAGTATAAATGATACGTAAAAGATCACATGCCATCTGGATAAGAGTTTGAATAGAGAAAGAACATTTTTAAGAGGAAATGTCCCCAAGCCCATCCCTCCGAGCAGTGATCAGTGGAGCGCAAGTACCGGATGATCTTATTTCAATCTAAAATGGAAGGTATATCGCGCGTTTCATTTTCCAGTCCTAAAGATTCATACTGCCTTAATGGGTGCATGAATTTACTATCACACAGGTGCAAAGATGTTATTCATTAGTAACAAATAGATTGTAAGGAGAATTCGATCTAAAAGGTGTACTAATGATTATTTACATTTGAAGACCAAGTATAAATCATTTTAGTCATTGATTAAATCATTGAAGTTAATCAACTCAACTTGCCAGCCTACTTCATTTGCGCACAATATATGATTATGAGAAATCACAAGTCATTATACAAGCCCCAAAGTTGTCACAGAAAGTTCTTTTCCCTATATCGACTGAAAGGCAAAATGTTACTCATGTATTGAATCTCTTTCATGAGACTAACATTATTGCCTTGCAGTTAAATAAGGATAATTTAATTCAGACTTTCTGCAAACCAAGAATTTTATGTCCCACATTTTATGTTGGTGGAAAATTGTAAATGTTAAACATCATTTAAAAGGGAAACATCTCAGGGATAAATTTAGCAACCCAATAAGAAGTAACAAAGATGAAAATTGTGAATTTAAAAAAAAAATTTAGTACATGGCTAAGTACGTGGAACAACCTATCTCAACTTTCTAAAGAAGTTAAAGCAAATTTAAAAATACCAATTAAAGATGATATGTTGTCTGCTGAAACGCAGTTCGCTTTAAAGCACACAACAGACACTCTACTTGAGTTAATCCATTACATATTCAGCAGAATTAAACAGCGATATTTGTTACTCGGCAATTTCCAGACCGACAGCTTAGAGGCTCGTTTCGGATAATATCGTCAAATGTGTGGGGGCAATTACAATGTTTCCATACGCCAAGTGTTAGAATCAGAACGTAAACTGAAAGTTTTAAGTCTGATAAAGCTACAATAAAAAGCAGGTGGTAACTTCCAAATAAAAGACTGATTTTAGGGATTCAGCTGTAGAAACTATAACTGACATACCAAATGTATTTGAGATCATTTACAGCTGTAATAACGTTAATATTTCAGGTGAATGCCATGCCTGTTTTAGCATTTATATCTGGCCATGTTCCCCGAAAAGTGCAACATGAACTGAATTGAGATGTGCTGTTTGGATCTTGTCAAATGAAAAAGAACTAACTTATGAATATTCGCGCGCGCGGATGAGTTTATTCACCAATATTTAAAATTAAGTGATAGGGTGGCCTTAAATGACCTAAGGAATTTACGGTACAACTTATTGTTTGTTCTTACCAGATTTTAAATGAATTGATTAATGAGCAGTATGAAGACTTTCTGTCAAACAAATTTCAGGAAAGATTGTTAGTTGAACTAATTCTACTTAAAATAGGTACTTTCAATGAAATAACTGTAGAGGGCCACATCTGTAAAATGCCACAAAATTTTTCATCAGAAAATGTGTGTGCATAATAGCAAACATTTTACTTAACAATTATTGTAAAGCAAAAAATGACCTGCTTAAAATGATTCAAAATAGAAAACTTGCAACATTAAAAATTAAAATGTGTGGTTGTAACTATGACTAAAGAAAATTAAAAATTTGACTTTTTTAGAGGTCATGATAACCTAACAACATTTTGCTTATAATTTAAATTACTGTATTACATTATCACCACCAATATGTATAACCATTATTTAAAGACTTAACAGCTTAAAATTTAACTTCAAATACTGGTTTTTAGATATTTAATATTCAATAAAGATTTTTTTTCTTCACTGTTAGAATGTTTCACTGAAAATTATGTGTAATTTGATTTTCTACAAATTTTGGATTCATTTCAGCGATTCACATGCATTAACTATTGAAAAATTGCTCATTTTTTATTTCCTTATATTCATAAATCATATACACTACAATAAATATATTAATTTCTTATTGCAAAAATTGTTATATAAAAATGTTACTTCAGAGAGAAAATTAAATAAAAGGAGATGTTAATTGTTGCAAAAGAAAATTTAAAAATTGCTTACAAAGTAAAAATAGAAATTGTAGGTATATTTTCTTTAGTTAAAATATTTTCTTAGGAAAAAGACTTATAATTTGACAGGGTAACACCTTTATATACTGAAAATTCCATAAAATTTAATTCTTGAATTTCATTCGCCTCAAACACCATTTTGTTAAACACGCCTGTTTCGGCCCATCTGAATAGCTCAATAATACTCAAAACTCAGAAACTCTAGTGGACTGTTTATTACTCATTATACTCATTACTAATAATAGAAGATGCTCTCCAACACCTTCGCGTGGTACAGACAAGCTCAACTGGCTTGCTGCCAGAAGATACATTTTAAATTGCTCCATCTAGATGGCGCTTTACAAAAAATAGGAACTACACGCTTTAACATAGCGCCGGGCATTGCAATGTATGAAAGACATTCAAGTAATTGTAAATTGAAATGAAGCATTAAATTACATAAACAATAACAAAACATTCTTGGTTACAATAAATGAGGTGCTCAAAGATACATTAAAACACTAGAAATAAAGTAAATTAATATACAAACAATTAGTTATTTACAGGTAATAAACATAACTTCGAAATTGGTCGTTTATACTGACCAGAAGCTGTTTTAATTTCTGCTACCCTAATGTTACCATCAGTTCCTGGATACACTTCTGATATTCTACCTAATGACCATTTGAACGGGGGAGAATTATCCTCCTTTACTAAAACTACCTCACCTATTTTCACATTATTTTTACAAAACATCCATTTGTTTCTTTCCTGCAGATTATTTAAATAATCCATACTCCATTTTTTCCATATTTTTTGAAAAATTTGCGTGATTTTTTGCCAATTCCTTAACCTATTTTCGTTTATATTAGTAAGATCAGGCTCATTTAAAGAATGAAGAGGTCTGCCAATTAAAAAATGGGCAGGTGTCAAAACTTCTATCTCCTCTACATCAGAAGTTAGTGGTACAAGGGGACGGGAGTTCAACATTCCTTCAATTTGAATAATGATGCAGTTAAATTCCTCATACGTTAACTTCAAATTACCAACAACTCTTTTAAGATAAAAGACTTCACACCTGCCTCCCAAAGACCCCCGAAGTTAGGAGCTCTTGGAGGCAGAAAGCTCCATTCTATTTCTTCAGACCCTAAATAACCCGCAAGAATCTCATCTGGTTTACATACTAAATTGTGCAATTTTTTAATCTCCATGCTAGCACCCACAAAATTTTTTGCGTTATCTGTGAATAATTTAGCAGGTTTGCCTCTTCTTGAGATAAATCTTTTTAAAGTTTCAATGAAAGAAGAAGTAGTTAAATCGGTAACACTCTCTAGATGTATTGCCTTTGTTGTGAAGCAAATAAATATACAAACATAAATTTTATGGAGAATACCTTTACGTTGATTTCTATATTTAATAGAGAAAGGACCACAGAAATCAATTCCAGTAATATTAAAAGGAAAGTTTTCAGTAACTCTTTCTTTGGGTAAATCGCCCATAATTTGATTTACTGTTACCGGTTTCACCTTGAAACAAACTACACAATTATGCACTATTTTCCTACAAAGATTTCTACCATTTACGATCCAAAATTTCTGCCTCACATGGTATAATAAGGCTTGTGGGCCTGCGTGTAGATATTTAAGATGATAATAATTAACTATTATTTCTGTTAAATTATGTTTAGAAGGCAGAATAATTGGAAACTTTTTCTCATAAGTTAAATTACTATTTTTTAGTCGGCCTCCTACTCTAAGAAGTCCAAAGTCATCAATAAAGGGATTAAGATTCTTAATCGAACTATCCTTTGGAACCATATCTGATTTTTGAAGACCATTTAATTCAGCTTTAAAATACTCACGTTGAACTAACCTTACTAGTGTTAATTCTGCTATTTTTATTTCTTCTGCATCTAATGGTCCTACCTTCTTTGGTATGCTTCTACAATTTCTACAAAACCTAAGAAGAAAACTTATAATACGGATTATTTTAAAATACTTATTACTACAGTTCAATAAATCATTAGTAAAAGCATTCACAGTTAAAGTCAAACACGGTAGAAATTCAGGATCAACACAGTTTTTGAGTTCATCAGTGTTTTTCTCAATTAGAGATTCAGGTATAACTCTAATAGGGTACTCATCTTCCTTTAGGAAGTCAGGTCCATCCCACCACAATTCACTTAGTAGCAGTTTTTTGGCGTCCATACCTCTGGATATAAGGTCAGATGGATTTTCTTCAGATGGAACGTAATGCCATTCTTCAATTTTGGTTAGATCCTGTAACTTTGAAATTCGGTTAGCAACAAATGTCTTTAGTAGACGAGGTTCTTTCTTAATCCATGACAGCACAATCATAGAATCACTCCAAAGGTGAATAGCCGTCACTTCGAGTTTCAATGATGATTTCACTCGATGCATTAATTTCGCTAGAAGAACTGCCGCGCAGAGCTCAAGTCTCGGTATTGTAGTCTTCTTTAAGGGAGAGACACGGGATTTACTGCATACCAATCTCACTGACGTATGGCCTGATGCTGTTGTGGCTTTGCAGTAAATTACTGCTCCATAAGCTGCTTCTGAGGCATCTGAGAAGCCATGCAACTCTATGTCGTTAGCATTCTCAACTGAGATGAATCGTGGAATGTTCATGTCAGGAACCTTCTGCAGGGACTCGATAAATTCATGCCATTCTCGATTTTCTCTCTCCGGTAGTGGTTCACTCCAGTCTATTTTTAGCAGCCATAATTTCTGCATAAAAATTTTAGCTTTTGTCACAAGAGGACCCAAAAGTCCAAGTGGATCGTATATCCTTGCTATTTGTGACAGAACTTCTCTTTTAGTATATACATCCTTTATCTCTGGTTTAAAACTGAAGCAAAAACGATCAGTTTGAGGTTTCCATAAAATGCCTAAAGTTTTAGTACTAGGAGTAAAAGAATATTCTACAGATGCATCAGCTTCATTTTTCAAAAGCGATGCATGATTAGCCGACCATTTATGCAGAGCCATGCCACCTCGATCCAAAAGCAAAATAAGTTGCCGTTGCAGTTCCTGAGCTTGTATTAACTGATCAGCTCCAGTAAGCAAGTCATCCATATATGCATCTGATAAGAGTACAGATGCAGCCATCGGGAATTGTGCTCCCTCATCATATGCCAACTGCTGCAATGTCCTGGTTGCAAGATAGGGTGCACTTGTAGTTCCATAAGTTACTGTACATAGTCTGTAAGTTTTGATAGGATCTTTCTCAGAGGACTTCCAGACAATTCTCAATAAATCCCTTTGACCGGGATGCATCCAAATCATTCTATACATTTTTTTAATATCAGCAACGAACGCAAATAAATGCCTTCGGAAGCGTAGCATTATTGCGAATAAGTCATCTTGATTCACTCCTCCATTGTACTGCAAGGAGTTTAGGGAATTACCGTTAGATGTTGCTGCAGAGGCGTTGAACACTACTCGTAGAGGTGTAGAACTGGAATCTGGACGTACAACACCATGATGGGGCAGATAGTACACCACATCTGGTTCTTTGCTTTCTTTTACTTCCTCCATATGTCCCATCCTTAAATACTCTTCCATGAAGGCTTTATACATGGACAGAATTTCAGGCTCTCTCACCAAACGCGCCCAAAGAGAATCTAATCGTCTCATGGCTATCTGCTTTGATTCCCCTAGGTTAGCCGGATTATCTTTCAAGGGCATTTGTACGACGTACCGACCACTTTCATCTCTCGTATGGGTTTCTTGAAAATGTTCCTCACAAATAAGGGCTTCCTCATTTTTTATTTTCTCACACTCAATATTTTCAATTTCCCAAAAATTTTGCATAATATTCTCTAAATCGATACAATCGTTAACAAGACCACACTGTACATTATCCTCAGTTATTGTCTGTACACTACCACTCACAACAAAACCGAATACAGTGTTTTGTAATATTAATTTAGTATTAGATGGATAAATTTGACCTGGTTTTAAAAGCTCATAAAAATTCTCTGCTCCTAAGAGTACATCAATGGGACCTGGAATGTTAAAACCGGTATCCGCTAACTTTATGTTATTTAATTCTGGAACGCAAATATCAATTTGCTTAGATGGTGTCAGATCTGTTATTCTTGGAACAACCAAAAATTCTAAATCTAATTTGAAATTTCTCAACTCATTAGTAATCTTAGCACTAACCTTAGATTTAATTGTTAAAGACAACCCATTCAAACCAGTCACTGCAATATTTATTTTTTCCTTTCTTAAATTAAGCTTATCTGCACATCTCTTACTTAAAAAGTTTGCATTAGCACCGACGTCGAGAAGACCACGAACGGGAAAAACATTACCCATATCATCGTATAAAAAACCAATAAAAGTGCTAAGCAAAACAGCTTTCGATTTAGCGGATGAAGTACTCGTCGCCACAAAATAGTTTCGATCCTGACTCAATTGTTTAGTCTCTGCTGGTACGAATTCTAAAGCTGTGGGGGAGGGGAAGGTGGTACTTTTCTCTCTTAAAGTGTTTACAATATTTTCACTCGCAACATTTTGTTTTTGTTCGTATGGGAAATGTAAGGTCACATGATGGCGCCGCCTACAAAGATTGCAAGAATATTTCGACTTGCAATTTGATACTCTATGATTCTCTAAGCAATTAAAACAAAAGTGATTAGCTTTTACGAATTCAATACGCTCATCGACAGACAATTTTTTGTAATTAGGACATTTATATAAGGGGTGATTATCAATACATGAAAAAACACACTTATAACTCTTAACGTCTGACAAGAAAACTTTCGATGTATTTTTTGACTCGGAAAAATTATTTACCCTTGTATTTTCTACTAAAGTTTTACCTCGGGATGTAAAATATAAATCAATTTCTCTTGCTAACTCAGAGGGTTTAAACCAGCCGTCTGCCTGTCTCAGACTTATATGATAGGCGGTTTCTTTATCCAAGGTTTGACATATTTTATCTGATATAATTAATTCTTTGAGGGTTTCGAAATCAGTTGCTTTTCTCAACTTTAAATAATATTCCCAGCTCGTCGTTAATCGCGATGCAAATTGTATATACGTTTCATTGGGTTGGCGGTGTGTTTTCCTAAAATTTTCTAAACACGATTGGGGTGTAGGTTCAAACTCTCGAATTACTATTGCTTTTACTTTAGAATAATCATTTAATTCATTATCTTTTATGTAAGTTATCACATTAGTTGCCCTTTCACCTAACAAATTTAAAAGAATCTCCGCTTTATATTTGTCAGGTACGTTTTTTGAAACAAAGGCCCTTTCTAATGATGAGAAAAAATAACCCCAAGCTTCAGGTCTACTAGGAATTTTAATTGTTAAAGTACGGACACTTTTGATCAGAGAGTCCAAAGATTCAGTTTGATGACTGTCACTAACATCCTCAGGTTTTGATTGCGCTTTTATGCGAGCTAATTCTAATTCTGTTTTCATTCTCTCAAGTTTTATTTTTTCAAGTTCTATTTGCTGCTGCTCTTCAGACTTCCTTTCCTCAATTATCATGGTTGCTAACTCTACAACCCATTTTTTGTCTGTTATGTACTTCTCATTTTGTTTTATTATACTGCTTAACTCTGCAATAGTCATTAGCTCATTAACATCTTCTCCTAACTCACTAGCAATTGCTTTTAAATCATCTTTCTTAGCGCCTTTAAACATTTTGAATAACTATTTCATAACAGGAATAATAACTCAGTCACATACCTTAATTGCGTCGACGATGCTGATGTGAATAGCAATACTCAAGCTTTTAAATGGGAACTCAATTCACTAGTTGCTCCGGCTCGACGGACCACATGTTTCGGCCCATCTGAATAGCTCAATAATACTCAAAACTCAGAAACTCTAGTGGACTGTTTATTACTCATTATACTCATTACTAATAATAGAAGATGCTCTCCAACACCTTCGCGTGGTACAGACAAGCTCAACTGGCTTGCTGCCAGAAGATACATTTTAAATTGCTCCATCTAGATGGCGCTTTACAAAAAATAGGAACTACACGCTTTAACAACGCCTTTAGTCTGAAAGAAATTTCAGAGCTCTATTTGATTTACAGAGAAAGACTCTAGGATTTAATAAATGAGCAGTCAAATCAATAATTATCAATAAAAAGTAAACAATCAGAAATGCAAGTTTTAACTATTGTAAAAGATTACTTAGAAATCATATTTTCAGAATGGATTTGTTTCATTCTTTATATAAATAGAACTACAGTTTATAACTATTTTTAAGCTGTTAAGTTTTCCAAAAATTTATTTGTTTAATGTCGTAATTTATCCTAAAAATAAGTATTACATAAATCAAGACAATGAATACTATTAAATAGGAAAGGGATAGAAAATATTTTCTTTCAATTTGAATTTACAAGAAAGAGGAAAAATATTCCCACTAGTTGTCACATAAGCATGGCCATTGAAGTCTTTTAAATTGCTCTATAATTAATGAATGGTTTCTTTAAAACTGCTTCTATTCGTTCCAAATTCAGCCCACTTATTTCTAAAGGTCAAAACTCTAATGTACGACAAATATTCAACATTTTATGGAATGGTATTATATGGTACTGGGACCTCTTAACGAAAACTGCTCCAAACACTTTATGGTTAATCCCGGAAATACAAAGGAACGAATATATTTATGTGTGAAAATTAATCCAAAATTAACAACAGAGATTGAGCTATATTGTTTCAAATCTTGGAAAAAATGGATTGATGTATTTGCTTATATCGAGATTTTACTATCTATTTCCGTCTGATCGCTTGCTAATTCTTCTATCCAATGACTCCACTATCGTGACGTCACAGAAGCTGCACGGGCCCGTTCCTTCACATAGCCCCGTGCCAGTTCAAGTGTTGACCTCGTCATCTGACTGTGGTTCAAAATTACGAGGTGTTGTCCTAGGATCTTTCCCTTTGGAATTGATCCCGCTCCGTCGATAATAGTCCGTTGCGTTACTGCAGTGCGACGTAAATTCAATTACCTACTAAACTAAGGGAAATTCAGAGACTTTTCCTTATCAGAATTGTTAGAGGACACAAAACTATTAGTATTAGTTTAGCTCTTTGTTCTCTCTGGACTGCCTCCAATAGATCTGAAAATTCTAAACAAAGATGAGACATACCGAAATAAAAAAACTAGAGACGATTTGGATGGAAACTTTTCTGCCTGTTTTCCTCACTCTTCGAAAACATAACTGATTAATAGTAAGGGAAACAGATATTTCAAATAACTATCTATCAAGCTGTGTGCTTCACTGTCTGTAGTAAAATTTATAATAAAGTTGGCCTAGTTTGAGTAATTTATGAAAATGGACAAAAGAAAGAATAAACCAAAACCGAATAAGACATGAATGTACTGTTTTTCAGGCCAAATTGTTATGTTTGAACCTTGCACTAAAATGGATCCAGGACTATGCCAGATCCTGTAATTTAAAATATATCGTGATTTGCAGTGGTTATCTTCCTTGGGATATTACACGGCTCATGCAGCACTGAAAAACTTGTGAAGGTTCAATTGGTTTAGTATTCAAAGGAAACAATGTAGCAAATGCTTTGTTTAAAGGCACGGAGAAATGGAAGGAAATCTAACAGCAGACATTTTGGAAAAATTCGCCACAAAAAATGGAAATCGGCTCCAATCTGAACATTCTGTAAACTTTCACTGTCCACCATTCCAGCGAACTGGAAAAGAGTGTACAAACAATATACAGTGGAGAAGTGGAATGTCCAATACGTGGTGAGTACAAAGGCAGAGCTGACCAGAAGATTTTTTCCTACCATTAAGTACCGACTCAAAAATAAGCAATTAAGGATGAATCAGTGACCCAATATCTCACTGGACAAGGTAACGTAAAAAGGTACCTTCACAGATTTGAACTTAAATTGACAAGATGTGTGGTTGCCGGATCAGGAAGTTAATCATGTAATATGAATGAAACAAATTCCAGACACTTGATTTTACACGTCATTCGCCATCTGGCTTCCTAATACTTCTGTAATCTATAAAAAGTTATTAAGTGCAGTGTCTAAGTGTCGAGCAGTCAAAGTCTATTATTACTACTATTGTCTACTATTAGAAAAAAGTCATTAGAGTCAACAATATTACCACAAACTAAGTGTACATGCAAGAACAGTCATGCCCAGTGAGGAAACGAAAGTCAGCAACTGAGGCCTTCCTTCCAGGTCTTGGAAGACGTCTGTTGGTAAGAAGGCATTCCCAAGATTAATCCTGGGCAGCATTGACAAATCTTTCATTTAGGCGGTGTTTGAACAACACTTTTATCCAAAGTTTCGAAGTGTGAAAAGACAGAGGGTTTAACAGCTTTTGGGTGATCTTGGTTCCTTTTTGGTGAGATAGTCCACTCTCTCATTTGAAGGTACCTCATAATGAATCGTGACTCAAGTAATATTTGAATGCAATAATTCTCAGTAAGGAGAGGATGACTCTTCGGAAGAAGTTGAGGTAGCTCTGGATTATTTGGTCCTCACAGACATTCTGAAATGGTTGGGACAGCTGAGACTTTGCTTGTTTTGGGGGAATTTCTCGCTAATGTTCGTACTTCGCGATAACCTGTCATGACTTTTGAAGTTTCAAATTTGTGCAAGTTATAGAAATTCCATTTCCATAACTTTTTCCTTTCCACGCAATGTTTTGTACTTTACTTACAAGCTCGTGGCATACTGTGTGAAGCAAGATGTTTGAGGTTATGTCATTAAAAAATTATAATAAATAATGACATATGTATAACGAAGATATAACCTGTTGCATTTTAACCATAAAAAAGGAGTAAATTATGTTATAGTAAAACAGTAAAACCCCAGTATTAACCTTCTGGAGGTTCATTCCTTCACACGCAATTCAACGAGCAATTTTCTCTGCATGACTTCTAACAAATTTTGACCTTTTTGATCAATAGAATCTATCCAAAAGATTTTATTTTACAGAATAAGCCAATACAATGGTTCCAAGGAATTCTATTCCAAGGAAAGGACGGGGTTGTGGTAGTCCGGTTGAAAGAGTATCGAATTACCAACCGGAGGGTTGCGGATTCGATACTCTATTCAACCAAAGATCGTCGTGTACGTGCGGACGTGCAAGATAAATCTGTCGTGGCCTCAAATGTCCTCACGTTGGCGTGGTGTGGAAGTTTGGAGAGTAGGGTGCCATCTCATGTGTTGATCTCATCATCTGACCGTGGTTCAAAATTATGAGGTGTCCTCGAATCTTTTTCTTCGGGATTGATCCCAGACGGTCACCTATATTCCGTTGTGATGTGCTCCAGGGTCACGTTAATTCAACTACCTAACCTTACCTCCAAGAAAATAAAGACTAGAATCGTTTCTAAAGATTCTATTCCAAGGAAAGGACCAATAGAATTTTTCTAAAGGCTGAAATAATCCATGGATTATTTAGAAAGATGTAATTTAGTTCTTAAAGTGTGTTGTGAAGTAAAAGCAACACCACAAAACTAAAACAATCTCAGAGCGCTAAAATAAAACAAGTTTCATGTAAAAGACATAATTATTTATGGTGTTAATTATTATTAGACACATTGGAATATTCTTAATGAAGTTTTATTTCATACGTACTCCGTTGTCTTGTTTGAGAAAAGTCCTACAAAAGGAAAGAAAAACTGAATAAAATGATCGACATAATTGATTGAAGACTCCCCGAAAAACTTACTAAGGAATGGAAAAAATTATACATTTATATAAAATGATTTTTGATAAATAATTGTTCAATGCGATCAAGATAATAAAATTAGTCAAAAAAGCTCTTTTTGGTCTATAAATCTACTGCGTCATCAATAAATGATCTCACTTAGTAATTTTAATTCACATTCGATTTTTTCAATTCAATGGTATTAAAGATATTAGTGATACAGGGTGTTATCAAAATAATGGAAACACACTGGATTTATAAGGAATCCTTTACTAATATGGCGTAGGACCGCCTTTGGCATGTAATACAGCTTGGATTCGCCTGGGAATCGAATCATACAAGTGCTGAATAGTGTTTAGAGGAATATTGTACCATTCTTCATGGAGATATTGTAAAAGTTCCGGGAGAGATGCCGGTGGAGGATATCGATTCCGGATTGAACGCTCTAAAATAGACCATAACGGTTCGATTATACTGAGGTCGGGGGACTGTGCTGGCCAAGGTAGATGTTTCAGTTCATCCTCGTGTTCATCAAACCATGATTGGACCAGTCCCGCTGCATGAATAGGAGCATTATCATCCTGGAAAATTCCATCTCCTGCAGGAAACAAAGTTTGCATCATAGGATGGACCTGGTCAGCTAGAACTTCTCTATACTTCTCCCCAGTGATCCTTCCTTTCAGGGTTACGATTGGGCCAGCAGAAAACCACGACATGGCTGCCCATACCATGACAGATCCACCTCCATGCTTGACAGTTGGAAGGAGACAATCACGATCATACGCTTGTGCAGGTGTCCTCCAAACTTGCACCCGTCCTGTTGTGGGGAAAAGTGTGAAAGATGATTCGTCTGACCATATAATTGTCTTCCATTTATCAATCGACCAGGTTTTGTGGTTGTGGCACCACTGTAGACGACGTTTGGCATTAACATCTGTGACAAGTGGCTTGGGAATTGCTACTCTGCCGTAAATGTTCTGCTTATGAAGGTGCCTCCTAACTGTAATTATTGACACTGAAGAATCCAGATGCTGATTAAGCTCTGCGGTCACTTTGGCTGCAGTTGTTTTCTTTTTAGACATTACAATCCGCTTCAATACCCGTCGGTCTCTTTCACTCAGCTTCTCCTTCCGTCCACTATTTTGCTTTGCCGAGCTTGTCTTGCCACGCTGTGTGTACGCTGTCATGAATTTAGACACCGTACCTCTAGAAACGCCTAAAAGCTGGGATGTTTCGGTCAGAGTTGCTCCAACTAGTCGGGCTCCTACAATTTGGATCCTTTGAAAGTCTGTGAGGTCTGACATTTTACGCTTTTGACAAAAATCCACGACGTATACAACTTCACTAAAGCTACCTCATACTACCATGCTATATAGTACTTTTTATATTAAAAAACTGATAGCTAGGATTATATTTTAATGCTTACGAAGCGCATTCTTAAATGTCACTTTTATTCACAGGTGTTTCCATTATTTTGATAACCACCTGTAGATATGAGGTTTGTTCCAAAAATATCCGACCTTTATTCATAAAAAATACTTGTATTCAGATACAACAATCTTACACTAATCTCCTTCAAATAGTCCCCTTGGGCTGCCACACACTTCTCCCAACGGCTATGCCACTGTTGGAAGCAGTGCTGGAACGCCTCTTTTGAGATGGCGCGCAATTGGTCCGTCGTATTCTGCATGTCTTCTCTGGACTGAAATCTGGTCCCTTTCAGGGGCATTTTCAGCTTGGGGAAAAGTCAAAAGTCACCCGGAGTCATGTCGGGATCTGACGAAGTACAGATGTGTTGTGTTTGGCTAGGAAACTCTGTATCAAATTGAAGAATGGGCAGGTGCGTTATCGTGATGGAGTTGCCAATTGCCCGCTGCCCACAGGTCCGGCCGTTTACGTCTCACAGCGTCATGAAGGTGACGCAGAACCTCTTGGTAGTACTTCTTGGTGATGGCTGTGCCGTGTGGTGCGTACTCGTGATGAACCACGCCACTGGAATCAAAGAAGACGGTCAGCATGACTTTGACATCGCTGCGGACTTGCTTTGCTTTTTTGGCCTCGGGGATGTTGGATGCTTCCATTGTGATGACTGCAACTTGGTTTCTGGGTCGTACCCATAAACCCAGGACTCATCGCCAGTGATCACTGTGTTGAGGAAGTTGGGATCACTGTTCAGTCTCCAGCATGTCCTGTGCGCTCTCTAAACGGAGTTGCTTCTGCTCGATCGTTAGCAGCTTTGGCACGGACTTCGCTGAGATTCTCATGGAGCCCAAATCCTCAGTCAAAATGGAATGAACGGATCCAATGCTGATGATCGCCTCTTCTGCAAGTTCTCTGATCGTAATTCGACGATCCTGCATCACCAGGGTCCTCACTTGGTCAATGACGATCTCATTTCTGGATGTTAAGGGCCTACCAGAACGTACTTCACTCTCCACTGATGTGCGACTATCTTTGAAGCGGTTGTACCGCTCCTTTATCTGTATGGTGACCATTCCTTCGTCCCGGAAGGCCTGTTGAATCTTGCGGATCGTTTCCACTTGGGAATCGCCAAGCTTTACACAAAATTTAATGTAGTAGCGTTCAAGTTTTTCTATCATTTTGACAAAAAAAAATCCGACGGCGTTTCACTTACACTTCCTCACTCATCGGCGGTCTGCCGGTGACTGACAGCTTCTGCAGGCAGGAAAAAAATCAAGCATTAGTATCGCCTACATGCGACACCAAACCACGCCTCCCTAGCTTCATTTGTTTATGCACGAAAAATTATGATAGAATATTTTTTGAACACATCTAGTAATTTATCCTTGTCTTCTAAATATACCATTTCTAAAATGATTTACTTTAATATTTGTCTTTTAACCCCAAGTGGTTTCAACGAGACATCTCGTCCAACAAGATCTAACCAATTTTGCTGATAACAAGACATCTAGTCATCAAGATATTGCCAATTTTTTATGATGACGAGATCAATATGCGGACAGTTTTCTTCTAATGACGAGATATCACATCCATCAAGATCTAGTCAGTTTTGCTGATGACGAGATTCAGCGGAGTCAACCACCAAGAGGGTTAAGCATCCTACAGATTTAAAGGTAAAAATGGATTGCTGTTAAAAACCCTCCGGAGTTTACACTCCTCTGTTAGCATCATTACTTTAAACGTAGTTTTCAAAGACCATTGAGAAATCTGTTTTCCCCTCGATATACAAATAAAAACGGTTCATTTTGTTTTATTTTGAATCGCATTTTTTACTAGCAGAAAATTTGGATTTGAATGGGCATAGTAATTCATATAAAATTTCAAAGAAATCTCACTAAATTCATATTTTACACTTTATCACCACTGCAAATCCCTACAGTGACAGATTTTGAAAATCGGAATCCAGGAAAATAAATTTAATTTTGTAGGATGTTCCCAGAATCTTTTCGAACACGAAAATAGAAACTTTGCGGAATTTGATGTGCACTTAAAGTTAAATTTGTATGAGAAAGTATTTCGATTTACAGGATTTACCAGAGATTTGTTTCGAGATATATGTATTACCTATTTCATATCTATGCTAGGCCTGTTATGTAATTTTTACTTCTGGTTCAACACCATTTTCTTTGTAAATTTCACTTTATTTTACTGTCGAGTATATTGTTTTTCAGCTCTCAATTTTTGAAATTTAAAACATTGATATGAATATCATTTAAAATATAAAAAGGTGAAACATCTATCTCCTTTTTCTAAAACTTCTATTAATTAAATTCGTTTCAATAGAAAGCTTATTGGGGTAAAATATATATTAAGAGTGAGTCTGGTGCTTGTTCATCAAATCTGAAAAACGTTTTTTAAACACTAACAAAGTTATCCGTGAAAAACATTTTTTAAGTTTATAATAAACGTGATAAATTCATTTTTCAAATTTTAGGCATTTGTCATATTCTAATCTCGATATAATATGTATATGATGAGCTTCATTCTAAAAAATAAAAACAATAAAATATTTTAGTTTCACGAAACATTGTATTGTGTTAATGATGCATAAATATGTATATTTTGAATTAGAAAAATAATTCGATAGTAAATAAGATTTAGAAGCAATAAAATAGTTTTTATTTTCTATCAATTTCCTTTGCCTATTACATGACAGTTTATTAATTCGGAACTTTTAATACAATTTTAGAATAATTTTTGATTTGATGCATTATTATTATGAAATATATTTTCTCTTTTATTCGCATTATCCTTTCGGTATTTTCTTAGTTACATACGTTGTGTTACTCCAGTGCGACATTAATTTAATTACCTACTTTAGTAACATAATTACAAACAATTAATTTTAAACCTCCAAGTGGTTTCGACGAGATATCTCGTCCATCAAGATCTGTCAAATTTTGCTTATGCCGAGATATCTCGTCATCAAGATATTGCCGATATTTTGATGATGACGAGATCAAGATCTGGTCAGTTTTCTTTTGATGATCGTGATCGTGTTTCCTTCTAATGACGAGATATCTCGTCCAACAAGATTTGGTCAGTTTTGCTAATGACGAGATACCTCGTCGAGACAACCACTAGGAGGGAGGGACCACTAATCATTTTTGATCCACAATGAAAATCAGAGTTTAAAAACGCGAGAATAAAAGGTAATTTTAATGTTATAATAATCAGTATTACTTCCGAACTTTAAAATTACTTTTATCCATTAAAATTAAAAAGTGCTTAGTTAAAAGTAAAAATTACTTTCATCTAATCTACTTATTTGTACAGACATGCCACAGCAATAACTATCTGAAAGTTCTCGTTGTATTGCTCCCAGTGCGATGTAAATTCAACTATCTACCTACCTGAAAGAAAAAGAATACGTTATATTAGTGATTATTTATATACAATACTACAATATTTTTGCTATTATATAGTTATGTTTTAATATTAGCATATCGTTGGATTAGAGCAGAAAATCATTAACTGACTTTTTTAGAAATGTGTTTTGACACGAAATGGAAATTTTCGTGGTTAACTACAATTTCAGTCATTCATTATTCGTAATTTCAACTCTTATAGGGGATTTTCAGACTGCAAAACGAGCAAAAGCATCTAGAAAATTTTAAGACGAAAACACGACGCGACTTACTCTTTTTTTGTCTATCCCATGTTAAAATTTTCGACCATAAATCATTAGAGTTCTTTTATAGTTTACATGAATAGTGCCAGAATGCGGCAAAAAAGCCCAAAACTATTAAGAGGGCTTAAATAATTTTAGTTGAATACAGTTGAGTACATTGTAAGGAAATGGGTATTGAAAGCGATAATACAGGGTGATTCTACGGTCAAGCCTCCAAAAACCAACCAACCGGGATCAAAACCCGAAGGGAAAGATCCCCCCCAAAAAGCACCATTAATTTTGAATCACGGTCAGATGACGAGGTAAACATCTGAGCTGGCATCCCACTCTCCAAACTTGCACACCACGCCAACGTGAGGACATTTGAGGCCACGGCGGATTTCACATGCACCAGCCCCCTTTGCACACGGCGGTCTTTAGCTGGATTCGAACTCGCAACCCTCCGGTTGCTAATCCGTTGCTCTTCCAACCGGGCTACAGTCATCTCACCTTGATTCAAAATTACGTGGTTTCGTCCTCGGATCTTTCCCTTTGGGATTGATCCCGGACCGTCATCAATAGCCCGTTGTGTTGCTCCAGTGTGACGTTAATTAAAATTACCCTACCTTATCCTTATCTTACCGAATTGTTAAATTATAGTTGATTGGTCAACACCAAATTGATTTAACGCCAAAATGTTGCCAAAATGGAGATAAACTAAAAAACTTTGATATGCACCAGACAATAGCATTCGGATTCACAGCAGGATAAAATCTCAGATCATTTGGTTTGTTTATTTGCCTTGAAAATTCCTTGCATAATTTTCTAACTGGAAAAGCCAGTAATATGTTTAATTCTATTTAGAATTATTAATTGATATGTAATTTATGTAATGTGAGACAGAGTAATTGAGTGACAGTGGCTCCCAAAATTGAGTACACATCTTAAAATTAAAAAAAAAGTTTGTAAAAAATTATAATTTGAAGTTCAATTTATAATTTTTCAACTACGAAATAAACTGGTGTATACTCAATTTTGTGAAAGAATTTTGAAAATTTGATGTTTAAATCCCTATTTTCAAAAATATTAGAATTCGGTATTGTGATTTAGCCTAGTATGTTTTTAAATGGGTACTTTATCACCCCATAAAAATAAAGTTCAAATTATTATTAACTACAAAGTTTTGGTTTTAAAAAAAATCTCTGTTATATACTAAGTTTTGGAAACCAGTGTATGAATCACTAAATTTTGTGAGTTTACTGAGACATGTATTTTTGAGTTGCGAAATATATTAATCGAACTACTGAGTTACTATTATGAGTATTTTGAGTTGAAAATAAATTCTTATTTTTTTTAAATGAGATTGAATTAGCTGATTTCGAAATCGGAAACCCCCGACAGAAACTTCGAAAGTTGAAATTCCTCGTCACTTCATTATGCATTTGCATTTCTTGGAGGGATTTACGCAATATAAAGCCATTTATTTAATTTAATGAGTTACGAAATTTAATTACACTCTAATTAAAAGCCTATTTTAACATAACACATCGTTAAAGAATATTTATTCAATTTTATTTCGCGCCATTTGATCGTTTGCCATTTTACGATAGAGCATCTCGTGTCACGTGCATCGAACAAATTTTCGCCAATTTCTTTGGGGTTTTTCTTTCTTTCGAGAGTGACGATTATATTTCAGAGTTGGCAAGTTCTTTTGTTTAATAACGTCGAAATTTATCAATTTTCCATTAATATGAATCGAGGACATACATGCTCAGCAGATGGTTTTCTACAAGAATCGTAGGGGATAATAATGTTGAAAATTTGGTAAGTAAAGATTAAACTTTTGTGATTGATAAATTCTGTTTTTTTTTCAATTTACTTGTAAAAATATTAGTGATTTCTAGTTCAGTGCTCATATTATAGATAATTTCCAATTAACAGATATAACAAATCTCGTCACCAAGTGTGTTGATCGGTTTTTAGAAGAAAAAAGACGGATTATTTGTCGTTTTTATCGACTTTTATTTACTGATTTTGTTTAGAGTAACTAAGAGTTTTGAACGCAGGAAGGATTGGAGGATATATTTTGACCGTGTCGAGTTGGTTCCTTGAGAGTTCAAAACGCGTTATTTTAAAGTTGTTTTCAATCGTTTGTTGGTGGGGACGGGATGTGTTTTACAGGATCTATATTTTTGTTTGCTGGAATAAAATTCTGTTTCAGTCTGCATTGTAGCAAATGAATAATGAACTATTCGAGTTGTTGGAAGTTAGTGCATGCTCTGCAAGATTATTTAATAGCAGAGGTTTGTTTGGAATTACTCAGACATTTTGCTCGCAAGAGTGCTTTCAACAGAACAGAAAACAGAACAAAAAAACAAACAGAAAATATTTATTAAAAATCCCTTTTCCTCGTTGGGCAGCGGTAGCCCAGTTGGAAGAGTAGCGGATTAGCAATCAGAGGGGTGCGAGTTCGAAATTCGATATAACCAAAGATCGTCATGTACGTGGGGGCTGGTGCACTTTAAATCTACCGAGACCTCAAATGTCCTCACGTTGGCATCGTGTGGAAGTTTGGAGAGTGGAATGCCAGCTCAGGTGTTGATCTCGTCATCTGACGTTGGTTCAAAATGAAAAGGTGTCCGCGGATATTTCCCTTCGGGGTTGAGTCTCGATCGTCACCGATAACCCACTGTGTTGATCCAGTGCGACGTTAGTTCTACTACTCACCCTCTAATTTCATACACTGTATATTTTTTCTCGTAAAAGTAACCCTCCTTGAGAATTACCTATTTCAAACACCAAATCGTTCTTTATTGCAATCTGGATCACTCGTATGATTACCGATCCTTTTTTGGATCCTGTTTATCCATTCAATTTATTAATTCAATGGAATTTTTATTTCTAATTATATTTGAGTCAATGCACACACAGCAGAACTTAACATATAACAGTATTATAAGCTTATAAGCTCTTATTCTCAAGTTTTTTGTTCAAACTTTGAAGGGGAATTTGATTGTTCAGAATATTCCATGACTTTTTTTTATCTCTGTTGAAGTATCTAAACACGTCAACATTATTCTTATGCATGAACTGATACTTTCTGTTCGAGTGCGCATAGCATCTGCGCAGGCTAGTCACTTAACGCTTTTGTAATTTGTTCCTATGCTGACGCTCAATAACGTTGCTTTAACGTGCCGTATATTCTTGTGATATCTTTCAATAAACAGTCAAAGAACTATCCTCTGCTTACTTTCACCTTAGGGTAAATAATATCAGCCATACATTAAGAGGCGTAAGATCGAATTCTGTCAAATAAAATAAATTGCTCAATAAAAATAGCATCGGGTCTTTAAAATGATAGCCATTAATTTCAATATGAATTATTATCTGACATTCTAAAAATCCCCAGACGGAAATTCCATTCATGATGACTAGAAGATTTCGTTCCAATGATAAAGACAACTGGAGTAATTATTTATCATCAAACAAACTAAATGAACTATAAATCCACTTGAGTAAACGTAAATGAAGAATTTCTGAGACCATTTTCGATAGCTAAAAAGAGAAATTCGAAGAACTGGAATTTTGATGTATAGCTGTTTGTGACATAAATATCGCCCATTAATCAGCATCAGAATTTATTTATATAAATCACGAAATATTCCACAGATTCTGCAATCAATTTAAAGCATATTCGTAGAACCAATTCAAGATCTGCGGTTTGGCCTTTCACTTGGACCTCTAATCACATTTTTCTCTAAAATACAATTCGGATAGAGATAGGACATAAAGAGGAGTTAAAGCATTCTCAGAAGAAACAAAACGGCAGTCAGTTTAAAAAAATGGTTGAATGAGATAAATTGCCAAAGTGACAGAAGGCAATATCCTCTTAAAAGTAAACGTTTAAATCTGACAGCGGTAAAAAATTAAAGCCATTTTTTCCCTTACCACAAAAGATTGAAGTGAATTGAAAAGAAGGATGTAAAAGCAATTTTTCTTTTGCCCTGGTTCGTCTCTAATTCAACTTAAATGAGGATTGTGGATCGTTCCGGAAATGCATTCTCTGGTGAAGGTCGTTTTGTGCTCGAAAGTAAATAGTGCGGTTTCTTTTTGCCTTTGGATTCTAACTAGCAGGTTAGATTCTAATGGCTGATATTTTGTGGTGAATGTTACCGGCTTTCGACTTGGAAGTTGAAGTTCTTAAATATGTTATTCTTTGTGGTTTGTTGAAAAGGTTGACTCTTCCTTTCTTCGACTAATGAAATGTTATCACCAAATTTCTTTATCTCTTAGATTTTGCTTGAAAAACGAGTGGTACCCAATTGTTTCAAGAATATTTGGCCAAATTGTAAAGGATGGTAAAGGGGCCTAAAATAAACATTTGTCAAAAGAACGCATGTCCGGAAATGTCGCTTTTAGGTGGTAGAGGGCGCTGTTTTGGTCAGTCGATAATATCATTTCTGTGGCGTATGTCGTTATTCCCATCTAGGGTTTGTAACGGCATGCATCGCTACATGAATTTGGAACTTTCCTTTGAAAATACGAGCTGGGAATGACGCCACAGAAACGATGTTATCTACTGACCAAAACAACACCCCCTACCACCTAAAAGCGACATTTCCGGACATACGTCCTTTGACGAAAATGTTTATTTTAGGCCCCTCTACCATCCTTTACAATTGGAGTAGATATTTTCGAAACACCTTGTATATGGGTGTGTTTTAGGGACAGCTTATTTTGTTGAAACATATCCCAACCAATATTGACAGTATATTTGCAACATTCATCGCTCATATTTTAAATAATAGTGGTGTCTAAAAGTTTCAGGCCCTTAGTACTTAGCGTGCCCTTGTCCCCTGATCCCTTGTCCACCAAACCTAACGCCTGAGGTCAAGCCTCCCTGCATATTTGGCAATATATTGTTTATGGGCAACAGTGGCACAATTCAAAATATTGAATTTTGAGATAAAATGGGTTTAAAGTTTTCACTACTATGAAAATACATAGCATACTGAAAAACTTCTTCCAACTATCGACCACTATTGACTTTAGAGATATGCCAGTTTGCTATTGGAAGGAATGTAGTCTTCTACATTGAGAGCCCGTTGTGTTGCTCCAGTGTGACGTTAATTAAAATTCCTACCTACATATCTACCTTCTACATTGAGACATGTATTTACTCCATATTTCTTGAGTTGCACCACTATTGCAGACTATGATAGGGATCACCTGGAGTAGCTGTTTATCATCAGTCAAACAAAAAAAACTAAGATAAACTGTGATTACACTTGGAGTGAACATGAATGGATTTCTGAAACCATTTTCGATAGCTAAAAAGTGATAGGTGTATTTACAGAACAACTCATTTCATTGAAACATAACTAGTGTCAACAGAATATTTGTAATATTTATCGCTTAGATTTTGGATAAAAATATATGGGATCAAGGGTTTGGGGGTCCTTAGGACTTGGCGAGCTTCTATTACTTGATTTAGCGACCACCAGATCTAATGTGCGAAGTCGAGTCTTCCTGCATATTTGGCAATCCATATTATTTGAATATTCACAATATTTATCTTATGCTAAGGAATAAATTTTGGATCTAAGAAAAAGGATCAGGCCTCTAGGTCTTGCAGCCCCTGTATAAGGTACTAATTTATCAGTAGGAAAATGATCGTCTGTCAGGGATGCAGTTAGGTGGGTAACCTCGTTCACCTGTCAAATTTTTGGGTTGGGAAGGTGCCTTTTTGATAGGAAACATAACTTGTTTACTGAGAATGTCAAATCACTGTTTTTTGGACAATGTTCAATTTTAAAGATGATGTTTACAGCATGTGTTCAATCCATAAACTCCCAGTTTCACGAAAACGAGTTATCAATCTTTGATTTATTGGGAGGTTCCACATCTACCACTTTGTAGCAAGCCAGCAGGTTTACTAATGTGGAAGTCTCGATTAAGGATCAGTGGATAGCTGCATGCAGTGTTTTAGTGCGTAATATAGGGAATTGTGGGAACAAAATTTTCTCCAGAATTCTATCCTACCATAGAAGTCAGTGATCGTAAAATGACAGCTGGTTTGACATTAAAAACGGACTATTAGACATAAGAAACTGCTTTTGATATAATTTCCAAGTACATAATTTCAATAACATTCTCCAACGGTGTAGCATACAGTGAGAAAATGAATCATTTTATGACATCACCTGCACAGGGAAAAAGATGGTTAAATTAAGATTGGCTTGGACAGTGAACGGGTTGGTTGAGTTTTATGGCACAATGACTATATTTGATCAAGCTGCGCCAAACAATATCAAGTAAATAGACATACACATACAAGGAAAGTTTTATTGACGCAGGAGAAATACACTCAGGAGAATAGAACCTGACAGGAATCGAACTGGCTTACGAACGGGAATTGAGTTTATAATCGTTAATTTAGTAAATCACAAACTTTTAGAA
This sequence comes from Meta bourneti, assembly GCA_933210815.1. Taxonomy (NCBI): domain Eukaryota; kingdom Metazoa; phylum Arthropoda; class Arachnida; order Araneae; family Tetragnathidae; genus Meta; species Meta bourneti. The sequence continues at coordinate 86,252,230 of OW119923.1, read as the reverse complement.
AGTTTTAAAAGTACTTTTCCCCCAAATTTTATTTTTGTTTCTTTTTAGTAGGTAGGCGTTATAAAAAAGGAATAAACTGAATTTGGAAAGATAAGCCTTTTAATAAGAACTCGTGTAATACTGATTATTCAAAAACTCACTAGCATGCATTTAATGGTATGTAATTTGGAAGAAAATGTGTCGCACCTTTTCAAGAAATGTGGCATTACTCAAAAAAGATACAATTTTACAATACATACAGATTGGAAATATTTAAGTATATATCGTCGGCTTTCGAGTGAAACCCACCAAATAAAAAATATAGTACTGTGAAAACGAAGGGGGACATCTACTCCCTATGCTAAACTCACTAAGAATGTTTCTCAAGAAGACATTTAATCTTTATGCAAAGAAAAAATAATTTAATGGACCACCAATCTAAAAATCACCACATTCTGGCTTAGGGAAGATAAAAACTCATCTTGAAAATCTTGAATTATTGTGTTTCACTTGTGAGTAACGATCTTTTAAATTTGAAATTAATAGAAATTGTTTTAACTTTATTAAAAATTCATAACATAAAAATCGTCAACTCGAAAATACCAAACTTAGGGATATTGCCTTTTTGACCAGCACGATAGTATATGGACTAACCAATTATCACCTGGGAAAGATATTTTGAGCAGAACTTCATTCAATAATGTTTCCATGCTGTAAATCAATTTAAAACAAAACTAAACATCAGCCTTGAGTAACACGATACTTGAATTGTGTGGAAACTTGAACGCCGCTGTCAAAAAATGAAGCAGCGTTTGAGTAACACGATTCAAATAATGAATGAATTCCAACCATTTAATATGAAAAGCTGGTTTTACAAGAATTAGGTGAGCTTCAAAGATTATTTTTGATTGAGAAAAATTACTTACAACAAACCTTTGGAGTGGGTCATAAATTTATCAGTCAGAACTGCCTCTAAAAATTCGGCATGGACGCAAAAAGTGCCATTAACCTTAAAAGCATACGGAGGAACCTAATTATTAGCTTAGCTCTGGTCCTCTTCTTAACATCACGGTGCAGATATTCGTGCGAATAATCACATTCATTGAGAAGTGAGAGAAAACGATTCTTTAAATCCCCTAATGCCGGTAAAACCAGTGTAATTTGTACAGAGCTCCCCGAAATAGGCGTGGCCGGACAATAAAGAATACAATTTCTCTTCTGTGTTTTTTATATTACTATGGCTATTGGAACAAAAGTATATACATGGTAGAACAAACCGCAATACTATCTTTAAGTAAAGAATTAAAAAATAAAGAGGAGAAAAACGGATTCTTCGAAACGCGGATATGGCAACAGCACGATGGTCAGAAGGCAGGTGTTTAAAAAATGACAGGGGATTTTTTTTCTTTTTTGCTCCGTTGCATTTAATCCTAATGAATTGCAATTTCGTTTTATGCTCCTTACCCATTACTTCCAACGTATATTTGTGGGAAATGAGTTTTAAATGATTAGTCGTTAGTGGTTTTTCATGATCACAGTGTTTAAAAGTTGGAATGTTCTTTGTTCCACAGATAGATCTTTTCTTTTACATTTGTTGCTTTCCACCGACATAACGATAAACAACGAACAAAATGGCGCATTGTTAGTGCGGTATTATTAAATGAGGATTTCTATTTCGACAATTGGAACATTCAATTGTCCTAATGCTTCTTGCTCATGGGTCTGGTTTTGTGCACCCCAATAAACGAGGAAAAAATTGCTGTGATTGTAAATATTAGCACAAAAATTCATTCCACTATTTAAGGGAATAAAAAATGCCATCCATCTTAGAAGTATTTCTCCCATTTAACAAAGGTTTTCAATTTACTTACATAGAGAATTTGCAAATGAAAACTCAAAATATAGTTCTTGAAAAGTTCTATATAGTTAACTCTCCGGAAATGTCTTTCAGAGAAGACTTATCAGGAGATATTATTTATTCAGTTCACAATTCTTTATTTTTATTTCTAGATAACTTTTTATTCACATACCTTTCGATTACTGATTTCTAACATTATCAGTTCTCTGAGGTTTTGACAAATCTCTTCAGATACCTCTTCTAAAATATCCAGTTTCTGATTTTAGAATGATGAGAATTTTTTTATTTTTTTCTTCATAATAGAAATCTCTCGACATTTTGAATCGATAGCTCAAGTCCACGAAGAGTTTCTCTTATTCATTTTATATTCATTACTCCTTTCGAACTAAAATTGTTATTTGAATATTCCTATCATTGCGCTGGCATAGAATTTTTTGAAATATAAATATAATTTTTTATATAAAATTCTGTATATGTATATTCAAGGCGTATTCAGCAATTTTGATCGATCTAAAATCACAATAAATGGTTTCGTTTTCGGTTTTTACTCACGATCGTTTTTATTAATATTAAATTGAAGAAAATACTATCAGCAGGTAGAAGACATTTAAAATGATGTCTACATACTTGATTGCACTAGATTTCTTTGATTCAAAAGTTTATTCCTAAGAAGAATAGGAAAAAATTCAGCAAAAATAACACACTATACTCAAGTTTAGTTCTAAAAATAAATATCTTGCTATAGGAAATTCGTTTTTCTTTGCTTTGTGTTTATCTATCAAAATAGAAGCAATGTCTGCCAACAGTTTCCGTACTTACAAGTTCTAAAAAATTCCAGCATTCGCACTATAGTTTAAAATTTTATTATCAAAGCAAATCAATCTTCATTAGCTTTCGTTCTCTAAGTTTGTTTACCCAGACATTCAAACACGAACTTTTTCGAACACGAAAGACTTCAAGAATTTTTCGGCAGAAAAGATCTTATTTTTTATCCTTTTAAGATTACCAGTCTCAGAAATTTTATTTAGCTTAAATAATTGGGGATTGAAATCGAACTTCTTTTTAGTTATTCTTCCTTCTAGTTAGGTCTCAACCATAAATTTATATTTTTCAAGTCCCTATGAAACCTATATAAGACTGACAAGTTCATCTCTGTTCAGTACAATTACAAGATACACAGGAAATGGAGGGCCCAGACTCTCCCACAACTCCCAGTTCTATATTTTTGTTATTTGGCTGCTCATAGGCAAGTCAGATATTTTTTCTATGCTATTTAAGACCCTTTTAAAAGAAAACTTATATAAATGGTTGAGATTATTTTACAAATGTGCTTCTTTCTTTGAGTATACTACGCAGAAAGAAAAATGCTTCAGATAGTTTAACTTCAAACTTTTTTTATAGAGAACACTTATAAAGTATAAAATATGACACTTAAGTCATAAAATTTAACCCAATTAACCTACACCATATAAAAAAAATCAAATCTTCCTATAGCGTTTGTAGCGTCTAGATGTCTTTTACCAAAATTTAGGCGCACGCAGGCTGTGATAAATTTCCGAGATATTCTTAAAAATAAGAGAGAAACGATGGTGGAAGTCGAATAAGTTTTGCTTGAACATTCAGTGTTTTTAATGAGTCTTTTTTTATGAAAAGAAGTAAAATAAATAATTTATTTTTATTTTTTAATTTAATACTGTCAAAATTACATAAAATTTGAATATCGTCTTTAATGTTTTATAAGCAAATACAAAAATCATGTACAAAATATTTGAGCATAAAATGTGTGTATAAAATCTATATGACAATTTAATTTTGTCAAAAGTACATAAAATTTAAAAATCGTTTTTAAGTAAGTAAATACAAAAATCATGTATAAAATATTATGTGAGTATGAAACATGTGATAATTTAATATTGTCAAAACTATAAAATTTTAATATCTATTTAAATGTCGTTTGTAAGTAAATATAAAAATCACATAAAATATTATGTTAGAGACGCATAAAATCGTTGAGTATAAAATGTCTAATAATATAAAAAGTAGAAATATCCAATATATAATCCTTTAAGATTTTCCATTATCGTCAAGTCAAAACAAAACGTCGCTGGAATATATGATCATACTGAAATATCCGATGGAATCATTACTTTTTGGGGCACGTTCTCAAGAATCCCATCCCTAACAAAAACTAACTCAGGCTATTTCAATACAATTCTGATTCATTCCAAAGAATGCTAACTCATTCTTCTCACAGAATTTACATATTTGTATAGAAACATTCCTCTAGCAGAAAAAAATCCACATTCGACACAATATAAGTTGATTTAACTGCAAAAACACTTTTGCCCACCTTTCTTTTATATTCCGTGTTACACGAAGGGGAATATTACAAGAAAAAATCCCTACGCAATTGGCATAACCAATATTCGAGATCTAAATAAAGTGTTAAAGAATAAATAAACAGAACAACTTTTCGGTAATTGTATGCATGAATCGGTACGGATAAATCCTCTACTTTAAATGTAAATACGAAAGCTCAATCTCAGTTTCCCTGAGGAAAATCTACCCCCTCCTGAACCCCTCCACAATCCTTTTCCTATCGTCTGCTTTTGTTGAGACTAAGCAAATATTTTTGGGTTCCTTTTATCCCCACTTTTTCCCTTTAGAAAAAAAATGCCGGTTTGCACTGAAACTGCGTCCTTGCATAATGTTGACTTTTACCTTTGCATACTTTAGTGTCAGCTTACGTAAGCAAAGACTTAAGATGACGGAAGGAAGTGAGAGAAAAAAAATATAAGGGTAAAGCGTTCCAAAGACGAAAGGGCGTATTTAAAGAATGCAGGATGGAAGGAGCTTATTGTGGAGTTGTGCAGTTTACCGCCTTCTTACCGCCCAAGTACTTTCTCTTTCTTTGTTTATAGTTAAACGAGAAAATAGTGGCGGGGATCAAGTAGCTCGAAAGCGAATACTTTTTTTCGTGACACTTGTTCTGGATTAAATGTAAGGAGATAAGCAGAATGGAAAACCGATTTCAATATTCAGATTTTTCCACGCTTCGTACAAAGTGGGTTGTTTTATGAATGTTGCTGTTAAGTTTTGCCATGTGTTCTTAACTTTCTTCGCATGATCCAAAATCGATCCTCGGTCTCGCATGCACAATCCATGGATTTTTAATAAAATAATATAGCAGCAGGTCAAAAATTGATCTTTTAATGTTTTCTATCAATCCGAATTGTGAATTTCTTTGCATCGTAAAAACTTATTCTTCGATGACTCAGTGGGTATGCCCACTGCGCAAGCACCCATAGACGAAATATGAAAGTAGAATGAGCAATGGTAACCTTTTTATGTGCCGAGGATCGTATGACCAAAACTCTAGTAGTAACGTGACCCTTAGACTGCTTCCGCCTCTTGGGTGGAACTTAACATCCATCATTTGATTGGTCCACAGGACGATAAAAGACGCCCATCCATTGATTCGTCATTTGATGAGGTACCAAATCGGTCCAAGTCAATTTTTCACAGGACAGCCACGTGACTACTAGTCGACATGTTGGTAATACTTTTTGAAGTTCCTCTGAATAGCAATGCTCAGTACTTGTATTTCACGTCTATGCAAGCAACTTGCAAATTGTAGGCGGTGCAGGTTCAATTCCTCCCTTTGTGTATTTCTCTCTTCTGTGATAGCAAAACTTTCCTTGCGCCATAAAACCCAACTCAATCACCCATCTTCAATACAATTTTATTTATAGCCCATAAGATTTAGTTTGTTGCACGACAATCATTTTTTGCAACACAAGGGTTAATAAAGTCGGGACATACGAACATATATTCCAAGACAGTGATTCGAACCCTTTGCGTGTTGTACTAAGGGTATGTGTGCTAATCACTCAGGTATCAAGTTGACCGTAATAAATAAAGAATTGCTAAGATTATAAAAACAGCACTTAGAAAACTGTTCCGCCTGTTTAACTGCAGCAAATAATATTTAATAAATGTAGTGATCACCCGAAAAATATCTTCATAGTAGCTATGAAAAACCTTTTCCCAAATCTAGTGACCCACTTTTGAGTGTTGTGTCAGGCGCATAAAAAACAATCCAACCAGCCAACCATAAAATGCATTCCTCTGTAGTACTCTATTGACTTGTAATATGGAATAAAGGGTTTTCATTATATATATTTGATATTAATCTCTTAAAGTGATAGGATTTATTTCTTTCCTAGCTCTAAAGACACGTCGAATTCTGCATTTTCAATACCAAAATAGTTTTAAATACTCTCAGGCTTATACTATATATAATTGGATCTTATGGATTAACATCTGGAAAAAGGTGCTATTGTAATTTCTTCAGACCCCACTGGGTATGTAATAAAACCATTTAATTTGAGGCGATAACTTGTCTGTGTTTTAACTTGATTGGAAGGAAAAACCGTTTGGCGGATCTTGGATCGTACCAAAAACAAAAGTTGCTACAGGGATTCTCTATTCTTGATTTTTTTTAATTCTTATGTGAGGGGTCTGTGTATACACCATAAGTTATAAGAATATAGCTAAGAAAGAAGAGGAAATTTCGCTTCTTTGTAATGTGAAAGAATTCCAGCTAATCAGAATTTTCATGGTATGGAAATTATCCCCCATACAATCCGGCATGAAAGTTCTCCCATACATAATGCTATCTTTGCTTGGGAGTGGTTTCTGGTTTACCGAGTAAGATTTTGCGATGGAAATATATTCAAAAATATTTGTAGAATAGAGAACCTTATCAATTTACAAAGATGGTCACCAATATAACAAAATGTTGTAACTAAACATTCCATCGAAATGCGTGAGAAATTTTTATAGGACACAAGAAACTTATGGACAAAGCGCCAATAAACATTTATAATCATCTGTAAGCAAGGTAACTTAATTAGATATGAACAAATTTGAATATGTTTAACAATTTATGTAACTGAAAGTGGATCTATCATTTGGGACATGGATCAGTGCAGAAATCAAGATGTTTCTATTTTTTAAGGAATAATAGACCTTTTTAACTGTAATTGTTTGCTAAAATTAAACGGAATCAATAACAACTACCAATTTTGCTAAAAAAATTGGACTGCTAATGGTAGTTTTTCAATTTCTCTATGTCTTAATAGTTTTAGAACACGCTTCAACATTATCTTTTGATATAAAATTAATCGATTAAAGTAATATCGTATTGAGCATTGCTGATTAGAATAATATGCCTCTTACATAAAAGTCTCAATAGGAGATACAATCTCGCTCTCCACCGAATATCATATTATGTCTCAGGTAATAGCTATTTCTAATTAATTGCCCTTTATAAAATATATAAATAATTTAGTTTCAAGGGATTGTTTTTAAAATTGTTAAACCAAATACATGATATAAACATATCAATACATTAACAAACAATTTAAATTGAAATAGATTATTTCTATACACAGTAATTCGTTATAATTATAATATATTTAACGATATTTGTGGAAACACAAAGTGAGTGCCGCTATAAGTAATAATAATAAATAGTAATATTGTATCTGATTATTGTTGCATTCCCAACACAATAGCATTCTATATTAATTGTTATAAATATAAGTATCATGCAATGGAGTATAAAAAATTAAGTATTTGAAATGAGTAGCATATCGAATATGACGTGAAATTCAAACATTCTCCATTATTCTAATCAGAAGATCATTCTATTGTTAATTTTCTGGTTAGTTTTTCATTTGAGCGAAATTTATATTAGCATTTGAAATTGTATTTTGATAAAGAAAACAGTTTTAATGTAAAGGAGTTAAAAGAAGTACATTAATGTAAGAAAGTTTTCACTGTTATTTAAAACTGCTCAAAAGTAATTCTTTTAATTGGACTGAAAAAATTATACTGGTAGATAAATAAAAGCTAAAACATTGTTTATTTATTTGAAAGGTGCATGTTTACAAATTGTTTTGGTTTGGATTTTTAGAAATTCTGGGTATTGATTAGAGCTTTTCATGACTTTAAATGTAGCGTTGAAATCAATCAATTCGCATGAAAGAGATGAGGTAGAAACTCGTCTTCTTCGCGTTCTTGTGTTTTGTATATCTTGTGTATTAGAACATTTCTAAAATGACTGACTCCTATCCAACTTAATTTTAAAAATCTCTCACTTTATTTGTTTATGTTTGTTTTAAACTAAAGGGTGGAATAACGAAAGCGACCATTTAAAATGTTTTATTTATATCTTCAGATATTTTAGCAAAAGTATCGAAAAAATGGGAATATTTTTAACAACTAACTAAAAATGTAAGGTATTTTTCGTTTTACGAGTTGTAGACTAATATTTTTTATCCTAATTGAAAATTTAAAAAATTTTCAGCTATAATTCAATGCAGGTGCAAAAATCCAAAGTTCTACAAATAAATCAAGCTTTATACCCTACAAACTCAGGGTAGAATGGAATGGAATGGAATCAATTAATTTGTAGCCAATATTATGCTCTACACTGTTTCAAACATGTAAACAAATTTTTATGCATTTTGAAACAACTTATAGATATTTTTAGTAACAAGAGAATATAATAATCAAAATCAAGAAAACCTCATTGGAAGTAAAATTTTAGCTACATGACTCACATACAAATTACAATATCTCGGCTTTATATGAAGGTAGAAATGAAATTGTAACACAATTTTGGAAACTTGAAAAATGGCGTATTGAAATAATATAAGAAAGAAAATGCATTTTTAGCTGAAAATCGTTTTCTTAAGATGGTCAATCCCTTAAGTAAAACTGTCGTGGCAATCGATAATGTGAACTTAATTCATCATTTAAATTTAAAATAATTATAATTAAAATACACACGCATTTATTTACGCATGTAGTATTTGTACCCAGTTAAAATATCGTAAGTTTTGATACGCATTTTATTACTATATTACTATACTGAAAACTTATGTACAAATTTTAGGAAATAATATTTCCTGGAAAACTGTCAAGATGGTGACAAATTTAAAAAAAAGTTCAACATCCTGAGTTCAGTGTAATTAAGGATCGTGGAAATTGTCATTTTATATTGCTCGTTCCATTCCAAATTCTTGTAAATTTTGACATCATTCTTTACTCACTTTGAATGTGTTCTGTTTTAACACCAAACCAAAAGGACTTATACAGAATCCCCACGTCGAAAAGACTGGAGTCCTGACTGAGTTTAACATCAAGTATGTCCTATATGAAATTTCTTTTTATTGCTATGAAATTTCTGCTGGGACTCGATTTATAAGTCTTGATTCTTTATATGGATGGAACAGGTTTAATTTAGATTTAATTTAAACCGAAAAATTAATTTAATGGTTCGTTGCTAAGTCGACTAATATATATTTTCAATTTTAAATTCCTTAATAAAATATTCTTGTAATAAAAGGCCGAATTAAGAGACGATTTAACTACTCTTGTAGACTATAGATATAGATACAGAGGTTGTTCGGACATTTTTTGAACGATTTTAATGGAGTGAAGCTCAATTTTTTACATGAAATTGTCGGGTTTTTAATGTTCCATTTGATAGCCCTTATTGTTAACTTTCTTTCTACACCTTAATTTCCATGATAATAATGACTTGTAGTATCGACAGTGGTATTTTGTCCTATTCTTGTTCCGCAGTTTTCCAGTCCTTGAATGGTTTTCGGTCGACGTTTCGATAATGCCCTTTTTAAAAGTCCAAAAGCACAAAAGTCCATGGGTGAAACATCTGGAGATTTAGCAGGAATATCAGTAAAGGGTATTGACTTGATACCAATTTCTTGTTCCATTTTTTCCAAGAATTTAATAGTCGACTTAAATGTGTGGCTGCTTGCTTTACCCTGATGCATTTCTACTGATTGTTGGCACTGTGGGTAAATATTTGGTATTTCTTTTTTGAATATTGGGGATAAAATATGGTCTTGATAATATGTGGGAGTTGATTTTTACATTTTCCCCCCTTTTACTTTTAATTTTCCATTATATGCAAAACCGGCAACAATCATAAATCTCTTAGAGAAAGTTCTCACGTTCACTTTGCTATAGTCCTTTGACTTGGCGGATTCTCTTTTAAAATTAAAGATCTTTCCTTACAAATATTCTCAGAAATTTTTTCTTTTTTGGAAGTATATTTCCGCTTTTACGTTTTTTCCATTCTCCTTAATAATATTACTTATCGTACCTTTAGATATCGAAAAACCATTCCTTTTACAGCGTTTTTGAATAATTGAATAAGTATAATTATCTTCGGAAAGAGAGGAAACATAGCCTTCCATCCATTACTTATTTAAATCACCATTTTGAAAGTAAACAAAACTATAGCAGACGATAAGTTATACTTTAACTATTTAACTGCTGTGAAAATAAAATTCTTTCGTATCATACGATTTTTTTACAGCTCATCAAAATCATTCAAAAAATGTCCGAACAGCCTCTGTATACAGGGTGTTTCGAAAATATCTGGCCAAATTGTAAAGGGTGATAGAGGGGCCCGAAATGAACATTTATAGAGATGGACGGACAAACATCCATTCCTTACCCCGGACTCGAACCAGAAATCTTTAAATCAAGAAGCAATATTCTGACCACTGTACAACCTTTGAGTAGCTCGTCCGTTTCTGTCCACAGCCCCATCAGATGCAAGTTCCGAATTCGTGTAGCGATATATGCCGTTGAAAATACGAGCGGAGAATGACGCCTTACGCCAAGAAATCATGTTATCGACTGCCCTAAGCAGCGCCTTCTACCACATAAACGCGGAATTTCCGGATACATTCTCTGACAAAAAGTGTTTATCTTGGGCCCTCTTACCACTCTTTCAATTTGGCCAAATATTTTCGAAACGCCCTGTATATTTCGATCTCTCGGATGTAATGCTTTGTTATTGAAGCCAAATTATAATCTATAATAATTCTAATATAATGCATTTATAATGAAAAATATGCATAGCTTCTTTTCGATTCAGAATGAAAGATAATCAAGTTCCACATGGTGTCATACTGTCGATGTAGCTGTGATTGGAAATCAATTATTACTCGCTTGGTGTTTAAGTTTTCGTGTGCTTTTTAGCTATTTCTTTTGTTGTCTATCTGTCTACAGATGTCTTCTAGAATTTCGTGACCAAAACGACTAAACACGGAACTGCAAACCATCTTTTCCATATCACAATATACAAGTTTTAAGAATAACTGAATTTTCATATTCATCAATGAGCACGAAATAGTTCCATTTCTTGAAATTATAACTACTATCTATTAATCAATTTCAATATAACTTTCTAAAATTCATATTACTATATAATTTGTTCGATAATAGATAGATAAAATTGATTAATGGATTACAACTAGTATCTATTAATCCATTGCAACATAACTTTCTAAAGATCATAGTACTATATAATTTATTTTGCTCTCATTCTAACTTTAATTTATTTATTATTCAGCTGTTTGTGTGTCCTTGACTTATTTATTATTACCGTTGTTTAAAATTACGTGTTTCATATTGAAGTTATATTCCCAGAAAAGTCAGCCACCTAATTTGTAGGAAAATGGCGCACAATTAAATTCTGCTCAGATTAATTTAAAATGTAGCAAACTTTTCATATTCAGAGCAAAATCTATTCTAATATTAATAGTATGAAAGTAGTCTTAGGAGCTGTGTATCTAATGTAAATACTTTTTTTAGATATTTTTTGTTCTAGACTTTTTGATATTTTAAATGTAAAAAATGCGAGTTTAATACTGCAAAACGAAGCAGAATTACTTTTAAGCAAAAAATTAACAAATAAAACGAGGAAGCATTTATGCTATGCGCCATCATACTAATTTTGTTTGGGAAATATTTTTTTATTACTGATAAGAAACTACGTTTACTTATGAATCCTAAGCTTATACTCTTTACAAGTGCTATTTTCGTTTAATTTATTCAAACTAAAAAGTTGTTGCTTATGAATACAAATTATAAACTAAAGAAATTGCATTTTTGTCCAACTTTTTCTAATGTGATAAAGCAGTTTATCTACACAGTTTATCTACTATAGCAGTTTATCTACACAGTATTCTAAATTAAATACTTATTTCTTCTACAAATTCTGAAGCTTAGAACTGATGTAAATAAAATGCATTTTTAATTTATTCTGTTGCATACGAAGATGTATTTGAGAAATATATTTTGTAACTAATTATTTTTTACTTATTTTGTAATTTTTGGATTCGCACTCCTGCGTCGGCTTAAAGTAGAAACTCATTGACATATTTTAGGAAAGGCATTTTTTGATACTAAGTGATTATTTTCATGGTAATGAGAAATAAATTGTCATTGTATTCTGTTTAAAAAATATACCTCTTTAAAAATGTTTATTTTTATTTTTGGCCGAAAACTAATAGTCTGATCGGCTGTGCTGCAAAATTTTACTTTATTTCAGTTAACATGAGTTTTTGCTCTAAGCCGACGATATTTCTATTTAATCAATAATAACTGAATTAACAGACGGCGATAGTTCAATAACGGTGAATTAAACAAACTGGTTTTAGAAATTGCATTCTATACATACGATAACTGAATAACGATTTGGAGATAACAGGTGCGAGATACAAGGAAAACAGTAGCAAACAATACGATATTTCCAAAATAACGTTTATTTTGAGATTAAAATAATACAAATATATCAGCTCTGTCACGATCGTGAACATCATAAGAAAAGAAGCCAATAGCCATCTTTCTATTCTTGTACGCCTTTCGCTTAACTATACGACATTGCATTTGTTATGAAGTTTATTGGGTTAGAAAAAGCACAATATTCTCTGCATAGAGGAATCCGAATAGAATTTATTATGAAGACAATGCTCTTCATCAATCAGAGCAACAATCATTTTTCATGAGGAACAACTTAGGGTGAATTCTGTCCAGCATTGGAAGCAATAATGTACCCTGATATATATTTTCTGCATTCCCTTTACGAAAATAAGAGACAGAAAATAGTTGGTCACGTATTTGCTAAGATGAAAGGATTACAATTAAAGGATACTGAGAGCATCATCCCAGTTTTAGTAGTATCTTTTTGAATCTGCATTCATAAAGTTGGTTCGCTCCTTCAAAAATCAAAAACGGTACACATAAGTAAGCACGTTTAGTCATGTTAAACATTTAACAATGCCATCATAATATACAATGGTGTTTGGAGGATCTACATCTGTTATTTACTAATTAATAATTTGGTGTTTTATGTTTAGTTTACGAGTTTTTAAAACATTTCGTTTTGTAAGAGGCAACAAAGTTATCGCAAAATTTAGAACAATTTCATAGCTATGTTTTTCGTTTTTGTTGCCAGTAACTATTTTTAGTAACATTCTAAGTGTAGCAACATTTTAAAAATTATAGTTGGCTTTTAAGATAGTGATCAAAATGAACAAGGTCTGCTTTTCAGCCAATGAACATTTCTAATCACTTACTGAAAGTAATGTTTTCTATGCAAAGAACATTTTCGAATGTGGTCTTTTTTAAAAGTACTCTTAAAAAAATAAAAAAATACTCTTAAATAAAAAAAATAAAATATATACTCTTTAAAAAGGGCACGTTTAGTAATTATCAACAATACTTATTTTAACAGTCTTTTATCATGTGTTAATCATTACTATTATGCTTTAAGTTTTAGTATTATGTTTAATCATTACTAGAAGACGCATAATATCACAGATGAAATTTCTTATTCTATCTATTCTTATTCTATTATTTCTATCTATTGATGGGGACAGTGTTGTTAATAATGTTGGATAACTTATTTAATCCATTTATAATGAGTATAAGCATCAATTTATACATCCAAATGCAATAAAAGCAATCAAAAATATTAAGCACTTCATCTTTAATTATCATTTATCATCATTATCATGGCAAAAAGTTCATATCCCAATCGTGTTACTACAATTATCTTCTGAACATCTATTTCAATTATATCCTATTCGTTTGTTAAAGACTTCGATATTTGTTGGGGTATAAACCTATTTTTGCGTTCGCTCACACTTCCTTTCTGCGCTAATTTCTGTCTCAGATTTCTCTTCCTGGTCATGAGACGAAGAATTTCATTAGAGGTACGAGATCTCCGTATATATGCTACTCCATAGCTAAAATCAAGCATATTTAAACTCAGCGGCGAAATTAACGATGTAATAAGCAGCGATAAATTTTATATTGTTTATAGCAGTTTGTTGCCAATCTCCAATATACAAGTGATGTCGATTTCCGTGCCTCGTAAGTTAGTGAAAAAAAAAAGATTTTTAGTCTCAGAAAAAATGAAACGGAAATGTCTAATTGGAAAATATTTAAGAGGTAGGTAGTTGAATTAACGTCTCACTGGAGCAACACGACGGGCTATTGGCGACGGTCCGGTATCAATCCCGAAGGGGAAGAACTGAAGACAACAACCTCGTCAGTTTGAACCACGGTCAGATGATGTCAAAACCTGAGCTTTTTAAGAGGAATAGGTATGAGGCGCGCATACAAAATGTTTCTTTGGAAGGGTTGAAAAAGTGTCTTCATCACCATGGAACTGATGTAGCTATTTATTTTTCAGGGACTCTTTCCCCCTTGAACTTCACTACTGATCCTGCTATTCAATAGTCTTCCCGCTTACAACAAAAAGATAGATGAGGTAAGGAAAGTTTTTAAAAATAAATCTGGTTTGTTTATGTGAGGAATGTACAATATTTATCAATGTTATCCATCCATTTTCAACCATTTCATGGAGTGGAACCAGGGTGGCCGGGTTTGTAGGTGGTGACTACACCTAATAGACTACGGAGTACTTGTTATAGGGAATGGTATCAAAGTATTTTTGTTTGGTTGAAATAATGGACTTGTTCTATAAGAATGTTTTCTTTGTGCTCTCTTAGTTACCACTTCCTTGAGGATTTTGGACTGTCATCACTTCAATTTTGAGACTCCGGTCAGCTACTGGAACTCTGTCTTTTATCTGCAAATATAAGATTGTAAAAAGAAATGTCAATTTCAGACACAAAGAAGTGAAAAGCTACATTTGGTACAGTTACCTGTAAGCCACTTAAAAAATTTGAAATAACAAATTCTACAGATATGCCCTGAACCATTTTCAAGCTCGTTGAGATAGGTCAATCCAAATAATCCGAAAGGAGACAGAATCTAAAATAAACACAACATTCATAAGATAAAATAAATATGTAAACGATTGTTATATATATATATATATATATATACGTGTATGTATGTGTATGTATGTGTATGTGTATATATATATGTGTATGTGTGTATGTGTGTGTATGTATGTATATGTATATATATGTATATATATGTGTGTATATATATGTATATGTATGTATATATATGTGTATTATATATATATGTATATGTATATATATATGTATATGTATATATATGTATATATATGTATATGTATATATATATATGTGTATATGTATATATATGTATATATATATATGTATATGTATATATGTATATGTATATATGTATATGTATATATATATGTATATATGTATATATATGTATATATGTATATATGTATATGTATATATGTATATATATGTATGTATATATGTATATATATGTATATATATATATGTATATATATGTATATATATGTATATATATGTATATATATGTATATATATGTATATATGTATATACAGTTTTTCGATACCGAGGAGTGTACCTTATAAAATCGTTGTTCCATGTGGTACGTCGTTTCCGCTATGAGAGTTGTGATAAGCATTTGTAAAAACGGTATAGCTGCATTGATTACACTGTTTCTATAATGTTGTGGGATTTGGTTTGTATTAATCTGCATTGAAAACGTTCGTTCTTCCGTTTGGAAGCGAGCGTTGATTTTTCTACTAGTCTCTCTTAAATTGTATGACAAATCAATCTAATAAGGATACACAAAATTATAAGAAAGAAGATAGTTAATGTTTACAAATATAAATTATAGAGGTTGAATATTTACCCAATTATGACTATCTCCAGTTTGATTTTCAAAATTGGAAATCTGCGTTTACAAAATAGAATACATCAGAAGTGTTAAAACGTAGCTTTCAAATGAAAATGATCACTATTCGCGCGCAGGTAACGAAATTGACAAAAAATAATTACTATTACAAGTTCATCATTTTCAATTTGATCACACCACTCAAGCACATTTTCCGGTATGGAATTTTCATCAAACAATTTCAAAATATTTTCATTTTCCTAAATAAAACATTTTGTGCTTTAAAACACAGATTTTTAAACTAAAATGAACTAAAGCTTGACCGAAAATGATAGTCAGAATGAAATCGGAAAAATACTATACTAATGTAATCCCAAGGAAAAATTAATAGTTGTTATTTATAACTAATTCAATGTATTAACAGAAAGGTATAAAATTAAAAAAAAGGTTTATATTTCTTACTTGAAACAATAACTCCATAATTTCTAGACTCATCAATGTTCCAAAATCATAAATCCATCTTTAGTTATAGAAAGTGTTAAACTTGTGCGAGTACTTTCATATTTAATTAAGTTCTTAGCTTATTGGTGATTTTAACGCATGTGTTAATATATTGTTTACAAGTCTCTTATAATATCCTATAAAGATACCTTCTATGGATTTAACAATGGCTTGTTTAATACTAAAATACTAGGATTAAAGAACTCGGTGAACAGTGAATGTGTGATTAGCCACAACTCAAATACTTAAACTAATGTGGATTAATCGTCAAAAAATGAATAATTTGATTGGCAAGTCAATGTTTTAGGTTGTTTCATCTGTTTTCTTTTGACCACACATTCTTCTG
The DNA here is from genome assembly GCA_933210815.1 of Meta bourneti. NCBI lineage: Eukaryota > Metazoa > Arthropoda > Arachnida > Araneae > Tetragnathidae > Meta > Meta bourneti. The sequence goes on along the minus strand of OW119923.1, from coordinate 86,235,556 downwards.
GAATTTGAATAATTTCAAAATACATGATGAAAAAAGTTAATTTGTCTTCTAATACATACTAGTGATTACCTGTTTCGATATATCCATTTTACGTTTTTGCAATGCGCTCATGCTTTTGCTTTGTTCCATAAGTAATAGCTACTTTATTATCTCGTTTAGTAGGCAAAATAAACTAAAATTTGTTTACAACATTTGCTATCAGTGGCAGATACGTTCTTCCTAACGTAATACAAAATTTAGGCATTGCTCTGTATCTATCACTTTGGGTCCACGGAAAATTTCAAAAAGTTAAAAATATGTTCCCAAGTTTGTATGAAACAATGTTTCAGAACATTTTTTAACATGCATATTTATATTGCCTCCCCCAATAAGATTATACAAATATATCTTCACCAACACTTGCGTCATGATAAAAATGCAGTATCTAATTTATCGATCATTTTGGGGCAAGGCTCATACAGACATTTTTGCAGGTGTACAAAAATAATACATACGTAATATTCCTTTTCCAATTTGTCTATTTTATGCATTTCCTCATTAGTTAAGGGGTTTTCATCAAACATTCTAGAAACTGCGCTTTCGTAATAAGAATTCATTTTATTCACCACAAAATCCCTAAAAACCAAGCCTAAACAGTAGAATCAAGCAGAGCCCTCTTGTCTGTTTTCATAATTAGATAAAAAGAATCATCACAGTACTGAAGTGATAATAATTTTACACTAATTTTTTATCAAATTTGAGCCCCGTGCATTGTTAGTTGGGTCATGATAAGCTCCTGCCGTTGCCTTGGTAAAAATTAATCCATTAGTGCAAACCAAAATGAATAACATTTTCTTGTTTCTTACATTTCTCAGACCTCACAATACGTACAGTCGCGGAAAAAAAAGAACCATCCCCTTTACTTCGAGCACCATTCATAGTAGAGCAAATTCAAAGATATCATTCAATAGGGAATAATGTCCTCTACAAATTCAAATGCAAAAAAAATTGCATAAGGGACCGTCTTCATATAAAATTTTGCACAAACAACAAAATTTCCAATGGAAACACCGTGTTTTGTTCCCCTAATCAGATTCTACATCGTTAAATTATTCTAAATATGAAATTTCAGGACTACTATCTTTATATCCGGAGATATTCAGTGTTAAATTTGCTGTCAATTCCAAAGATCTTCTCCACATTGAAAATCGCTATTCGTAAATCGATTAACTGTAGTTATAGCTACCCGAATTTCAAATTTGAACACTATTTCAAACGTACTTGTCAGCTCGTGCAAACGATCCGAGAATTATTACATTTATTATGCAAGTGCAAGCAATCCGAGAACTATATTTATTATGCAAGTGCAAGTAATTCGAGAATTATTATATGAGCTCAAACGATAATATTATGAATTGTAACCATGATTAAAATGTGATAAAAGGATTTTGGGAATTGAGAAAGTCTTATATCGTCTTTAGTGTTCTTAATAAATGCTAATTTTTTAATTAGCGTTCGTCTCCATGTATGCAACCAAAAAGCGTACCCACAATTAATTAATACATAAATACATATTTAATCGAACTGATATACCGGTCATCCAAGAAGTCAATAGTGCCATTCAATTGATCATTGATTAGAAGAGTTTATTTATACATATATACACGACACAACTGGTAAAAGGCAATGTATTTTAGATTACATCAGTGAAATTTTCAACCATTTTTCAAAAATTTAAACATCCTTCAGGTTTGTCAGACGTTTTTAAACTTTTGGTTGTCCCCTAAAATCACACCATAAAGAGGAAAATTTAATGTAACGGCAAAACTAACAGTAGGAATGATTTAAAATTTTGCATGGTCATATCAGAATTCTGAATCGATTCCTATCAAAATATAGTAAGGTTCCAATTCATAATTTTTCAAACATTAATTTAATAATTATTATTGCATACTAAAAACTGTTTTTAAAATAAAATATTAGGCGGATTTTGTTTGGGTTGTTTAACAGTAATATGGTACAAAATATCATAGCTATAGAAATATTATTTAGGAACATGCCCATAAAGGTCTAAGAAACTGATTTAACATTAGGAGCTCCAATATTTCTGTACGCATAACTTCGAAACGGTAAGACCTAATCGCATGAAATTTGGTATCTGAAGTTAAATTTTGATATAGATTTGAAATTGTGTGTCAAATTAGGGGGTTCCATTAAAATTATGAAGTTGGTGCTCAATTTAATATGAAACGGCCCCTTATGCAAATCTTATGCATTTGAATTTATAGAAGACGTACGTTGCTGTCGATTGTCATCTTTGAATTTTCTCTACTGTTAAAATTGCTCGAATGAAGAAGGGTGGTTCCTTTTTTTTCCGCTACTGTACATCTCTTGATTTAAATTATGGGTTTATCTCTTGAGTGACTTCTATCGTTACCTGTGAATCCGTGATAAATCCCGCGTTTCTTCAATAACCCTCAAAACCTGACCACATTTTTGTCCCGCCAAGAACAAAAGGCAACTTTCGTCCCTCCAAAAAATGTATTGGGTGTGTCATAATTATATGTTAATAAATTTGAAAGCGATCAGGGTAATTAGTCTCAAAGTTAACCTGGCCTAGGGCCTCAAAATGACTTGAACCGTCTCTGGATACAACAGAATGTCCGATATATCGAGCGTAATTTGACGATTATTATATTTCCAAACCAAGCAATAATAGGCGATATAGTCATTCAGGCCAACTTGCAAATTCCACCTTGCTGGTTTAGATTAAGGGCTTGTTTGCCTGATGAACATAGACCATGGAGCACACCTTGTTCTGTACTGGAGAGAATTAGGGAAATTTTGTGACTAGGATTGCCTAGGATCTAGCACAGCGTCAAACGTTTTCGCCGATAGTATGGGGCGAATTACAGCAGACCACCTGTAACAAAAATAGGTTCCAATGGAATTCGTTATATCATTAAAAATACTGTGAGGTTCTCCGTCCAATACATGGCGGAACGTTAGCCGGAAGGAACCATTGGATCCCCGAGGGACGTTGGAGGGGATGTCCATGAGCTGTCATCCAGGCTAGGAGAAAGAAAAGGGAGAACTGGTAGCGAAAGAACGGGGACTCGACCAGACCAGCGGATGCAGAAGAGTACAGACGTGCGAGGGTCCTTTCGCTGTAAATGTGCAAGATTTGCTGTAAAAATCCATATTAACGGAATGTAAATAAAGCTATTTAATCAAGAATCCCTTGAAGAAGCGTCACTCTTTGGTAATCTATATGGATATGGAAATCCATTGAAGTTCACCCAGTGAGTTGAAAGCCATGCGTTTTCACAATTACGTGCCAGATTAATAGTGGTAACATTCATAAACAGCACGGAAAGCAATTCGTAAAGTGCAATACATCGTGTAATAACCCTCGAGGGCACATCTTTAGGTGTGTACGGGTTTCACGAATCCGAGATACCGTAATGATCTATTTCTTTCCCATGGGGTTTACTGCTTCTGATAAACATTTGGGTTGCGACCCCAGGATGCCCAAGCGACCTTTCTTTTCACAATTTGACATTGCTTACCTTGCGTTTGGCACAGATTGGCCAAATATGTCCCTTGAGTCGTGAAACCCAAATCCAATCAACCAACTGTCGTGCGAGCGACGCTCTCTCCCACGGACCCAGGGAAATGATGCAATATTTCTGGATGTGTCACCGCGTTTGACTGTCTATCTCGGCAACCGTGAGCGCAACACGACTGTACGTCGTATCATTTTAAAGCTCTCGGCGAGATCTAGTCAAATATATTTAAAATATGTGTGCAACTTTTGGTAAAGATGTCGAATCCGGGGCATGTTTGTAGCCAAGCAATTTTTGTCGCCAAATCAAGATGGCGTCCAAAGCCACGCCATCGCAATTTCGTTAAAAAAACCTTTTGCATAGGGTTGCCACAAAGCTGGATCAAAACACCAAGGTTACCATGTTTGGCGATAAATCGCTAGTGCCCCGGATTCGACATTCCCACCCAATTTTTACAATAGAACTGTGTTGTCCATAACAAATTAAATAAACGTTTCGAAACAATACTTGACTCGCTCATTCTAACCCTCCGATCTGCAAGTCGTAGTCACGCTACAAACTGATGCCTTTGTTTTTGTATATATTGCGTTTAATGTGTATAGAAGAAGATCGAGATGTCGGTGTCTAGATGTAATGTTTTCATAACGAGCATCCACTTATAACGTCCTAAAGCACCTCTAGATGGCGCGCAGTGCAAAGGAAAACTCTAGATGTGATTTCGAGATGGGGGATAGAAAGGAAGTCGTAGCGCCATCACGTGGTCCTATTACCGACTGTTGCGGCGGCGTAGCGAGCGGCCGACTTCAGATTCGGGATGATTGGACTCTTTCGTCCAGTTACGGCACAGCATCCTTCCTGAACAGTCAACAAATCCCCCAGTCCAACTTCAGACTCGGAATCGGTTCGATACCGGGATGATGCATGTGTTGATGTGTTTCCTGAGCGAGCCTTGAAAGCAAGCCTGCAGGATACACAGTTCCTTGTGGATTTTGTGTGCTGGTCACCCCAGGACAAAAATCGGGACACCATGTAGAAAACTTATCACTTTTTATCGACTTGTCCGTACAGTTAGTCCCTTTGGAGCTATCAAATTGACGTTCCGAACTTCGGAAGCTGTACTGGCGGTAAGTCGGAATGTGTTATTATTGTGTGATAAAAAAACAAAGTGATGGAGATGTGTGAGAGCATTTTTAAGATGCTTGTGAATCATGTCTCCTGCTCAGAAAAGAAAAGAGAAGGAGTGTTAGCCAATATAGAACAACACATCTCTTAAGAAATAAATGCAAATCCATTCATTGATGAAATAGTTTATATCTAAATGAATTTCTGTGTATAAATCGTTTCTTAAATTCTCGAAGGAAAGAAAAATTTTCATTAAAGTAAAAATATTTCTAAGATTAATCACACTTTTTTGATACTAACAAAACGGTAATACGTATTAAAATAATTTGTTTTGAAAATAGTCATTTAAGGATATTTTTGTCGCGAAAATATTCAGAAATTCCACCATTCAAACAGTTCGAAAAAACGATGCAACCATTTCTTTCTCGAGTTTCAAAAATTTCGTAATTGATATTTGCAGTCGCATGATTTGAATTAAAAGTTTTTTGAATTTATAAATTATTGATTGATAGGAACATTAAATTTCATTAAATTTCATTAAATTTCATTGTATTTCGTCCAATGGAGTACAAATTATCTAACTAATGTGATTGAACTCCGCCCGTAAATTTACCGCTGTTCCATCATTGAAAGTTCACAAAAGCTAGGAGTTCGGTATTTCGCATGAAGGAAATAGATTTATTTTATATGCTCACCGACTAATTACCTATTCGGTTAGATAAAACTTACCTTTGAATATCATTATGAATCAATTCTGTCAATCCTGTAGTTCCCTAAACCCTCCAATTGTGTTGCTCCAGTGTGACGTTAATTAAAATACCTACCTACCCTAAACCCTAAGTGGTTTTGACGAGATATCTCGTTCATCAAGATCGGATCAATTTCTCTAATGACAAGATATCTCGTCATCATGATGTTGCCTATTTTTTATGATGACGAGATCAAGATCTGGTCAGTTCTTCTAATGATGAGATATCTCGTCCATCAAGACCTGATCAGTTTTGTTTATGGCGAGATACATCGTCGAGGTAACCACTAGGAGGGTTAAAGAGTTGTTTAAAATTGCACTTACAGATTTTTAAGATTTTTGAACTTAACTAATAAAGAGCAAAGCTACAAATTTGAGTTGCATGAACATTCAAGTGAACCTAGTAATCACGCAGTCAATATCTTTATGGTGTACTTTGTCTAAATGTTTTAGGATAAAAAACTAGAAGAAATACCCACTTATGATCGGCCATAACAACCCACCATTTTATCCAGGAAACGTTTATTGTATTTTTACGTTCCAGTTTACTGAACGTGGAGGCAAAATAATTGGACAACCAGACACTCGTAATTCCTTGGAAAGTATCACATACGATACTAATACTCAATGGCTATTCAAAATGATTTATAACCACATTCAAAATCCTTTTTTTCGATCAAATTATCAGTGTCGAAACATTCAAAACTGACGAGTTACCTGGGGTATAGTTCGAAATGGTGTAGGTGAAGCACATCGGATCTCATTTTCTATAGCGGTGAGAAAGACTTGATTCCAATGTCACTGTTTTGTTACCGAACAAAGCTATCCACGACGTACACGGACAGGCCCATTGAATGAATGCGCTACAGCGCTCCGTGGCGCCTGGCCAAATCGGCTCTGCGTTTGAGATGCCTTTTGTTTCTATTTAGATGTCCAGAGTGCTCTAGCGCTTTTGCTGCACTCTGCAATGAGAACTTCTGAGCTCATTTAAAGATGAAACCAGTTTTGCTTTTAAAAATTTCTAATTACGTGATCGATCTTGACGTAGTTTGACGCTGACATTTTCGAGCCTTCTAGTGTAGACGGAAGTCAAATTGACTCCATTGTTCATTGGTTATAATGATTACGGGACCTTTGCGTTTAATTGAATCCTAACTTATTTCTCTCTTCTGGGTCAATAAATATTTCCTTGTGGTTATATGTTTATTACTTGTTGTTGTCTGTCCTGTGTATGAAGCAGTTTGAACCAAATATGACCCTTATATAAAAAATCAACCTTTTAATTGAATCTCATATCTTTAGTACCTTCAAATTTATTAATGGCAGTAGGCTGGCAATACACTAACAAAGATCTCATGTTTATTGCTGAGTCATTTGCTTTTAAGCTTCTATTGACTATTTATAGTTTGGCCATGCTATATTCTAAACCGTAAGTACAAACGAAAGACAAATTGACTACGTAATTTCATTGGATCAAATGATAATTTTTACCTTCCTTCATAAAATTTGAATGCGTACTTATTTCTCTCTTCTGAGTCAATAAATATTTCCTCGTAGGTAAATGTCCATTACTTAACGTTGTCTGTCTTGTGTTTGGCGCAACTTGGCCAAATATGACCGTTGCACCATAAAAACAACCAACCATTTAATTGAATCCTCTTCAGTATCTTCACCTTTATCTTTGGTCAATAAGCGGGTAATACGCTAAGATAGAACTAATGTTTATAACTGAGTCATTTTCTCTCTATTAACTTCTATTGAATATCTATAGTTTGACCCTGACGTATCTAACACGTAAGTACAGCGGAAATTGACTCCACGTTGATCATTGGTTGGAATGATCATAGAATCTTTCTTCATTTAATTGAATTTATCTCTTCACACCTTTCATATTTATCTTTGGGAAGTTGGCTGGCAATATACTAATATAAAACTCATTTTTATTACAGTCATTTTATTTTAGGTTTCCATTGACTACGGTTTCACCCTGACATGTTCTAACCCGTAAGGACAGACAAGTCAAATTGACTCCACGCTGTTCATTGGTTGAAATGATTCCACGATCTTTCGTCATGTAAATGAATCATCTCTTCAGTACCTCCAAGTTTATCTTTAGGAAATAGACTGGCATAAGTCTAAGATTTAACGCATATTTTTAGCTGAGACATTCGTTTTTAAAACCCATGTTTCCATTAAAGTCAAATTAACTCTGTCGTCTTGAAACTAATTGAAAAATAATGTGCGTATTCACCATAGATTCGTCATTTTTACGAATTGAGATAAGGCAATTTTACAGGAAACGAGCTTAAGAAGGGGCATTCCTAATCCCTCCACCCCCTCAAAATATTAAAATCAACTTTTCTAAAGTTTCTTTAGTGTCACTTTTTGTAGTTTTGTCATGCAACAGGTGTGCGATGTATATGAAATGTATTATATGGATAAATATGGGTGTGTATATACGATTTGCGTCCAAAGTAAGTTGTAGAAATTATAAATGTCCTAAGGTATTAAAAATGATTTTCCTGATACTTAAATGATAGCGTTCTACGAAAGAGAAAAGTGATTTTCTGGTCATTTTTTAAAATCTACATTTAACCAATTCAACCAATTCGAGTAATTGAATAAAAACTTGTCGTTTCTGGATCGGAGAATTGAAATTCAAGCTTTTACACGCGACGCAGTGCCCTTATAACCACTTAATTTTCGGTAGGTAAGTAGCTAAATTTACGTTGCACCGGAGCAACACAACGGGCTATTGGCGACGATCTGGGATTAATCCCGAAGGGAAAGTAAGATACGAGGACAACACCTCATAATTTTGAACAATGGTCAGATGACAAACTTAATTTTAGGAAATGCGTCTCTTTAGAATTCTTTCTTGTGCTGTCTCGCGTACAAATAACGTAACAGCTGACAAATTGATAATGCTTAAAATTTATTTTAAAGATGAATATAGATATAGACTATTTTCTAATTTTAGAATTCAGTGTTTTTTAAGAATATGTTACCTTTATGTAAATATTTTACTTTGAATGTATTATTTATTCTACTAGATTGCTTAAAAGTTCGACTTTAGTTTTCATAATATAGCCTAGGATAAAGCTGTTTCTCTAAAATGCAAATTTCTAAAACAGTTTATTTTTATCCGTCTGTATAAAAGCTGAGATAAGTCAAGACTTTACTTAATGCAGTATAAGTAAAATAATAAATAAAACTAATACAAATAAATTCTGTATAACAATGGAGTTGCTTTTGGACTTTTGTTTTATTTGAAAGAACAAATTTGCAAATATGATCTGAAATGTCTCATACATGAATATAAAAGAAATACCTGTATTCAAGCTATTAAATATATTCAAAATACTGCCATTAATTCCTTGCAAACTTTTTTTGTTTTGCTAAATACGTTATTGATATATTCGTAAGATATTAAAAAATATCACCATTCCAAAAGATGTTTATTCGTCAAGTATTAATATTCTGTTGCTCTTAGAAGGAGTTTTACTGAAATTTAAAATTTTCTATTTTTTATTTAAAATTGCATGTTGATTGTTCGAAACTAGGCATGCATATATAATTCATGTATTTGAGATACTTTTAATATCTTTTCGAAATTACTTTTTCGTTAATTTTGTTCTAGAATGTTTTTTTATTATTGTGTTTTATATTTTTTATAAATGAGAGAGCTTAGTATCTCCATTTCAACAATAGTCACCATACTCAAGGCCATTTCCTTTTCATGAAGTGAATTTATTCTTACCCTGATTGGTTTATTTGGATGAAGAAGCGGCTATCGAACAATCTTAACACAGTACTATATTAAAAATATCTGATCCACCGCCAGATCCAAATTTTTAAATTCGTGAATAAGGCATTTTCTGTCAAGCTAATGTAGGTGGCGGTAGTGTTTCTACGGCGGAACGGGTTTTCGTATGCATTTCGAACGTGACGTCACGGCTTGTTTTTCGAATGCCATCTCAGCAATCCGTCAGTAAAAATTTGCGAAGAATTAATTCCAAATTGAAATATGACAGTTGATTTCTCAGCGCCAATCAGATCCAACGCTAAGCATCGCCAAAAATGGCGATGAACTACATTTTAAGGTAACCCCGATATGTATCATACGAGAGCATTTGGGTAATGGAAGTAAAGTCGCATTCCGTGTGGTTTGCTTGTATGCTCTGAAAATCTCTCGTAAGTAGGTTCGCGGTAGCCCAGTTGGGATTGGTACCTGATTAGCAACCGGAGGGTTGCGAGTTCGAAACGCGATCCAACCAAAGTCCGTTATGTACGCGGGGATTGGGGCTCTTTAAATCTATTGCGGCCTCGAATGTCCTCACGTTGGCGTGGTGTGGAAGTTTGGAGAATGGGGTGCCACCTCACGTGTTGACCTCGTCATCTGAACGAGGTTCAAATTGCATGGAACATACGCGAGACATTTCACTGAGTTATGAATATCTAACTCAGGATCGCTCGATTTACGCAACGAGAAGTTCTAAGGCGAGAAGTGATAAAAGTAAATACTTGAGTCCCTATCCCTGTGTTTATTTATAAATCGATATTGATATAACTAAGACTACTTTTGCTCAAACTTTCAAGTTATGGTCCATTTGCTAGAATCTTATCTTTCGTTCTGCTCGAAAGTATGTATCTATCATACAGTTAAGGTCCTGATTTTCTTCAGACGGGAAGAAGTGATCAAAAACGTGATGTCTGTCTGCTCTTCCTATTTTGTTGTTGATCAATCAATCAAAACCTGCTTTGTAGATTGAAATCCAAAGTTTTTTTTGCAAGATTCTAGGAATAAATAATATTACCGAACATTTTCTCGACGTAGTGCAATAAGAAAACGCTGGTCGCCAAGTCTATCTGTAATTTAAAAACTACTTTAGAGATTACAATGCACCTTTTCTTATAAGAATTCAGTATGTTTCAGGCGAATTTTAATTTTGAACTACTATAACTGGTCTGAGAAGTGAGGGGAAAAGAAAAAGGAGTTTAATCTGAAATTTATCCAGTTTTCGCAAAACCTTGTGTATACTTCTGTACACGCGATTGCCTAATTACCGACAAGTTATAACAAATAATTTTGAACCTGCTGCGAATTATACTTATGTTTACAGTGACTGAGGAGTTTGAAAAAATGTTTTTCCCTAGTGTTTGCAAAACTCCTGTCAGTAGAAAATGGAAATCCAATCGAAGAAAATGCAATATTGACTAACGTTGAGGCTTGTTCATAATAAGAAAGAATTAAGCAGTTTTATTCAAATTTATCATTTGTGGGCTGTTTTAATTTATCATTAGTGGCAGAGAAAATTCAATTTTAATTAAAATATAATTATCATATCTGCCGTTCTCTCTCTCTCTGACTTTTTAAAGAATTAAATAGTCCTTACAACTTTTAATCGGAGTATTTTCCAACCCAAACTGTACCATATGTAGAAATATTGAGAAAATGAACTGTACTTATACTATGCGTTTCAGAAGTACAGATGTTAGTTTTGGGATTTTATGGCGCAAGGGACATATTTGGCCATGCTGCGCCAGACAAGATATACAATATCAAGTAATAGACAGACACAATAAAAGTTTTAATGGTACAAAAGATAGAAATACACCCAGGGAGGAATGCGAATCGAGGAATTCGATTCTGTCAGGGACCCTGACAGAAATCGAACTGCACCGTCTACGCTCGCAAGTTGCTAGAGCAGTGGACATATCCCTCTGAGCCACGACGGCACTACATAGGTATTGGAGTGCAAGAAGTCTGATCATCGAATATTGACTTTGTTCCATTTATTTGTATTTTTGACCTTTTGTATTGTATTTTGCCTTTTTAAACAAACGATATTTTTGCCATTGGAAAATAAGAAAACCTTTAATTGATTTCCAACATTTTAGTATACATTAAAACCACTTCAATTGCTGGGTGCTATATTTGAAGGATACTAATTTCTCACCCCATGGCTGATGAACGGGAGAGTTTTTCAACTATGCGTGAATTTGTATTTCTATGCACACGGAAGTAATGCCACTTTTTGTCAAGCATTACATTCAATATTAAAAACAAGTAGTTAAACTCGATCTAAGCAGATCTTTCATGAATAGCAGTCACGGGTGACAAAGTTATCATAATCCGAAGTTCAAGAGCGATATACATCCAGCTTTAAATATCAACGACTACTTTGTTGTTCACTTGGCATTTTTAATGTCTAAAATACTACTACCATAAATCTTTGGAAGTGTCTGTAGGCTACACATACGATTTAATATTTACTAGGGTAAATATAAAATGAGTATTTGCATCTATAATTAGTAGTAGAAATACAATCTCCTCGATAGAAAATGAATGAATAAATTACTCTCGAAGAAACAAAATAAATCATTCATAAAACAGTAAAACGAAATAAGTTTAACTATTTTTCTTATTTGTGCCTTGCATCACCGGGTTTAACAGTATAACATTTGTAAAATATGCTTTTTGACAATTCGCTTAGAGAAAAAATGTGCAGATGAATATAGAATGCTAAGTATTGAATGAAATGAAGCCTGGTTTAATTATGAATGATTCGAATGAAATATAAATTAAAATGCTCCTTTTTCATGTTTAAAGTAAGATGCCTACTTTTGTTTAAGTGCTTGGATTCATTTAGTTGTGTTTTTGACATTTATTTAATTAAATTGAAGCTAAAAGATTTGTAGTTTAATCTTTTTCGGAATTTTCTTCAAATTTGAAAAATTATTTTCTATTGGAAGAATAACAACCCAATGCAACTTTAATTAACCTGTAGCAACATTAAATAATCCATCTTAGCAAATAAATCAAAATGTAAAGCTACTGCTGTTAAAGAAGGACTGCTTATTAAAAATTTCCATTTTGCTCACATTTTGTTATATGCTTAATTTGCTTAATTTTTTACATTGTCTTTGAATTTTCATTTAATAAATATATGTTTCTGTATCTTGGTAGAAAAGGGGCCAATGTCCAAATTCAATGTTTTCGAGTTGCATGCACAAATCACTTCAAGGTCATGAAAGTTATAGGGAAAAGTCCAATGTCCTCTAGTCAATGCATTATGAAATAATACAAAATTGGAAGGTATTTTTTGTACGCTGTAGTAAAAATGAAAAATAAATAGATTACTAAATCAGTTGTAACCAAAAACTTGCAAAATGGACGCTGGGCCCTTTTTCTACCAAGGTTGGTTGGTTTTTGGGTTTTATGGCGCAAGAACCATATTTGATCACAGAAGAGAGAAATGCACTCAGGGAGTAAACGAACCTGACAGGAATCGAATTTCACCCGCTTACAATTCGTAGGTTGCTAGCGCAGTAGGGCGTATCCTAAAAACCACGACGGGGGGTACGGATTTTTTTTATTTCATGGAAACGCCCTTAAGGCTTCTGAATCCAAATATTCAAACTACAGAATGATAACAATAGAACTTTATATTAAGCCTTATCGAACTACTAAATTAATCTTTTAACAAATTAAAATGTTTATTTTCTACATGAAGGTGGCTTACAAGAAAAATTAACTGTTTACACTTACAGAACAATTTCTTTGCTTTATTGTTTCGATTTCATTTCTGATTTCGGTTGCGAATATACATATTATTCCGCATCAAAGAACTTGTAAAATGGACTTTTCTCTAGCGAGGTAGATTCATTTTTATATAATTTAAACGCTTAAGGTTTCTCTATCCAAATGTTCAAAATATGGAATTTTAACTATAGAACTTTATATTAAGCCATATCAAACTACTAAATTAATCTTTTAATGAATTGAAACCTTTATATTCTGCATTAAGTTGCTTACAAGAAAATTAACTGTTTGTATAACAACAATTTTTTTGATATATTGATTCCATCATAACTTCTGTTGCGAACATACATATTACTCCGTAACTACGATAAATTGGAATCAAGTACTATACACAGCAAAGAACAAATGTCTCTTTGAGAATCATGGGAAACACGGCTGGTTGGACGTATTCAAATGGCCAGGAAAGTTGTACGGTAATTGAAGCGTGACCCGAATCTTTTGGAAAATTATATTATACAGAGCTATGCAAGCTTTACGTGATGTAGCATCTGTTGCTGGTTATGAGGCGCAGTTTCCTGGATGTGACGTTTCATTGCCACCCCCCTGAGTGTCTAATTATACAAACAACGTATCCGCTGTAGTAATGATTGTAGGTCCTTGTTTTTGGACATTTCCCTGCTGTGATATCATCTCTGCGTCCTTCCTTACCTTTGCACATGGCGATAATTTAATGGTTATCGAGGTTGTGTTTTAAATAAGAGAACTTATCACACAGCGCTCGGTAGGATTTAAAATGACCTGAAAAGGGTAGGACAGATTTGGACGATTTTTGCAAAGTGTTTGCATTTGAGTCTTTATTAGACAGTATTCAGACAATTAATAGTATTTTTACCAAGTGTACTAGTTTTTCATTTAAATGTATAAGCGTTTTTGTATTGTGGTATGCAATATGCGTTATCAGTTTAAAAGTTATAATTCTTCACTGTATTTATGAAAAGCTGTATAAGTGTGCAAAGACAAAGAAAAATTATTCGTATTTGTGCATTTTAGCAGAGTACGTCATCTAACTGGTACTGGGGCCTCAAAATCTTAACTAGTACTGGGGCTCGCAATCTAACTGGAACTGGGCTCGTAATCTAAACTGGTACTAGGATCATAACTTAAACTGGTATTGGAACTCAATATCTAAACTGGTACTAAGCCAGGGAATTGCCAAAACTGTTAAACAATTTTAACCCTGAAACTTATTTCAGAGAGTAAGTGCATAATACTCAAAAATAAATTGATTTAATTCGCTATTAATTATTCATTTTGAGAAAGACAAATTTGAGAACATAGATCCCAAATTAACTCTCGAGATGTTTATGATTTTTGATCTACTGAACTTCACTTTTAACCAACTTAGTTGTCTATTTTAATAAATCACTGATAACAACTAATTTCTTGTACTGCATTATTCTTTAAGCAATGTAATCTGCTCGAAGCAATAGAGCTCAGATTAGAATTCAAATGAAAACGTCGAGGCAGTAAAAAGTGAAAACATCCTAGATTCTAATAGTACATTATCCACGCGGTCTTTGGCCGACAATTAAGCCGTCAAAGTTTATTCATTTTAACTTCCTCAGCAACTTGTACCGCAGGTACAGACACAAAACGATTCTCATTTATTATACATTCCCTCCTTGGAAGCAACCCACTCGCTTTGTGAACGCACCCATCACTCAGGAAGTAAACAACCCAAGCCCCAAAAGCATCTCCTAATTCCTTCATATTGATTCCAACTCATCGCCGCCATTTCAGAGAATTATAAATTGCAAAAGCAGGAAATAGAGATCCCGGCAACGATGATTTATAATGGGCCGGCATTGAATTCTAGCCTCAACTACACGGCATTGGGCTCCCATTCCAAGCCTTACAAGAGGATGGGCCAGCACAACGGGAAGATTCACAAAAGAACATGGTGAGGATAATTCGGATAATTGCTAGGGAGGTGCGGGATTCTCGTACTTCGGGTGCTGTTTAGGGCAGAGCTACCCGGGGCACACACCTTTGTACTTAGTTTTTGAAACCTTGTTCTCTGCAATTACTTGATTGATCTGGTTATAATCATAAGTGTTGCAATTTGTAGTTCTCAAGTCCATGTAGAAAAAGCATTTATTGTTTAGATCTAAATACAGTGAATTTGTAAGACATCCGTAGTAGATTTCTAGAGGCTCTGTGAAGATACTCCTTGGAGGTTCATGTTAGAAATTGTTACAGAATCTTTCACTCGTTGAGTGCCTTTCTGGGATAAATATTGGGAAGATAAATATGGGGTTGGTTCTTTTAACAGAAAGGAGGAAATGTATGAATTAATAACGATTGAGAAATTATTTACTGGAAACGTTCTCACCTAAGGCAATAAGTTTTTATTGAAACACATATCGATTGTAAAAAGCTAATGATAAAAAATGAAATATAAATCAGAAAGTTTGAAAAAATTATGCTTCGTACCCTTGTACTTGAAACGACATCGTTCTGGTATAGAGCCAATAAAATTTCTTTTGAAATACAGATGGATTGCGAAAACTCCATGACAGAAAAAGGGAAATATATATTAGAAAGGTTGAGATATTGTTTTCCCAAACATTTGCATTTGAAACGATGCTGTCTTGGTATTGAGGAAATAAAATGTGTGTTGAAATATAGATCGATTGAAAAACTAATGATAAAATGACTCCATGACAGAAAAAGGAAAATATTTACATTTAGAAAGCAAATTTATTTGAAACGATACTGTCTTGGTATGGAGACGATACAATTTTTGTTGAAATAGATGCATTGAAAAACTAATTATAAAAATGACAGAATGACTCCGTGACAGAAAAAGCAAAATTTTTCATTTAGAAAGGTTGAAATTTTGTTTTCCTAAATTTTTGTTTTTGAAACGATACTGTCTTGGTATGGAGACAATAATTTTTTTGTTGAAATGTAAATAGATTGAACTAATGATAAAAATTACAGAATGACTCCATGACAGGAAGAGGAAACTTTCATTTAGAAAGGTTGAAATATTTAACATTTAATACATCGAGTACGTAGATAATAAAATTTCTGTTAAAATACAGTTGAAATAATACTTTGCAATACTAAGCCATGACTGGTTGGGAAAAATCGTAATCATCCAGCTTTGTAACATTTGAAATTTCAATCAAGTTCTGAGATTTACCAATTAAGTGTTTGCTCAGATGAAAATTAATTTGATTAGCTAATTAAATTAATTGTTCGTCAAGTACTTGATTAAAACTTCAATCTCGAGTCTAAGCTTTGGATATATGAAGGACGAAAAATTTTTTAATAAAGCTTCGTTTTTAATCAGGTGGAACAACTAAAGCACCAAGGTCACATGTTTTCGGCCTCATCAAACAGCCATTATTTGTAGCAACACAATCGCTGCTATCTACGTACACACTCGCATATACGGCGAAACTTCTAGTGATGACAACCTTGTTAAACAGTTGTTTTCTAAGTGTTCTAATTAAGCGCCACTTTTTATTCCCGTGAAATATTCCTATTAAATGTTCTAATCAAAAATTTCAGTGTTGCATTGCAACTAAAGGTAAGTTTCTGCTAGTGTTCTAATATTCCATTCCTCTAAAATGTTCGGGGCCCGGTTGGAAAAATAGATTAGCAACCGGAGGGTTGCGAGTTCGAAGCTTAATCCAACCAAAGACCGGCGTATATGTGGGAGCTGGTGCACGTTATCTGGTCTCAAATCTCATGTTGGCGTGGTGTGAAAATTTGGAGAATGGAGTGCCACCACGGGTAATTTTGACCATCTGACCATGGCTCAAATGGCAAGGTATTATCCTCGGATTTCCCTTCTGGATTGATCCTGGAGCGCCGAGAATAACCCGTTGTGTTGCTCCAGTGCGACGTTAATTCAACAACCCCTCTAAAATGTTTAAATATGACGTTACAATACTGTGTCCAGTAGGTGTCCTAATAAAGTGTTTCAGTGTGGATGAACCATCTGATGTTCTATAAAATATATTTGAATGTAACGTACCAGAAGCGCCAAAAGAGACAACTATGAAATGTGTCATTAATATGATAAAGTTTTT
The DNA here is from genome assembly GCA_933210815.1 of Meta bourneti. NCBI lineage: Eukaryota > Metazoa > Arthropoda > Arachnida > Araneae > Tetragnathidae > Meta > Meta bourneti. The sequence goes on along the minus strand of OW119923.1, from coordinate 86,218,492 downwards.
ATTCAATATTCACTCGATTAAAAGTTAGTTCGATAGTCAATTAACTATAATCATTAATCTAATCAACATAAACTATCAGCCTTTTGGCGATCTGGGTAAATCATATTTACACAGAGCAATAAACTACACGGCAAAGTCTGAACCTTACGTTAAACTGATAAATTTATAAATACTGCAATGGAACTTTCTTTTTTAACCCTCCTGGTGGTTTATCTTCGCATCGAAAACTACCCTGTAGTGTTTGGCCTCTGAAATGGACACCAGTTCTGGGCAAGGGACAATTTGTTTTTCCTTCTTGGATCATTCTCATTGAAGTAATAGGGTAGTCTTATATCAACGAGATATCTCGTCCTTACCAAAATTGACCAGATCTTGGACGAGATATCTCCAAGATCTGGTCAATTTTGGTAAGGACGAGATATCGCGGAGGGTTGGAATATCAAGTTAAAAAATAATAGAAAGATGTTAAGAACATCTTTCTTTTGTATATATATATATTAATGCACTAGTTTAATTTTACTACGATTTAGTCGATATAATACGTTAGATGTTTATTGTAAGTAAAAGTTTTATTTTAATGCACAGAACGTATCGCAATAATTTTGATTATCGAGTTAAGATGGAAACTTAACCATACCCCCTCAAGCTTTTAGTTCAATAAAAGTTTAGTTCAATGCTGCCCAACTTTCTTTCATCACTCATTTTCATGTCAAAATAATAAGTTTTATTTTTTTCCCGCAGTTTGTTTATTGGAGCTTCGGTAATAGCCCCATAAATATTACTAAACTTCCAAAACAGTTATAAGTGTTCTAAAATGTTTCTCGTCCATTAATCTCTGAACGGAGTCAAAATAACACTGTTTCGCAATTCAAAGCCAGATATTGTATAAGGGTGTAGTATAGAGTCAGTTACAAAGCTTTTGAATTAATAGTATGGACATGCTAATTTGAAACTTTTTATAGTAAAGCTAAAATTTTCCTAGAGCTAAAAGCATAATATGGGCTGTTGCCAAAACACAGATTTTTAGAAAAATACTTTGCAGACTACAATGAGGATAAAATGAATGAAAATTCCGTAGGAAGTTTGAGATTATAAAGTTTGTCGAATCTGCTCCTAATAATGGTAAATAACTCTCCCTAATCATTTAATTTTAATCGATTTTCTTTTTAGTGTTTGAGGAACAAGAATAAAAAAATTTTGTTGGAGTTCCCTGGGAAATGAATCGAAAGTTTTTCGTTTCTGTATTTCTATTTAAAATGGAGGAATAAATTGTCAAACGATCAAAACAAGGTTGAGTTGTCACAATGGAATCACTCCATGTTATAAAATAAAATAGTTAAGATTTTTATTGGTGGGTAGGTAGTTAAGGTCTCACTGGAGCAGCAAGACAACGGGCTATTGGCGACGGTCCGGGATCAATATCTAAGGGAAAGATTTGAGGACAACATCTCTTAATTTTGAACCACGGTCAACACCTGAGCTGGCACCCTACACTACAAACTTACGCACCACGCCAACGGGAGGACATTTGAACCCGCGACAGATTTAACGTGCATCAGCTCCCTTGTACACGACGGTCTTTGACTGGAGGCTACATCGGCCCCATTTTTATTGGTGAAGTACAATTTGTAACAGGTAAATTATGAGGTTGTTAGGTTATACAGTATGAGGGGAGGCTTTTTCTGTGAAGCTAAATGTAGATGGCGCTAGTGTTTTCGTGGTTGGACGTATTTCTTGTACGTATTCCGGAAATGATGACACTTGGCTATATTTTAAAGTTCCTTTATCTACTGAGCGAGAACGGAATAGTCCTCGCCTTTCTGTAGTTTTTTGGTGGTTTTACAAAATTGAAAAAATACCAGCGAAACCGGTTAAATTGAGATTGTTTATTAAATGTTCAAGATTTATCTTCCGCCATTTATTAATGTCTTGTTATTTAACGGTTAAGCAAACATTTTCTTTTACAAAGTAGCAATGATGCATTTCACAGTTTTAACACGTTTGAAAAGTTCGTGTTTATTGCTTGTAGCCCTTGAAATATATCTAAAAAAGGAATAATCACGTAATACATTTGGAATTAAAATTAGCTTAGAATGATTTCCGATACTCATATGGAATCAAGCTGAATAAATAAAAAGGATTTTTTGTTGTGACAAAATAATTTTTAATTCTTCACTACCTTGACAGAAAATCCAGCAAGGTAATCGAATAAAAAATATTTGGCTCATGAAAAATTTTTAAATGCGGCTTTTTCTGCGTTATTTATAGGCGTTTTACAAAAAACAAAAGATTTGAAGCAAACTATCTTGAAGTACCTCCTTCGGTTATTAAATTATCGCTGAAGATGAAAAATCTATCCCCTTAAAATTTATGAACTGAAACTAAATAATTTATCACTTTTTTGCTATCATTAGAACAAATAGAGCATGTGAAGGTGGCAACGTTTATAAATCATTGATACGCTAGATGGGATTTTCAGCAATTATGAATTTTAGGAATGGAAGGAGGGTAATTATTTTTTAAAACTCAAAATGCTTTTTTCGGAAAGACTTTCAAAACATTTTTCTTTTGAACTGTAAAGCACATTCGAGAAACACTTTAAAGTGACAAATGTTGTCTTGGTTTCATGTAAGAATATAATTACCTAATTTTTTAAATCTTCCGTTAACACAAGAGTCCACGACGAAATAATATTCTAGTTATGGAATAACATGCCATAAAATACTCAGTAATAGTTCATTACATGACTTTTGACAACTTAACGGCATACATCTATATATTGTTAATGAGACATGTTTACTGGTAATCCAGATTTAATCCTACTGGTGGTTGTCTTGACGAGGTATCTCGTCATTAGCAAAATTGACCAGTTCTTTATGATATAAAAATAGGAGATAGATAGATATGCGATAGTTCTCGAAATATCGCGTCATTAAAAGAAACTTGATATCGTCATCATAAAAAAAATCAGTATCTTTATGATGAGATATCCTGTCACTAGCAAAATTAGTCAGATCTTGATGCACGAGATATATCGTAGAAGCCACTTGGAGGGTTAATGACGATATAAACATAGGGATCCTGAATACTTCGCCGCTGAAACATAATTTGGAACTAAAAAATTGTCAACGAAATATGAATCGAGATATAACTTTATAACAACACCATAAAACGGTTGTCTTATATTCGTATATACAAAAACTTTACAAGAACAGCAACTAATCCCATAAGATTTATAAATGGATAATCGTTAAAGGAGGTGCCAATGTAAGATGTTTAAGGCTAAATATATATCAAATGTAAAATGCACCATTGAATAAGAATTTGTGAGTACCCAGGTTTCTAACGTTCTGAAATCAAATAAGGATTGAGTAACATTTTGTTTCATGCAACCATTCCAAAAGCAATTTTCCTTATCTCACTTTAGTCGAGAGTTTTACCACTCCAGATCTGTACTTTAACGATTCCTGGCAAAGAAGCAAAATTTAATCTATACCTAAAAAAAGCGATGGCGTATTAAGTAAAATATATTTACAGATTCTTTAAACTTCAACTCTTCGAAAACATTTTACGATGACCTCACAAGTAAGGATGCATGGCTTGTATGCCGAAAAGCACTTAAACTTTTTCGATTTCGTCTACAAATTTACAATTTAAATTCCACGAATTCGGGCTGATGCGCATCTTCGAGATACATATATAGAAGAAGGAGAGGAGAAAAATTGTTTGTTTGCCGTAAAAGTCTTGACACATTGATAGATTGCTTTGCAAATATATTTTTCCTTTATCTTCTGTGTAGAGCTTGTATATATTTATCTGCAAATTTCTTCCACTATCCCTGCTTTATGTATGAATCGTACTGGAAACCATCTAACTCTCAACTGGATTGGCCATCTCAGGAGATTTAGCCCACCCCAATGCTTCAGCAAGTGCTACATGAAAAGTCGATTATAATGTTCCCCGACAACAAAACGAACGTGATATGTTTTCTTTATTTAGCAGGCAATCGACTTAAAAACGTTTCTGATGAGAGAAATACTATATCCTAGGGCAAATTTATGAACTGAATTGGAACGATGCCCACCCCTGTTGTTATTGCGCTCTTTGGTTGCATTATGCTCCAGTGGCGTTGTTAGAAACTAAATGGTGTATTTTGAGAGATGTACCCCATTTGCTTTCAAGTCTGACTGCCCACCTGTTTTATTGAATGCGCCATTCAGCAAATATTACGACTCCCATTTGTCCACCAAAGGAGTTACAATGCTTAGCTGTCGTCTGGTTTCGGGCTGTACAGAATATTGTAACTTTGTCAAATATAAATTAGACATTATCTTAAGATGGTTTGGGGCTTTATGGTTCAAGGGACATATCTAGGCAAGCTGCGCCAAACACAAGACAACGTCAAGTAAAAAATGCCGTTGAGAGGGAAAACGGATTTGGGAATAAAGTAGTGGGATGAAAGCAGAAAGATTGCTTGACCCTGTGTTTACTAGAAACAGCAAACCCCATGGGAATGAAAAGATCATTAAAGTACCTCGGGTTCGTGAAGCCCGTACACATTTAAAAGAGATGTGCTACTGAAAGCATTAATTGATGAATTTAAAGTCATTTAAAAGATCTATTTATTTAAACGAAATTGGTGTGATGGAAAAGTGTGTTCTCCAAGGCTGGATTTATTTTGTTGTCAACTCTAGGCCAACCTAAACTTTGTAGCCCCATTTCCTGATTACCAAATGGGACATCATTATGTCTTGTTTTAATCTTTTTTGTGAAAAAAGACAACTATTCCACTATTAAAAATTTCAGTTTTCACTTTGCTGTTTATATGTATGTTAGCGCTAAAATACGGAAATCAGGTAATGTGCAGATTGACTATGCCGATCCGTTAAAGTGCCGAAAATTGTTTCATTTCTCAAATCACCTAGGTAATCTGCAGATCACCTAGATAATCTGCACATTGCCTACTAGGCACTCGTTAAAGTGAAAATAAGATCTTTGCTCGAACAGCAACGTTTTTATACGCTTAAATTAATACTCAGAGAAACATCTCAGTAATATTAGGTACTACTAATTGAAAAACACGCTATACTTTTATCCCATAAAGTTATAAGTAATTTCATATAATAATCAGTGGATGTAAATAAAATATACTGACGATTGTTGAAACATAATGTTATTTATTTATTTTTCGATATCTAAAGAATCAAGTTGATAGGACACGGAAGCGTAAGGACAAAGGAAAGGAGGAGGGAAAGGAAATTGGAGAAACAAATTTTCGCACTTTAACGATTCGAAAGCCGTTAATGCGCACATTACCTAGGTAAAGTGCGGAAAACTCTTATTTTGTAGATGATTCCTCACTTTAACGGAACTAATCAGCTAATCTGCAGATTACCTAGGTAATGTGCACATTAACGGTTTTCGAGCTGTAACGGTAACATATATAATTCCGAAATAAAGGTCTCGATTGTATGCCATCATAAAAACTACTGTCATGATGAATCTTCTGTTTGCTGTACACAAAATACCTTGAGATTAATTTTTATTATTTTCTTACACAGCTGAAATGTTTTTTCATTGAATGTGGTGCAAAACTATTACCCTATTTAATCCTTCTGGTGGTTGTCTTGATGAGGCATTTCGTCATTAGCAGAACCATTAGCTGATCTTGATAGACGAGATATCTCGTCATTAGAAGAAAACTGACCAGATCTTGATCTCGTCGTCATAAAAAAATGGCAAAATATCTCGTCATTAGCAAAATTGATCAGATCTTGATATCTCGTCGAAACCACTTGGAGGGTTAGATTGTATATTCACTTTTAATCAAGTCTGCTACTGAAAAAGAAGAACTTGCTTCTTGTCCCACTTGGTCTAGCCAAGCTATACCAATTCCATGAGTTCATGCACTTTAAAAAAGCCAGCAAGCATGATTGCAATACAAATCCTCCTTAGACAGCCGCAGACAAGCAAAGAGGTGACCAGGAGAGGTTTGTTACATTTTCCGATAGTTTGAGCAAACCTTAAAACCATGATCAAATTAATTTGATTTTAAATGTCAATTGGTCAGAGATGGCACTCTGCTGACCCCATCACCCCCGAATTGGACCTTCTGGATGTTTTCTATGGTACTAGCCATAAGTGAGGAATTTTCTAAGAGGTATTGCTCTGAAGTTTCTTTGGGCTGCGGTAGCCCTGTTGGAAGAATAGCGGATTAGCAAACGGAGCGTTGCGTGTTCGAAACTCAACGAACGAACCACAGAACGTCGTATACACGGGCTGGTGCACGTTAAATCTGTCGTGTCCCCAAATGTCATCATGTTGATGTAATGTGGATGTTTGGAGAGATCAGGTGTTGTTCCGTCATCTGACCGTGGTCTAAAATTACGAAGTATTTTCCTCGGATTTCTCCCTTTGGGATTGATCCCTAACCGTCACCAATTCGACATTATTCCAACTACCCCCGTAAAGTTTCTTTTCCCCAAAGGTTTTGTCGGTAATTTACATTTATCGATCTAGTATTTAATGCCTCATAGTTCCAAATTTAAAATCTATCCTTTTCAAACGTCTCCAAAGAAATTAATTAATGCGTTCACAAAAGCCTGAAATAAGAATTTTCAATTTTTCTCTGAAATTCATCTCTTCGGTTAGTTACTGAAAGCCTGCCAAAATCTTAATTCCGTGCGAAATAAAACGCATAAAAACTACGGCATTACTTTTCTTTAAATTCGTTTTCTTTTCCTTCGAGAAGTGGTCGACAGGCACATCCTAACGTGACCTGTCTCAGCAAATGAATATCCAAAAAAGGGAAAGTTTTCGGAAAACTTTCATCTCATTCAATATTTGTCTTTTGACTCATTTCCTTGCCCTGGCGACAACTGGCTCTTCTATAAGCTGTTCTGTCTTCTTTCTCATTATTTGCTTTAGTCTTTTCCTTTAATCCTCTTTTCCGTTACGTTTATAGGAAGACAGATTAATTTTTGCAGGGTGACAGAGAGAAAATAACCGAAAATCGAGATCGAAAATCAGATATCCGGTGATATTGTTTCTTGAAAAGGACAGAAGTCTTCAGCTGTAAGTGGCAGGTGATGTCAAGCAGCACCGGAAATGAACCAGATCGTCCTATCTGTAATTTTTAGATTTTACTTAATGGTCTTGAACCGAAAATAATGTGCTAATAAAAAAAACTTATGTTAAAGTACATTTCGATTTCTGGCGTAAAATATGGAAAACCATTATAAAAACAAGTCTTGAATATTTTTGAAAAAAAAAAAGTTAAAATTAATTTAGTTTTAAGTGGAAAGGGCTTCAAAGTGAAACTAAAAAATCGCTGCGAAAATTTCCTACATTATAGCAGGGGCTGTCGTGGCTCAGTGAGTATGTCCACTGTGTGCTAGCAACCTTCCAGTTGTAGGCTGCGCAGGTTCGATTGCGCAGGTACATCACATAGCTCTAGCTAACTGCTAGTGGTATCCATATAGTAGAATACCAATGGGATACAATAACATAGTATACCAATCCCATTGGCATCCAGACAGTATACTTATGGGATACTTTTACATTAAAGATAGGAATGGATACTGTTTATTTTCCTACAAGATGGCGCACGGACAACCCGACCACTCTGGGATGTCACCGCGCCTGCATGTTTATGTTTCAAAGCGGCTGCTTAACCACCCCCCTGTTTTCTTGTTTATCTGGCACTTGCGAGGGGACTGCCTGCCGAGAACAAACCTCGCAACCGCTCTCCGTTGCTACTTGTTAATAAGCACCTGTTATTTGTTAATCCTGTGTTCTATTCTGCTAACTCACAAAGCACAGAACGGGATCGATTGACGTGTCCAAATAGATGCTTTCCTATGTTTAGTGTATAAGTGTTTAACCCTCCAAGTGGGTTTAGACGAGGTATGTCTCCATATCTGGTCAGTTTTGTTAATGACTAGGTACTTCGTAGATACAAACTGCACTACTAATCCAAGGGAATGAAAATCCAAGAAGGAAAAACAAATTTTTCCTTGGCTAGAACTGGTGAGTTTAGAACAGGTTTTGCACCAGAGGCTAGTCATTACAGGATGGCTTTTTTACGCATAGATATATCACTAGAAGGGTTAAGCATACCTGACCAGAAGGGTTAAGCATACAACCCTTAACAGTTATAATACGTTCATGACCTCTTTATGCACTTCAAATTTTCGAAGCCTCCAGGAGCTTTTCCTTACACGCGATTTTGAAGTTAAATATAGTATATCGATACAACATTAGAAATCAAAGCTGAGAACAATTTATAATCCCCTTCAGATTCACTTATATACTAATACACGTTAATAAATAACCCTTTTAGGGACCAAACTTTGAGAAACACTCAAATTTAATGTCACTTTATAGCGGTATATAAAATTTCCTCAACATCGCGTGCTTTTAAAAGCGACTGAACATTTTTGTTAGATGTTTTTGCTGCGACTTCAGAAATTTTTCTTTCTGAATGAGTCAATCTACGTTGTCTTATATCGTCTCACAAGAACGTTTCCCTCATGTTCATGGTTAGCATATCTTATAAAAATCTCTGTGCAACGATCTTTTCCGAAATTCTTATTATTTTTGCTGACACAGAATCAATGCTTGATTTTTCTCGCTGAAATTACGCTTTTGACGTGAATACGTCTTTAAAACCGCAACAATGTTGGGGGATGCATGAAAAGTTGAGCGTTACAAAAGAGTTACAAGTGTTTCGTCTTTTGATTTCAGAACTAGAAACATCCAGAATATAAATATAGCTTCGTGTTGAAAAAGGATGTCCGTACAGCATCACCTTCAGACCGAATGTCAAGGCACACGGAACTCGTGTAGTGAGTCCGCAATATATTGAAATTCCACGGTACTGGGCCAGCTTTGGGCCAGTGGAACTTCGGATTGCTTGAAGTGAGAACTGCCTAAGTGGTGTCATTCGAAAGCTACAGAACTACGTTACAATTAATATTGGACAACAATCTCAACAATTAGTATCACATTACACTTTAATTGTTCAAACTGTAAATTAATTGTTGAATATTTTATATATGTAAATAGAATCTGACAACGTGTTTGAGAAGAACAGGAAGCCTATATAAAATAACTCGTATATATGTTTCCAGAATGCGCACTTGTATATATATTGACAACCAGATCGTCTTGAATAAACGTGTTCCTTCTAAGCTGCTTCCTTCCTGTCCGGTATACAACTCAGTGCACAACAAATATTCACACACACAATAAGCAATCGTTCAAACTTGCTATGTATGCTTCATTCATTCCACCATTCAACATCAGGCCCGAGTATTCACGTCAAAACTACGGTTTGTGTCCTCGACACAACTTACCAATTTTTTAATATCTGATTCATCACATTACTAACTTAAAATTCTATACTCCGTCATGTCAATCCATAGCATATTGCAACCAAACGTGCTAGTCGTGGAGCCTAGTAGAGTTAAGCTAAGGTATACACAGAGACAGAAATAAATCCTACCATAAATATTACAATACCGATGAATTCCGCACTTTTTCAGTGCACCTGATTTATGACATTAAAACGAGTATTTTACACTCTTAGGCACCAAATCAATTGTACTCCCGTTTCTTTAGTTTTAGTTTAGTAAGGAATAACGGCCTTTGTTACGTAACGTAAACCGAAGTTTACGAGGAGAGAAATATAATGCTTGCATCTCTCGCACAATGCCTCCGAAAATTATGTTGCCACAGCGGTTTTTAAATCCTTTTATGAGCGGACAAATTTATGGCATCATTACATTCTTATTCGAAAATGTCGATGTGGCGAGGGGAGGAAATACTTACTCTCCCCTCTTTTCCGTCTTATAAAAAGGATTATGCGGGAAGAAGAGGTACGGGGTTAGTATATTTCTTTTTTCCTGTGCTTTTTCTTTCTCAACTTTTTTCGCGACTTAAACTTTTCTCGCCGGTGAATAGGTAAAGAATGTTGTTAAAAAATTGCAGAAAAAAATTTAAAGAATGACTAACATGGGGACATTTTTCTAGTTCAGGCGCTCCTTTTCTCCTCGACACCATGAGTGAGCCGAGCTATGAATCAAGGACTTGCACATACGCTTGATGTAACACTTTCTCGCTTTACTTGCTGACTTCAGAGGATTTTGAGTTCAGTTGTTTGGTTTCTTACCTTTAATGCCACGGGTGGAAATATCTGTTTAATTTGTCTGACTAATGACTGCTTTTGATGTTGAAGGAGTCTCTAGAGTGGGGAAGTATCTTAAAAAATAGAAATGTATTTCTTTACTTCGATGTCTCGTCATGCTTCTGGAAGAAAGTGCCAATTTGGAAAGTCCACACAAGAAAGTGTATTTCAAATTTGACATCAGATAATTGCGTCAAAGTATTTTTTTTTTTTTGCATCGCGCGACCTTCTAATGAATTAGACGGAGCATGAACATGTACGCTCAGCTTCATGTTATTCCTGCCGATCGCTTGGTTTGAGGATCTTACCAGGTTGTGGGGATTGGTTGGTTTGAGGGTTTTATGGTGAAAGGGCCAATTTGGCCATGCTGCGCCAGACACAAGACATACAACATGAAGTAATAGACACGCTCACATTGAAAGTTTTACTGACACAAGAAATACACCCAGTGAGGAATGCACCTGACAGGAATCGAACCTGTGCCACCTACAAAAGTTGCTAGCGTAGTGGACATACCTACTGATCCATGATGATCCTCGTGGTTTTGGGAAACAGCATGAATCCCAATATGGGACATATTAATTGGTCAATTGGATAGTCATCCAGCATGATTAAAAACACTAGTATACGCTTTAATAGCCAATCGATTCGTAAGCCCACGTGACTTACACTTCTGAGATCTTACATAGAGCCCACATGCTGTCTATTTCATTAGAAGGTCGATAATTTTTGCAGCTTTATTTGTAGAACTTTGAATTTTCTTTCGCTCACACTTGCAAAGTTTTGGTTTATCAGTCTTTATTATTTTAGTAAATTCTTTTTAATTTAATTATTAATTAATTAATTAATTAAAGTAATTAATTTGCTACTCGAGGGCTAATTAGACCTTGATGTTGGACTTGTAGTTGATTCAGAATCCCTACGAATATTCATGCCAAAACCGGGATACGAACCCCTAGCCTGTTGAACCGAAAGCCACAGCGCTAACCACGCGGTTTCACAGCCGGCTCTCACTTGCAAAGTAGTTGACTTAAAGTCACACTGGAGCAACGGGCTATTGGCGACGGTCCGGGATTCAAAGAGAAAGATCCAAGGACACCTCGTAATTTTGTACCACGGTCAAATGACGAGATCAACACCTGAGCTGGCACTCCACTGTCCAAACTTCCGTACAACGCCAACGTGAGGACATAGGATCAATTGTATTAAACTTCGAACGTCGCCAAAACGGCGATAAATTACATTTTAAGATAACCCCGATGTGCATCATGCTAGAGCATTTGGACAGCCGAAATAAAATCTTCGCAGACCTTCTGGTTTGTTTGTTTGCATTGAAAATTTTCTCTCACAGTTCGATTCTTTCGAAAACGAAATAGGTTGCAAACACAGTTTTGTTGTTTTGGTTAATTCTCATTTCTTGTCTTTGAATCTACAATCCACTTTTTGGAAATGAAATGTTTAGGCAATATAGTTTACCACGATAATCATGATATAGGTCCCCCTCCTCTATGTGTGAGGCCCTGACTCTATCATTGCGTGTAGTATGGTAATACACAGTGATAAAACGAACACCTTCAGAATGAACAACTATTAATTATTCATCCAAGCTATGTTAATATTCAGTAGCAAGTAATAACACATTACGCCATCCCTTAACTGTCACCCTCCCATACTGTTGCCATCAATTTCGTATATTTTCACAGCTTGTTTCTCTAATTACACCAGCGACGACACGATTGCGGAACATCTGTTCCCGGGGTTCCCATTCCTCTCAGCCGCCAGCAGACAAGACACAAAATCGAAAAACAGACCCGATCAGTTTATAAATTGCACATGCACCGAGAAAACGCTGCATCTGCTTGCGAAATAACGTTAATAACACCCATCGATCTCCTCGACAGTGCTCACTAAATTAAGTTCGTCTCCGTTGTTCTTGCTGGTTTGATTACCATTTAAAGATGTCCGTAATCGGGAACGACCGTCGCGTCTCATCATCTGCCTTATCCGACAGATATCGGTAATGACAACTTTGTGACATCACTGTCACATGCAGAAGGTCGTTTCGTGTCGTGACTCACTGAGATGAGATAGTGCGAAAAATCGAATAAAAAAAAAGGGAAGGAATTTTTGCTCTTGCGTTTTCTCGAATTTGGCAGTTCGGACAGGATGAATTGCGTATCGCCGCTGCCATCGCCGTATAACACTGTATCCGATGTCTCGTCTTTTGATTTACATCGAAATGCGATTGCGATGGAAGTTTAGGAAATTGTAGCTGCTTCCTTTCGTACCTGTCCTTTTGGGTGACGTTACACGCGATTGTCTTGTTTCATTTCAATCACCACTTGCACGAACATCCTTTTAAATATTAAATTTGGGTCAAACTAGATGTTCCCTCCTATATGCTTGAAGTTGAGACTCAAATCAACACGCGTAAAGATCTTTTCACCATCCTTAAAGTGCGTAGGTTACAATTTATCAAGCATTGGTAGCCCGTTTTGTAGAATAACGGATTACTCTATTAGAAAAAATCTTGATAATTTGGCATCGATCATTCCCCGGTACACTCTTGGTATCGAATGGATCACCCCGGAAGACCTCTTGCTCTCAATTGCGACAGACATATTCAGACAGCGCTCTCCCACTTTTTCAGTGGCCATCGTTTCGTGTCTCACGTTTTGCTGTGGTCCCAAGGTTAATCCTGTTTGCTTTAAATGCCAGTCTGACCAGGCCTCCCCAGCAGACATTCTCGAGTGCTTGGGGTTGTCCCGAGACGAATCTCTGAATCTTTTTCTGAATATCTTTTGGTGTATGACTTTGTACGGGTGAATGGACTTGTGGATTTGGTCTAGCTGGAGCTGGAGATTAGCAACAACGGATTAGAAACTGGAGGGTTGTGAGTTCGAAACTCGGTCCAACCAAAGACCGTCGTGCACGGAGGGGTTGGTGCTCGTTGAATCTGTTGTGGCCTCAAATGTCCTCACGTTGGCGTGGTGTGGAAGTTTGGAGAGTTGGTGCCAGCTCAGGTGTCGATCTCGTCATCTGACCATGATTCAAAATGACTTGTAATCGGATGGATTGTTGCTGTCCTTAGGAATGGATTCTGGATAGTCACCAATATCCCGTTGTGTTGCTCCAGAGTGAAGTTAATTAACTACCTACCTACCTTATAGTACGTAGATTCCAATTTATCAAACTTGTGCAAAACAAATATCTACGGATGAACTTGCCCTCTTGCGCTTCAAATATACTAATCTGGAACTTGTCATCCCGAACAATATGAGATGCGAGTCATAATTTCCTGTCGCCATGTTCATCTCTTAAAACATTTCGTTGGCTTAGAGCAGAAACTCATTAGCTCACAATTTTCCGGAGAATTTGGGACGATTGGAGAATTGGATTTGGGACAATTTACCATTATCCCAAAATGATTATTTTCATAAGATGAACATATATAGTCATTGTATTCTGTTTTAAACACGCGTAACACCATTTTTTTTCGTTTTTTGACCTAAAACGAAGTCTTTAAACAGCTGTACATTAAAAGTTTTTTTTTGTCAGTTTGAGTTTTTGCTCTAAGGCGACGATTTATAGTAATCGATTTTCTGCGTTTGTTTATTAGACATAGTAATAGACATAGCCATAATTAGCACATTAAGCTGCAGTTTACTCAACATATTTAGATGTAAGGCACTATGAATATCTGTTTAAGGTGATGGCCCTTTTGTTATTTAAATTCCATTCGTGGATATGTCCAGGCCATGAAAACAACTCATCATAAGATTAGGTTAAATGTGTGGATGCGTTGGATCGGTTTAAAAAATCATTAGTTTCATGAATGTTGAAAGACACCACCCGATCATTTCAACATCCGTTAATTAAACATTCTGAATTTCATCAAAAGTGTAATCGCTTTACTCCAGCCACGTTTCCCTATGACAATAGCTTTTCCAGTGACGTTTCCACAGGACGTTCATTGAGTGGAACTTAACCTGTTCCACTCAATGAACATCCCTAATGAGCAATTAGTTGACTTTTCCATAGAACACTGTATGCTGTCAAGAATAATCTGAAACTTCCGTCGCTCCAAACGTACGTCTGTCATAAATTTTCCTCGGTTGTCACTAAAGGGACGACGAATCTCCGGCTTGACGTTTGAAATATTAGAAACTTTCCCAAACACATCTTAAAACATTGAACTTTGGAACTGTTTCAAAGCAACCAATATAAATACCATACTTGATATGTCCCGTAAGACCAACTATCCACATCTCTAACTAAAGCATTCGAAATATAATTTTAAGTGTATTCGCTAGTTCTGTGACATTTTTCAGTGAGTGTATATCACACCAATAATTATCATCCCTATTAAATAATTAGCTGACTTCTATCACATGTGGCATGCTTCTGAATTTTATCCAAAACGCTTTCATTCGTTTCCACAAGTACAAATCTCTATCACAATACTTTTTCTTTCACGCCATTATGGAACCGCCAGAATCTCCGGATGGAACGGACTTCGTGTTTGAAACTTAAAAAAACTTTCCCAACACCCAAAAGTCCCGGTTTAATTGGCCCTTCGTGTAGCAAAAAATGACCGTAGAACGTAAACAACCAATGCAAACACCAGCTTCATAAAGGCTGCAAGACAATTGTCTACAGGACCGTGGTAGCATGGATGGAAAAGTAGCGGATTAGTAATAGGAGGGTTGCGAGTAGAAACTCGATCCAACCAAAGACCGTCGTGTACGTGGGGGCTGATGCACGTTAAATCTGTCATGACCCCAAATGTTCTCACGTTGGTGTGGTGTGGAAGTTTGGAGAGTGGGAAGCAAGCTGAGGTGTTGTTCTCGTCATCTGACTGAGGTTCAAAATTACGATTTGTCCTCGATCTTTCCCTTCAGGATTGATCCCGGACCGTCACCAATATCCCGTTGTGTTGCTTCCGTGCAACGTTAATTCAACTACCAGCTTACAGATAACTGTCAACATCCAATAATAAATCTCTCCAATCACACACACACACACAATTTTGAGTTTCACCACTATACTCTTGCGACGTTTTCCAATGTGCAGCACGTCCATTCGATAACGACCTTCTTAATAAGGAATTAGCCGACTTCCACTTTATCTCCCCAGTATGCTTTTAAATATAATCGGATAGCTTTCGGTCGTTCCACAAACCTCAAACACAACTGAGAACATCTAGAACTGTCTATAAACAACCAATGTGGATACCAGCTTCATAAATGGTGCAAGTCCGACATTTGCTAATAAATCTCTCCAATCCCAATTTTAAGTTTAACCATTACATTCTCGCGACATTTTCCAGTGTGCATCACGTCTATTCGATAACGACCAGTCTTAAGAAATAAACTGACTCACTTTATTCAGCATGTTTTCTAAATGTAATCCGAAACGCTTTCGGTCGTTGCACAGACCTAAAACACAATTGAGAACATTCGGAATTCCACAAACAACCAATGCAAACACCATCTACATAAATGGTGCAAGGCAACTGTCTACATCTGCTAATAAATCTCCCAATTTACAATTTTAAGTTTAACCACTACACTCGCGACATTTTCCAATGTGAAACATGTCCATTCGATAACGACTAGTCTTAATAAGCAATAAGCTGACTCACTATCCAGTATGTTTCTAAATATAATCCGAAACGCTTTCGGTCGTTGCACAGACCTAAAGCACAACTGAGGACATTTGGAACTGTCTACAAACAACCAATGCAAGCACCAGCTTCATAAATGCTGCAAGACCAACAGTATACATCCAATAATAAATCTATTCAAACGCAATTTTGAGTTAAACTACAACACTCTCGCGACATTTTTCAATGTGCAACACGTCTATTCGATAACAACCAGTCTTAATAAGCAATTAGCTGACTTGCACTATATCCAGCTTGTTTCTAAATATAACCCGAAACGCCTTCCACAAACCTCGGCCATAATTTTTCCTTTAGCGCCAGTGTGGTGACGGCACGGTCTCTCTCCGGATGCAGCGGTCTCCAGTCGGCGTCGTTTCAGCTGTCCATTCGTAATAACCCGCAAGGTATCCTGGGAAATTACCGAGCTAATACAATTAAACTTATAACCTCCATTATTTCGCTTGTCACAGGACGGCCCCTTCTTTGGCGCGGAACACGAACAATTAAAAGGAAGGAATGCCGTACACGGGTCCACGGGAGGGCAGCTTTATCCAAAAGAGAATTCCGTTCGGCTCGGACGGCGATAATGTTATTAGTTGGGAAGGTTGAGAATGTGACCGTGGTAAAGGTTCGCGAGATTCATTTCCACTTGGGAGCTGCAATTTTAATTAGTGGATACGGAATTACAACTCTTTGTTGCAGCTGATGTATTGTCTTTTTCTCTCGGACAAACATGCACCGGATTTCATATAGCGCTTTTTGGATGACCCTTATCTGTATATTTCACGAACGGGTTGAACCTACAGATTCTACTATTCTTCAATTTATACTCTTTACATTTTCAAAGTTCGTATTAAAAATTTTATTCTACTTTAACACTCTTAAAGGATCACACGCATATACAGGGTGAGTCTAAATTGTTTTTACAAAATAAGAGGGGTGATCGTACCCATCCATACGAGCAATAATTACCATGGAACATAGGGTCGCATTCCACTCTGAGAGGCAGAAAAGAGTCAAATTAGAATTTCAACATGAACTTACTACAGTGTTGGGAAAGCGAATGAACGATACCAAAAGTTGCACAATCTGACTGATTGATCAGAGAAAAACTCACAGCAAGTGCTCAAAGTGGCGGCCACGCGTGTCGTTGCTCAGTTCACACCGGCGAAGGAATGACTGGCTCTCGAAGATTCCTGGTGTTATGTTAATTTTATCTGCGGCAACATCGATTCTCGCTACGAGATCTTCAGCCGAGTCCACAGGCGTCTGGTACACTAAAGATTTCATGTGCCCCCAGGAGATAAAGTCCAGTGGGTTGAGGTCCAGTGAGCGAGGAGGCCAAGCCACAGGTCCGCCACGTCCGATCCATCGTGCGGGATATGTGGCATTCAAGAAGTGCCGGAGCGTGCTGGAAAAGTGTGCGTCAGAGGGGATGACTTGTTCATGCTCGACGCGTTTCGACTTTACTCTTTTCTGCCTCTCAGAGTGGAATGCGACCCTATGTTCCATGGTAATTATTGCTCATCTGGATGGGTACTATCACCCCTCTTATTTTGTAAAAACAATTTAGATTCACCCTGTATACGTTCTGTAACCTGCAGTCTTCCTTGCATGACTTCTAACCAGTTTTGACCTTTCTGACCAATAAAATCCTTCCAAGGGGTCTTTCGGCTAATATTTGTGGTTATTCAGTCATTGGGTGTGTTGTGGATATGTAGTATTGTGGACTTAGGATAAGGAGATGGAAAATATTTTACTCAATGAGCAGACTTTTTATTTAAAAAATTATAAATTCTTTCATTGTGTTATTATAAAATTAAATCTATAGAAAGAGCAAAGGAAAAAATATTTTTTGGAAGTTAAGCCTTTTCAGCATATGGAATACACATGAAGGATCCGTAATCTAACCTCATACCGAAGTTTCGATGTTGACCTGGTGGAAGCACTCAGAGTATAGAGTAATTGTTTTTTTTAAATTCAAAATAAAACAATAAGCACAAACAAACATCGGCATTGCAATCCAAATAGCACACATGCTACTCCTGGCTTTTGTTTCCGAAGCCCTGTCAACGGCTTCAAGCTTGGAATTTCGCCCTGCTCAATACCTTCCCGGCTTCAACCGTCTATCAGCATCCTTCCTTGCTGTGAGTAATACTCGAAAGAAGTCCTCGGGTTCTATCTTTATCCTAAGAGTCGGATCCTCTTAAGTGAAACTTAGAATAATCCTCAGAAACTATCATTGTTGCTGCAGTCGTGTCTTACTAAGATGAAAATATACTTCATTTCATTGTATTTATGTTACACTGATTCTCTGGGAGTCAATCCATCCGATGATCAGGATAAAAAATTCCAGTCGAATTGTGTTCTGGGTTGAAGGATAAGTAAATCGAAATAAGTTTCCAGAGCTTTTATTTAACTCAAATTACATCACACTCGCCGCAGCAAACAAGCTATTATTAACCACATTTTCACAAGTTACTGTCTCAAAATGAAATCCGGCCGCGTAAGTAGAAAAAGTAACGCACTAGCAACCGGAGGGTTGCGAGTTCGAATCCAACCAAAGACCGTCGTGTACAAAGGGGGCTGGTGCACGTTCAATCTGTCGTGGCCTCAAATGTCCTCACGTTGGCGTGGTGTGGAAGTTTGGAGAGTGGGGTGCGAGCTCGAGTGTGACCTCGTCATCTGACCATGGTTCGAAATTACCTGGTGTTGTCCTCGAATCTTTCCCTTCGGGGGGTTGATCCCGGACCGTCGCCAATAGCCCGTTGTGTTGCTCCAGTGCGACGTTATTTAAAAATTCCAAATTCGACATGAAATCTTTCGAATGAATTGTCTTATTAAATTCATTATGACTTTTAAACACAAATTTATAAGAGGCTTTTTCTGCCAATCTAAATGCATGCGGCGATGGCATTTTCGGGGTGGAACATGCTTCCCGTACGCATTCGGGTGGTCCGATTGGTCAACGCCAATTAGATCAAACGTCATAGTTATAGACTACATTTGGAGGCATCCCCAATATGTATCGCATCGGGATTGATCCCGTACCGTCGCCAATAGCCCATTGTGTATCTCCAGTGCTGCGTAAATTCAACTACCTATCAATATGCATCGAGCATTTAGGTAACAGTAACATCCCTATCTTCGTCTGATTTGTTTTGCACTGAAAATCCCTCTCATACCATGCATGCGCACTAGATCAGAGAAAGGTAGATATTTAATCAAAGCTGCACTGGTGGAATAAAACGGGCTATTGGAGACGGTTCGGAATCAAACCGGGGTCTTGGTGGCTTAGTGGGATACCCACTGCTCTAGCAACTTTCGAGTTGTAGGCATCGCAGGTTCGATTCCTGTCAGGTGCATACCTCCCTGGGTGTATTTCTCTCCTCTATGCCAGTAAGACTTTCTTTATGCGTGTATCTATTACTTGATACTGTATGTCTTGTGTCTGACACAGCATGGCCAAACATGGCCCTTGCGCCATAAAACCTCCAAAAACCAATCAACCGGGATCAAAACCCGAAGGGAAAGATCCCCCCAAAAAGCACCATTAATTTTGAACCACGGTCTGATGACGAGGTCACACCTGAAATGGCACCCCACTCTCCAAATTTCCACACCACGCCAACGTGAGGACATTTGAGGCCACGGCAGATTTAACGTGCACCAGCCCTCTTTGTACACGACGATCGCTTGGTTGGATTCGAACTCGTAATCATCCGGTTGATAGTCTTCCAACTGGGCTACCATGGCTCCCTAGATCAGATGCACGTCTCCACGAGCAAGTTCATATTTTGCACGATGACTTTATTTCACTGCGCTTGCTCCGTTTTCTCTTTAACCCTCCAAACAGATTTGACGAGATATCTCGTCAATCAAGATCTGACAAATTTTACTAATGACGAGAAATCTCGTCATCAAGATACTACCGATTTTCTTTATGACGACGAGACCAAGATCTGGTCTGTTTCAAAGATATTGTCGATTTTCTTTATGATGACGAGACCAAGATCTGGTCAGTTTTTATGATGACGATATATCTCGTCCATCAATATCTGGTCAATTTTGCCAATGACGAGGTTACTATCAGGAGAATTAAATGTCCATTATTATCATACACGTCAGTGACATTAAATAAAGAAATGAGTAAACACTACATAAAATACAATACAAACAACACAATAAACAGCAATTCATAATAAAGCTATAAAACTAATACACACTAAACAGAAAAGAGAGGTATTTCTACACTTCTGCAAATTGAGCATTGAGCACATGGAATGCATATTTCTATTGCACGAGGGTTCTGTCATCCAGCCTGATGCTGGAACCTGGAATAAGGATTTAGGCATCGCGATACCCGAAAACACACTTCAATTATAAAACAATTGCGAGTTTCCTTTAAAAAAACGAAAGGGGAGCATTGACACAGCAAAACCAACATCGACATTGCAATCCAAATAGCACACGCTACTCCTGGCTTCCGTTTCCGAAAACCTGTCAACGGCTTCGAGCCTGGAATTTCCCCCTGTCCAATACCTTCCACGAGGAAAAAAAATACTCTCCCTGGGTACTATCTTTATCCTCAGCGCCAGATTGAGGGACAAGCCCCCTCGGAAACGAAACTTGGGATAATCCCCTGGAACTGTCCCTGTTGCCGAATCCCTCGAAACGCCCATGTACTCGACTCTACTGGGAGGGAAGTGAGAAGGGATGGTGGAAGACTCCTCCTGATGAGAAAGAAACTAATAAAAAAGGTGGAAAAAGAAACAGAAAAAGGAGGGAGGGAAAGGACTTCGTTGGAAATCAGAGATCCGGCAAAATCCTTGATCCGACGGAAGTAGAAACACGTGTCAACGCGTTGAAAAGTGACACTCTTCTTTGGCGAGACAGCAGAAAGAGAAGAAACAAAAGCAAGGGAAGAATTAAGCTAGGAATGCTCCTCGCACTGGCGAAGGTAACTTTAGAAAGCTTTTTTTTGCTTTGCTCCTTTGTATATCGGTCGGAGTTCGTTAGGAGCCTCTTTTTTCCGTGCCATGGAGACTTATTATTATCAATTCGGCAGCGTCTACGAATTTTCATGCTGTGTTAACGACAAGAAGCACAACGCGGGTGGTGGATTTTTTATCCTTTTTCCCCCAAGAGACATTAAGGGGAGTTCTTTTTGGTGAATATACGGTGTTTAATCACCTGTGGTTTAAAAACGAGAAACGGACGTAAAGTGGAGCCGGGGCCGTTCCTGAAGCATTGGCTTCCATTATGTCGCCATTTCTTCCATTTCCAATGCAAACATGATCTTGTTTTATCCTTATTTGGTCATCTGATTACAAAGCTCAATCTTTATTTCTTATCCTCATGTTCGCCCTTTTTTCATGTTTTTGAATCTATATTTTATCGTTGTTTGGACTAATAACTTTCAAATATTATGTCTTTTATTAGGCAGTATTCTGTATTGGACTACATATTGAACTAATATAACCAGTTGGATTTGATATTGTCTACCTTGTGTTTAGTGCAGTTTGTCCACTTTTGAACCTTGCGCCATAGAAACCAAACCAACCATTTCTAAAACATTTGAAGGGTGGCAGGGCCCATTTGGTAGTGTCGCGAATTAGAAACCGGAGGATTGATAGTCGCTTTGAAAGCTTCTTAAAGGCGAAATTAATTCATTCATTTTTGCATGTGTTTCGCGCTCTCGTGTTTTTCCTGGATATGAGCTGTTAGTTTCGATAGCAGTTTAAATAACTTATTCCAAAGAAACTGGCCACGGTAGCCCAGTTGGTAGAGTCGCGAATAGGCAAAGACCGTTATGTATATGGGGGCACGTTAAACCTCGTGGCCTCAAATGTCCTCACGTTGGCGTGGTGTGGAAGTTTGGAGAGTGGTGTGTTAGCTCAGGGGTTTATCTCGTCATTTGACCGTGGTTCAAAATGATGAGGTATTGCCCTTGGATCTTTCCCTTCGGAATTTATCTTCTACCGTCACCAATAGCCCGTTGTGTTTCCCCAGTGCGGCGTAAATTCAACTACCTACCTTCTACATATGAATATTGACAAGAAAGATTCACTTTCATTTTGCCTGACCTTGTATCCATTTATTGGTAAATGGTACGATAATATTTATTGCTAAAAAGTACTTTAAAAATTATGTTATTTGGTTGTGTTTTTTAACCTTTTATTCTGTTGAAGGTTTTTATTCCGAATTGACTGTCCCTACTTTTTCCTGCCAATGCGCCCAGTATCCCACTCCGGAACTACCCTGGGTAGGGAAAGTGTGAACCCACATAATTCAGAGCTCATATTGCACCAATTACTACTCCGTCCCAGTGTTTTTTAAAAACTTCATATTTTTACCACTCACGCCCAAACTGTAATGCGCTTTAGTCTTTTTTGTTTAAACTTACCTTCCATTGATATAAGTTTAAAAAATGCTTTCCAATGCTATTTCATGGGGTCGCACTTGCCCCACATGATGAGGCAAGTGCATAACAGGGACTGTTTTCTTGTTTGCGATGCAATAGTAGGAGTTGGACAATAGCATATAATTGGGTTGATGCAAAAGTTCGTATTACCTACTTCACACGTGTAAAATTTTTAAAGGAATTTCAGCGAGTACTTGAGGAAAAATTATGTTATTTGGTTGTGTTTTTTAAATTTTGTTAAGCATGAAAAATGGCAGAAAATAAGGAGCATTTTCGATATATTATGCTTTTTTTATTTCCGAAAAGGCAGATAGATATCTTTTTTTCGCAGACGCAAAAAAAGATATCTATCGTGAGGGGTGCTGTTGACGATTCCCCGTGCCGAAAGTGGTTCAGAAAGTTTCGTCACCTGGATCAGTTCTTTAGCCAGAAACCTAAGAACTTCCATGAGATGTATTATGCAGCTACCGGAAAGATGGAGAAAGGTAATCGAATAGAACGGCACGTACTATATTGATTAAATGTAATTTTCAGTAAATAAAATTTTTCTTCAATTTTTGTCAAAAAAGCGGGACGAACTTTTGCATCAACCTAATATCTCACTCATGCCCTGATTCATTCTGATCTGAGAAACTTCCCCACCGAAATTCGAAGTGATCTAACTGAGAAACTTACCTTTAGGACACCAAGCATTTCCAGCCATGCTGCCACCTGGCTGGAAACACGAGCACAAGAATTTTTATATTCACAACGGACTTACTTACACCACTTTACCCCATACCGCCTTAGATCGTGACAGTTAGAAACCTCTTTTAGATAGAAATTTAAACTTGGTGTATTGCTTTCTGCAGATATAAGTGATTTCAGTTTGAGTGGTACTGGCTGTTTTGGGAAGGGGCGTTGTGGTTTTCAACGCAATTATTATATATTTAAGTCTTTGAAGGGCACTATGCCAAATAATTTATTTAAATTATTAATTAATTTATCCAAGAGACCAGCCATAACATTTCTTTCAAAGTTAAAAAAGATGAAACTAGAGGTTAAAGAGCGTCGGAAGGTAGGTAGGTATTTTTATTAACGTCACACTGGAGCAACACAACGGTTTATTGGCAACGGTACGGGATCAACCTCCGAAGGGAAAGATCGAGGACGACGCCTCATAATTTTGAACCACGGTCAGATGACGAGTTCACACCTGAGCTGGCACCCCACTCTCCAAATTTCCACACACCCTCGCCAATCTGAGGACATTTGAGGCCACGACAGATTTAATGTGAACCAGCCCCCTTTGTACACGGCGCTCTTCGGTTGGATTCGAGCTAGTCCGTTACTCTTCCAACCGGGCTACCGCGGTCCAGTGTCGGAAGGAACTTTTCAGCAAAAAAAACAAATGAAACTATCTATGTGCCTATCTATAGGAGCTGTTTGTACGCGTCTAGGAATAACAGATAATTCCGTTACTTTTTATCTGTCATATTCCACTCCTTTTGGGGTAAGTTTCGCAATTGTGATAAGTATCTAAATTTTTTATGCGAAAAAATGATAACACATTTTAAAAATATATGAAATCATTCTGTGTGTGTGGTCAGATATACTTTATTATTTTATTGCTTCTGATATGTTGTGTTTTATTAAGATAAAAGGCTCTGTTATCGCAGAGATACAAACGCCTACTCGTATCACATTTTGCAGTTCCACATTATTAAATATCTTATTTTGACGTGAAACGATCCCTAATGACCTCCCAAGAGCGATAGGTACCTCCCTGCTTCTGAACTTTGATTACCTTCAGTCCCATTTACATCGCACTGAACTGTCTGACAGTTCGATTTGGCCACTCTGGTCCTGCTAATATGAACAATCACCACCTTTTGTGTCTTGATCTTGGTGGGGCCGCGGTAGCCCAGTTGGAAGAGCAACGGATTAGCAACCGAAGGTTTTCGAGTTCGAAACTTGGTCCGGCCAAAGACCGTCGTGTACACGGGGGTTGGTGCGCGTTAAATCTTTCGTGGGCTCAAATGTCATCACGTTAGCGTGTTGTGGAAGTTTGCAGAGTGGGGCACCAGCTCAAGTGTTGAACTCGTCATCTGACCGTGGTTCAAAATTACGAGGCGTTGTCCTTGGGTCTTTCCCTTCGGGTTTGATCCCAGACAGTCGCCAATATCTTGTTGTGTTGCTCCAGCGGACGTTGATTAACTGCCTTCCTACCTGATCTTGGTGACGTCTACAGTGTAAAACTCTATCAGTTTTTGGAGTGAATCCTCCGTTATACTGTACGTAAGCTCGAAAGAGTAGATATGGGCATAGGATTAAAATAATTTCGACAGCGTCCAAGGGTTGATATAGAAATAATATGGGATGTTTCAGCTCTAGCGAGAGTTGCCTGCTTGGAGAAGCGCGCGCTGTGGTTTTTTTATATTTATGAATTATTGTCTTCCTGGATGAGAAGTAGTAAGAGTATTTTATTCTGATCTGCATTCAAACTATCATTGCCTTAACAATTGCGGAAATTATCATATACAACTATTCTGATTTGTTGGATCACCCTCCACATTCATTAGTTTTTACCGTTTTACATCTCTGGCTTATTATCTCATATATAATGCGTCATATTTTAATTATGTTTCATAATTAAACGCTTAAGCTTTAGAGAGATTGTTCTTTCATGACTTGTATATATATACTTTTACATCATGCTTCACGTTGCTGATCAACATGTTTCATATCACTAATTTATAAAATTTTTGCATGCTGCTGACTAATATACTTACCATTTTCATATTTTTGACGAAAGTATTTGTTTCATGTTCGTGTATATGCGTATTGACTCCTTTTTATTGCTGTCTTTGTTCTTTTGAATATTATTTAATCTTGAGTTTTGTGCAGTTTGCCCGCTATCGGATCTTGCTCCATAAAACCCAAACCAATCAACCATATTATACAAATGCTTGTCGAGCATATGAACTTTAGTAGCAATATAAATGTTTTAAACTTTCGGTTCGTGAATCTTAATTTCAAAAGAAAGAAAGACTTAAAACTAAAACAAATATTTAAACTAAAACACGTCCATAATTTAACAACTCTAATTACACTTTAATTCCAGAGACAAAATTTGAACTAGTATATGCCGCAATATATTTGAATAGTACATTACCATATTGTCGCTCTGTATAGTCAGTGTTATACAGAGACAAAATATATTTAGCACAATATATCAAGGGAATTGCGTTTCTAGAATTTCAATTTGCCCTTTTTAAAAGATATCAAAGCAAAAACAAACAAGGATTCTGTTTCACATTTTCCCTAGAGTTTGTAAATAGTTCCCGCAAACAAATATAACAAAGATATATACTGAGATTAGTGTGGAGAGAATTCTGATAAGTCTGACACAAAAGTAAATAGTATAAAGGTTAGTTTTGTTGTTCATAGAAACATTAATGGTTACGAGGAGTAGTAGAAATATGGTTAAGGAGATATTCTTCTCAAATGTGTTCTTATATATATATATTTCCGTCATAAATCCGCACAAGTATCCATTACGAGCTTAAGTCTTCGTAAAGGAGTAACGTTACTCAGCTGGGTGATACTTTTACTCGAATATACTCTGCTTCTTTTTAGTGTAATTTTCTATACAATTCAATTGGTAAAAGACTTCATATTTCTCGTTTGGCTACAATAAATTGTTTATTTCTGAGCTTACTTTTAGATTTTTTTTATTTAATCTAGAATTCTTTTGGCAGTATTTTGTTGTCATTGATATTGAAAATACGTCTATCGCGTTATTAATAAAAAATATAAATTGTATATTTGCCTAAAACCATCTGAATTTGGTTCCCAAATTTCTAAACAATTATATGAATATTTTAGTGTGTTACAGGAGTGAATTACTTAATGTAATGGTTGGATTGTCACTACGGTCATTTTTCCCTACACGTGGGCTTAAGGTGTAGAGACATTCCCAACCAACAATATCCATGCCAAGATTAAAATTCAAGCCCAGAACCTGTTGAGCCAAGAGAGAGCGCTAACCACTCGACTACCAAATGCAGCTATGTAATAATAAAATCAGAAGCAAAGCAATCTTTAGGAACAACAACATATTTTAGTGTGTACAATAAAACCCTGGCAGTCCTAGTACCATAAGCGTAAAATATATGCGTTTCAATTAGATATCGAAGGCATGTTAACACAATAGCTGGAGAACTATTGAAGAATTGCAAAACCTATTTCCAAACAAGGAACCAATTTGATCTCAAGTACTGAGAGAGAACTATAAAATAGTGCACAATACTCAAATTTGGAACAGATAGTAGTGAACAATATGAGTCTCAATTAGATACTGAAGGCGTATTAGCTACATTATTGCTGGAGAACTATTGAAGAATTGCACTCTATGTGGAAACAAGTAAGCGATTTGTTTTCAAGTAACAACTTAAAACAGTACACAAGACATTATCAAATCTGTAACAGATCATAGGGTACAATAAGTACGTTCAAATTAGATACCGCATGTTTCGTATAAACTATTGTTGGAGAACTATTGAAGAACTGTGAAGTGTATTAGGAAACAAGGAACCAATTCAATCTCAAGTACTGAGAGAGAACTATAAAACAGTACACAAGACATTATCAAATATGGAACAGATCATAGGGCACAATAAGTACGTTCCAATTATATATCGCATAAACAATAACTGGAGAACCATTGAAGAACGATAAAGTCTATTTGGAAACAAGGAACCAATTCGATCCCAAGTACCGAGAGAGAACTACAAAACTGTACCCAAGACATTGTAAAATCTAGAACACACATCATATTGCATGTGTTTCAATAAGATATCAAAGGTATGCGAACACAAATTATTGCTGGAGAACTATTAAAGAACAGCTAAGTCTATTTGGAAACAAGCAACCTATTCGATCTCAAGTACTGAGAGAGAAGTCATATTTATACATATATAAATCTCCCAACCTTCTTCATCTTCGGGAACTGGATGTGCTTATATTTATGGCAAGTAAAAGAAAAAGAGTTAAGCCTTATCCCATTCTGGATTTTAAATCCCATTCTGCTTTCCTTCACAGTCGGTCGGTGTACTTTTAGAAGAAGCTGAAAGAAAGTTCGAAGGAAAAATATTCTGGCGTTAAATCCAGATCAAGTTCGTTCGAGCAAACATTTTTCGATCTGGAACATCTCGAAGGAGGGAGGAAAAAAGAGATCTTATATATATTTAAAGACAGGAGGGCGTTAGGGGAAGACGGTGCTTCGAATATTTTTTTCGTTCCCGGTCTTTGCGATCTATTCGAAGTTCAGACAGATTGTGGTATTTTGCCAAAGAAGGTGTATGTGGAAGCAAATACTTTTGTGCTTGAAGTGTACCCTGACCATGGCAAATCAGTGCGATATTTTATGTGAATCCATTCGAGGTGTATCAACACATTCAGTACCGTTCGGTTCAGATTATAGACGGGTTTTCGTTTATATAAAACTTTTATGTAAAGGTCTAGTACCTAGTATAAATTATTACAAATATTGAGACAGCATAGTTTCTTGTATGTTTCTCCCTGATAAATATGTTATACATTTTCTTTGAGTAAATAAATTTCTGTTGGGTTGTGAATGATAAACGTACGTCCCAAACATTTAATGCATTTATTTGTGTCGCTGACACCGTATGAAACATATTTGTTAAAGTATGTTTAACCACTGGAGTACCCTTAATCCTCTGAGGGGCACACACACGCAATCTTCTCTACATGACATAACCAGTTTTGACCGTCTTGACCAATAAAATCTTTTATTGGATTCTTTCAACCAAAGATGTGGTTATTTAGTCATTAATTGCATTTGATATGGGTGGGTTAAGCAAAACTACAGTACTCGGGAATCTCGTGATGTTCACAGGGTTAACCTCGACGAGGTTAACCCTGTTCGTTAGAAGAAAACTGACCAGATCTTGTTGGCCGAGATATCTCGTCATTAGAAAAAACTGACCCGATCTTGATATCGTTATCCCATAACACTGATTATACAATCAAATAGATAGTACTAATCTCATAAAATGAATCCCAAGAATAGCCGAGACTAACCTGTAAATAAAGGATTATTTCAAATTAATAAAGTAGGAAGTGTATCATGATTCGAAGCTCAAAGTACTTGCATTTTAAGTTTAATCCCCCGAAATGTCCATTAAGGGAAAACTAGATCTCGGGAGGTTCTTCGAGGCTGGCAATACTAATATTTATACTTATTAATTTATTGCATTGTAAACCATCTACTTATTTGATCATTTATGAAGTAGCATTTAACTTACGAAAGAGGTACTTAAATTTTAAACACATAGTAATAACATTTTAAAGTAATCGAACTTTATTGTAACTGGCATTAGTTGAGTGCTCTGAGAGTGAACATGGGATTTCGATATTGAGAACCAATGGCTTTGAGAATATATTTCTTAACGTCCTTTTCATCGAGTGCCCTTTTTTATATTGAAATTACAACGTCCTCAAAAGAATCATAATAAGACGAGAGGAATTATTCATCGTCACTTGGGAACTGATACCCGCATCAAATCTTCAATAACGTTCCGAATGAAACTTCGAGAAGAGCTCAGAGCGCGAGTATCAAACTATTCACCGGGCATTGTGTTTTAATTGTAATTAAATTTTTGCCCCTTTGTTCTCTCCATCATTGATTTCATTAACACTAACAAACGACTGACAGCAACATCACAGATGGTCTCAAAGGAAAAACAAGTATTTTAATCTTCAGACTTCAAAAACAAAGGGAGGCTAATGAATTGAGTCTGGTGCAGATGCTTTCCTCGGAATTCGGCATCGAATTTTCATTATGACTCTGTCTCTGACGTGTGCTTCGAATATATCACCACTTGTCATCTAATGAAATAAATTAAATTCTTTCAGGAGAAAGGGCTTTCGGTCTGTTGTTTTCTTCCATCGGAACAATTGACGACGCTTAGGCACCTCAGCAGCCTTTCAAGTTGACTTATTTCATTCAATGCACGCTATCTCAAAATGGGTTTTGAATATTTAACGTCACGCATATACGTTCGTCAAAAGATTATTTCGATGGACTGAAGGAAATAGCTTTATGGTGCTAATATCTTTCTTTCGTCCCGGTGAATACTTTGTTACACTTTAAGGGATCATGACGCAATTGAAATTAATGGGGATGCAACTGGAATGAAAAATAATTGGAGAGTTTTAGTTTCTTGCGAACTAATTCGGTAGCAGCGGAAGACTTTAATTGAGGAAAGTTTCAATTCGAACAATGCGGAAATCAGTTTAGAATGAGACGTACTTCTCTTAGAATTGTTGATTAAATCCAAGTCCCTTACATCTGCCATCCTCAATACTAATTTTGATGACGGGTGCCATTACCAGTTTAGATTACGGGTCTCGGTATCAGTTTGGTTAACGGTGGCCCCTTACCAGGTTAAATGATTAACAACAGTGCCTGGTTAGATTACGGGTATCGGTATCAATTTGTTGAATGGGTTCCTTATCAGCTTAGGGGATAGGACCCAGTAACAGTTTAGATTACGGGCCCCAGTACCAGTATAGATTACGAGTCTGTACCTGGTTAGTTAACGTGCCTCAATAACAGTTTACATTACGGGTCTCCGTACGTTTTGTTAAAGGGCACCTTACCAGGTTAGACGATAAGCCCCAGTACCAAGTTAGATTATAGGTCATGATACATGGTCTGGTTAAGGAGCCCCAGTACTAGTTTAGATTACGGGTCTCGATACTAGTTTGCTAAGCGGGTCCCTTACCAGGGGGGATGATAGGCAACCGTACAAGGTTAGGTGATAATCCCCAGTACCAGGTGAGATAATGGGCCTCAGTACAAGTTTAGATTGCGGCATTACCGAAGACCCGTAATCTAAACGAGCACCAGTTTAGATTACGGGTCTTCGGTACCAGTTTGAGGGGTTCCCCTTATGTTAGATAACGGTCTCGCGTACCAGGTTAGATTATGGGCTTTGGTGCCAGCCCGGATGACGAGTATTTGTACCAGTTCAGTTGACTGGCGTCTATTGGTTTAGATGACGAGTCTCATTAAAAAATTATGTGTATTTCAAGTGTTTATTGTTCAGTCTGCACAAGTATACACTCATATTTTCGCATTTCTACAGATTTATTATAAATTCAATGAAAATTTAGAAATTTTAAACTTAAAAAATATCATAGTACAAAAACTATTATACATTATCCAGAGCCACGGAATCTGGAGTAGGCCCTGATTTATTCATTGCAAACAAGCATATTACGAACACATTATCCAAAGAACACATTCTTTTGGGGATAGAAATTTTATTTTCAATTAAATCTAATAATTATACCCAAACATTTTTTATGAAATAAAACAACACATTATAGATATAAATTGCTCAAACTTGCGTATTTAAAAACATCCACACCGTTATTAAGAAAGTTTATCTCACAGTGCAATTTTTTTCTCGAGGTACAATATCCACCCTAACTGATTTTTCTACATGTATTGGTTTTCTGCGAAGAAACTTTCTCCTTTGTATTGGAGGATAGTGATATAAATAGAAAAGGGATGGGTGTTTTCGTATCTGTAAAATCAATATTGACAACTTTGTTAAAAGTGATGTGCAAGTCAATAATGAGTGTTGTGGTGTCGCTCTAGGTAACGGCGCTGATCACGGGTATCCTTTTAATTGTTTTTGTTGTGTATGACACTTTTTCCTCATTGCTTTAAAAAATAGAACAAAGGCGTTGGAATGTACATGTTTTTCTTCAAGTTGATGTAGTGTCAATTGATATTCGATAATGTAAAAAGTAGAACCTACCTTCTCGGCGGATTCATAGCAGGGTGTGTTATTGTGTTTCGCCTTAACATGGTTTTAATGACATCAAGGTGAGGCTTCAGATTGAGACGACGAAGTTTAATCACTTTCTTGGCAATTTGAAGTTTATATATTGATAAAACATTCAATTAAAATTGTATAACAAATTCTTTTTGAATAATGATATATTGAACTACTTTCTTTTCATCCGGTTGTCTTTGGATTAACCTTCCTGGATTAGATTGGATTTTGAATTTCATGGTGTAAGGTCCTAAGCTGAACAAGCTGTACAATAACCCTCCTGGTGGTTGTCTCGACGTGGTATCGAGCCACCAGCAGAACTGACTAGATCTTGATGGATGAGATATCTCATCATTAGACAAACTGACCAGATTTTGATCTCGTCACCAAATAATAGGCGGCATATTGATGGCGAGACATTTCGTCATTTGGAAAGTTGGTCAGATCTTGATGGACGAGATATCTCGTCGGAACCACTTGGAGGGTTAATACAAATTTTTACGTTATCCATATGTGTATGAAGAATGATTGAAATGTTTTAGTGCGATCTAGATATTTATAGCAAATAATATTTGAAACTATTTTTTTCAATTATCTCGTATTTTTAATTTTATGTTTGAAAATTTCTGCGATTTTTAATGGCTGATACATTTGCTCAATTGATGAAAGAATGTTGGGCAATAGGTTTTGAGAATTGAAATTATGTATTGGGACCATACATTTGTTCAGAGTATTTTATTGGTGTCTTTAATATGTAAATATAACAATTATTTTTTTAAATATATTCTAGTGTCAATGTGATATTGATATGAAATTCCATTTTACTTATATAAATTATGTTATGAGAGTTACAACGTTTCACAAATTTGAAACTAATGTACATATGTATCCATACTTTTCTAAAAGCTTTTAAATGACTCAATAATCAAAAAGCAATCTTGAAACGCCATCGTATTGTATGCAATTCTGGATCTGCATGTCTGTTTTGAATTGTAATCAAGAAATATCAACATACCCACAAAACAAATTTCAAAATCAAAAACATATTTCAGATTTTATATGCGTCTAAACGTAAAGAAAGTGCCGCAGTAGAACGGTTGGAAGAGTAACGGATTATCTATCACAGGATTGCGAGTTCGAAACTATCCAACCAAAGACCGTCGTGTACTTGGAGACTGCTGCACGTTAAATCTGTCGTGGCCTCAAATGTCTTTACGTTGATGTGATGTGGAACTTTGGAGAGTGGGGTGCCAATTCAGGAGTTGACCTCGTCATCTGACCATAGTTCAAAATTACGAGGTGTTATCCTAGGACATTTTCCTTTGGGATTGATTCCGGACTGTCGCCAAAAGCACTTTGTGTTCCTCCAGTGCGTCGTTAATTCACCTACCTTCCAACTACCTAAACGCAAATATTATCTCTAATTAGAACACAATCTTGAAAATAAAATATATTTAATTTATAAAGCTTCTAAATGTAAAATTGTCTCTAATCAGAAAGCAATCTTTGCCATCAATTGTATTGCATAAAATTCTAGATCTGCGTGTTTGTTTTAAATTACAATCGAGAGATATACCCACACAACAAATTTCAAAACCAAACACAAAATATTTTTGAAAAATTCACCTTCTGACATTACAGTCAAAAAGTTTTTTCCCTTTCGAACTAATCCATCCGATACTTTCCTTGCATGTGTGTCTACTTCGTTGCGTTTCCAAAGAGTTTGAACATTACCTTTTTCATACAAAACGTTCCCCTACTCATCAAATCGCAACAGACCGGCAACAGTCTACTTGCTTCCCCGCTATCCTTTTTCCGTGTCGGTGGTCTAGCAAGTCACGCAAACCGTCCCCCTCTCTGTCCCAAATTCCAATTTCACCACTCTTTGACCGGCCCTCAGCGCTGCGAACCCTCCGCATGACTTCAGTGACGAATGGCCTCATGTGCAGAACCGTTTTGTTTGCTACGGGTTCCTTCCATCTTTTCCCCGTCCTAAAAAATAAGGAACGGAAGAAACTTTTCATCTAGGGCAATAATACATCTGGATCTCAGAATCGGGGAACTGCAAGTGGCGTGATGCTCGCTATTTCTCTTCGGATTTTTAAGAAATTGTGCATTGCGTTTGCGATCTGTTCCATTTTATTCTCAGCATCACTCATTCCTAAGCACCTAATTTCACTTTGTTCTTAATGCATCTCTCCCTCCCTACTACCCGGCACTATCTAGGCCATTGGAGAGTAGCCAAGCTAGAGTCCAGATTTTCGGACATTCCAGTGGATTTTATTCGCTCCCCACACACGCGCACCCCTTCCCGAGTGGAAATCTGTTTTCTGAAAGTCTCCTGGGCTTGGGACGTTTCGGTCCTGGTTTTGCTTCTTTTGTTCTGTGCGCGATTTTCGCGACCCACCAACGCGAAACGGTCGCAGTTACAGTGATGGTAATTAATGATACACAGACCCGGGGAGGCCCACGGAGATATAAGACATATTTATGTTCTTCTCCCAAAAACAAGTGCGAGTCGGAGTGCAAGGCTGGAGCTGTGTTCATCATGCACACTTGACCTGTTAATAAGTTTTCAAGCTCACCATGGCGGGGGTAACCATGTATTGTGTTTGGCAATCGTCCCGCTTTGGGACTGCATGGCCCACAATCCCTCAAACTCTACCATTAAAGCACCATTTGTTTGCAATGCACATAGATCTCTTTGTGTTGCTAGGGTTTAGCATATGGCTGATAGAGAAATGCATCCAGGATTATAAACTAAACAGGTACGTTCGAGAGTTACGAGTTTATAAGGAGCAAATAATTATAACAATTTTTTTCCAATTTTATGGGCACCAAAGCAAGAATTATGAAAATTTTCGCTTTTAGAGGTCCAAATCTAATTCATTTATATAAAAACCGTATTCAGAATATGAAAAAAGGCGCTGAAACACTTTACGAGAGATGAGCTTATCAACTTTCTTTATAAATTTATTCTAAATGCACTACTGAAATACAGAGTGGCCATAATTGAAGATGTTTGGAGCCCAATAGCCAAGAATTTATTGGACCAGAACGCAATCAAATTTGGTCTAAATACTTTTTACACCATGGGATTTTGCTTTCTAAAAAAATATTTCGAATTTTCGCAACCAGAGCAAAATGACGCATTTTAAGAGTAAATTAAGGCGTTGGAAATGAAGAAAGTTAACATTTTATAGTAATTTTTATTTTGGCATTATTTATAGATGGTTTTAATATACTTGCCTTGCACGTGTTCCAATAAGTGCATTCTCTGAACAGCATCACACTTCTACGTGGTTGAACACTGCCCCGTATTGTGTTATAAGCCTCTGATGAATTTCAGCCCCTCCCTCCTTCCGACAATAGAAATCGGATCACTGCTCTTTAATCCTCCTTGGTGACCACTGCTAGCGGAGCGGCCATGTTTACGCTGAAACAGAAGCGAGAAAAATGACGCTATCAAGGTCAAACTTGGGTAACGTGACCACAGTAGTATCAACTCTAAGCATGCATGCTCAGAAGGCATGTGTGACAAACCTAAAGATGTGTTATAGCGAAAGTGCGGATAGTTTTTGACTTACCCTCCTATATCTAACAAGCTATTATGCTGAACTAAAATCATTCAGTCAACTTCGAAGATCTAGACCTGGAGACGGAGGCCCTTCAACCCATGTGCTCCGCACAAATCCACCTCACATTCTCGTCATAAACAAAACTGCCCAGATCCGGGCGGACGAGATATCTCGTCATTAGAAGAAAACTGACCAGATTTTGATCTGGTCATCATAAAAGAATCGGCAATTCCCTGGACGAGATATCTCGTCCAAACCACTTGGAAGGTTAAGCCGTTGGTGCCCGTCTAGTTGGCCCTTGTAAAGTAAAAAATAACCGTAAGGAGACAAACTAAACCAAGCAGCCTTCCCATTAATACATTATATTGCTCTAATTTTTGTTTTTATTTTTCCTTTCCCTCCTGTACCCCGAGGTACCAGAGTGATCTTTCCTCTCTTTCATTTTTATCATCGCCTACCCTTCTGCTTTTTGCGTTTTCATCCTCATTGTGATGACTGTCTTTTGTTGGGTGCAGCTTGGCCGAATATGGCCCTTGGGCCATAAAATCCGAAACCAGCCAAACAGCCTTTTTCTCCTGCAACACAAAGCGGATTATTCTCGAACAAGTATCAGGTATAGTTTTCCTATTTTCATCACTGTGTACTGAAAATAAACTTTGTCCACTTCTATTCGTCCCGGAACCGTGGTATAGTTTACCATATACGGACCCTTTTTCGGGGCCCTACCCAAATCACACAATACATCCCTATACGCGCTACTTCAAGTTAAGGATTCATTCCAGGACCTGAGTATGGATTGCTTGCTTTCTATGAGGAATTACATAGTTCTCATCGTGAGGCGGTCTCGAAAATTCAATTCTACAGCACACTAATACTGAGGGCTGTAAAAGCAATTCAGCAAACAAAACTAAGACAATACATTCCCCGCGCATCCACAAAGCACGCTGAGCAACACAGCCGACGCAGGGAGATGGAGAGAGTCTGGTTTTGCTATCTATGGAAATGTCAAGTAAACAAAACAGAAAACAGGAAACCAATATCGATAGAATTGGTATCGATTCCCGGCTTGTAAGAAACGCCGGGGTTGGAAGTATCGATACGGGGTAAAGGCGGATCAAATGAATACTTATGCGCAGGGGGGAGAGATCCACAATGTATACAGCAGCGACACAAAGAAGGCAGAGGGAAAAAATGGTAACCAAATGAAAATTTAACAAGAAAGAGAAGAAAGTTTCGTTTTTTTTCGCTTTTTAACCACCAAAGAAAAAGAACCGGTCGAGATTTCTGGTGATATTGGATTGCGATTTCTTTCTCCTTTCCTCTCGCCCGGCTTTGCTTAGTTTTTCCCCTTTTCCTTACTACTTTCCGACACCCTCGCGAAATAACAAGAATAACAGAAGCGTTGTACTGATTGTGTACGAATATATATTGGAAACGAGAGAGGAGGGGAAATAGAGAAACTGAGAAAACATTTTCCCTTCATATTATATATTGTCCCCCTTTTCTCTTTTCCGCTTTGATGGATATTTTTTCGTTCCCAGGAAAGAGTAAAGATGTGTGACTTGAAATATATCGGTATTTTATAACTATACGGTATTTTATATGTAAAATGCGTGCAATTACATGTGAGACCTCTCAAGACTACGAAATGCCTTCTATGCATTTACTCTCCAAGTGGTTTCGACGAGATATCTCGTTCATCAAGATCTGGCCAATTTTTCTAGTGAGATATGTATATTGTCATCACGATATTGCCGATTTTTATTATGACGAGATCAATATCTCGTTAGTTTTCTTCTAATGACGAGATATCTCGTCCATCAAGATCTGGTAATGGTTCTGCTAATGACGAGATAACTCGTTAACTCAACCTCCAGGGGTGTTAACTCTCTGAGTGTCGCAAGATATGGGAGTAGTGTTGCTTTCTAGTGATCAATATCTCGATCAATATCTCTGGAGTAGTGATCAATATCTCGTTAGTTTTCTTCTAATGACGAGATATCTCGTCCATCAAGATCTGGTAATGGTTCTGCTAATGACGAGATAACTCGTTAAGACAACCACCAGGAGTGTTAATTCTCTGAGTGTCGCAAGATATGGGAGTAGTGTAGTGTTGCTTTCACCCGACACTACACGCTTAATGACTAAATAACCACATCTTTCTAAAGAATCTATGGATTCTTTCAAACTTCAGAAGGGTTCTGTTAGAATAGATTGGATTGGTTATATTTCTATAGCACTGAGTTCTCTTGGGACATATTGTGTGCCACATTAAATCAAAAATAACTTCCAATAAAATTAAAACAATCCATCAATGCGTAAATTCAAGTTAAAAAGTGATGTGAATCAAATCTAAGAGCTTAAAAAAATGGAACTTAATAAAGAGTGTCCCAAAATTCGAGCAAGAAGTAATTTTGATAGAAAACACAGGTTTATAATTAAAAATTGTAAATTTTTTATTGATTCATAAAGTATACAGTATAGGGTTATGTATGGAATAGCATATCGGGTAAATGGCCTCCACGGCTTTGCTGGCACATACGCATTCTTTTGTTGAAATTTTCCATGACCGTTTTGCATAAATGTGGCTGAATTTCGCTGATACATCGCTCAATTTCCTTCGTCAAGGCGTGGGTGATCATGGGCTTGTCAGACCTTAGACTTCAAAAAACCCCAAAGAAAAAATCCAACGGCGTTAAATCGCATGATCTGGGCGGCCAAACGGGATCACCAAAACGGGAAATTACACGACCAGGAAATGACATGCAGTAATTGAATTGTTTCTCGGGCTGTATGGCATGTGGCACCGTTTTGTTGAAACCACATGTCGTCCACATCCATATCTTGCAATTTAGGCACAAAAAACTGGATTATCATGACGCGATAGCGAGCACCATTAACTGTTATTGTCTGACCAGCCGCATTTTAATAACCCTGAACTGTCCATTTTTAATAACTTTTATTTTTAATAACCCTGAACTGTCCATTTTTAATAACTTTTATTTTTAATAACCCTGAACTGTCAGCTGTCTTTTTTTCGTTGGCAACACTTTACCACACAAATGGTGCAAAATTCAAATCTTGCGTGAATTTTAAGATACCCTTTATAATAAAACCAAATGAAAGAAGTCAGGTGAGAATAAAATATATAGTACATAAAAATCAAATACATTGGATGAAACCAATGAAATGTAAAAGGTTATAAATGTTTGGATGATAGGGTTCAACTATATCTTCTGAAATCAAGGTATATTAATTTAAATGTTTAAGACGTCTACTAAAGTTTTGTGTTGGTGTACGAAGTTCGTGTTCCTTTGGAGAAGAAATCTCCATCCATGGGTAGGTAGGTATTTAATGTCGCACTGGAGCAACAGAACGGGCTATTGGCAACCTCCATCCATGGGAGAGTTGCTTTGGGAATACATCAGTTGGGGCACTTGTTCCTGTTTACCGTCACTGAGCTGTTTGGTTCTGTCTTCTTTGTTCTATTGTGAACAATCTACGAAAATTCTTGGCAAAAACACAAAAGATTCAAATGCCTGATTCCTAATTAACGCATTATTCCTAAACATGTTTGGCAATTTATGAAATTTTATTCGAAAGAGGAAATTTCAGGCAATTTCTTCGTAAACTTTTAACATTCTAAATTGTTTTAGAGAGGATACGTTCACTCGAAATTTCTATTTTATGTTCGTAATTTATTATTTTTATACATTAAATATGCGGTATAAATGGTTTTACTTTTTCTAAATAAGAAAAATACGCTTTATGATTATACGCATTATTTACAAACAAGCATCGTCTAGACAAGACGTTAATCTTTCTGAAGGTACAAATACATTTTAAAATTTGCTCTTAACATTCAAAACATAACAAAGAGAGGTTACTATTTACAAAATTAAGTGAATTTATTTCTATGGTGATTATTTGGAACAGCATCTTAAAATTATGTTTGGTTTCATACATTTAAATATTCATATATTTAAATTATCAACATTTCATGCAAATGTAGAGTAATAGTTTGTAGAGTAACGTTTTGGTAATTTGATGTTTCTCTTCTACAACATCACATACATTCGACGAAACATGAAAGCTATTGAGATATTTCCACCTTTGTCTTATCCCCTCGAGCTTTCTTTTCTCTGAAAAACAAAAGGAAAAACTTGAAAAAATCCTTTTTTTAAGTAAACTTTAATAATAATGTGGTTGGGATTTACGATGTGGGCTAAGTTTCTTCGTTCACATACAGGTGGGCTTCCAGCGTTAAGGGGATTCCAATCCGATTATGGTGGCAGAACACATTCTTAAAAAGGAAGCCGTAGCAGCATGGCTTATTTTGTAACAAGGGTTTTAAATGTGGATTTGTAAAAGGGGAAATATGTTGACGATCTTTGTAGAGAGAAAGATTCACAGAGT
The DNA here is from genome assembly GCA_933210815.1 of Meta bourneti. NCBI lineage: Eukaryota > Metazoa > Arthropoda > Arachnida > Araneae > Tetragnathidae > Meta > Meta bourneti. The sequence goes on along the minus strand of OW119923.1, from coordinate 86,179,368 downwards.
AAGACACTCAAAAAGCTTGATTCTGAAGTAGCAAAACCGAAGTATTGTTCTTCGGAGATTATTTTTGCGTGCTGGTTCCCATAAAGCCATTCCAGTTCCACTTCGCCTGGCATGTTGGTTGGTTTGTGGTTTTATGGCACGACGGGCCATATTTGGCCAAGCTGCGCCAAACACGACAGACAATGTCAAGTAATTGTGAAAAGAAAGGACGAGGGAGAAAGAGTAAGATCGCTTGGAAATCCTAGGGTCGCGACCCTCATATTTACTAGAGGCAGTAAACTCTATGGTGAAAGGATAGATCCCAATGATACCTCTGTTTCGTGAAGCCCGTACACTAATGAAGATGTGTCCAGATACTAAAGATGTGTCCACGAGGGATGCCTGACATATAACGTAATGATTCAAACTCTTGCTCGCCACATTGATTTTATATTTCATATCCGTAACCCTTCACTCTTAGGTAGCCCACACATTGATCCAACATCAGTCTTGGGATAATAAATAGGCTGAAATACGCATGTCTGTCGACATTTTTTCTGTACAGAAACGGAGTACGCATGCTCATACCGGATGTTTTGTGGCATTTCGGATCATTGTATGACAGGTAAAACTACACTCACGATTAAATATTAGGGTCGTCGGGCTCAGTGGGTTAACCCACTGCTTTAGCAACCTGTGAGTTGTAGGTGGAGCTGGTTCGATACCTCCCTGGGTATATTTTTCTCTTCTGTGCCAGTAAAGGTTTCCTTGTATTTGTATGTCTTTTTACTTGACGTCGTTTGGCACAGTTTGGCCAAATATGGTCCTTGAGCCATTAAACCCAATGCAATCAACCCCGATTAAGTCCTTAAATTTTAAATTACTAAATCTGCACATGGTTTTAAATGTCCCCATAATAGGTCAATATAAATGTGCTCACTTACCTTTTTAAAGCAACTAATAAAATTCAATAGCATACTGTTTCACCCACGAGTCGAAATGTCGAAAATAGAAATCCGCAGACAGACGTTTGTTTTGATTAGCCTTCTTAGTGGTTCCGACGAGATATCTTGTCCATCAAGATCTGACTAATTCTGCTAATGATGAGATATCTCGTCATCAAAATATTGCTGATTTTTTTATAATGATGAGATCAAAATCTGGTCAGTTTTTTCAATGACGAGATATGTCTTCCATCAAGATCTGGTCAGTTTTGCTTATGGCAAGATACCTCGTCAAGACATGTGGTGTGTGTTTTGAGTTGTTACGCTATTCTTGACGTGGCGGCATGAATCATTTCACTACTTTGTAACCCACTGACAGGTTCACACGTATATATCAGTCCTGCAACTAGTAGTTTTCTCTGTATGACTTTCAAACCAGTTTTTACCGTTCAAGACAGATGGAATGTCTTGGGTTCTTACAGCCAATCGATTTGATTATTTAGTCATTAAATATGTGATGCTCGGCAATATTACACACTTGGATATCTCATGAAGCCCAGAGGGCCATGATAGCCTAGTTGGTGGAGTCTTAGATTAGAAACCGGTGGGTTGTGAGTTCGAAACTCGATCGAACCAAATACTGTCGTGTATGTTCGAATTGATGCACATGAAATCTGCCGTTGTCTCAAATGTCCTCACATTGGTGTGGTGCGAGTTTGGAGAGTGAGGTGCCATATCAGGAGTTGACCTTGCCAAAATTACGAGGTGTTGTCCTCAAAACTTTCTCTACGGGATGGATTCCGGACCGTACCAATAGCCCGGTGTTTTACTGCACTTCGAAGTATATTCAACTAAACTAAACAAACCATGTTGCTCACAGAGCTAAAGTCGTGTAGGTGGGGGCTGGTGCACATAGAATATGTTGTGGCCTCAAATGTCCTCATATTGGCGTGGTGTGGAAGTTTGGAGAGTGGAGTGACATCTTCAGAGTTGAACTCGTCATTTTACGAGGTGTTTTCCTCGAATCTTTCCCATCGGAATGAATCCCAGAACGTCATTAACAGCCCGGTGTACTCCAGTACCACGTAAATTCAACTAAACTAAACAATCATGAGAGCTAGAATTTTCGTGAAAGGCAACCTAGCTATACTAAAAGTATGGTTTTTCTTTATTTATTCACCTGTTTTCAATTCGTGCAGCCAACCACTTTTCGAGCAGGTTCATATACCCTTGCGAAGTAAAAAGTACAAAAGTCGAGGAACTCCGAAATTGAAAGAGAATGCAATTACGCAATTGTCAAGTGAAACCAGAGCATGCATATTGGCATTTCTTATCCCATATCTCAAAATTTATTCTCTCTCCGATTACTTGTAGAGGGAGAATACCTTAGATAAACCAAACCTATGGAAAAGTACACAAATAACTCAGTTGACCGTGAGATACTTAATGGATTGCATTTTGAGTTCAATGACTTGGTGGAAACAAGATACAATGGGTTGGTTACATATTCTGAGTGATTGAGTAAACACACGGTTTAGCTTATCTAATCGAAGTTGCGCTTATACATTCCCATTGCTCTTTCTTTCTTTCAATAACAGACGGATTGTTCTGGAACTTTCTGAAACTGGGGTCCGATTATTGCAAGGGAGCACGAAGCTATTACGAAAAATATTATTGCATTAAGTACACTTTGTTTGATTTTCGGAGAGCTACGAGAATACAGATTTACTGAACGTTTAGATTGCAGAATGTCAATGGTAAACATATCCCGCTTCGTGACTAAGATGGTTATTGCATCAAAAACACTAGCTGAATTGGTTTTCTTTCGAGATTGATCCCGGACCGTCGCCAATAACCCGTTTGTGTTGCTCCAGTATGACGTTAATTAACTATCTACGTTGAATTGAATGTGTATTTCACTTATCTGTATATTTACTAACTGAAATTTTTTAGAACATAAATAAGAACGTTAATTTTTTATTATAATTCAGTTTTATAATATGTTTTTTTATATTTTTTCTTTGTTTCATTAACTAAATAATGATCCGTCAAGAAATTTTGGGTTGGTGCGCCCAAATGTTTTACGAAAAAAAAGAGGGCGGTGTTCTGTTACGTTTGGTTGGTTGATTGGCGTTTTTTATTGGGTCAGGACCAGATTAGGCCTAGCTGCTCTAAGCAATGCTTTTCCGCCAAGTGAATGGTATTGGTATTGGTATTGGTATTTTCAATTAACGTCACACTGGAGCAACACAACGGGCTATTGGTGACGGTCCGGGATCAATCCCAGAGGGAAAGATCCGAGGACAACACCACGTAATTTTGAACCACGGTCAGATGACGAGCAAGTGAATGGACACACCCTCAAGGATACTGATGCAGAAGAGAGAAATATACTCTGGGTAGTTACGGAATCGAACCTGCGCCGTCTACAGCTCGCAGGCTGCTTGTTAAGTTTGGTAGGAAGGTAGTTGAATCTATATCGCACTGAAGCAACACAGCGGGCTATTGATGACGGTCCGAGAACAATCCCGAAGCTTGTTATTTTTTTTTGGGGGGGGGGGGGTAGAGAGAGTTGGACGTCAAACTGGAGCAACACAACGGCAACTTGTAATTTTGATCCACGGTCAGATGACGAGGTCAACTCGTGAGCTGGCACCCCAATCTCAAAACTTCCAATGTCCTCACGTTGGCGTGGTGTGGAAGTTTGGAGAGTGGGGTGCCAGCTCAGGTGTTGCCTCGTCATCTGACCGTGGTTCAAAATTACGTGGTGTTGTCCTCGGATCTTTCCCTTTGGGATTGATCCCGGACCGTCACCAATAGCCCATTGTGTTGCTCCAGTGTGACGTTAATTGAAATTCCCCCCCCCCCTCAAAACTTCCACACCACGCCAATGGGGGACATTTGTGTTCACGACAGATTTAACGTGCACCAACCTCCCCGTACACGACGGTCTTTTGTTGAATCGAGTTTCGAAGTAGCAAACCGCCGTGTTAAGTTTGGTATTGGTATTTTCAATTAACGTCACACTGGAGCAACACAACGGGCTATTGGTGACGGTCCGGGATCAATCCCAGAGGGAAAGATCCGAGGACAACACCACGTAATTTTGAACCACGGTTAGATGACGAGGCAATACCTGAGCTGGCACCCCACTCTCCAAACTTCCACACCACGCCAACGTGACGTGTTAAGTTTGGAAACCACCATATTAGAGTGAAATCAGGTAGGAGGAATGTAATTAACGTCGCACTGGAGCAACACAACGAGCTATTTAGAGTGAAATCAGACTTGATCCTAACCTTGGAAATTATGGAAATCAACACTAATAAACTTCTCTCTCCCGCTTTCTGATACAGAATTTTTTACTACCAAACACAATTATGAAGCATAATCAAACTCATCAAATACCAAACTAAAGCAAAGGTCGGAACAAAGGTTATTTAATGTTGGTTTTGAAGAGCATTTTAAAAACAAAACAGATGATTAAAGCAGAAAATAATTGAACAGATAAAAATAAATTAATTGATAGGGGAAAACTCAGCATCGGTACAAAGAAACATTTCTGCTCCTAACATTATCAGTCGTTTAAAACTAAAATAACAATCTCTTTCGTTATTTAAATAAAAACATTATTTGTGTTCAATAAATCGGGAAATTTTATTATTTTAATGAGTTAACTCACGATTTTTTTCTTTTTAACAAGTACACCTTCCGTTCTTTTCTGAAACTACTTTTAATTAATAGTATTGGAAAGGATTTCTTTTATTCCTAGGTACAATTGGCATGCACTTATGACTTGCTTTACAGTCCCCTGGAGTTAAAATTGTCTTTCATATCTTACAAACACGGCTTCAACTTCAAAGCCATATGAACGACGCTAGTCTTAAAGCCATAACACGAAGTTGCGTCCTTATTAAATGGAAATAACTCTCAATTAATGAGCATGAACTCTCGCGAACGCACCTGCTTTCTCTCAGTAAGTAAATATAATCGGTACATCCAATTAAAAAAATCGTACCCTCCATGCAAAAGAAAGTGATTTGTTAAGTTTTCCTGAATTTAATTAAAATTTATATCTAAAAACTAACGAGTTCTTGTATGTGATTAAAAAACTTATTTGACTTAGAGCTCATTTGCATGCTAATTATTTTTGAAATCATAAAAAAGTGCGGTGAATTTTTGTTGTAGTGCTTGTTCAATATCTTACGAGTGCCTTCCAGAAAACATCGTTAAGTCCGAAGTAATTGTGTTGTGTCGGTTACTTTGCGATTTGGTAGGATAAAGCTATCTTTTGTTATGCGTATTGTTATTTTTTAATTTAATTTGTGTTTTGTTATTTTTATTTCTAATTTTGGTGTTTTTGTTATTTCGTTTTACCAAATGTTGATTGCGTGCGAACTAAACTTTTAAAGGTGAATAATTTTTTTTAATATTGGTAAATAATTATGCAATTCTCATTAAAAGTAAAATTTGTGCTTTTATTTATGAAATTGGAATGGCTTCTTTTGATTTTATCCGGGTCCCACTTAAAGCTATTGATGGAAACATAATTATTGAATCAATAGCAGCTAACTGGGTAGTTCCCAAAATATTAATGTTTTAATTATGATGTGAAGGGATGTCATTAATTTATTTTTCAAGTGTTCCGAATTAACCCATTCTAATTATATGAAACCAACCTCTTTACAGCTGTTCGACTGCTATCATCTGAAATTTATTATCAGTTTGCATTAGTCTAAGTATTTCCTTTTATGTAATGAAATACTCAAAATAAATGTTTCCATTCATTAAACAACGTGTCCTTTGATGTATTTTTCATTAAAATTTTATTAATTACTATTTTTTTAAAAACTTCATTATTAATTAAATATTTTTTAACGTCAGGTTAGGGAATCGCCTTAATAATGTAGCCAATTGGACAAGTAGATAATAGTTGAATTATCGTCGCACTGGAGCAACACAACGGACTATTTGCGACAGTCAGGGACCAGTAATAAGGGTTATTCTGTAGTTGAAGCTCATAGAGAAGGAACATCTTGCGAATTCCTTTTTTACTCATTTTAGAAACAATAAAATACTTTTTTTGTCTTTTTCTTGAGAAATATCTTGCCTATATTTTGATTCACAGTGAAGATTTCCTCTAAACAACTCCATGGCAGCTTTATATATTTCCACAGCTACTTTAATGCGGAGAAGAATTACCACCACTCAACTTTCGCTATCAACCAACATAACTCATCCCGTACGTCTTAAAATGTTCAGACCATCCTTCGCAATTCATGCCATTACCAGCTTTCATAAATACGATCGTCTCCAGAGCACTTAGATTTGTTATGGGTATCTGAACCCATAAATCTTACTTCTTCGTCGGATCGGTTCACGGGACAAGGGCAAAGCACTCGGTTATTAAACAGCACTTTTATTCGTAAAATAACATTCATTACCCACTCTTTAAGCAGCCATATACGATGTCTGAAGTTACGCTTGTGATGGACACTGCGCAGAAGCAATGCTGGTTGTGTGCGATCCCTTTCTTTTTTCTTCGCGTTTCCTGATAGATGCCAGACCCATTCCTTTAATGCGCTCTGAGCGACCATTTTGCTTATTATCAGCTTTCTTTCTTCGTTTTCGGCATCTCTGACATTAAAGACTAACCTGTTATGGATTTCTGTGCTGTGGCTGCTGGAGGTTGTACTTTAAATGCCGTGTCGTTAAAAGGATGTTCTCTGGGATGGAGAACGCATGGCGTTATTGTTCATCGTTTAGGGGTTATTAGCTCCGGGGAAATTTATGTGGCCTTATTTTTACCCCGAGCTGTCTAACGGCTTGCTTTTGAATGGTCGGACAACTTGTAAGAGGGGATTCTGGACTGCTTTATGGCTTCGCGAAATTGAGAAAAAAAATGGCTTGTCTGAAGTAAAAAATTAATCTGGCCTGGCGTAATTTTGAGGCATTGAGGAAACATCTTCTGGAAGAAATGTCCTGTTAATAATAGATAAACCGACGGAATGTTAATATATGGAGCGATCTTAAACTCTACAAGTTCAGACCAATTTCCTCCAGGCTACTGTGAATCATTCACGTACATAAAAGGCAAATATTACCACGACTGTGAAATGAAACGTTAAATGGCGAAATTACTTATTTCCACACAGAAAAATTGAATATTGACGGTTGAGACATATTCCCTTGCACAACTTGATTTCCATCCTTGTACTATGCGAATAAAATCACGATATGAATATTGTCTTCATAGTTGACACTACAAGTCAGTCTAGTTGAGGTTTGACTCTAACAATCCGAAGGGAAAATGAGCAACGTTTGTTTCATAAATTTATTTACGGATATTGTCATCTTGAAACCAAAATATTAAGAATACAGGCAAGTGGACTTTTTGTAAGCCAAAACACCTTTTCCACTAGTACCTAAGGTATCTAGTCAGAAGTATTGAAATTTCAACATGATATAACATAATGGGTTTTATTTCAAACAAAGTTTTTCCTAACCCTGTTAGCTATAATGCTGCGTTCGTTTCTAGAGCTGATGTTAAGCAAACGAGTTTCGAAATGTTCAAACTTATTTTACAAATAGATTGCTTTTAAAAATATCTGTCACAAAATTCTTTTGATATAGTAACGTCGAAGATCATTTAATTATCAAGCTAACATCACAACCATGCGTTTCCTGCCATGAAATGTGGATAGCTATTGCATTTACTTTCTAACAGATGAGTTAAGCAAAAACATTCGAACTGAAAATCTCTGAAAAATGTTCTGTTAACCATCAGACTAGTAGAAAAAGAACTTTATGTACGTTTTATAAGGTTGAATTACGGCTCAAATGAGATTTCAACCATCTAAGTTAATGTACTCCGACTTGCAAAGAGAAACATTCAACTCGTCAAAAAGTTCTGCAGCAAATAAATTTAAAATACGTCGTAGACTGCATGAGACGTCCAGGAAAGCGTACATAACTATTAAAACCCTTTCAAGACTACCTGGAGACTGCAGAAAACTATCTGCAACGGTCAGATGTCTTCCCCTGGGGGTTTTATGGGTGCTCCAACATCTGAAAGGTGATCTCGAGAGTTCCTGTCTGAGTCCTGCGTTGTAAAACTGGAATTTACAACTGCCCATAGTCAATGACTGTTCCAGGAAATGGCAGGCAGTAGCGCAAAAAACTAAGAAAACGGGGCGACGTTTTACACGACGTTCCATTCCATTTTAAAACTGATGCCCGAATTGCTGTTGGAATGTTTGCGAATTCTTTACGACGGCAGGCACAGTCCATGATTTATGAAACCACTTTGCTCGCTCGCTTCTGGTTTCATGTTCGTCAGAGAGAAGTTGCTCAGGTCTTTTCCTCTTTCCCTTTTATTTCAAAAACTACACATACACATGTTTTCGTTATTGTCCCTGCGAACTTTTAGCTTTGCTGTGTTTTATCGCCACTTGTATAAAGACGCTCTGATTTATGTTGTGATGGCAAACATCTAACGGACCAATCTCTGGGACTTGACGCTGGGTGGCGTTTTTTTTAAAGTTCAACACGTTTAGGTATTTACACGTATGTCAGATTTACTCTTTCCTAAGCAAATTTAAAGTTCTTAATAAACCCTTTCAAAATGTTTATGTGCGAAACTTTTTAATCTCCTTTAGAAAATTGATTTACTTGTCCATTAAAATGTAAATATCAAATTTAGGGAGTATGAGTTTTAACCCTCCAAGTGGTTTCGACGAGATATCTTGTCCACTAAGATCTGACCAATTTTGATAATGACGAGATATCTCATCAAGATATTGCCGATTTTTTATTGATGACGAGATCAAGATCCGGTCATTTCTTTGTAATGACGAGATATCTCGTTCATCAAGATCTGATCAGTTGTCAAGATACCTCGTCGAGATAACCACCAAGAGGGTTAATCACTGATAGTAATGTTATTCAGAATCTGAATATTTTTGTATAAACCTGAATAACGATAGAACCTATATTAACTATCTGAGGATTTATACGCATATATGCGTTCTCCTACCTGCAGTCTCTGCATGATTTTTTAATTAGTTTTGACCTCCTTCACTACTAGAACCGTCGTTAGGATTCTTTCAACTAATAAAAGGTACTATTTAGTCATTATGTGTGTTGGGAGTATTATACCATTCGGAAATCTTGTGACACTCAGAGGGTTAATGCACAATTTCACTTACTAAGCTAGTTTATATGAGCAACATAATTAAAATAAAACTAGGAACGCGTAATAAAACTATAGTAGCGTTAATTTTAACTTTGACCAACTTTAAGATTGCGTCTTTTTTCGGATTCAATTTTCATTAGCAATCTATGTACAAATGATGATAATATTTTTATTTGCACTTACATTTAAATGGTCCATAAAAATATTCATATCATAATATTCTAAATCATATCCCAGCAATCGCAAATAAAGTGACAGATATGACAGAACAATTCAAGGAATTCACTTGTCCCTGTTTTGTACGTCTTAGAAGAATTAATGTAACCGAAACACAAAAGAGACAATACCAAATGTACCAGACATACAAAAGAATTAATGTAACCGAAACACAAAAGAGACAATACCAAATGTACCAGACATACAAAAAGAATACAAATGCACATGACGTACAAAAAGCACAGTTCCCTGATGAACATATTGAACCCAAAATGATCTAATTATGTTCAAATGTCTGAATAGATTTGGCCTATATGTTTTACGTAGTATAATGATAGAATTTAAACCTCCAAGTGGTTTCCACGAGATATCTCGTCCATCAAGACCTGACCAATTTTGCTAATGATAAGATACTTCGTCATCAAGATATTGCCTACGTTTTTTATGATGACGAGATCAAGATCTGGTTAGTTTTTTCCCAATGATGTGATATCTTATCCATCAAGATCTGGTCAGTTTTTCCCTAATGATGTGATATCTTATCCATCAAGATCTGGTCAGTTGCTAATAACGAGATACCTCGTCATAAAGATATTGCCGATTTTTTTTATGATGATGAGATCAAGATCTGGTTAATTTTTCCCTAATGATGTGATATCTTATCCATCAAGATCTGGTTAGTTTTTCCCTAATGATGTGATATCTTATCCATCAAGATCTGGTTAGTTTTTCCCTAATGATGTGATATCTTATCCATCAAGATCTGGTCAGTTGCTAATGACGAGATGCCTCGTCGAGACAACCACCAGGTGGGTTAAAGAACTCAGTTTTGCGAAGGCAATAAGTTGCTCGTAAGTAATAAGATATATTTTGTGAGGTTCTTTGAGATTTATCAATTTTTTACCTTGTAGTAATGTATCGGAAAGTAAAAGGATATTGGATTGCTCTAACCACACTAGGACACATTGATTTGACATCCGAGAACCCAGGGGAGCAACGCGGTCGGGACTTGTCCTCGTGCGAAACCCAATCGATTGAGAACCTAAACTGGCACTAACAAATTTCATCGATAAGCCCACACAATCGATCCAGAAACTCATTTCAGAACGCCATTCTTCAGCGCTCTAAACCGATTAATGATATTCTTATCACCAAACTTTCATTGTCTATGAATTAAATAACGATCTAAAGTTATAAAGTCGCGTTTTTAGTTCTTTCGCCGACCGAAACAGTTTCCCAAACAAAATAGTCTTCGCTGAAATATTTCAGTTTTCCGATGGTGGATAATTAGAGTGGGGAATTTTTGGCGGGAGTAAATTACGTCGATGGGGTGAATTAAACGTTCCTCTGATTGTCGTATCGTAAATCGATAGAAGGCCATGAATATTAACGGAGTTATCGATGGAAAAGAATCAAAGTTGCTGAGGTTGCTGGTGCTTGCGTTGAAAAGCAAGGACAAAGGGGCTTTTGGGAATATTTGATGAAGGCTCTGAAGTGAGTTTATTTAGCTCATTTTTAACTCCTAGGTAATTCAGGACTAACGCAAACATGGATTTGAAATAGAGCATCACGCAGTCCTCGGAAATCAAACCCTTTCCATGAATAATTTGCAGTGACTTTGGGACATGGGAGAGTGGTTTTGGAACCGATAATTAACCCTTCAGGTAGTTTCGACGAGGTACCTCGTCCATCAAGAAATGACTAATATTGCTAATGACGAGATATCTCGTCATGAAGGCGCAGATTTTTATGATGGCGAGGTCAAGATCCGGTCAGTGTTTTCTAATGATGAGATATCTCGTCCATCAAGATGTGGTCTATTTTCTTTTTGACGAGATACCTCGTCGAGGCAACCACTAGGAGGATTAAGCAGTCTAAGCATAAATGCACTATCTTTATTATGTAGTGGCTGTTATTACAGAATAGTCCAAAAATCAGGATTAGGTAGGTATTTTAATTAACGTCTCACACTGGAGCAATACAACGGGTTATTAGTGATGGTCCGGGATCAATCCCAAAGGGAAAGATCAAGGACAACACCACGTAATTTTGAACCACGGTCAGACGACGAGTCAGGATATGGGATAGTGTCGTTTGGGGTGTGTGAAAATGGCTGTATATGTCCTTAATGATAAAAGAAAAAAATTGACTGAAAATTAGGGTCGGAAATGTAATGCACACATTATACAACAAATGTGCCAGAGATCAGAATCAGGTAAGGCCCTTCGAACAGGTTTATACGAGCTGTATGGACATTGTTGTATCAAGAATTTCCAAATAGGTGGATAGGACGAAGTGGTCCGATTGACAGGTACCCGTTCTCACTCCATTGAACTACTTATGAGATGTCTGATATCATGTGTCTATCAGAATCATCTGCAGAATCTGCTATATCTCACGGACGCCATAATGGTGTATGTCAATGCCATCACCGAGAACACAAGATTAATCAAATCTTGTAATTTTAGTTAAATTGTTTTCCACTGTTTCTTTGTTAAATCAACTTACTTCTATAAGCCCCGTGTTGCACTTCCGTGGTTCACGAGGAGTTTGCTTTTGTTTAATTAAAAAAAGTCCAGTGGACGTCCATATATGAAGAATGCATGGTGAAAAAAAGGTTTTAATGCTCGAATTGCCTACCTCTGTGCTGGAGCCATATCATGATGCGTTTGAGCCAGTTTGCAGTCAATCGCAGTAGTGTGTTCTCGTTGATGGCGTTGACATGCATCATGATGGCGTCCATGAGATCTTGCAGATTCCGCAGATGATTCTGGTAGACACATGATATCAGACATCCCATAAGAAGTTCAATGGAGTGAGAACGGGCATCTGTCAATCGGACCCTTTCGGCCAATCCACCTATTTGGAAGTTGATCCAACATTGTCCTTACAGCCCGTATAAACCTGTTCGAAGGGCCGTATATGATCCGGGTTGATCTATTCAAAGTGTCATATCTGGTCTGCGGGCAAGGTAAGCCTGTTAGGAGGACCGTATCTGATGTGCGGATCGGGTAAACCTATTCGAAAGGCCGTATATGGCTGCTGGCCGGGTAAACCTATTTGGGTTTGCGTACCTGATAAAGCCGTTCTGAGTGCCGTATGTGGGCAGCGGACTGGGCAACCTATCCGGAGCGCCTAATCTGGCCTGCTGCCTGAGTAAACCTATTCGCCACATATCCTGAGGCAGCCGTGGCTCAGTGGGCTTGTCCACTGCCCTAGCAACCTGTGAGCTATAGGCCGAGCATGTTCGATTCCTTTCAGGTTCTACCTCCCTGGTTGTATTTATCTTAAGTGTCAGTAAAACTTTCATTATGTGTGTGTTTTTCCATTACTTGACTTTGTCTGTTTCGCCCAGCTTGGCTAAATATAGCTCTTGTGCCATAAAATTCAATGTAACCAACCATCGGTACATGGTTTTTATATTACGCTTATGGGTTTTTGAGGACACTACTTGACCAACGCAACAACTAGTAGTTAAAAAAAACACCTAAAAATACAACACAGAATTGTTTTGAGAAAGAAAAATATGAACAAATTTATAATTTCAGAACAGAAACAAAATAGTGTTTCAGAAAAAGAAACGGATGAATTTACACAATCTGAGAAGCGCACGCTTATTAAAAAACGAACCACAAATTTCCAGAGGTCACGTTTTAAATTTTTTGACAACCCATTGCACCCACTTTCCATTCACACTAGTGCACGGCCCCTCAAGGAAGTTAAGGCGGAAGAAGCATTAGAAATTTTCCTTTAACGGACCAAAACCGTCTTTAATGTTGCAAGAAGCAATACTTGAGCGACAAATTTTGAGCTAACAGCTCTCAGCACTTTTCCTGAAGTTTTAGAGCCTCTTAAAGACGCAACCTCCACAGCGCGTGATGGAGATATCCACCCCTTCACACCCGCCACCTCGCGGGGTATGAATGGAAACCATTAAAGTTTAGCCTAACCCCCAAAAGATATATATTAAGTCAGGGAGATATTAGTGGTACACTGTTGTAGGAAGAGGCTGCATCAGCAAGCTAACGATCGGATGTGAATTTCTGCATAACGGTGTGTGGATTAGGGAAACTGCTCGTGGTTCATCTGACGGGACAGTTAACACTGGTTCGGGTTGTTTGGCGAATTTCGGTGAGGATTCGGAAGGACTTTCAGCTAGAAACTAATTAATTCGATGAGGTTTACAGCTCAGCAAACTGCTGTGGGTTAGTAACAAATGTTTCAGTAATCGAAAAAACTATCAGCAAGTTTTTTAATTTAATTATGCATGAGTTGTCCCGTTTGATCGCTAATACGAGGTAATGTTTGCTTTTGTGATCCATAGATTTTGATGATAATACGAAAACTAAAAATTCTTATGGGCCAGTTAATATGGGTTAGGGTTCTTAGGCAAATTTCGGTGGGGATTGGGCAAAGGAAGGGTTTATAGCTAGAAATTAATTTTTTTGATGAGGTTTACAGCTCAGCAAGTTGCTGCGGGATGTTTCACTAAACGAAAAATTTTCCAGCAACATTTTTTACGTCCCGTTTGATCGCTAACAGGAGATAATACTAGTTTTTGCGATCCAGGACAGTTAATATGTGTTCAGGTTGTGGGTTGAGATTCGGGCAAAGGGTGGGTTTACAGATAGAAACTAATTCGATGAGGTTTACTGCTCAGCAAACTGCCGGGTTTAGTAACAAATGTTTCAGTAATCGACAAAACTATCAGCAACTTGCTTAAAATATAATTATGCATATGTTGTCCCGTTTAATTGCTAATAGGAGGTAATGTTTGCTTTAGCGATCCACAGATTTTGATGATAATACGAAAACTAAAAATTCTGATGGGGAAGTTAATAAGGGTTAGAGTTAGACAAATTTTGGTGGGGATTGGGCAAAGGGTGGGTTAATAGCTAGAAACTAATTAATTCGATGGGGTTTACTACACAGCAAATTCTTGTGGCATGTATCACTAAACGAAAAAAATTATCTGTAACAAGTTTTTTAATTTAACGAAGTATGGATCTTCCCGTTTGATCTCTAACTGGAGGTAATACTAGTTTATGCGATCCATAGATTTGAATGATCATACGAAAACTTTGAACAAATTCTGATGGGACAGTTAATGCGGGTTCGGATTGTGTGTGTGGATTTGGGCAAAGGGTGGGTTTACTACAACTGAGTAATTGGATGAAGTTAATGGATCAGAATGTTTCTGGGGGTCACCGAGACTCAGAGGGTTTGCCCACTAGCAACCTGCGAGTTGTAGGCAGCGCATGTCCAATTCCGGTCAGGTTCAATTCCTCCCTGTGTCAGTAAAACTTTCTTTGTGTATGTCAATTTACTTGACATTACCTGTAGTGTGTTTGACCTAGGAAATTTTCCGGAACAGTTTTTTTATTCGACGAAGTATGGGTTTCGATCTAATATTTTGATCGTTAAGACAAGGTGGTGTTAGATTTCGCAGTCCGAAGTTTTTAATGATCCAACCCCTTACCCAGTCTGCGAACAAATTCTACTGTATGCCTTGGAGAGTGAATGGAAATAGCTGGTTATCACACTTTTAACTAATGGAGTAAATATATACAGTAAATATAAATGTTACCGGCAAAGTTTGAAACGCCGGCATTGTATAGAATACCTAGGCATTTTTTAGAATGCCCAGCGTTTTTAGGCAAAGTATGAAATATGAGAATTATTATATAGTTTCCCTAGGCATTGTATATAATACCTAGGCATTCTATAGAATGATAAATGCTATTTAGGCAAAGTATGAAAAAAAATGATAAGGTTATTTAAAAACCGTTCATTCCTCAAAAATACAAATGTTATTTTGAAAAATAATGAAAGAGTGCCATTAAAAAACTTTTATTCAAAATACGTAAAAAAAATTAAAGTTGTACAAAACAAAATTTATGCCTATCTTATTAAAGAAAACGAAATAAATACTGTATAGTACTGAACGCCTTCTTTAACAAGATAAATGAGTTTACTTTCGTTTTCCACAAACATCACGTCATAGCGATTCAGCAAACAATAGTCCCGTGGTTCCTTCTTGGTAGTCATTTTGGCTTTTTTTCATCATTTATTAACTTCTGGTAAGTAGTTTCGGTTAAGAACAAACTGTTTTTTGCAGCATTAACTCGAAGCTTAGACAGTTCATCTTCGAATCGTCGTTGCATGTCTATTGACTGTGACTCCTTCTCCAATACTATATCTTGCTCTTCCATTTTCATACAGCACAGTATAAAACTAATTTTTTTTGAACAAATTTAAGTAAAATCGCTTATTTTGACACTCCCGAACAAAGCGCAAAATACAAATGGCAAATTCTGAGCCTGAGTGGAGGATTAAAAGTCACGTGCCTTGCCACGTGATATTCGAAACGAATCTGAGATGTATTTCATGTATTGCCGGTTTGTCATTTGGCATTCTATAGAATGCCTAGGACATGTGTGAAATATTAATCGTTTCATACATTGCCGGCCAGTTTTCGGCATTCTATAAAATGCCTAGGTATTCTATAGAATGCCGGATTTCAAACTTTACCGGTAACATATACAGTAAATATATACAGTGGAATAGTCTCAAAGGCTATTCCACTGTATATAAAAGCTATGACACAATTGTAAATAGTTGTGTGTACATTGTTGTAGATGAAGGATCCCGCAAGGTTATCTGAGAGTTTTATGACTTACAAATGCTGACTGCTCATGTCCATTCAGTCCAAGATAGCATTAAAGATATATTTTCTACAAGCATCTCATTACAGTTTTTGTTTTCACAAGTCAACAAATCTCTTCGGATCACTATTTGTATTTTAGGTACCTCAGGGTTAATACTACTCCAAAAGAATATTAATTTTAACCTCTTATACCTTAATTAGAGTAAGATTTATGCCCTGAGAATCTACACAATTATTTTACCAGCTTTCATCACCTATCGTTTATTTTTATGTCTCATGTTTTGTTCTTGTACACATGATTTTTAAGGGCAAATATTAACGAATACCCTAAAAAATAATTGTTCGTTTTCAGATTCGAAATTGCCTGTGTACAGGTACTCTATAACAAACACAAAACCATTTGTTTGTAAAAAGATATTTCTCCAAATCATTGTCATAGTTCTGAAGCACATTTCAACTCAGTCTCACTCGTCAACAAGAAGTGAATCATATTTAATTTGAAGACCGTCGTTACTTCTTTTAGCTTAGTCAGCAGCGAGTTGGCAGGATAAAGTAGTCATTTTATTGCACCGGCGTTGTGAACTGGCAAGAAATATCGTTGCCTCTCGAAATAAAAAAAGATTTTCCCTTTCAAGTATTAAACATTTTCCGAAAAGTTAAATAGCACCAAAGCCATCCAGGTTAAAGTGCAATTATCATTTTATGGTGTTCTGTCTCCAAATTATCAGTTCACCAATTTACTGATTTTATGATCCCTCATAATTCTCGTATTCCCTCTCCATTTTCCATTTCTCTGTTCTGTTTCAATAATTATTCCTGCGCAATGAAGAAAAAAGCGAAATCCTTGATCTAACCGCCTCCTATAAAAACGGGCAATCACATACTCACCATCCCCAAGCTGTTCCTTTAAGTGGCTCATAAAAGTAAAGCAGCTGTTAAAGCTCAGAAACAAAAGAAATCTGTGTTTGGAAAATAAACCAACCAAAAAACCTGGTCTTTCTTACGCTATTAGCAAGCACAACGGAAATACTACCTCCGGCTTACTGCAAGTACCGTCATCACCCAGAGAAACAATAAAGAAGTCTCTTGTTGTCCAGATCACTCTCTAAAATAATGATCCAAATGTTTCTCACAAGTCAGTCAGAAAAAGACAATTAGTTATATGAGCTAATGAGGGTTGATTATATGTTTCCCAGCTAAGTATACAAATCGTTATTTCACAATTGTGCCTGATGCCACTCAGCAAAGAAGGACGGTACATTATCTTCTAGCCACGGTGGAACTGTTATTTAATGCAACAACTGTCGCCATTTTGCTTAATGCTTCTGCAATGCTTTCGCTTTTTTGAGTATCTTTCCCTGTCAGTTTATTTTCAGTTTAAAATGCTTTTTTTCTCCTTCAGAACTGAGTCAGCAGTCTTGTGTTGAACTTAAAGGAAACGGATATTTCGCTTTGGTATATGGTGGCTCTTTTTCTCTGCTTTTATTTTTGAGTTGCAACCGGGTATAGGAGGGCCAACAGCTGATGGATATACTCTGTTTGGTTTTCTCCTATTTTTCACTTATCGGATTTAATAAGTTTAGAATGTGGAATTTAGATCGTTTCCTGAACTGTCGAATTTTATCCACTGTTAAAATTTCTAACGCTAATAAAATCATACTTAAAGGTCGAGGAAAAGAAGATGTGTATCAAAATCTCGATTAAAAAGACTTTAAATTAATCGCCCAGTAATATTTTTGTTACAGAAGATTCTCAAAGCTTTTCACTCATTTGAACAATACTGTTTCAGTGAAAAATTTAATTTTGATTCAAAATGTGTGTGTGAGAAATTTAATGAAACTTCCAGCACTATAATTAACTCACCGTAATTGAAATCTCATAGAATAATTTATATTTGGTTCTGAACGAAATTTGACTAAAGTTTCAACACCTTTGTCTAGTTACTTTTCTGAATTCGTATGGAAAATTCGCCCACTCTTATTCTCTGTTAAAATTTATAACGCTAGTACGATCATATTTAAAAGTCGAGTAAAAGGAGATCTAGATCTATCTTAATCTAGTTTAAAAAGACTTCTAAATTTCTAGCACAGAAATATATTTTGTTACAGAAGACGTCCGAACAAAGTTTTTATCTTACATGAATAGTATTGTTTCAGTGAAAATTTAGTTTTGATTCAAAATGAAATTTAACAAAACTTTCAACACCTGTAATTAGTTTACCGAAACTGAAATCTTATAGAACAAATTATGTTTGGTTGAAAACGAAATTTGTTTTAACTTTCAACACCTCTGATTAGCTTGCCATTTCCGAATTCTTATGAAAAAATTGATGTTCCTTAAATCTGTTGTAAATCAAGCTTCAGGTGTCTGTAGGGCCGTTCTTGAGGTATTAATAGTCCATGAGCAAACCTGAACAAGACGCTATTATTAACCCTACAAGTGGTTTTGACGAGATATCTCGCTCATCACGTTCTGATCAATTTTGCTACAGACGAGACACATCATTTTGCCAATATATTGCCAATGTTTTGATGATGACGAGATTAAGTCTGGTCAATTTTCTTCTAATTACGAGATAACTCGTCCATCAAGATCTGCTAATGGCGAGAAACCCAGTCAAGACAACCACCAGGAGGGTTAAAAAAAGCTCTTGATGTCCACATAAATTTATATTGACAAGCCCTCTAATGAATCCTCTTAATAAATAAATAATGAATGCTCTTTGAAAATTTTGTCGAAAATTGAGGACAAACTCTCAGATTCATGGATATCAGAACGGAAAGTTAATCCTAAAAATACTGATCAGAGATTAACTTTTATATTACCTACCCTTGTGTCAATTTATTTGTTATTCTTTCCAGAGTTAAAGATGATTGATTTTATTTTTGATGAAGGTTTTATTTAAAACTGGTCACCCCTTTTTTTCTGGTAGAACGTCCAGCACACCCCTCAGAACGACCCCGGGTGTCTGGTATCTCAAATAGTTATCCGTTGAAAGAATGAACTGTTGTATACATAACTTGTTGCGCAGAATTTGTCTTTCTGTACACGCCTAGCAGTTATTTTTTTTCAACATGAAAAAGGTGGTCTTGTAAGATATATGTTGACATCACCCTAAATCACGCAAAGACGCATTACAAACTATTTCAGTCAGCACATAAATAATCTGACTGCTTAGGGTGAAGCTCAGATAAAAGAACTGAGCATTACGTTCAGCAATTATACCATCGTATTTCATCCAAACATAAATTAGCCATAAAACAAGTGAAGATTAAGTAAGTGAAATTCGATTTGGTGGCTGGCTTAAGTTATTAATTACGAGGTTTCCAGATGGGACATAAATTTCGAGGGTTTTGAGGGGCGACAGCCATTTTATAGAATTTGGAATTCGTAAGTGAAACCATTATCTTCATTCTTAAAATTGTCATGATCGGCAGACTTCCTAATTCTCCCTCTAGAGAAGTGAACCGCATGCATAATGCAGTACAGGTTTCTTATTTCCGAAACAACCGGCCAATGTTCGTGGAGTTGGAGGTTCAATGCCGATAATGTTAATTTAAGCATTTCTATGCACCTTTTCTCAGAATACACTGAAGATGCCTGGTTTGAAAGTTTTTCGTACGCTCAACAGACAATTACTTATATCGCGTTGAACAGATTTGTTAAGATCAAAAGCCACATAGATTCTTGGTGACTCATAGGCGGACAGCCAAAAGAAACCATCACATTATATTATCATATATTCATTATTTTATTTATTATATTGTTACAAAGGTCGTGGTAGCCCAGTTGAAGAGTAATAGATTAACAATCGGAGGGTTGCGAGTTCGAAACTAGGTCCAACCAAAGACCGTCGGTCGTGTACGCGGGGCTCGTGCGCATTAAATCTGTCGTGGCCTCAAATATCCTCACGTTGGCTTGGTGTGGAAGTTTGGAGAGTAGGGTGTCCGCTCAAGTGTTGACCTCGCCATCTGACCGTGGATCAAAATTATGAGGCGTTGTCCTTGGATCTTTCCTTTCGCGATTGATCCCGGGCCATCGCGAATAGCCCGTAGCCCGTTGCGAAGGAAGTTAATTAAATACCTACCTGATCTTGGTGACTTCGAGTGTAAAGCTTTATCCGTTTTTGAAGTGATTTCTCAGTTATACTGGACGTATGCTCGCCAATAGTGGCTATGGGGTTATTACATATTACAAAGATAATAAAAGTAAATGAAGACTTTAATTCGACGCGTGACACATTGCATTATTTACTATGTTTTAATTGTTTGGTTCGATTTTTGTAGTAGACAAGTGCAAAATTGATTCCAAATTTCCATTAGTCAAGCGATTCCTGTTTTTCGGATTGTTAATATTCACGACTGAAAAAGTTTGTTCACAGATATATGCGCCAGGCGCCACAGCTACTTTGTTGTGCGCATGCGCAATTTTAAAAATTGCCTATCGTGTGTGACTTGGTTAAAAATGACACATACTGCGCTAGCAAATCAAGGAGGGCTGCATGTAGCCCTTACGTCTACATCCCTGACTTATGTGCTAAAATAAGGATTTAATAATTAAATATACTACTAATAATTATATTGCATTACATAACAGTTTTTTTATGCAATATAATTTACGTACGTTCGTTCTCATGGGTAATATGCTGGCAGGTCTGTAGTATGCGTGACCCCTTTTTGGCCAATAGACACAAAATGGATCAATCCTATCTCTAAAACTCTCAAAAACAATGATTTTGTAATTTTTGAGTTCCACTTAAAAATGGCGCATATGTTCTATCGTTCATTCGTTTCAGCGGTATTAATAACAAAGACTCACATAAGCATACTCTGGGTAGGTAGGTAGTTAATTAACTTAGCACTGGAGTAACACAATGGGCTATGTGTGACGGTCCGGGATCAATTCCGAAGGGAATGCCTCGGAATTTCGAATAACGGTCAGATGACGAGATCAACACCTGGGCTAAGCATGCGCTGGGAGGTGAAATGGAACTCATAAAATACACCTAAATCGCAGCAATTTATTTTGTCAATTATTGGTTGCTGGCAGCAATTTCATCTAATGACGAGATATCTCGTCCATCAAGATCTGGGAAGTTTTGCAAAGGACGAGATACCTCGTCGAGACAACCAACTGGAGGATTAAACTATTTTTTGATAGTTTTGATTATCTTTAGTTTCAAGGGAAATATCATGTTGACAGGTCTGGAGGATGCGTGACCCTTTTTTGGCCAATAGAGCACAAAATGGATTAACCCTATCTCTAAAACTCCCAAAATCAATGCTTTTGGAATTTTTAAAAATGGCGCAGAGAATATACCATCGAAGTCCATTCGTTTCACCGGAATTAATAACAAAAGAAGACACACCTAAGCATGCGCTGGAAGGTGAAAAAGAACCCATCACACACATCCAAATAGCTGCAATTTCCGGTTTTTGACACTAGAACCTAAAGTAAATAATATGTAATCGCTATTTTCCAAGACTTGTCGAGTTTATCGGACGGGAACTCAAGCTGCGCAGACTTCCAAACTTTACCCTAAACGACAAACGATAATTCAGAATTTTGACGAAAATTCGAGAGGTGGTATTTTTAACGCAAAGCAGAAAGGGAACCCCGAAAGGGTGTTTTGTTGCTTATTTCCCTCCTACGGATATTGATAGATCAAAAAAGGGATAAAGAACGTGTCATATTTTAAATTGGTTCTGTGTTTGTTCGCTTTTTGCCGAGTCTTCTTTTTAATCATGACCAATACTTTCCCTGACTTCATAATGGAAGCTCAGTGTTGCCATATTCTGAAAGCGAAAATGACACCGTTTATCCGACGAATCTCAATTTGTATTTTATTTTGCATTGTATTTCCACGGCAGCTTATTTTGCATGTTCTCCACCAGCTGACAGAAAATAAGATCTTTTTCCTATTACGCTGAAAGTCGGCTTGGTTGTTGATATGCACAAGTTGATAAATTTGCGCAGCTTTGTGGAGTGGACGAATCTTTTGTCGCTTAGCCCGGGTTTTTTTGTCGAAGAAAAATCGCCGATTTGCTTCCATTCGAACTACCGTTTGGGATTAGTTCGCTTTTTCGACTTTCGAATTCGATGCCCAGAAGTCTTTTCAGATGCACGTATTTTGAAAGTTAAATTTCGAGATGCCGTTTTTCCGTAGTGCATCGAAATAAAAGATTCCCGTTCTTCGGTGTTCGAATGCGTTGCTTCTCCGCTGTAATTTGAATTTAAAATACAGCTGAGAGGCTCTAAAGCGAGTCAATCAGCTTATATTGAGAAAAGAGAAATAAATCTCGCACACTCAAAGAATGCCCCTTGCGTTTAAACTCTCAACAGTAATGATTGATTTGCAAGCAAAGTAGTATTCAATCTAAGTGAGAAATAATTTTAAAATCGTTGCAAATGTATAAAAACACTTTTCAACTATTTCAGTTCTAAAGCAAGATAAATATTTAAAAATTATTATAGAATATAACATCTTCTCTAGAGATACAACTCACGACCATTTTTTTAAAATTAACAAATGATTACATAATCAAGTGAAATACACAAAGTCAAAATTTTCAAGGCATGAGTTTATTAGATTTTTTAGGCCTGAATATGGCGATCTTTATACTACAGAAGCGGCCCGCGGTAGCCTAGTTGGAAGTGTAACGGATTAGCAACCGAAGGGTTGTGAGTTCGAAACTATGTCCAACCAAGGACCGTATATGTGGGTGCTGGCGCACGTCAAATCTGTCGTGGCTTCAAATGTCTTCACTTTGGCTTGGTGTGGAAGTTCGGAAAGTGGGGTGCCAGCTCAGATATTGTCCTCGTCATCTGCCCGTGGTTCAAAATTATGAGGTGCTGTCCTCGGATGTTCCTTCGGGATTGATCCCGGACCATCGTCATTAACCCATTGTGTTCCTCCAGTGCAACACTACCTACCTATCTTAGACTGCTGAAGTCCACTAAATTATTTATTCTTTGCAGGGTGGTTAGATTTCTTGAAAAACACACTTAGTGAGTACAATTCCCCCTTTGTTTTTTCTCATAATTATATTTTTTTACTTTGTGTTTCACTTGTAAGCCGACGATATTAAATTCGAATAAATCTCGGAAATAAAATCAAGATATAAGCTTTAAGTTTTTAAGAAAGGTATGAGCTTAATTGATAAATTTTAGTTGTGAAGCCGGAATATGCTTAAAAATAATTTCCAATATTTTTTACAACTAAAGTTAATCTCCCATGGTAAAGTCGATCTAAACAAAATTAATTAATCCAATGCTACTTTGCCTTATCATAACCTGAATCGTGTGTGTTGCAGAAGCACTAGTCAAAGCAGTGGGAATTTTCAGCAACAATATATACGTGATGATTAAAAAAAGAATACACGTGAAAATGAAGTATAAATGAGATTCAAATTATTTCCTTAAATTTAAAATGTCTCAGTCAAAACTTGAAAAGCAAATCTTGAGCGAAAACTGTTAAAGAAACAAAAGGAAATTGTGAAAATATCTTAATTGAAAATTACAATGCATACAGACTAAAAAGATCTTTAAATAATCAAGTTGCTCCGTCAATCCACTCTGACAGTACACACACCTCCGTTTTAGTAATAATTATAAATAATTATGAATTATAGAAAATTATAATAATATCCACTGATTGCCTAGACGTTCAGCAAAGAACTTAATGAGACATGCAATCCAAAAGAAAAACTAATTTGTCATTTATATCCAGAGGAACACAACAAGCTAATTTTAATAAATTAACTGCACTTGCAAAAATTCTGAGTCTGAAAATTAGAATTTCCTTAATTATTCCAAGGTATGTATCTAAAAAATATTTTGTTGATGTTATCATCTATGAAGCCTCAAGAAATTACATACATGGATATTAATTTACGTAGATAGATTGATACTTTTGTTCCCCATCTTGCCTTTTAAACTAAGCGGCGCTGAATAAAAACTGTTGTAATCTTAACGAAATGAGACTACTTGGGATATAGCATAAAAATGAACAGAAATTCACTCTAATTTTAGGTAGACATAAACAGTAATTAACATTTTTTTACTATCCGCAATTGTATAGTTGGATTTTTCCTTTCGGGATTGATCCCAGACCGTCGCCAACAACCTGGTGTATTGCTCCAGTGCTACGTTAATTAACTACCTACATACCATGCAAATTCCGACTATTTTAAGAACCGTGTGGTTCAGTTGGATTTATTCAGTGGGTAAGCAACCTGCGAGTTGTAGGTGGCGCAGGTTCAATTCCTGTAATTTACCATGGGTGTAGTTCTCGTTTGTGTCAGTAAAACTTTGTGTATGCCCATTACTTGACGTTGTCTGTCTTGTATACGGCACAGTTAGACCAAATATGTCAAACTGTGTCATAAGACCCAATGTAACCAACCAATCGATTATTTTAATACTTTTCCCTGACCGCCGCCAATAGCCCATTGTGTTGTTCCAGTGCGACGTTAATTAAATACCTACCTAATACATTCCCACGAAATCTTTTGAATCTACCTCATAAAAAATTGCTCGTGTATGCAAATATTTTGAGAGATATTTTATGAATCTATATTTTTTCATTACCGTGCGTGCCTTATGATGCAATCAACAAAAGAAACAAGTCGCTAAAAAATTCTGGACATATTTTTCTATCAAAAAGTCTAATTTTTTAAAACTCGAATAGGAATTAAAGATAAACGTTTTTACGTGTAAAATATTTTTTGTTCAGTTGTCATTTCAGGGCAGAGTCGTGCAGAGAATTTGTGGAAAGCAGTGGTGTGAAACAAACTGGTATCTTACTATAATGGCCGCTGAAGTAATACACTATATGGACAAAAGTATTTGGACACTGCAGTTGTTTTTCCTGGTTAGGACTCGGCCCATTGCTTTATGTACTTGGTTCCATAAACGCTGACGTGTACCTCGACGTTCTGTATAATTCGGCCTTGCCTACACTATGGCAATACTACGGCGATGATGGTTTCTTCCAACAGGATCGAGCTCTATGTCATACTGCAAAACGTGTGCTGGACTGGTTTCCTGAAAATGAGGCGGATTTGCTTGACTGGCCTGCTCAGAGCCCCGATCTCAATCCGATCGAGTGCTTGTGGGACGAATTGGAGCGACGGGTACGACACCGCCACGCATGCCCATCTTCACAACAATCTCTTCTCACAGTCTTAAGAGGCATGGCGAGCTATTCTTGCCCAGACTTATAGAGAACTTGTGGAAAGTATGCCTCGACGTGCTGCAGCTGTAATACAAGCAAAAGGAGGGCCTACCCGTTACTAAATAGAATAATAAAGCACTTTTTTTGAAAACATGCAATGTCCAAATACTTTTGTCCATATAGTGTATATTGTGCAGCAGTTCTGTGGTGTTCATAGCAGGATTGTTTGTTTGCACTGAAAATCCCTCTCATTTGAAAACTCAAGTATTCCATACATTACAAGTATCATTGTGTACCGTAATACTTTTATTTCAAGAACTGAACTTTAAGAGGCATTTCCTATCAAGCTAAATGGGAGGATGTAGTGTTTCTGCGGCGTTACATGTTTCCTGTTCATATTCCTAAACACGACCTAAATTGGCTTGTTTTTCGAATACGATTTCCACACTTCGCCTCTAAGAATTTCAAACAAATTTCGAAATTCATTAACTGCAGTTTTTCCGAAATGCTTTTCCTGGCACTAAATGCTTGTTTTCATGATGATGAATACATTGCCACATTGCAATCTGTTTGAACAAAAATATAACGGACAAAATGCTTAGAATTTTTATTTTTGACCTAGAAACTAATAGTCTGAACTGTAGAATTTATTTTTTACCAGTTAATGAGTTTCGGCTCTAGGCCGACGATATGGTGTTTTATTGGTCAACACCAAATAGATTAAATGTCAAACGTTGCCAAAACGGCGAGGTAACCCCGAGATGTGTCATGAAAACATTGGATAACGGAAGTAAAATCTTACTATCTGTCTGGTTTGTTCGTCCATACTAAAAATCCCTCTCAGCATCAGTAAGCCTTCCAATTGTTACTCAGGTAAAACGGTACATAAACCAGACCAGCCACAACAATTCTTTCAAAGTTAAAAAGATGAAACCTGGAGGTTAAAGAGTGTCGAAAGGGAGATCTGTGCAAGTCGAATGCTGTAGACGCAAGCTCGTATCCCACTTCATGTCACTGACCTATACTTCTCTATTGGAGAGGGTAATAGCTTTCGCTGTGCATGTAAAATAACCAGTTGGCCGGACCCTTAAGGCAAAGATTTTTCCGAAGGGGTTGGACAGGATCGTGGCAGCGAAAAAGAAGGGGTGAATTGCTCGAGGAGTGGAGGACAAAAAAATGCAAAGTTTAATGCGGCCTCTTGAACTTTGAGTCTATCTGCAATCGCATATTGTTGAAAGAAGCTTTTGATTTTTGTTAGTTTTTATGATACATAAACCCAGCCACAGAAGACTGCATAGAATAATTACCATTTCGTCATCGAAAACAGCGCCATTACATTTGAAATACAGTAATTTGTGAAATTTAGTCATGCAATTCTAAGTCAAGTTCTAAAACTCAGTCTGCTATTGATCCAGTCTGGTCTTTGTTTTCTGGGTTCGCAAACAGGTCTTTCAATGCATTATATCGGTTTGTGGTTATGAGAGGCATGATCTGTAAATCTAAATGGCAGATTGTGCTAGTATTTTGGGGTAGAATGTGCTTCATGTTCGCAAATTATTGAAAGAAACTTTTGGTTCTGTTAGTTTTTATGATACAAGAGCCAGCCGCATGAAACACCGCATAGAATAAATTACCATTTCTTCATCAAAATGAGCACAATTACATTTGACATTCAATAATTCGTGAAATTTAATCTCATTATGCATTCTAAATCAAGTTCTAATAACTCAGTCTTTGCTATATGGGGCAGTCAACAGGTTTTTCAATGCATCATATCGGTTTGTGGCTATGAGAGGCTTTTTACCCTAAACCTAAATGTAGAAGGCGTTAGTGTTTTTGTGGTTGAATGTGCTATCTGATTATTCTATCTGTTTTATTCGTCTCACAACATTCTGCCAAAATGTACGCAAATATTAGCAAAATACTTTTGGTTTTGTTAGTTTTTATGACACGAGAGCTAGATGCGAGAATAAATTGGTTTCATCATCAGAATGAACACTATTACATTTGAAATGCAGTAATTTGTGATATTCATATTAAACATTCTAAATCAAGTTCCGAAAAAAACATGTCCGTAATAAATCAAATAAAATTTTTTTTAAAGGTCCGTCAATAAGTCTTCTAATGCATCAAATCGGTCTGTGGTTAAGAAGCTTTTTCTATAAAGCTAAATATAGATGGCGTTGGTAGTTTCGTGGTGGAACGGGTTTCCTTTCGTATTCTGTATTGTATAACAGGAAGTAAAATCTTCGTCTCTTTGTTTACATTTAAAATTCGTCTCAGAACATTCTGCCAAAATGTGTGTAATGCTAAAAATATAATTCAGGTAAAGCATAAAAGAGCGAGTTCTCTGCATATCGAATATCCAAAAGTAAAATAGTATATGCTTCGTATAATTTCGTGTATAGAAAGAAGCGATTGGAATGGCTTTGTATTTTTCATTAGAAATTACAGTTACATTATAATGGCCTAACAATTTAGGTAGGTAGTTGAATTAACGTTGAACTGGAGGAACACAGCGTCCGGAATCAATCCCGATGGGAAAGATCCGACGAAGAATTCAAAATTTAGTTCTTCAGGTTGGTTGATTCTCAAACACCCGAAAAACTGCAAATCTAGAAAAATATATTTATAGGTCAGTGTTTATCAATAATCCAGTATTGAAGCTAATAAAATGATATAAGTTGAATGATGGATTTTTGATAGTAAATTAACAAATTTATTGATGATAAAATTAATTAAAAATTTAATTATTAATAAATTATCAAATTACTTAGTAAAGTAACAAAAATTAATAATTTTATTCGTGATTAAAGTGAGGTTCAGTGTTGAAGCTAATAACAGATTTATTGGTGATAAAATTAAGACAACCATTAAAACAACTATAAATTTTGATGATTAATAAATTATCATATTAGTTATTAAACTAACAGCAATTAATAAATTAATAATTTTATTGGTGATTAAAATGGAGGTAGAGGAACAACAGAAGCAAGTTGATCTGCATATATATTGTGAGCACTCAGAATAAACTGCACCAGTGAAAAGAATTCAAAGGGATTCGAAAAACCCCATTAAATAAATATTCCGTTTTGAGTCAATTTTTTTCTTATCGGTTTTTCGATTGATCTTCGTATTTATTCATATTTTCAAAGAAAAATAATGACGTTTCGGTTTTGAAAGAGATTCATGTGATTTGACATTAAAGAGAAAAGTTAGGTTTGATATTTAATGAGGGGAAAGCCTGTGTGGCTTCATGTTTTTAAGTAAATTGCGGTTTGTAGTTATGCGTTCCATATGTATGACAAACAGCAATCCAATGTCGGCATTTAAGATTCATATCAAGATGCATAAAAGCTGTAGTTACATTTGTTTCCTTTGTTAATGATCTTTGAGAAACTTTTCTTAGTAATCTTAATTTGTATTATTTTCTATTAGAAAACTCGCTAACTTTTCATACAGATCAAACAGAAATCAGTTCACTACTCAAGAAGAAGATATTAACAATTTTCCTCCGAGAAAATTGTTAATATCTTCTTCATAACCATGTAAGATAACAAATCACGCGATCTGTGATTATTCTCCCTCAGATTCTTCTTTCGACTTTTCATGAATTCAAATCTACGATGTTCATTTAATCCTCCAAGTGGTTTTGACAAGATATCTCGTCCATCGAGATCTGACCAATTTCGCTAATGATGAGATATCTCGTCGAGCAAGATCTGGTTACTTTTGCTTATCGGCGAGGTGCCTAGTCGAGACAATCACCAGGAGGGTAAAGAACATCTTTTATAAATAAATAGGTATTTAGAGTTAAAACATGTTTCTCCTTTTACATAGGTAAGGATACAGGTAAAACACTATTCAAATTGATTTCATTCGCAATTGCTTTAGGTATTATTAATAGGGTTGGTGGTTGTTGATTGGGTTTTATCGTGCAAGGGCCATATTTGACCAAGCTATTGCTCTATAAGAGGAATTTTCAGTGTAAAACAAACCAAAAGAAGACAAGGATCTTTTGTAAGGTCATTCAATGCTTTGGTTCGGTATATTACGGAATTGTCTAAAAATGTAGCCAAATGTACAATGCCCATTTATGAACATTTTTACAAATGAATAGAAATTTAGTGCTAAAATATGTTTCTTGCGTTTCTTTTACATCGATAGCAATACAGGCAAAACACCATTCAAATTGACGTGGTGTTATCTTGGATCTTTCCCTTTGGGATTGATCCCGGACCGTCACCAATGACTCGTGTTGCTCCAGTGTGACGTTAATGAAAACTACCAAACTACCATTCAAATCGCTTTTATTTTTTCTTGCTTTATGATTTGTTGACTGGGTTTTGTGGCACAAAGTCCATAATTGGCCATGCTATAGCTTTATGAGACATTTTTAGTGAAAATATAACAACTACCGGATGATATGGATTTTTCTTCTGGTTATTCAATGCTTTCGCTCGCCAGATACCGGAGTTGACTTAAAATGTAGTCAAGTGACTTCACTTCCGAAATACCTTTACAGAAAATTAAAACATTTAGCTTTACAGGAAACCTCTCATTGTTTTTGAAAGCGGTCATTGTGGTATAATTTTAAATACTGTCCAACAAAGAAGATCCTGTACTAATATAATACAGGGTTCTAAACTCTATTCAAATTTTCAGGGGAGGTAGCAAGATTTGCCAGTGCCACCCGAATTTGCTAGAGGCTCACTAAGGTACAGAAATAAAAGACGTCATGTGAGTGAACATCACTTTTAGTATTTTTATAGTACTTCCGTCTACTCGTGATTTATCCTGTGATCATGTAATTGGATAGAAACCTAACCTACTCCTATTTTTCACGAGTGATGACGTAAATATACGTGTTGAAGTCGCAAATAAAGAAAAAAAGTGTTTCTGGAATAATGTGTCTACGAGTGATTTGTCACGTGATCAAGTAATTGAATAGAAATCTACGCCGATTTTAAGAGATTTATTTGTCACGCGTGATGACGTCAATACACGTGTGGCATCGACCTTAAAGTAAAATAAACGGAGCATATTCCCGCAGCTTCGTGCTATTTCTTCCAGTTGCTCGGTTTGAAGATCTGTCACGTGGTTGTGGGTAAAAGCATGAATCTTAAATTATTAATTGGTTAAAGTGATCAAAAACACTAGTCTGCGTTTCCATAGTTCATCCTTCCATCATAGCCAATTGGCTAAGTCTATTTGTGATTTACCTTTCAGAGATCTTACGACAGCGACTCCGTCCACAAGGGATAATTTGTCTATATACTACCGATTTCTCTTCTGATCATGTAATTGTATAGAAATCTACGCCGATTTTAGAAGAGATGGGACGTCACTATACGTGGGGAAATCACAAATAATGGGTTGGTAGTTAGTTGAATTTACGTCACACTAATAATCTTCGTCTATCGGCGACTTGTCCCTTGATTGAATGTTTTGGTATATCACGTGACCTCCACACCAGATCGGTAGGCAAGTACTTTAATCAAAGTCACACTGAAGCAACACAGCGGGCTATTGGTGACCATCCAGGATCAATCCCAAAGGGAAAGATCGAGGACAACACCACGAACTTTCGAACCACGGTCAGATGACGAGGCAACACCTGAGCTGGCACCCCACTTCTCCAAACTTCCACACCACGCCAACGTGAAGAAGGCCGCGATGGATTTAACCCTTTCGCCTCGACTTTTGCATGATTAAAATTTAACTCTGAAAAGTATTTTAATTTAGTAGTTAAGTAGTTTTTGCTCTTTTTGACGGACGACCGTACTTTCGCGTTCTTTTTGTGTTTGCTTCCTCCCTTCCAACATTTATTAGTTGCTCAGCTAAGGGGGCCATGAATGATAATTGTGGTTCTGTTTTATGTTCCACATCACACTTCGTAATCCATGCCATTCACAACAGAAATCATAACTAAGTTCCAAAAAATCTTTTTCCACCACTTATCTGATTTTCTACCATGACCCTAAAAAGTAGCCATTTCATCACAGCGGTCAACTCCATTCATGTACATATTGTAGTGGGAAATGGCTTCTGGGCAACTAACGTCTAATTTTGTACCATCCTTTTATTTTCGAACCACGGTCACTAATTCATCAGAATGAATGGGCGTGCTCAAAACCATAAATCCGCCATTTGCAATCTGAAAGTATTGCCAGGTTTCTTTAGTCATATTTTTATTCCCTAATTCCTTAAGAACACTGAAAACGTAAGAACCCATTCAAAAGTGGGATTTATTTACCCAATCTAATCTCTGGGACGTATATGCCCATTAGGCCCGAAAGGGTTAACGTGTCCCAGCCCCCTTTATACACGACTGTCTTCGGCTGGAAACCTCCGGTTGCTAATCCGTTACTCCTCCAACCGGGCTACCCCCTCCACACCAGAACGACTGAAGAGGCCGAGTTTGCTTTTGTAAGACACAAACCAGACAGACAGGGGTTTCGTTAAAGGTTCACCGCCAAATTAAATCCCCAAATACTCTAATTGATTCCGTCCACTTCTCCCGTTGAGATTCGGGGGCCTCACCTTGGTAATAAAATCAGGCGTCATTTCCCCGAATTTCATCGGGCACGGCACGTCGGATATAAATAGCTGTCACTCTGCATGCATTATGTGCTCACGGGCTGCCAGAGCCCCTCCATCGACAGCCGAATCCATCCTCTAAAGCCCGAGGCGCTCTATTGACTGTCTCGTAATCTGATTGGCGGATGAGATCGATATGCTGGGGAACGCACCTGCTCTCCCTCGGAATGCAGCGGCGGTAAAGTCGTCCAGATCGGCGGCGACGGCTTTGTCGGGCTTAGCGTCATTGTTAATTACGCTGCAGTTTTATGCTGGTGAGATTTCGGGAGTGCACGAGACATTTCAATAGCGCCATTAATAATGATATTCATACGGTTTGGAATTGGTAAATTGAGAATTCCGATGTCCTGGGCGGGTTGATGAATAGGAGACCCTGTTCTGATGGGATGGGAAATGGGAATTTGCTGAAATGTAGTCCAAGTTTCCGCCAATACCCCGTTGTGTTGCTCCAGTGCGACGTTAACTAAATACCTAATCCGAATTTAGCATGAGTGCTGTGTACTAAATGAGTATTCTCTGGAGATAGTAAGAAAAGAAGTATTTTTTAGCCTTCGTTGAAAATTAATTTTTTTTAGTTTTCTGAAAATTCCACGGTAGCCCGGTTGGAAGAGTAGCGGATTAGCAGTGGGAGGGTGGCGAGTTCGAATCCAATCAAAGACCGTCGTGTACGACCTGGTGAACGTTAAATCCGTCGTTGCCTCAAATATCCTCACGTTGGCGTGGTGTGGAAGTTTGGAGAATGGGGTGCCAGCTCAGGTGGTGGCCTCGTCATCTGACCGTGGTTCAGAATTACGTGGTGTTGTCCTCGGGTCTTTCCCTTAAGGGGTTGATCCCGAACCGTCACCAATAGCCCGTTGTGTTGCTTCAGTACGACGTTAAATAAGTACCTACCTGAAAATTCGAAGTTGGAGCTTCCAGAAAACGAATGTTGAAATTGATGATCCTTAATTCTTTTTAGTCGTGCTCCATTTTCTTAGAAGAGCACGCGCTCAGTTACACTGTCCATCACTGTAACCATGGTAACGTCTGCCGCGATCGACGCCCCGAACTTATTTACTCCACTTCAGTTAAGGTTAGTGATTGGCTTGTTGAGGGGTACGTTCGAATCCCTCTCACTTACCATATTTGATCGTGCAATTTTTCTACGTTTTTCGTATGAGTAAAAGTAAAGCAAAACTGACATTTCAATCGAAATAGAAGTTGGTAGAAAATACACGATGCGGAAGTAAAGTGGAAAAAGATTCCGGCATTTGAATGGCGGAGGCTACCATGGTAACTTGAAAAGAAAGAGAACCTGATCCCGATACGCTTGTATAAAAATATTGGACAGCAAAAACACTTGCTTTTTCTTCTCATTATGCTATCCATGTGCTCTAGCTTTTGAATTATACACTTTTGCATCTTCTATGCTTTGGAGAATCCTTTTTAATGGTAAGGGATGTCCATTACTTTTAAACAGACGCCTCGATGTCACGCCCTGTCCTCATTTCCCTCTCCCGTTACCATGGTTTTGCATCTCACATACAAAAACTCCGTTCACTTTTCGTCTTTACTTCCGTTTTGTGTTTGGATTTCACCGCAACTACAACAAATGAATCAATAGCCTCAATTGAAGTGGGAAAATAAGTTCGGTGCATCGATCGCGGCAGACGTTTCCATTACACAACCGTGTAGGGAACGCGAGACCTTCATGACCTTAGTTTAAAGTATTGGAGAATGACTTTATATCTTTTCCATCAGTCCCAAAAATTCACCAATATTCATTAAAACCAATTCATTCCTTCATAATTCCTACACAATTCGACCGTTGATTGCTCAAATGTGTCGTCAAGTGTAAATTACACACAAGAAAGTCTTACTGAAACAGTAGGGAGAATACATTCAGGGTAAGTTACACGAATCGAAACTGGGCAGCCCACAACTCGCAGATTGCTAGCACAGTGGACAAAAACACAGCCACCAAGGTAGTCTGTTTTTCTATTGTTGCATCACGCGTGAATGTCATTAGTGCATTTCTGTGGTATTCGTTTCGTACCTCGCATGCTTCATATAAAAAAATATTAGTTGTCTAATTTTTGATGGTTAACGTAGATACAGATTTAAGTGCAATAGAAACTTTCTTTCCCACCAAATCTTCGAGAAAACTTGTATTTCTTTTCCGAGTAATATCTCAAAAACCGAAACGTCCACAGCACGTGAGTTATTAATCATCGTTTCCTCACGTGTTGCCCTGTTATACTAATGATAATTTAATTGAATATTTAATTCGTCTTCCTTTCAAGCAAAGATCACTAATTATTCCCTTCGACAAACTGGAGAAGTGATGTATTATTTCCGTTACTAATCGCTTTTTAGATGGTATCTATTTATCTTAGGTCTTCGCCCGGGCAATTTTTTGTTGGTTGTAAAATTAGCGTGAAATTGGTCAGTTTCAATCATAATTTTGTGTTTCGATGTTTGCTATGTGTTTTTTACGAAATTGGGGACATTTCTGGGTAATGTGTATTTAATTTCGTTTTCTTACGGATTTATTTCTGGAATGCGTCCTTTGAAGGTTCGTATCTATGCTGTATTTATGTACATTTAACCGCTTAAATTAAAAAGCGTTTATCATACTAATGAATCAAAGCGAGCATTTCACATCGACTAAGAAATTGCTAGATTTGTAAAGTGAAAAATTTAAAAATGTTTTGTCTACGTTAAAAGGATCCCTACTAGTGGTTGAATGCGACGTTCTTGAGAAACTGGCAGATTGAAGCTCTTAGTTACGAGTTCGAATCTCTTGTGTCCCGAAGTCGGTTTAGCTGCATGAAGTTTCCTGCTTTCTTCAAGACGATACTTAAATGCGAGCCAGGTTCCTCCAGGAAGGCATAGCTCCCCCCAAAGTTATGGTTGGTGTGATATGGCAGCACCTTTCATGGTGCTCTACTGTTACACAGACTGCCACGTTCACGCCAATTAATGTTTGAAGAATCATACGATCAATAAATTTAACTTTCTACCCTTTATTCACTTTAGATTATACTTGAATCAGTCCCTGTAAACATTCGGATTCGCAACCGGAGGGTTGCGAGTTCGAATCTAACCAAAGACCGTCGTATACAAAGGGGGCTGGTGCACATTAAATCTGTCGTGGCCTCAAATGTCCTCACGTTGACGTGACGTTGAAGTTTGGAGAGTGGGGTGCAAGCTCGGGTGTGACCTCGTCATGACAGGGATTCAGAATTACGTGGTGTTGTCCTCGGACTTTCCCTTTGGGATTGATTCCGGACCGCCGCCAATAGCCCGTTGTGTTGCTCCAGTGCGACGTTAATTAAAATACCTACCCTGTAAACATTTCTCTTATTATTAATTATTGTTTTTTTTACCACTAATGGATAGCATGTAAGAGTTAGCCCTCCAAATTTTTCGACGAGATATCTCGTCCGAGATCTGTTAAATGTTACAAAAGACGAGATATTTCGTCCATCCAGATTCGGTCAGTTGTGCTACTGACTAGATACCTCGTTCAGACTGACATTATCCGTTAGAAACTCAATTTAACGGTTATTAACTGTTAGAAATTGATATTAATGGTTAATTTTAACAGGCATTATTAATTCAAATTAATTGTTGATTTTAAAAATATTAAGAAATACAAACAAATATTTTATGACTTTCACTATTTTATTTTAAAATTTAATTCAAATTAGATTGTATCGCTGCTATCACAATAACAACTATCGAAAATTAATATTTTCGATAAAAGTTGCTAACAGTTACTTTGGATGGTAGTTGGTAGGTAGTTGTATTAACGTCGCACTGGAGTAACACAGCTGACTATTGGCGACGCTCCGGGATCCATCCCTAAGGGAAAGACGCCTCGTAATTTTGAACCACCGGCAGGTGACGAGGTCAAAACCTGAGCTTTCACCCCACTCTCCAAACTTCCACACCACTCCAACGTAAGAATATTTGAGGTCACGGTAGATTTAATGTACACTAGCCCTCACAATCAATCTTTGGTTGGATTGAGTTTATGATTCCGGTTGCTAAATACGACTCTACCAGCTGGTCTATCACGGCTCCTGTTACTTCGAAATAACAGTATTTAAGCTGCTATTGAAATAACAGTTCATCTCCAGATAAAAGCATGACATATAAACAATACGAAATAAATTAATTTCACCTTTAAAAGGCTGTCTCAAAGCAATTTGCAGCGAGATGAGATTTATTTCTAACATTTTTACACTACTTGTAAGTACATATGGAGTATCAATACACTATCCGACAGTACCTAAGTGATTTTTGTTTCTTGATCAAACAATGTCAGAAAGTCTATAAGTGGAAAAAAATATATATAATGCATCTGAAGAAAACTTTCCTCGTTACTCGTTTGCCACTTATTAGAGTTGTCATAAGATCTTTTTTATATTTATGTTCTTTTCATTCCACGATTAAATCATTCTCTTTACTGCTGTATACTTCGACAGTTGGTTGTTCTAAGCCGTTGTAGGAAAACTGCATTGGAAATTCAGAGTGGTTTGTTTATCTGGTCGTTACTGCTTCCAAAACGCAATATTGATCTTACTCAAAACTAATGCATTTTTCTTTCCATTTATTCCACAAAAAAGGCATTTCAGTACACGAGTTTATTAGGACATTTAAGAGAAACCGCAAAATATATTTTTAAAAGCATTCGGTGCTGCATTTCTTCTAGAAAAATACAGTGGTTTTCCTTAAAAAGTATGTTTATTACAACAGAAGAATATTATAAAAAAGTAGCACTTTATATTTTACGAGTTTACGCACTAGTATTTACTAGTTTTCTAGATAGTTTTATTTATTCGAAAAGGTATAAACAGGTTTTCTCAACAAACAAGAAAAACGTATTTATCATTAACTTAAATTCTTCAGAACACTTTTTTTTCGTGCAAAAGAATTTTTTCTTATTTGTATCATTTTATTCGCATTATTTATTTTATGTTATCTGCTAGCTTTTTATGACATTTCAGAGTAGTGTAGTATTGCTTTTACTCAACGACACGCATAATGGCTAGCCACATCGATTGGTTAAGGAGGTCAAAACCGGTTAGAAATTCTGCAGGAAAGATAGCAGGCGTGATATATACTTTATACCCCAGAGGGTTAAAGTTGCTATGTTTAGGTCAAGTCTGTCAGGCTTCCAAATTTCATTTACTTACCATGTACTGTATAAATTGTCACAATTACTAATTGTATCAGAAGAGAAATTCGTAATTGTACTTTAGAGAAATTTGAGTCATTTAGTCACATATAGGCTTTTAACTCCCCAAGTGGTTTCTACGAGGCATCTCGTTCATCAAGATCCGACCAATTTTGCTAATGACGAGATATATCGTCATTAGCAAAATTGATGACGAGATATATCGTCGTTAAGATCTGACCAATTTTGCTAATGACGAGATATATCATTAGCAAAATTAATGACGACATATATCGTCGTTGAGATCTGACCAATTTTGCTAATGACGAGATATATCGTCATTAGGAGAATTGAGGACGAGCTATATCGTCGTTAAGATCTGACCAATTTTGCTAATTACGAGATATATCGTCGTTAAGATCTGATCAATTTTACTAATGACGAGATATATCATTAGCAAAATTGATGACGAGATATATCATCGTTAAGATTTGACCAATTTTCTAATGTCGAGATATATCGTCAGCAAAATTGATGAAAAAATATATCGTCATCAAGATCCGACCAATTTTGCTAATGACGAGATATCTCGTCAAGACAACCATCATGAGGGTTAATTAGTAAGATGAGTGTAAGTTGAGCTGATCGCTCTGAATACCCATTTTGCATTGCAATAAAAAACACTGTTTTAGTTCAGAGAATAGAAATATTTTCAGAGCCACAGTATTTCTGAAATTCTTACGCCTAAAGTACTAGAATCAATATTTAAAATTGTTTAGCAGTCCAAAAAATAGAAAATAAACGAAGTTATCGATTTATGGTTTTGTTTGTCACTTGTATTTCAATGTCGGCAATTTTTTCAACTCAAAGCAAGTAGAAGTTTAAATAAAGACATTAAAATGCATTCTGAACCCCGAAATGTGTGCTTCTTAGTCTTCAGTTCTATTAAGCTAGGTGAAAAGTAACAAAGCTCTAATTACTTTTACCCAATTTACTGATTCTTGTTCTGACTACGTCATCATTCGCCCCGAAGCAGAGAAGAAAATATGAACGAAAATAGATTTTGTGTCAAAAAATGCCGAATTATCTTTGAACAAGGGAATGGGATAAAGTGTTGTTCAGAATCTAACAGGTGATATAACTGAGGTGTGCTTTTTTCCATGCTTTCATCGCAAATAAGAATTAACACCAGTGAAAGTAAACGGAAATGTTGAATATAATTGCATAATTTTATTTCATGCAAAAGTATATCTATGTGAATATGGATGCTATATTCATTATAAATTTAAGTCTTGATAGACTTGTGTCTTGTTGAAGAGCAAATAAGGAGCAAAACTAAATGAAAAATAACTGTATATTTTAAATTATTTAATTTAATTGGAATTAAAACTATGTGCAGGTATTTACAGAAATCGAAATTAAGTTCAGATAGTTCGAAAAAGCAACTTTCTCCCTTCTTCCTCTCACGTTCAAGAGTGTTCGTTATATTTTTGAAGAAAAGTATATCCGTTCCAACTGAAGATCACGGAGGGATCTGATTGGCGTTGCTAAGCGCTGTTCGCGTTGCTGGGGCTCCTCATCCTTGACATAAATGGATTGAAATAAGATATGAAATGTGAGAAACGACACTTTGCCATCAATAGATACAAACAATTAAGAAAGCTATGCGCTGGTTTGCTAGTTTAGATAAAATAACTGCTTTAATAATAGGAGGTTTGTGTGCCATGGCCAATTTATAGCGAGGTAGTTGAATTAACTTCGCTCTGGATCAACACAACGGGTTATTGGCGACGGTCCGGGATGAATTCCGAAGGGAAAGATCGAGGACAACACCTCGTAATTTTGAACAACGGTCAGATGACGAGGTGAACACTTGAGCTGGCACGCCACTCTCCAAACTTCCTCGCCACACCAACGCGGGAACATTTATTGCCATATCATATTTAACTTGCACCAGCCAGCACGTACTCGACGATCTTTGGTTTCTTTTGAGTTTCGAACTCGCAATCATCCGGTTGCTAAACAATATATAGCAACCTGATAAAAAAATACTCAAATCTGACAATATATTCCCCGTCCTAAAATGTCTTTGACACAGTCGTTCATCAAACTGAAAACTCAAATTAATTTTCATTTTTTTACTTCCAATTGAATTTATATTCTGTCCGGACAAGTCGTTTCACATTTCCTCCTCATCTCACTGTAGGAAAGTATTCCCCTAAAATGTTTAGTATGCCACTATAAATCCTTTTTATTACCTTCATCTTTCATATCCTATGAGATATCTCCGATTTCTATTCCCCTTAATGAGACAGCCTAACTAAAAAGAATCGATCTCTACATAAAACCACAACCGGCATTTATTCCGTCTCCCAGCATACATTACACACAACGTTACATACCTTACCAAGACGAATGGCGTCTTCCAGAATTGGATAATGTATGTTTGTCGGGGCACAGAAATATTTTGTTACGTCTCCCCCAAAAAAACCAGGAAAGAAACAAAACGACGCCTTCCAACAGGGAGACCGGAAAAAAGGATAAAATATACGTTTCTTTTATGATTCCCAGAAGGCCAATTCAAATAATCTACCAGATTTATGTAGAGACGTTATAAAAAATGGCTACGTAAATCATAGGTGTTTTTATTTCCACCTAAAACGCATCTGAAATGCTATAGGAAGTCGTCCCAACTTCCGGGTGACGGCCATGCAAGTTAGCATCACACGGGCCATTGGTGAGAAAGAATATTTCGAAAGTCTGAATTCAGAATGGTCATGAATATAACAGTCCACCCAGATATTCCATCCCGTAAACATGCTGTTAGGTAATAGGACGAATAATAAGACGCGAGTTGTAGTTGAAGTGTACGGCGCTGCATCGTTTGGAGGGAATGCTTCTCGCCAAATGAACCATAGTAAGCTGCTTCGGATCCGTCTTCTCTGGTTTTGATTTTTATTGGGGATCTTTTTTCTCGTGCCTTCCCGGAATCTGGCAGGGGATTTGAAGGATTTTTTCTTTTATCGCCTGCTTCTCCAACTTGCTTGGTGAGATAATGAGACGGGGCTCTCTAACATTCGGCAAACATCATTCCAGAAATCAAAACAAATAGGAAACGTGAGGGTTTCGTCGGAACTGGTTTCTGGGGGAGGAAAATAATGCCGGCTTGGCGTAAATAAAATTTTCCAAGTGCTTGATTTGGTAGTTATATACAATACCACTTGTCTTGGAATTCAAGAAATTTTCCCATCTTGGGCCGATGGTAAAAGTACGAATTTTATTTCGAAGGGTAGGTTCCAAATAGAAATATTTTCTGCATAGAAATAATAGTACAAAAACATCTGAATAAAAGTGCATAGATATATACATGGAACTATACCTAAAATTAACCCCCTAAGTACAATTCTCACAGTCCCTTAACTTTCCCCTTTTCTCCCAAGCATTGTCTCCTTGTCCAAGTGGTCAATATATCTTGCCACCCCCTTTCAACTTTGATCTCAAGCCATCTCATTAACTTTGACCTCCCACGGACTCTCCTTTCAAATCGCCTGTGTTAGATCAAATTACTCCTTTGTTAAACCACCGACTTCTGCCAATGAACTTTCTTGATAGATCCCCTGGTCCAATAATCTTTCTCTTAATCCTTATCCGTCTAGCGAGTTCCTTGTAAACTATTCATTCTTTCACGAGTCCTTAGAATCAGGAGCTCTCAGTGCTGTCCCAAACACCCAACCCTCAACAACCTCCACGCCTTATGATGTTACTTGTCTCTTGAAGTAATAAAGTTGGTATAGAACGTTCTGCCTCTCAATTTGTGGAACCAACATTACACTCAGTACCAATGGATCATTCTCTCCGGTTGCCTTATACCACTCTTACACTAGTTACAGCAGATCTCTGAGAGGGTCTTTAAAAAAAGGCGCTTTTCGGTGATCAAAATATCTCCGAACTAGATTATCTTAAATAAAAAATTTTAGTTAGTTTATAAGTTGTTTTAGTACTTAATCGAACGAATAAGTTAAATTTTGATTTTTCACAAAATGGCGGTTGTTAGAAGATATATATATAGTTTCGATTTTTACGAAAAAAATTGTATTTCTTCTCTTATAAAATCCATAATATTTATCGGGAAAAAAATCGAACGATTAACCCTCTCGCTGCGTAATTTTTTTTTATCAAAATAGGTTCAAAAATTGCGTATTTTTTTAATTACATATTTCAAATCTACATATATTTTAGAGTTAAAATATTCAAAAAATTTTTGTAAAAGAGTTTTTTTTCAATATAGAATTAGATCATAGAAAAAGGTTGTCGGAATATTGAAATTGCAAGAATAATCAAATAAAAACAAAATTTTGAAAATTAATCTTGGTTAAATT
Organism: Meta bourneti; assembly: GCA_933210815.1. NCBI lineage: Eukaryota > Metazoa > Arthropoda > Arachnida > Araneae > Tetragnathidae > Meta > Meta bourneti. The sequence goes on along the minus strand of OW119923.1, from coordinate 86,138,050 downwards.
ATGATTTATTTTATGAAATACAAAGGTAAAACGTATATACTAATGAAAATATGCAAAATACTTACAAAACATTTATTAGAAATGAAGAATTATTAGAAATCACTATCCGCAGAGGAATCCGAGAAATTCTTATCAGTTTCGCTATAACTGTCTTCAATATACTTGATATCAGAGTCAGAACTGCTATCAGTGTCGGAAATATTGTCAGGAATGTAGGTTCTATCACTCGCGAAACGCTTCCTGCCAGACATCTTTGAGCTTTGAAAAGAGCGCGCAAAATGCTGCAAAAAATGCTTGTATATTTCGCAGAAATGTGGACATCTAAAGCCATCTGTTAACCCAGATTTGAATAAACAATTAAACATCACAGAAAAGCCAAAATCAAACCATGAACGGGGAAAGAGTGGGTTGCACAGTTAAATTGACGGCAAAAATGCATCCCCGCGGAAATCGCGGGCTCCGTAAATTTTGCTACTTCTACGTTGCCCGCGGAAATCGCGGGATGCGCAGCGAGAGGGTTAAAGACTAGTAAATTATGTGAAGAAAAAGCAGTAAAAATTTTGGAATGATTGGTTCAGCGGTTCTCAGGATATTTTGATCATCGCAAAACGCCTTTTTATAAAGACCCTCTCGGAGATCGGCTGTTACTAGTGTCGGCTATAACAACTTCAATATATTCTGTTTTAAATTTAAGAGTTTCTTTTAAATATATACATATGCATCTTCACAAAAAGTTTGTGAAAAATCGTATTTTTTTTGCCTTGCAACTAGGTATAACTCCTTAAGAAAATAGTTCTAGAAATGTGCCTTCTTTCAATATAGTATTCAAATTTGATGCTGCTACTCTCAAGAAATTCTAATAAACGTTCCAAGACATTGGTCTCCTTCCAATACAAAGAACAAACGGAGAATTTCACACTGCGCTGACATTAGAAACATTTTAGAATATTTGCGAAGACAGTTTAAAATTTTTGTACTGTTAGTTGAACAATCAGTTAAGTTAATTAGAAAAAGCTTTGAAATATTTGAATTGCAACTTCTTCCAATGCAAATTCTTATCAGATGCACTGCTTGTTAGTTTTAAGCATCTGACAGATACTACAAATTGGATTTAACTGAAAAATACAGTTATATTTCGGAATACACTGTTTTTTGAGTGTCAAATAACAATCTTATTTTTCGTTCTCATTTTCATCGCTAAAATAAAATGACATGCTATAAACGTTTACTGTCTTGGGAAATCTTCGGAAGTTTAAACGAATAAATATTTATTTACAAAAGAAAATGGTACATGAGCGATAGAGAAGAAAATTGAGGCGGTTGTATAGAGAAAATGTTGTTGAAATCTTAGTGGAAAAGAATATGCAAGAGCTACTCAGGATTTGCACAAGTTGCTTTTAATTTTACTCTAAACAGTCATTACAAGTTGACTTGAAAAGAAAACGAACTTCCTTTTAACATCTCAAATAACTTTTTACGAGAATCTCATGTTTGTCTCGCAATATATATGCAGTCTTTTTTAATTATAGGGAGAAAATTATGCTTCTGATTTACAGTTCTCTTTTGAATATTGCTTAACGTTTTATATTTATCCTCTTGGTGATTGTCTCTATGAGGTATCTCGTCAATACAAGGAAATTGACCGGATCTTGATGGACAAGATATCTCGCTATTAGAAGAAAACTGGCCAGATATTGATCTCGTAATCATCAAAAAATCAACAATATCTTGATGACGAGACATCTCGTTGTTAGCAAAAGTGGTCAGATCTTGATGAACGAGATATCTTGTCGAAACGACTTGTAGGGTTAAAACATTGTTGGGATTAATAGTTATTACTAATCCTCTTGGTCGAGGTTATAACCTAGCCCAAATCCAAATGACCATGTTGTGCAAGTCGCGCATCGAGTTGTCAGTCCAGGAGTTGTCTTAGTCACCTATACAATCTAAAATGTGGGAAGAAGTTGCTGGGTATGTGAAGAATAGACAAATTGGATAGTTTTTATTCGTCTCACTGTTCATATATCGTGTATGTCCGCTTCTAAGTCTTACTAGAGCAGTCTATTGCAGCCCTGAATCCTTAACCCTCTTGGTGGGTTATCTTTTCGTCGAAAGCTGCCCTGTAGTGTCCAGCGTCTGGTGCAAAAACCTCTTCCAACTCGCCAGTTCTGTGCAAGGGACAAAATGTTTTTCTACTTGGATCTCCATTCCTCCTTGCAGTAATAGGACAGTTTATCACGAATAGATATCTCGTCCTTAGCAAAAATGACCATATCGGACGAGATATGGATATATAAACACTTGGAGGGAGTTTAAAAGTAATGACAGGATGCTAATATGGTTTGTTCTTAATGCCCACCAATGACCTCTAGGGCCTTCGGAACTTACAAGAGGGATGAACTGAGAACTATCTGTGAAACAGCATCGAGTAGATAAGTCGCCGTTGCATCCATGTACTTAGAAACTGGGATTCAAAACCGGGCAGACAAACGCCATAACCTCTATACCAACTGGGGTGACGGGGCTACTAATAAAAACCATTATCCGAGTGATAGTTGTACAACTGCTACTGATATTTTGTTGTTTCTCAATCTCGATTCGGGCCACGGTAATCCAATTTGATTAGCAACCGGAAGGTTTCGAATTCAAAAACTCGGTCCAGCCTAAGACGGTCATGTACACGGGGGCTGGTACACGTTAAATTTGTCGTGGTTTCAAATGTCCACACGTTGGCGTGGTGTGGATGTTTGAAGAGTGGTGTGCTAGGTGTTCTCGTCATGAGACCGTAGTTCAAAATTACGACGCGTGTCTGGATCTTTCCCTTCGGGATTGACCCTGACCGTCGCCAATATACCGTTGTGTTGCTCCAGTGCGACGTTAAATAAGTACTTACCTACCAACCTCAACATCGATTCTTGTGTTCATTTTCATATTATCTGAATTTTCGAAAAAAATACCGCTAATAATTTAATAAAATAACGTATATCTCACAAAAGATCTGCCAAGACGAGTGTATGACTTGACAATTATCAGCAGGCATTAGCAGAGAAAATGTGATTTGTGCCACCTGTTTCTAAGATGAACAGAACAAAAACATCGAGATCTTAAACCTTAACACAATCTTTTCTACACAAAGAATCTCCATAGACTAAATGTAAGTAGGCTGGAATATTTAAAATCTTCTGAAAACTAGTTCTAGGTTCTAGTTATGGAGTCGAAAGAAATGTTTAATAATTTATAAGGAATTTAATACGAATGCGTCTTTTCAGACGAAATTACGCACACATGGAAAGATTGATTCTCGTCTTTGATAGACCAAATCTTCCAGAATTAGAGGAGACGAGGGAGAGGATTATTTCTGCTCGAAAAGCTTCGTCTACCAGATGATCCTGAAGATTTGGGGCTCCAATGTATTGAATGCTGTCTACGAACATTCTTCCTTTAGGCTCAACGAAAATCTTCCCAAATCGTAACATTGTTTTCTCAGTTATGATGCATTCAAATTAAATTCATCTTTTAACGGTAAAGAATAATTATGTAAGTTATATCATGCCTATGATCAAACTACCTATACTCGAAAAAGCGTGTTTTATTACCGACTATTTTATTTAAATAATTTAGGATTTTCCGAAATTTGATTTAAGTTTAAGAATATGTGTTTGAATCTTTTTATGTAATACGATTATTTGTGTTCTAAGATAAACATGTAACAGCGAATAAGCAAACCATAAAAGTTGACCTTATTATTGACTGTTTTGTTTAAAACTTTTAAGGTAAGTAGGTAGTTAATTAACGTCGCACCGGAGCAACTTGGGCTACTGGCGACGGTTCGGTTGGTTGGTTGTTTTAGGGTTTTATGGCGCAAGGGCCATATTTGGCCATGCTGCGCAAGACACAAGACATACAGTATCGAGTAATGGACATACACACGATGAAAGTTTTACTGACACAAAAGAGTGGCGATGTTTTGGAATCCATCTTGAAGGGAACGAACCGAGGACAAGACCACGTAACTTTGAGCCACCTGAGCCGGCACTCCACTCTCCAAACTTCCAGACCACGCCAACGTGAGGACATTTGAGGCCACGACAGATTTAACGTGCACCAGCACCAGTGTACACGACGGTCTTTGGCTGGACCGAGATTCGAACTCGCAACCTTACGGTTGCTAATACGTTACTCTTTCAACCGCGGCCCTCAAAACTTTTAAAATTTCTCAAAATTTGATTTAGGTTTAAAAATAATGAGTGCTTGGATCCTTTTATATGCCATACGATTATTTGTTTTCCAAGATAAATATGTGAGATTGATTCCTGACTGGTTCTACTCCTCCCTGGGTAGAACCCTGACTGGTTCTACCCAGGGAGAACCAGTCCCTGGGTAGAACCAGTTCTCTCTTCAGTGTCAATAAAACTTTTATTGTGTGTTTGACCATCCTTTGACGTTTTCTGCCTTGTGCTTGGCGTAACTTGACCAAATATGGCCCTTGCGCCATAAAAACTCAACGCAACCAGCCACAGCTCCCATAGACATATCGGAGCCACGGAAGCCCAGTTGGAAGAGTAACGGATCAGCAACCAGAGGGTTGCGAGTTCGAAACTCGGTCCAAACGAAGACCGCTGTGAACGCCGGGACTGGTTCACGTTAAATCTGTAGTGGTCTCAAATTTCCTCATGTTGGCGTGGTGTGGAAGTTTGGAGAGTGGGGTGCCAGCTCAGGTGTTGATCTCGTAATCTGAGCGTGGTTCACAAGGACGAGGTGTTGCCGTCGGATCTTTACCTCCGGATCTTTGCCAATGGCCCGTTTTGTTGCCCTGTCCAGTCCTACTCAAAACTTTCATTGTGTGCCTTTGATTAAATCTGTTTGTCATTGTCTTGTGTTTGGCCAAATATGGTACTTGTGCCATGAAACTCAACTTAGCGAACCAACCACAGCTCTCACAGACATCAAAAATCTGTTTTTCCGCTTCTATAAGTCCTTCGTCAGTCCAGTTAGCATCCCTAACTGCATTCTGTTAAAAAAAATTATGCTTTTACCTCGCAAATTTGCTCTTTAACATCACTGCAGCTTAACCGTAAAAACTCGCCGTAACGTGAACGAAAGTCAATTTAAATAAATGCATAGCTTATGAGAAGTAAGGGATAGCTCCCACCTAAGCGATGCTCTATATTTCACAAACTGTATAAATTCCGTGCTCTTCGGAAACAAAATACAGAAAGTAAAACTTTCGCCTCTCAAAGAACTATTATATTTCACGTGCACCATAACACGCCACTGCAAAGGGGCCTCACGAAAAATAAAGTGGGCTGAAAATACTTGCCAAGGAAATACATATCTCCCAAGAAAAGGCTCCGGTAAATCGTAAGAATAAATGGACGAATAAATGCGCATGTTTATGAAACAGATCTGGCAGCAGAAGAGAATGAAATTCAGAACAGGAGGAAAATATCGTCTGCCAAGAAGGAAAGAAATATCCACAAATATATATGAAAATAGAAAAAAAAGAGAATACTTTTCTATTTCTGAGTACAAGGTATGCTGGCGTATGGGTTTTCTATATCGTTTGGGAGGGGGAAATACAAAATAAAAATAAATGAAATTCGGAGAAATAAAAAAGCGATAAAATATGATTTCGTCTGCCACCAACCTCTGACAAAAACTTGCTATCCCTTCTTTTATGATTTACAAAAACCCTTCGAGAGTTTTTATAATAAAAGTTTATGAAAAAAGAAGAGAATCTAATAAAACGTTATTTCTGTGGCAAAAAACCATTAAGAAAATTCAGGCCTGTCACAAGTGTATGATGAATTATTTTTTACTAAAATCTTTAAAATATACTATTTCACATTGGTTGTTTAGAGGGGACAGGATTGAATTGTTTGGTTAAGAGAATGCAGCGCTTTCATTCGAATCTATTAACTTTTGAATATATATATATAAGTTTTATGTACTATGTAATTTTTTGTAAAACGTATGAGCTTTGAAACCTTACTCACGAAAAATTAGGTAACTCCAAAAGGAGATATCTCCTCCAAATGTGTCGTTTAAACTTTGTGTGCTTGAGAATTTGACATTTATAAAAATTTATTCTGAACAAACAAAAAATATGTCTATTGATTGAAATTAACTGAATAAATAAATCAATACTTAGGAGAATAAATCACTTGATTGAAGGAAAATGGGGTCACTGTAGTCCAGTTGGCAGAGTAACGAATTAGCAACAGGAGGATAGCGAGTTCGAAACTCGATCCAAACAAATACCTTCGCGTACGCGGGGGCTGGTGCATGTTAAATCTGTCACGTCCTTAAATGTCCTCACATTGGCTTGGTGCGGAAGTTTAGAGTGTGGGCTGCCAGCTGAAGTGTTGACCTCATCATCTGACCATGGTTCAAAATTGCGAGGCGTTGTCCTAGGATGTTTCCTTCGTCATCTGACCGTGATTCAAAATTACGTGTTGTTGTCCTCGGATTTTCCCTTCGGGATTGATCCCGTACCGTCACCAATAGCCCGTTGTGTTGCTCCAGTGTGCGACGTTAATTGAAATACTTACCTACCTAGGATGTTTCCCTTCGGGATTGATCCCGGACCGTCGCCAATTTCCCTTTGTGTTGCTTCGGTATGACGTTAATTAAATGACTATCTTCCGAAAGAAAATGCGTGGAAAAGGAAAATGAGTCACGTAACATCGCTATCTTTCCCTACTTTCTCCATTCTTTCTTTACACAACTACTTGAAATTGTCTGTCTTGTTTGGCACAGTTTGGCCAAATATGGCCCTTGTGCCATAAAACCGCAAAGCAACCATGTAACGTAACAATCAAATGAGAATACTAAAAACGACGCATTTTGCGTTGCAAACTAGAACATATGAAACAAAATAACAATTGTCCGATAAAGAGTTGAAACCTAAATTATTGGCGTTATCTGTACCCAACCAACTTGAAGCATTACAGTGAAGTTCACTCAGGCGAAAGACAATTCCCTATTACCATTCATACAAAAATAGCAAATCAATGAATAATAACATAAAACAAATATTTTTGTTGCTTAATTTGTCAAGAAAATCGCTTACATTATCTCCAAATAAATAAATAAAAGCGAAAATTAAAAAAGTTTCTTAGATGATAGTATTTTCGATAAATTGATGGCACCAGCTTGTAGAAAGCCATTAGATTCTCATGGTAAAAAGATCCAGTGTAAATGAATTCATTCGATGAGTCAGCAGTCTGTCTTTTCTTCCGCATCAGTTCGTTCGGGAAGTATTCATTAGAATCAGATGATGCCGCTCTTTTGAGAAAATCCTCCAGGATTTTTATTTATAATCCCGACAAGGATTTAGTTTTTAGTCTATAGTGATATGGATAATTTTTCAAATAAAAGATTCCATCTTTTAATAAACTACGCGCAATATATTATACATATGGGAGCTAGAGGAGTAATGAGTGCTTGTTCGTCAATACTAAAATTAATAAATCGAGCTTCAAGAAATTTCTCTCATCATCGCTAAATTTGCGATGCTCAGAAATTTCTTTCAGAGTAGAGTTGTTTTACCCCACAACGCACTTAATGACTCGATACCATTCAATGAATTTAGTTTTAATAACAGTCAATGGATTTAGTCTGAATAACAATCAATGGATTTAGTAACTCAATAACAATTAATGGCTTTAGTCTCAATAACAATCAATGGATTTAGTGACTCAATAGCAATCAATGGATTTTGTCTCAATAGTAATCAATGATTGGTTGGTTTGAGGGTTTTATGACGCAAGGGCCATATTTGGCATGCTGCGCCAGATACAAGATATGCAACATAAAGAAATAGACACACACAATGAAAGTTTTACTGACACAGAAGACAAATACACTCAGGGAGGAATGTAACCGACAGGAATCGATCCTGCACCGCCTACAACTCAAAGGTTGCTAGCGCAGTGGGCATACCCACTGAGCCACGACCGTCGTCAATAGCCCTCTGTTGCTCCAATGCGTCGTTAATTAACTACTTACCTACCTACCATCAGGTGCATCGTCACAATTTTTGGTTTCTCCTCTCCAAAATCTTGCCTTCTGAGAGTTAGTTATCTTCAGCGTAAAAATAACCCAAAGACGCATGGAACCTTATAGTATAAGAATATGGTATAGGAATTCCTTATGGTATAGGAAATAGGACTGCCGAACAAGTGTACAGCAATAGTTTGCCCAAAAATATCTCAATGAGGAGCACTACTTGCACTGGGGAAGGATCATCCAGTCGTCACACTTGATCTATTTCGCCTAAAAAGCTTCTCGTTGATGGATAACAGTCAAGTAACATTTCTTGTTGACATTTTGTCCCTAACTAAGAGTAATTGTGATGAATAGTGCCCCAGTGGTCGAGAAAAGTGTCAACAAGAGCTTCGGGTTGTTATGTGATTGTCGTGTCTTTGAACGTGAAGTCTGAGCCAATGTTTCAGGGTAAATCATTGGTCCTTAACACCCATGCCCGATTATGTTTGTTATCCAGAAAATAAGGATCACCATTAGTACATTCCAGCCTATTCTGTGTAACGGTGGTTTTAGCTGGAAACAAAAATGTGACGAACACAGAATACATGCCGCTACAGCTCGCAGACCTGGACGTATTTCTTTCGTCTGTCTCAGTAAAACTTTCCTTGTGTATGTCCATAACGGAAAAACATTGCTTAGGCACAGCTTGGATAGATCTGACCCTTTTTCCATGAAAAACAACCACCTTTAAAGTTGAGGCAAGACATTTGCGATAGACTAAATATAACTCAGTGTGATAATAAATTTTGTCTTGTCCACTGGGCAATGCTTCGGGTACAACTGGGGGTACATTTACCACCGCAAGACATTGAAGTTCGCTAGTGTGGACTATTTTGTAGAATCTTTTTAAATCTGATGTATTGAAAATTTATTTTTCTGTAGTCGTGAACGTGGGAGCTGGTGCACGTTAAATATGTCTTCCTTAATGTCCTCACGTTTGAGGCCTCAAATGTCCTCACGTTGGCATGGTAAAGTTTGAAGAGTAGGGTGCTATCTCAGGTGTGACATCCTCATTTGACCGTGGTTCAAAATTGTGGTGTTATCCTCGAATCTTTCCCTTCTGGATGGATCTCGGACCATCGCCAATAGCCCGTTGTGTTGCTCCAGTGCGACGTTAATTCAACAACCTACCTCTTTTCCCATAGTAACGTGATTTTATGCTCTTAGCCTGAAGTTTCCTTCCTTCTCATCTTCACTTCCTTCACATCTTACTTCCTTAAGGTGTACATATACACTAGAAGATTTTTTTTTAAATTTTGCCTTTAAAAATCCAAATTTTTTACAATAGGTCATTGGTTTGTATCTAAACTCATTTCAGTTTGAAAAATTCAGATTAACCTAATCATTAGTTACCTAATTCAGATATAAGTAGTTAATTAGCATGATTTTGAACAGTGATACCTCAAATTCTAATTCGTTCACAATGACAATTCCTATTGGAACTTATTCCTAATATTCTTCTTCATGTTCTGACCCTCCATCAAGTTGCTAGGGAGGAAAGTTTTTTATACAATTGTTTTCACCAAGGAAATCTAAAAAATTAAGATTTTTTAAGGAATTGTGGCTTAAAAATCAACTAAAAATCCATTTCTTAAGCAATAACTTTGACTGAGGGTCGAAAACCATCCACTGTATTATATAGCTTATAATGATACAAAAATAATTATAATAGATCAATTCATTGTTGAGTTATCACTATTTGAACAAAGCATCCTATTGCAAAAACAGTTCTTCAGAAATCAAGTTTTAAAGTTTTGGAAACATGTTTGTACATGATGACAGTACTTAATGAACCTTGTAACTAGGAAACTATTTCGAATATTTACAAGAACTTGGTATCGTTTGAAAGCTATGGAGTTGGAAAATATTTTGAATTAATAAAAAAATATCGATATTATGTTCAATTTTCGTGATTTCTAGTGTATGCATACACTTTAACATCCGGAAACATAATTTCTCCATTAACTAATTCGTATAAAGCAGTTGCTTTATTAAAACCACGTCAAACATTACGATTAAATATTGTCCTATCCGTTTATCGGGTAGAGAATCGCTTTCACTGTTTACCCAACCTGGAATTTAGTTTTGAGAGAGAAGGTGCTCCCTTGCAACTGAGCAAACTCTTTCTCCTCGTAAAAATATTTGCTTTATTTATAAATCATCGGATAAAGCAAAGGAAGAAATGAAGTTTGGAACTTTATAGAAGGAAAAGAAACGGAGTACTGAACTTGGAAAATGATGTTGCAAATATTTTATGTTTTCTCGGTCCTGAGTAACACGTAGGCAAGGAGAAGAGCTCGATAGCATTTTCGGAGCTATAAAACAGATAAGAAGGGTAGTAAATGAAGATAGCGGGCTAGAAATAAATTTTATTCTGGGCTAACATTAAAATGATTTCAGATAAATGCGATTTTATGTATGGAAAGGACTTTTTAGATGTTGCTCTTATGAAGTATATTACTTTATAATAATATTTTAGACTCGTGTCCTGAGACGCTTGCTTAAAAAACCATGCATATCGTCGGCTTAGAGCAAGAACTCTTTAACTGACAAAAACAAATTTTATAGTTCAGGCGTTTAAAGACAAATTATTAGTTTTCAATTCAAAAATAAAATTCGAAACATTTTATTAGTATTATATTTTTATTCAGACAGATTAATCCAACAATGTTTCCTCATCATCATGAAAACAAGCATTTAGTGTCAGAAGACGCACATCCGAAGGATTGCAGGTAATGTGTTTCTGCTCTAAGCCGACGATATATCGTTTGTTAAATTGTTTCAGTACATTTATATCGTCCGTCGGCTTAGAGCAGAAACTCATTGACGAAACCAAATTTTATCGTTCAGGTGTTTAGAGACTAACTATTAATTTTTGGGTGAAAAATAAAAATTCTAAACATGTTCTTAGCGTTATATTTTTCTTCAAGCAGATTAAGTTTTACAATGTTTTCATCATTATGGAAATAAGCATTTAGTGTCAGAAAACGCACTTCCGAAGAATTGCAGTTGATGAGTTTCTGCTCTCAGACTACGATATATCGTTTGTTAAGTTGTTTCAGTGCATCTCTATTGTCGGCTTACAGCAGAAACTCATTAATTGACAAAAATTGTTTTTACTGTACAGGTGTTTGAAGACTAGCTATTAGTTTTTAGGTAAAAAAATGCAAATTATAAATATTTTTATAGTGTTATATATCTTTTAAACAATTCGATATGACAATATGTATCTTATTATGAAAATAAGCATTTAGTGCCCGAAAAATGTCAGTTAATGATTTTCTGCTCTAAGACGACGATATGTATATTTCTTTAACGTATGAGGCTCAGAAATTGAAATTAGTTGTATATAGAAAATGGTAATATAAAATTAATCACTACTTAATTTTTGCTTCATACAAACCAAGTCGGGCTGTTTCCTCAGCAGTTTCGTAGCGTTGTCGAACAGCTTTTTGAGTTTAGTCCTGGTTCATGTGCATATGTTCTTTCCTTTACCGATTGTTCGTCTCGTGACAGATTTTGATGTTCTGATGATTGGAATTCGATTAAAAACTGGTCTTTTGCGAAATATTCTATACTAAATTTTACTTCTACGATTCTGAGGTAACGACATAGCGAGCTGAAAATAGCTGCGTTGACCTAGAAATTCCAGACAGAATAACCCGGGCAAATTTTATCACGCCAGAGCTAAGCCTCAGCGTTCGAGATTTATCTATTTCAGACAAATATATTTCTGCTTTATATATATCTAAGATACCCCTGAAGCCTCAAATTCTCAAAAGCCATGGATTATGACCTAATACAGGGTTTTTAAAAGTTTCTTCTGTGATTTGCAAATAGTTTATCAAAATAAACGTGATTAAGATCTTAAATTTTGTGTGGAAACCTAATGTTAGTTACAGGTTCTAAGCATCATAATCATGTTGCCATTGTCTAAGGAATAACAACACTGAAAACCTTTTATTGAAAATGAGTTCAATAATTTTCAGAATAAGTTCTCTCTATCTACATAATATCGACACATTTCAAAGTAGTTTAGTTTAATATATTTCTCTACTAATTTTATCATGAAATTGCTTCTGTTGCCACTTTTTGGTAAAGTGCAGAGTCTAATGAATTCAAAGAATAAACTCGGGCATTCGATATTTGTATTTAATGACTTATTTTACAACAGAAAATTAAATTTAAAGAATCACTGACAATCTGAAAAATATCTTTCTTCATTTAAATTGCACCATTTAGGTTTCTCAACTACAATAATACGAGTATTATGAAAACGCATCCAGGCATTGACATAGTAAAAACTTCGAGCATCAATTTAACTAAGTAATAAGGAGGTATACGATGGCTTACTATCTAATACATACATGTTTTAGATGGTGAGTCATGAAATTGCTTCTGTTCGAAACCTTTTGGTAAGGCGTAGTCTAATAAATTCAAAGAATAAACTCCGGCATTAAACATTTGCATTTGTTTACTTATTTAACAGCAGAATGAAATTCAAAGAATCACTGATAATCTTTGAAAAATAATTACCTTCATTTAAATTGCACCATTTAGATTTTTACAACCACAATAATACAAGTATTTTAAAAAACGTACAAGTATTGACATAGTAAAAACTTCGCGCGTCAAATTTATTTAATCCTCCCGTTGGTTGTCTCGACGAGGTATCTCGTCATGAAAACTTACCAGATCCTAATGAACGAGATATCTCGTCATTAGAAGAAAGTTGACCAGATCATCTTGATCTATTCATCAACAAAAAATAGGCAATATCTTAATGACGATGTATCGTTAACAAAAATCGGCAATATCTTGATGACGATGTGTCATTAACAAAAATCGGCAATGTCTTGATGAAGATGTACCATTAACAAAAATCGGCAATGTCTTGATGAAGATGTGTCATTAACAAAAATCGGCAATACCTTGGTTAAACAAAATTGGTTAAATCTTGATGGATGAGCTATCTCGTCAAAACCGCTTCGAGGGTTAAGTAATAAAAAGGTATGCAATGACTCACCATCTAATACAGACATCGACACGTTTTAATTTGTCTCCGAAAGTTTCAAAAGTTTAGGAACAACTTTAAAGGCCGAAATTCGACTGTAAAAGGATCGGAAGCTAATTTATTTCGAGGACTGCCTTCTGCGTCTCAACAGAATGGCGAATTTTAATTTAAGGTTACCCAAAAGGGTCTTGTCATTTTCTATTTGGCAGGAAAAGTAGGGTCGTTTGTGGAAAGGGAATCTCCTCACCCGGGTAGGAACCCCTCTCTGCCCATTAATCTTCCAAAGGTTCGTCTCAGGTGCAGAAATATTCGAAATGGGGCAATTTTACCCGAACCTTTCAATGTATAACACGACCTCCCTTCTACTCAGATGGGTCCTTTTAGTAATTTTCGTAATGTGTTTTTCAATTTGATCTGAGATTCTAGCTAAAAAGAAAGTTAGATAGCTCTTTATTAGGACTAGGATTTTGATGACTCACAGCGCTAGAAAATTTCCAATGAAAATTAATTTCTAACCCAGAAAAACTATAAAAAACTGCCCTGGAAATTTACATTCTTTGCAAAATTTTTCGTAAAAAAGTGCCTGACATAACAAAAATCTAAGCATCCTTATAAAAAATACTTTAAAATACAGTTTAATCTAACAGTTTTCTTGCCAAACTGAATACACTTGCTTTGAAAAGAAAAACAAATCCTATGGAAGAAAATAAGAAAATGCAACTTACATTTAAAAATTTGAGTTCCTGTGTCAGATTGAATTCTAATAATTTGATTTATTTGAAGTTTGAATTTCAAAAATTTGTGATTGAATGTTTTTATTTTGCTATGACAAGCTTAAAGTATGTATTTCAACATCCTAGAGGATGCAAAGCAGAAGAAAATAATGTGCATATTTTCTGAAGAGAATGATTCCTATTGTTTCATATTACCAATTAGCTACGTCTCTTCAGTATCGTAAAATTTCACCAAGGGAAGGTTTCCCTTTATACTAGGTGAGAAATAATGTTTGGGGGAAATTCATTCAAAAATGCCTTTTTCTGGAACATATCCCCAAAAAATGCAAAATGGCATTAAAAAATGCATTACAATGACCGAAAAAGTTGCAAACAGTGACGTTTCACGTAGAATAATGAAAACTACATGAAAACGCCCTAACAAAGGCACTTAATTCGTCTTAGATTTTTGTTTCTATTCACTCGAATAACGTCAGCCTTGCAAAAGAAAAATGCAAAATCATCAAAACGCTAGCTTTACTCATTACATATTAGTTAAGATTTCTTTAAATTATTAAGATTTCTTTCCGTCGTTGTTGCTCTGACTTTTATGATTTTAGAAGCGAAATATGACCCATTGTTATCGTATAGATATTACCTAATATCAAAGTCTCTAATTTGTCTGCTGTAAAGATTGTCACGTTGAACAGACGAAGCAGTTTTTATGAAATTAATTTTATTACAACAATAATGATAGAATACCAATCTTAGGATAATAACACTACCTTCTGCCACCTGACTGAAAATATAAGTATTTTATACTACTGATTGTCGGAAGTGCAAATGATGTCCCATGTAACATTCGAGTCTTTTGGAATAAATGAATAAGTAATCAAATTAACAGAAGCAAAACTAAAAGCATGATCAATTCAGCATGGTGAGATTGAGTACAGAACTCAGGTCATCAGAGTAGAATACTAACGCTCTACTACTGAGACATGAAATGTTCTAGATATCATTATTTCCACTTTCGGTTAGGTAATACTATAGATGTGAAACATAAGTAGACTGAGCATTGCTAATTGAGAGGAATTTCAAAAAGTGTGAACAACATGACGACTAATAGTCACGTGACTGCTCTGAAAAATTGACTTGGTTGGCCGATATACCATCTTATCGCCTCGTTTTGGCGATATAGCATCTTAATACAGTGTAGGTGTGTGAATACGCCTTTCTATAGAGTGACGACAAAAATGGTGAAATCGTCAAAATATATTTCTTTATAGCTGGTACCAATCAGATGATGAATTAGTGGATGGGCGTGTTCTTTTGTCCCGTGGACCAATCAGATGATGAATGTTCGGTTTCACCCTGCAGACGAAAGTAGTCTAAGAGTCACGTTATTACTAGTTTTGATCACATGATCCTGGATACAAAAAGGGTGGCATTGCTCACTCTACTTTTATATTTCCTCTATGGTAGAACAAAATACGTATCTTTCTAGCTGGGAGTCAGAAGTTTTTGCTCTTATTCTGCAAGTAGCCTTCTATCATTTCTGCTGCAATAAAATTACTCGCGGCAATATGAATAGCTAGACTTACACAAAAGGCTCGTTATACACATTTATACCCTAGTGAATAGTGTAAAAGCATAAATAATGAATAATAAAGAAGATAATAACACGATAATAAATCTCATTTAGCTACTTCTGTTGAACTAAACGTCCATCAAGACGAAATTAAATAACAAATAGTGATACTTGTCAACCACGATTCCCAACCTTTAAAATCTTTTAAACAAAATACATTCTTTCATGGCCCGCATCTGCACTTATCTGACACGTCACAACAACCTATGGTACGTTATTTACAACATACCATACATTCTTTCAACCGAATTTCAGTCTATTGCAACATTCATCCCAAAATAACTCCACAACTCAATCTTATTTAAAGTACATCGATTAGATACAAAATAAATGCAGCAAAAGAGTGCTCCGCCTTAAAATACAACTAATTCAGGCAACGGCGCCTTTCCCTTCACAGGACATGCTTAATTATTCACCTCCGAAACTTCTAGTCTCGGAATTCAAAAGGCGATTCAATTTTTAATTTCTTTGGAAAGTAGAAACGGGCTACTTAAGAAACTGTCTTTAATGAAGATTTAATGGAATGACGTCGTACTCGGGACGCCTCTACATACTTCCATTAAGTTTAAACTCTATCGGAAGAGAGTTGAAGCCTGGTATCGGAAGTTGCATTCTAAGGGGTAGTTGCAACTGTTGGAATCAGCGTCGAAATTTAAGCAATCAAGGCAGTTTTAACTGGGGAACTAATTAATTACTGGGAGTAGGGATACTGAGACAGCAGAATCAAACTTTGACGCGTTTCTTAGCAATGGCTGGTTTCGAAATGTTTCTGAAACAATTCGAAGTTAACTTGGGATCTTTTATAGCCCTATTATTGGCTTGACATTTCTATTTTTTATGATACAAGTGTATTTTTATTTCATTCTTGATTTCTTCCATTTATTATTCACTGTTTATAAAGCTTAATTCTTTTCCAAACTAAGAATTTAGTAGTCTGCTTTTCGCCGGGGCACCACGAGAGGTGCTGTCTAAAGTGTAAATTTAACTCTCCAAGTGGTTTCAACGAGATATTTCGTTAATCAAAACCTGATCAATTATGTTAATGACAAGGTATCTCGTCTTCAAGATCTGGCCAGTTTTTTTCTAATGACGATCTATCTGGTCCATCAAGATCTGGTCAGTTTTCTTTTAATGACGATGTAACTGGCCCATCAAGATCTGGTAAGTTTGTTTCTAATGACGATGTATCTGGCTCATCAAGATCTGGTTAGTCTTCATCTAATGACGATGTGTCTGGTCCATCAAGATCTAGTTAGTTTTCTTCTAATGATGATATACCTCGTCAAGACAACCACCACAAGGAGTTAGATTAAAATATTAACTCTAACATTCCTGTTTGGATGAAAACTTTGGCTTACTTTGAATTACTTTTATCTGAAGCTTAAATACTAGTTCAAACATAATAACCATAACAACTTGTTCAAAAGACGATGTTTAAGTAATGATGTTACATAAGAAGATAGATATTATTGTAAATTACTTCAATTGGAAATTGAGTCCTTATGAATGTAAGACACTTAAGCTGAATTAACTTAGTAATTTAACCCCACATTTGTGTAAATCTGAAAACAATGGACTTTACCGAGATAAAAATTTCGGTAATCGCTTTCACAAAATAAATTTATTATACTATTATGTAACAATTCGTTATGAATGTTTTAACATTTAGAAAGCTTTTCCAAATTTGTGATGTTTTAGTGTCTTTAAGAGTTAGTTTAAGTACTTATTTGTATCATATCTCATATCTCTCATATGGTTGTTTTAATTTTATGGTGCTGGGGCCATATTTGGCCAAGCTGAACCAAACGCAAAATTACATCAAGTAATGGACATACTCGTACACACACAATTAAGAGAGAAATAAGCCGAAGGTATAGGGGTAACCAGGAAAATAATTCAAAGTAATAAAAGTGTAATCTTTGATTACAAGAATAATCTTTGATTAATTTGTGCTTCTAGAGATTAGTATTATGGTGACTACTTCCAGACAAATAGACGCTGTACTGAATACAAAAGGTGATCCAACTCCTTTTATCAATAAAACTATTAATTTTTAAATTTTTTATTTCATTTTTGAAAACATAAAGCACATCTTCATGTCCTATTCAATAAAAAGAGATCAGTAAACTAAACAAGTTTCATTTTTGCTATTCTTAACTCTGGTTACAGCAAAACCTCACTAAAGCAACTACCTATTCTGGGGAAGAATTGATTAGAATAAATAAAAGCCATGAGAAAGCATCTGACAATCCTCATAACAGAACTTCCTCATAAGTCTCCCAAGTTTTTATTCAAAAATCCCATACTAATATCACGATTGAGTGTTTCAACATAACTCTTCGCTTGTAGCTCGTGTAACAAAAGACGTCTCTTTTTTATTGGACATTGAATTCGGTTGATGAAGTGAAGTGAAAAGGACACCCTCATCGATGTCAAAGAAAAACTTTTTCAGTTCTTTCCGCTTTGACTTCCCTTCAGTACTAATACCTCAGCATTCCCTCAGCCCATTGACGTATCAGGTCAGTTCGTCATCCTCTTACACTTATTAGTTTTTATCCTCCGCACACAGATGCTGCAAGCGAAAAACCCATTCCAGGTCCCAATACAAGGGAATCCCTCCGGGAATCGGCCAAATTGAGGAAATTTGCTTCAACAAACTGGAGCGTTGTTATGCTGGACGCAGCAGGCTGTCAGTGAACGTGCCGTTTAAGTTATGAGGGCACTTTCGTTTAAACAGCTCTATCTCATTTCCAGTATCGATCTCTATCGGATGGCACTCCCATCTATGCCCCAGACCCGGCAGCCCTGGAGTGTTTATGCCATTGGATAATTTTATCTTTCCATTGAAACTCGGAATAAACATCGCGTGTCTGAGAGGGTTGTTTTAGTATGATCACTGCATTGACAAAGCATGGCATAAAAGAATTCTAAAGTGCTCCGAGCAGTCGCCTTTTTTCTGTGTTGTGTAACAATTTTCCACTCTCGGTGGATTTGCCAAGCGAAATGGCGGTAGTGTTTCTGCAGCGATGCGGGTTTCCGGTATGTCTGATGGCTTGCTTTTCGAGTACGATTTCAGCACAGCCAATAAAAATCGAAAGAATAAATTCCGAATTGATATATGATAACTGATTTGCCAACACCAATTGGATTAAACGCCAAACGTTGACAAAACGGCGGCGATAAACTATATTTAAGGTAACCCCGATTTATTTCTTGCGAGAGAATTTGGTAGGTAGGTATTTTAATTAACGTTGCACTGGAGCAACACAATGGGCTATTGGCGACGGTCCGGGATCAACCCCCGAAGGGAAAGATCTGAAGGAAATACTACGTAATTTTGAACCACGGTCAGATGACGAGCGAGAGCATTTAGACAACAGAAGTAAAATCTTCGCAGACCGCCTGGTTTGTTTGTACTAAAAGTCCATCTCAGGAAAAAGAAACACGGACATTCATTTAAACCACTTAATGCTTCGAGGGATATCGTGTACAAATTTTAGTCATCCTGTTTTCTAAATTCTCCAAAGTGAACTGCATTATAAATTTAATCAATTGCTGAATGATCGAAATTATAAAAAGAAAATTACGCTTACATTATAGTATATTACAAGCAGAACTGAAAAAAATTATTGTCAAAAAAGTAAACAGAGAACACATAACAGACGACCTGTAAGATGCACTTCATTAGAAAATCATTATATAACTAAAATTCTGTTTGAGTTTCTGTTCTATTGGTTGGGTCTTATGACACAAGATCCATGTTTGGCCAAATTGAACCAAATACATGACAACGTCAAGTAATAGGCTGACACACAAGGAAAACTATACTGACACATAAGAGATAAGTATACATAGGGATAAATGTACAGGAATTGAACGTGTGCCGCCTACAACTCGAAGGTATATTAGTATGTGGAAAAAATTATCTTTTTCAGGTCGAGGGATGTTTCGTTTTTAATGCTCATTTAGATTGCCATAAGTTGAGGTTTTAGGATGTATTGACTGATAAATAGTAGTTATTTTTTTATTTTATGTCAATGAGCTCCGAATATATACTTGTCCGATGCATTCCTCCCTTCTGAGTCAGTAAAACTTTCATTGTGTGTGTGCCTATTACTTGATATTGTATGTCTTATATCTGGCACAGCATGGCCAAATATGGCCCTTGCGCCATAAAACTCAAACTAACCAACCGAATATATACTCTTCTTTGGACATCAATATGACCGAAAAATTTAGCTATCATTTATATTTGTAAAACCAATTTAAATACTGTAACCATATTCCTTACCAAACACATAGTAATACGGGAAAGCGACTTTTGAAGTCATATTTTTCATACTTCAAACCGTGTAAAATCAGCTTTGACTATACATCAATGATACATAATCACTTTAGAATCCGGATTAACCCTTTAAGTGTTTTTGATCAGATATTTCATCCATCGAGATCTGATTAATTTTGTTAATAACGAGATATGTCGTCATCAAGGTATTGCCGACTTTTTGATGATGACGAGATCAAGATCTGGTCAGCTTTCTTCTATTGACGAGATATCTCGTCCATCAAGATTTAGTCATTTTTGCTAATGACGCGATACTTCGTCGAGACAACCACCAGGAGGGTTAAATTTCACACTTTTCATATTTCAAACCTTGTAAAATCAGCTCTAACTATGCATCAATGACCAATCACTTTCGAATCAGCATTAAGTATATTACCTTGTGCAACGATTGTGTTGGTTCCAGTGCGACTTTAACCCCCTGGTGGTTGTCTCGAAGAGGTATCTCGTCATTAGCGGAACTGACCAAATCACCTGAACGACGTGACCATGGTCACGACGTTCAGGTGATCTGGTCACCTGAACGATCTGGTAACCTGAGAGATCTCGTCTGGTCATCTGAACGATCTGGTAACCTGAGAGATCTCGTCTGGTCATCTGAACGATCTGGTAACCTGAGAGATCTCGTCCATGGATAAATGATGGACGAGATCTCTCGTCATCAAAAAATCGGTAAGACCTTGACGAGATATCTCGTCATTAGCAAAATCGGGCTGATCTAGATGGATGAGATATCTCATCGAAACCATCTATCAGGAAAACCATTCAACTACCCCATCCCCTTGTGCAACGAAAATCTAAATCATTGCTTCACTTATGAGTAATGTCGTTTCTAAATAAATGTTAACTAAGATTTGATTGTCTGTAGTAGGGATTTCTGATTATTCAATGGAATCGGTGCATCAGGACCCTGAACGCTGGCTTATCACGCCTATTGCGTTCAAGTTGCTGCAGCTCAAATAGTTTCCTGAAGTACGTTGAGATAAGAACTTGGGTGGGCGGGAGATTAGATAAATTGAATTACCACTCACTCCGGAAGTCATACAGCTCTGGCTTTGTAATACAAAGATAATTCAATTTTTCTCATTTCTAACCTTTTGGAGGTATCAGCCAGAAGAGATAACACTGATTAAGGTAAGACTGTTTCTGCACATCTGCTTAGTCTAATCCAAGAAACAGCTGATATGCAGCAGAAATAATTTAGTCAGGCAGATTCATTAATTGCATACCAGTTTTGTTTATTAAACCTCAAGATTGTTTAGCTCATTTATAAGATCCTCATGCACGGTTGATGTTCGATAAGTATTTTATGACGCCTTTTCATATTGCATTACATATGGTTTGTAGGATCTGCGTGTGTAAGTCATGATCAACCCAATTTGGTATCTTCATTCAGTCGCTCTGCGCATAGCGACTTCTGATATAACATTACCGTGTAAGAGTTGATCACGGATCGTTGCGCGTGCTTTGTGTAATCAAATCACGCCCCGGTCACCACTTTATGGCTAAGTATGTGCTATTACTTGTAGCCATATAAATGTACAGTCTGGTTCAATGAATACATCTGCAGATGTAAAGTCTCTTTAATCCAAATTTAACAACCTTTGTATAAAATTAACGAGTATCAAATATAATTGGCTGCTATTCTTCCAGCTTCTTGCCTCAAATAAAGGTTTTAATGTTCACGTGCATGTATCATGTCCAGATCGTCTTTGATCGCTGATCGCCGCTCATGGGCAATGACATCATGGGATTTCCGTGTAGTGTAGTATGGCTTTTCTCCCATAACACACGTAATAACTAAATAATCTCATCGATTGGTTGAAAGAATCCTAGAGAGATTCTATTTGCCAAGAAGGTCAATAGTAATAGCAGGCTGCATATATAGATGGATCTACAGGTTGTAGTATAAAGAGCATAGATCTGCAGGTTGTAGAACGAATATATGCGTGTGAACCCTTCAGAGGATTAACCCTCTCGCTGCTTAATTTTTTTTATCAAAATAGGTTAAAAAATATTGCGTATTCTTTTATTACATATTTCAAATCTACATATATTTTAGAGTTAAAATATACAAAAAATTTCTGTAAAAGAGTTTTTTTTTCAATATAGAATTAGATCATAAAAAAAAAGGTTGTCGGAATATTGAAATTGAAGAATAATCATATAAAAGCAAAATTTTGGAAAATTAATCTTGGTTAAATTATGATTTATTTTATGAAAAACAAAGGTAAAACGTATATTTTGCACCACTGTCGAACGTTTTGAAAAGAAAATGAATCTTCAGATTCATCACTATCCGCAGAGGAATCCGAGAAATTCTCATCAGTTTCGCTATAACTATCTTCAATATACTTGAAATCAGAGTCAGAACTGCTATCAGTGTCGGAAATATTGTCAGGAATGTAGGTTCTATCACTCGCGAAACGCTTCCTGCCAGACATCTTTGAGCTTTTTAAAGAGCGCGCAAAATACTGCAAAAAATGCTTGTATATTTCGCAGAAATGTGGACATCTATCGCCATCTATTAACCCAGATTTGAATAAACAATTAAACATCACAGAAAAGTCAAAATGAAACCATGAACGGGGAAAGAGCGGGTTGCGCAAATTTTGCTACTTCTACGTTGCCCGCGGAAATCGCGGGATGCGCAGCGATAGGGTTAAGGAACCATTGTTTTGGTCCCAACTGTATTCAATTCTTTAATGTCTTCTATCTTAAACAAGTTCTTCATAATTTATTTAAGAGCATCTGAACATGACAGTTTGATTATATAGTTATCAACAGCTATTCCTTTTATGTCGACTTTATCGAAGCAAATTTAGTCATGTCGCAAATCTTCAGCCCTTTCCTTAGAAAAAGTGAGAGTGCGTGCGTGATCAAATCTATTCGAGGTAATCCCATTAAACGCCTAATTTGAGTCCATGGCATGGCTCCCCCACTGAATGTCCACCAATACCATGATAATGGGGCCCCAGAGCTGAAAGCTTAAAAAGTATTTGTGTTGCAATGCTTAGTGTTTTTTTATTTATAATACAGATTATTTAATTCTGTTTAGTTTTATTATACATGTGTTCAAATCAAGAGAAAAGTATGCATTTGGTACAAATTACACATTGATTAACTTAGTACTGGGGATCGTTTCCTATCCTGGTCTCGAAGATTGATATTAGGGCCCTGATCAATACACATAACTCCTGGATTTATTTCAGGGATTTCCTGTATGCATTTATCAAAGATCACTCATAATTATCACTCGGTGTAGAAATCTTGTTTTAGATTACTCTTATTATTTATAACCTCTATAATGTTTTTGTTGACAAATGCTGACTGCTGGGCCTTTAGACCACGTGGTCGCCAATATATTTTCGCAGTACAGTTAAAAGCCACTAGTTCAGGGCACACGTCCAAATGTTCACCAGCCAGGCTGTCCTAGGTCACACAAATTAGTCTGGACAATCAGAAGGTTCTATTTGGTGGAGATGCGCCCTTGAGACAATCGTGACAGTCTGAACTTGGCAACTGCTTCCCTTCGAGGAAAGTCTGGGACAACTGAAATGCTATTGCGGAAGTCTTTAATTAATTAATTAATTAAAACTTTAAATTATCGTTCCAAGTCTTTTTAGAGACAGCGAGAGACTTCGCTTCAAATTCTTTTCCACGCATTAGTTTTATATGTAGTTTTGACGAATGAAAAGTCAGACAAACTTTCTGTAGCACCATATCACCTTTTCTCGGCCAAGAGGTCCTATTTTCCGTTTCCCTGGAAACCTCAATGTACAAGCACCCACTGCAAATATATTGTGATAGATCTGTTAACCCTCCAGGTGGTTTAGACGAGATAGCTCGTCCATCAAGATCTGACCAATTTTGTTAATGACGAGATATCTCGTCAAAATACTGCCAATTTTTTGATGATGAGATCAAGATCTGGTCAGTTTTGCTAATGACCAGATACCTCGGCGAGACAACCAGGAGGTTAATAGTGTCCTGATGTCCTGAATCCGTGGACAAATATCGCCATTTAATCCGTCATGACAGTTTTCTCATTTGTAACGTAGAAAGAGACAGCGCCCGAAATCAAATTACTCGTAGAAATAAGGTTGAAAACCTTTGTTCCTAATGAATTAATTACTGCAATGATTAATTTTAAAACCCGTATGTTCACTAATTAGCTAATTAAATAAGTTCAGGTTTGACTTGAGTTTGAGTTGTAATATAATTCTGTCCGAGAAGTTTATGCAGGTCTTTCAATTGTCATCCAAAACTGCGAATCGTAACAAAGATCCAGACTAATCATTGATAAATTTTCAAACGTTTTGCTCTTTCCACTACCTAAATGGGACGATGATTGCACACAAATTGCATTAAATCACTCCTCAGTATTTTGCAACAAGTCAAGCATAAATGAGAAAAAAGTTTGAATCGCAGAATTTATTGCTCTCAAACAGAAAGGGTTCGAAGTAAACCGATAGAGTTTGATTGCTTAATCATAAATATTTTTGTGAGCTATATTAACAATTTTAATTTAGTGGTGAAGCATGAAGCTCTCCCATCAATTTTTCTCTCTCTCATTTGCTCAACTCATTTATTGAGTTCATTCGTTAAACTTTCGTTGTGGTCTTTGTTACGTTTCCGTTCTGACTTGAAATAAATTATTTCTCGTGGTGATCCAGTTTATGATTAATTTATATTCGCTGTCTGCGATTTAATTTAAGACTGCTGCATTGTCCCAGAATTTTTACCATTGTGGAGAAACTATTCGTTTTCTAGGTGGGGTGAACAATGTTTAAAGAATGTATGAATCTTTGAATCGCGACTCGAAATTACATCATCAGAAGCATTCAGGTGACTCGTCAATTTTTGTTAACTTGTCTCAAGGGATCCTTTGGAGTTGTCGAGGAGTTAAGGCTCTGCTTGACGAAATAAAGTTGAGATCTACTTTGATGAAACTTTAAATGATGACAGATCTAGATGGGTGTTAGCCACTAGTTGGCTGTTAATTATGAAAGTTGGTTTGGGTTTTATGGGGTAAGGGTAGCCTACCTTGTATTTGGCCAAGCTGTGCCAGACACGAAGTAGACAAGTTCAAGTAATGGACATACACACAAGGAAAGCTTTACTGACACAGAAGAGAGAAATATACCTAGAGTAAGTTGCAGGAATAGAATCTACACTGCCTACAAATCCCAGTTTACCAGTGCTGTGGGAAAATCCACTGAGCCATATTGATACAGTACGGAGAAAACTACCGCAATTGATGAGTCAGATTCATGATGACAACTCATCCAGTTTTCCATCATTTCTCTAACAGGGCTTTTTCGGCAAAATATCAAAAATGACAAAAATAGAATTTAGTGCCCTACAATCGTGTGATAACCAGGGCACCAAATCTGGGCTGTAGGTGGCCCAGACGATCCTACAGCCCAAATTTGGTGACCTGCAACTTCTGGCTTTTGAAGAAACTAAAAAATCGCCTCTGAAAAGGAAGATATTTCTGGATGCGATTCAGGAGGACAGGAGGTAGCTGATGGAGTTTCCAGCAATGGAATTTTCAGAGTGTTTTGAAAAGTGGAAGAAACGCTGAGAAATGTGTGAGATTCAAAGGTTGAAGCCTTGAAGGAGACTAGGTGCAAAAAGTTCTAGGTACAATGTATATTGTTTCATATGTGCATGGCTGGTCCGAACAGACCTCTTTCGGAAACGCGCAGACGCCTGCTTGACTTATAACAAGTTTTGGCCTTGTCGACCAATAGCATCTCTCCTCTAATTCTTTCAACCAATAGATTTTATTTAGTCATTATGCGTGGTATGAGGTAAAAGCAGTACTACGCCACTCGCAAATCTCGTAATACTCAGGGGGGGGGGAATTTCAATTAACGTCACACTGGAGCAACACAATGGGCTATTGGTGACGGTCCGGGATCAATCCCAAAGGGAAAGATCCGAGGACAACACCACGTAATTTTGAACCACGGTCAGATGACGAGGCAACACCTGAGCTGGCACCCCACTCTCCAAACTTCCACACCACGCCAACGTGAGGACATTTGAGGCCACGACAGATTTAACGTGCACCAGCCCCCTTTGTACACGACGGTGTTTGGCTGGATTCGAACTCGCAACCCTTCGGTTGCAAGTCCGTTACTCTTCCAACCGGGCCACCGCGGCCCCGTAATACTCAGGGATAGGTGGTTGAATTAACGTCGCACTGGAGCAACACAACGGGCTATTGGCGACGGCCCGGGATCAATCCCAAAGAGAAAGATCCTAGAACAACACCTCGTAATATTGAACCATGAGTTGATGACGACAACAGCGCCTTAGTTGACACCCACTCTCCACACTTCGACATCACGCCAACGTGAGGACATTTGAGGCCACCACAGATTTAACGTGCACTAGCCCCGTGTGCACGATGGTCTTTGGTTGGAACGAGTTTCCAACTCGCAACCCTCCGATTGTAAACCCTCTACTCTTCGAACTGGGCAACCGCGGCCCCTATAATTCTGAGAGTGAAAAGGTTGAGAATCTTTGGTTTAGTACAAGAAATTCTGATAACATTTTATTAGAATGAAATTGTATATAGACTGCGTACACTAAAGCAAAATTCCGTCAGTTCTAGTTATAAAAGGATGCGAATTTTGAAAAGTATGTATACAGGGTGAGTCTAAATTGTTTTTACAAAATAAGAGGGGTGATAGTACCCATCCAGACGAGCAATAATTACCATGGAACATAGGGTCGCATTCCAATCTGAGTGGCAGAAAAGAGTAAAATTAGAATTTCAACATGAACTTACAACAGTGTTGGGAAAGCGAATGAACGATACCAAAAGTTGCACAATCTGATTTATTGATCAGAGAAAAACTCACAGCAAGTGCTCGAAGTGGCGGCCACGCGTGTCGTTGCACAGTTCATACCGGCGAAGGAATGACTGGCTCTCGAAGATTCATGGTGTGTTAATTTTGTCTGCGGCAACACCGATTCTCGCTACGAGATCTTCAGCCGAGTCCATAGGCGTCTGGTACACTAAAAATTTCATGTGCCCCCATAAAAAAAAGTCCAGTGGGTTGAGGTCCGGTGTGCGAGGAGGCCAAGCCATAGGCCCACCACGTCCGATCCATCTTGCTTAGGAGATATGCTACGTAGGCAGATACAAAACGACGTCAGAGGCGATGACTTGTTCATGCTCGACGCGTTTCGACTTTACTCTTTTCTGCCTCTCAGAGTGGAATGCGACCCTTTGTTCCATGGTAATTATTGCTCATCTGTATGGGTACTATCACCCCTCTTATTTTGTAAAAACAATTTAGACTCACCCTGTACGAGATATATAAAAGCTTTACAACCTAATAGAAAGTCTGCTTGAGCCGCGGTAGCCCGGTTGGAAGAGTAACGGATTAGCAACCGGAGGGTTGCGTGTTCGAATCCAACCAAATACCGTCGTGTACAAAGGGAGCTGGTGCACGTTAAATCTGTCCGGACCTCAAATGTCCTCACGTTGGCGTGGTGTGGAAGTTGGAGAGTGGGGTGCCAGCTCAGGTGTGACATCGTCATCTGACCGTGGTACAAATTTACGTGGTGTTATCGAATATTTCCCTTTGGATTTGATCCCAGACCGTCGGCAATAGCCGTCGTAGCTCCAGTGTGGCGTTAGTTAAATACCTACCTACAAAGTCTGCTTTTTTCCCGTGATAATACAACGACACATTTGAATATATGTATAAAAAGGAATACCAAACAAGTCCCAACAATGCCCGCTGGTAGATGCTAGCGTGCATAATTTTATTTTGTATCGCGTTTTAAATTAAATTAGGGAATACAATTGCAGAGATCCAACCCTTCTTTTAAATGCCTTTTTCCCAGAAACACGATAGTGAGAATAAAAAAAACCCCTCTTTTATAGGGCTGGAGCATGACATTTTAATTTAGCCTCCGTTTTGTTGCGAAACGACTTTACCAAAACTGACAGGAGGAAATTTAAAGCTTAAAATCGCTTTTAGCTCTAAGCGAAAAATGACACTAGCAGGAGAAGGAAAACAAACACACACACAAAATGAAAGTTTGCATTTTCTTCTCGCTTAAAATTATCTTAATGAGAGAAAACGTAAATAGCGCAAAATAAAAATCCTTCCCTTCTCTCTGGTAACAAGAGCTTTACGCCCCCCGAAACATAATTAATCATCTAGTAATAGTCTGGGTCCCGACGCCATTTTAAGGCCTCGAAAGATTAAAAGTTTTTGTTGTGAACGGTTTGCGTTAAGAGGCGTTCTCTTCTTCCCTGAACAACAAATAGGGTGGATAAAAAAAGGGAAAAGGAACAAAGATTCTGGGGAAATGTTCATTATTAGCTATTTTGTAAATGCTTTTCTGTTAAACGTGACGCCATTCTGTTTACCCTGTTATGAACCTTGAGCGGGATTAAAAATATTAAATGTGCGAGTTGTGTTAAATAGAATTAATTTTGTGATAGTTATCGAGCGTAGAATAAAGTTGGGTTTCATTTTGAATAAATTTAGTTTTTACCTTTCATAGAATTTTCGATTGAGGCTTAAAATTTGTTTGAAACTACTTTTTATCTGTACTTTTAACTATAACATTCCTTTGAAAGTTGTTTCTAATAGAAGAATTCTAAGAAGTCTGAATTGGTGTTCCACGAATTAATGTTTTATACATACGTTTCTATTAAATGTGACGTCATTTTGTTGATCTACTTTATGTTGTATATCTTGTGTCTAGAGCAGCATGGCCAAATAAAGCCCTTGCACCATAAAACTCAAAATCAACTACACTGTTGACCCTGCTCAAACCGCTCTGAAAACGACAAAAGTGTGAGACATTATTTACGTTATAATCTGTTTCCTAATTATCTTTGTCACCGTGGATTTGCCCAACTGAGTTAGCAACAAGTAAGCTGTAGGCATCACAGATTCATTTCCTGTAATTTTCCCTGGGTGTATTTTTCTAATTCTGTATCATTAAAACTTTTCTTGTGCTTGTGTTCATTGTTTGACGTTGTGTGCCTTGCCTTTGGCTGAGTATGATCAAATTTGGCCATTGCGCTATACAACCCAACCAACCAACCCTAATTTTCCAAATAGACTCGCGCTCAGGTGTTGACCTCGTCATCTGAGAGTGGTTCAAAGTTACGAGACATCGTCCTCGGGTCTCTCCTTTGGGATTGATCCCGGTCCGTCGACAATAACCCGTTGTGTTGCTCCGGTGCGACGTTAATTCAACAACCCTCCCCCAGAATAGACTCGCTCAAAATCACCTGACTCAAATTCCATCTCGCCAGAACTGGACTATGGGGCATTTTTTCTCAAGTTAAATGTAGGTGGCGTTAGTGCTTCTGCGCCGATACGCGCTTCTTGTACGTATTCCGAACACATCAGTTGGCTTGTTTTTCGAATACGACATCAGCACTGCGCCAATTAAAATTCCAAATAATAAGTTCCCAATTGATGAATGATGGTTGATTGGTCGACACCAAATAGATCGAACGCCAAACATCGCCAAAAAAGCGACAAACTACATTTCAAAGTAATCCCGATATGTATGAGATAATTCGGACAATGGAAGTAAATACTCGCAGGCAATCTGGTTTGTTTACTCTAAAAATCCCTCATAGTCTTTTTCTTTGAACCTAGATTGTTCCAAGCGCCAAACTCGTATCCTTTCATGGGAATAAGTCAACAAAAGATAAACTGACTGGAGTAGAGAAAAAGAAATATACACACCGAGAGTTCAGTTATGATGCCTACTATTGCCATATATATCTACTTAGCTGCCAAATGCATAAGATCTCCAGTGGATGCACTGCGACTGCAACCCCGTCTCTCCAGGGAGAACACCTCATTTCTCTGATACCGTACCTCAGCGGCAGTAAAATGCTTTCAGCTGACCACAGCCAGGTCTATAATACGAGAGAAGAACGACGCAGCAAAAAAGCCTAAAATAAATAACCAAACGAGGGAAAGATTACAGTCCGAAGGGTCGTAAAATGCTGCTCCTCGTGATAAGGTTGTTTGTTGGTGGGAGATCCCCTTGGCCTGGTGTCGGTATTCTGGACTTATCTCCAATCCCCGGTGGGATTTCGACTGCAGCTAAATGCAGGTAATGTCTTCAGTCGGTGGCAGAGAAGCAGGAAGGGGATTCGTATTTTTGTATAGCTGGGTGCGCCCTAATCAAATGCCCGTGAAATTACCCTGGGCTGTAAGTTAGGTGGCCTCGGTTATCTTACTCGGATTGGACTGTATTTTGTATTATGAGTGCAGCACACGCGGTGGGGCATTCACTCTTTTTGTTCTAAGTGGATACTTGAATTGATGACTTGTTCCGCTATGGAAAAAGGGAACGACGAAAATTGCTTTCGGGCAATCCCACTTTTTGGCTGTTTGGGATGCTCGTCTGGGACATCTGTCAGAATTTAATTTCCTTTCAAGCTGTCCATGAGAGATGGATTGTTTTACTTCTTTATTCCGAATCTTTTCACGACCATCTGTCAGTTACTCGATTCGATTCCTTCTTGGATGCATTTCTCCTTTCTGTGTGAGTAAAACTTTTATTGTGTGCATCTCTTTTAGGTGAACACGAGCTTCAAGGACATGAAGTACTCTGGTGATCTTTTCTTTTCCCATGGGGTTTACTGTCTATATTAAACACGGGGTTCGCGTTCCCAAGCAATCGTTGTCTGTTTCCTTCCCCCTATTCTATTCCCCTATCACTCTTTTTTTCCTTTTCACGACATTCTTTTCTTGGTGCTGTCTTGTGTTTGGCGCAGCTTGGCCAAATATGGTCCTTGTGCCATAAAATCCCAACTAACCAACTGCCAGTTACTCTGCTTATGAGTTTGGTTAACCCTCCTAGTGTTTCGACGAGATATCTCGTCCAAGATCTGGTCTATTTTGCTAAGGGCGAGATATCTCGAAGAAACAAAACTATACTATTACTCCAAGTGAACATCAAGATACAAGTATTAAAAAGAAATTGCCCCTTGTTCAGAACTGGTGACAGTTTGGAACAAGTTTTTGCACAAGAGACTGGCCACTACAGGGCAGTTTCAACGCGAAGATAAACCACCAGGAGGGTTAAATTTATTCAACACGTTACATATTGTGTTAATAATTCCTTTGTTGAAGGGTATAATATCAAGACAACGTAACCTAGACGACCGAGTTCAAAGGATAGCGTGCAAGTCCCACAGCGATGAACTCCTGATCATTCAAAAGCTGATCATCCATAGAGACACCGATACTATCTGAAATATGGAAAGATGCTGATACATTACATATTGTACATAAAATATACTGGCTCCAAATGGGTTTAATTTCGCTGAACCTAAAGACTACAGCAATAGAAGGTGTCTGTCCATATCTTCCAAATAAATTGAGCTAAATATCGTCATCACAGTGATTTCCTATGATTTCAAATAAAAACATTCCATGCAAGTTTAGTGTTATATTTTTACATTCACCTGAAACAACTTTATTTTTCTTCTCTCTGCGAATGATTAGGTTAGTTTCGTCACTGAAGATTATTAAAACTTCGGTTTATCAGGAAAATTTCATAAGGCTCTTCGGTTAACTAAGGAATTTTAAAGGAAGAAGTTAATCCCTAATTATATCCTATTCTCTCGAATCCCTTTTAATGAACGCTGGGGTTACTTCGAGTGTTACTGAGAATCCACACAATGCGGCATTTAAAAGCTCTAGTGGCTGAGTAAACTCGAGTGTTTTTCCAAAGCTAAGCGCCTTAACAGTGCACTTCGGTCGTAAGATTTAATTTTGTTTGGAAGGGGGACTCTGTCTATAAAACACTTCTTTCCTATTCCCTTATTATCTTAATAGTCCTCTTTTATTAAAATTTTCCACAATACTCACGATCTGGGCATTGGAGACGCGTCTTTAGACTAGCAGACTATTTCGTTACTAATCCCACAAGAATGAGAAACGCACTCATTAAAATCCAGAAACTAATTTCTGCCATGGCTAGTTCCGAAGTTAATCAAAAAGTTCTTTTTCATCAGCGGAGAGTTCCACCGCATTCTTTTAAGTTCATTCATTTAGCGCCACTTAGGAGTAATTTATTTCTGGAAAATTTCTTCCCCTGGCATCAGATCGCGGACATCTTGGCTCAGGCGTTTAATAATAATACTAGTAATAATCCCCGGGATCTGGCAACAGCCGTAGCGTAACCATGGAGACGGCGATCCGCCATTTTGTTCTTCATTATCAACGCTCTTGCGTCGAGTTAACGTGAAAAATTAAAGGCGTTGCGAGAATTATAATTACACTTCGCCATGGCAGGATTCCCCTCCAACAGCATTTCCCAATTTATTGTGTGCATCCCTTATTATTGAACGGGAAGCCTGACTTTTATTTATGTAATTTTTTCCCTTCTTTTTCGTTTCTGTTGTGTAAGTAAGTCTCGGAACAGTTTTTCAACTCTCATGAATTGTTTTTGGTTTTTGGGTGTGTGTTTGGAATATTTAATCGCTTGCCTCTACAATTCAGTAGATTCGTCCTTAGCGTTTTTGCCCCCCAAAACTGAAAATTTACATGCAAATGACCAGTCATGAGCTTCATTTACGTAGTTCATGAGCTTCGCATCATGAACTACGTAAATGTTAAGAAAAATGGACATTTTGATCCGATATACGTTGGTTCTTAAAAGATTGTTATGAATGGTTTCTAGTTTAATATTTGCGTAATGAAAGGGATTTTTGTTAAGTTTAGTTCGCATTTAGAAGCATTAAAAGACTACTCTAATTCCCCGACAAAAAAAATTAGAAAATATGGTGCAATTTTGATTATTTTGTTTAAAAGCTTTAAATCTATAATTTTTGAAAACTGAAAAACAATCTTGTTTAATTGGCATTATATATATGTATTCAGTAAAAAAGAAGTGACATACAGATGAGTATAGTCACTTTGGTACCAAAATAAATTTCAGAACATGCCTATTTCCAATGCACGGTAAGAGGAATTTACTTCATATTTAAACCTATGTTTATGAATTTATGAGAAGCAAAAAATACAAGCTACTAATGTTACTTTTACTCTTCTGATATTCTATATTTTATATTCATTGGTAATCACTTAAAATGTTTAATAGCTCTAAAATAAATTTGATTTCTGTCTGCTTCGTGACATTTTCTAGTTTAAGATTCAAAGTCGAGGATGATATTAATTTATAATAATTCAAAGCAAGAACGGGGATGCAAATAATCATGTACTTTTCTAGAAAAAGGGCTAATGTCTAAATTTACTCATATTTATTTGTCTGCACAAATCACTCCAAGGTGATAAAAATTGTAATAGAATAAGTACCAAGGTCTTTCTGTCAGTACATTCTGAAAGAATCGAAACATTGGAAAGGATTTCTTGTACGCTGTATTAAAAATTAAAGTAATAAAATTTGCCTCAAATCAGATGTTACTAAAAAACTTGCAAAATGGACAGTGACCCTTTTCTACCAAGGTACAGAATTATTATATGATTATAAATAAGCATATTATTTGTTCATTAGAATTCGGTTATTTAACCCTCCTGGTGGTTGTTTCGACGAGGAGGTATCTCCTCATTAGCAAAACTGACCAGATCTCGTTGGACGAGATATCTCGTCATTAGAAGAAAACACTATCACGATCAATAGAAGAAAACTGACCTCTTGATCTCGTCATCATAAAAAATCATAATAATAATCATCATAATAATAATAATCGTCATCATAATAATCTCATCAATCTTGATGAGATATCTCGTCATTAGCAAAATTGGTCTGATCTTGATGGACGGAATATCTCGTCGAAACCACTTTAGGATTAAAGAAAGGGATCGAGGG
Source organism: Meta bourneti (assembly GCA_933210815.1). Classification (NCBI taxonomy): domain Eukaryota; kingdom Metazoa; phylum Arthropoda; class Arachnida; order Araneae; family Tetragnathidae; genus Meta; species Meta bourneti. The sequence continues at coordinate 86,104,436 of OW119923.1, read as the reverse complement.
AATTATGCAAAGCGGATTATTATTTCATTGTCTTAATTTGTGTACCTACTGCAAAGATCAGAAAATATATTTTCATCACCACAGTCACTGAACATTTTCATGGTACGGCTGATTTCTTTATGACCCCAGACTCTAATGCTTTGAACCAAAAGTGCCCGTTCACCACAAATAAATATTACATCCACCATTTTGCATCTCGCGTTCAGTGGTGCACGTACATTTATTAAGTCGACTTCTACATTCAACAATAAATCACTAATCCAATCAAACGGTTACTCCAGGGTATTCGCTACGCTCTCACAAAGACCCCTAACAAGCCGAACAACGCCTCCCTCATTCACAATCCACGGATCCAAGCCGACCCCTCCGTCAACAATCCCAATATGTGCCATGACACGTACGTCATATTTCCTCTTTTTTAACCTGCTTTCCTTTTCTGTCTGCCTTTCCAGCTACCATTTTGTGTCCTAGGTGGAATTCGTGGATAAAGCCAGGGATTTGACGAACAACAACGGGACCTGGACTAATAAAGTCCTGCTGGTTCAGCTGTCCGGGGGATGGGGTGGGGGGGGGGGAATAGTTGGGGGCTCCTGCCCCTTTAACGATAAATTAAAGCTGTTTCACAGGGGATTGGAGGACGAGTGTATAGTGCGATTGGGCGGCAGTGTCAATACTGTTCTTTAGAAATTTTTCCTCCCCTGGCCATTGTCAGCGGCTACAACGCGAGGTTTCTGGGCTGCTTAGTGAGGCGACATATTGGCCACCCCTGAAACGGGGATTTTTCCCTGGTGCGATTGTTGAAATATTAAGGTTGGGTTCTTGTTGGTTGTGTGGTTGTTGCCAAATACTGTGGAAGCTTCTTGTAAGATTATAGTCCAGATCTTTCACTTCTGGATTGATCCCAGACCTTCGCCAATAGCCCGCTGTGTTGCTCCAGTGCGACGTTTGTTCAACTACCTACCTATAATATGGCTCCCGGGATAACTAACACCATCACACAAGTGTCGTGAGACACTGCTAAAGTTTAAATAAGGGTGGTTAGGATGAATAGAGCATGCCGCCCAGGCATGTCTATCCAGAATGTTAGAGCATATTATATCTATTTATTATTACATCTGTACATTGCTACATATATACAGTAATTACATCTATATAATCATAGTATGGTACACTATACATACAGCATGCAAAACGAAAGTTAGTTTAACAAGTTTGTGAAATTAGCACCGATAGAAAAACTACCACTATCATATCCAGACTGAGAACAGGACATTTAAAAGGCATGAAAATTAATAGTGATGGAACCAGAACGTATAGACATAACAACTATCTGGGCGTTGAACTCACACCTAATCATATATTCACCTGCACTGCAATAGTAGCTGCTCTTCAAACCATCGATTACCATCCTGAAGAACAGCTTTACGGCGAAAAACATCGCCAAAGCTGCGAAAAATGCACATGGCGATATCTGACTCAGAAATGGACACAAGTTCTGATGATTCTCTATAAATCTCACCATGCCAATAATTTTGACCCTCGAGCTCTTGCTACGAGCAATGTTCTTGAGCCATGCAATTTTAAGGTGGTCGGCAGGTATCCTTATATGCCATGAGCTGACTGATGTAGTGCAGAGGTGTACCAATTTCACCACAGGAGCAATTTTCCGAATTGATTTTTAAACCTCGGTAGGTAAGATGGAAATGTCCTGTGAAGAAGAGTGTCTCTTCCATCGTCCAACTTGCTGATTTCAGTGGCACTCTTGGCAACACATGAACAGTCCTGCCTTTTTCTCCTGCACCCCTTTCATTCTGACACGCACCAACTAGCCAGCGAGTGGTTTCCCTCCTGCAATGACTTCTGGGCCATTTCACCCCTTCATCTATGCATTCCGTTGTGGTCGCCTCTTGCTAACCTACACGGAATAAGTCGAGTCACGTGGTTTTGAACGAGTCTATTAATCAAATTAGGGGACTGGTGGTGACGTAAGCACACACATCCCTTACACAACTGGCGTCTTTAGCATGGATTCTGGTTCTATGTTTATGGTTCGCAGCTGAAAGCGATACCAGTGGCAACGATTTGGCAAGAGGGTAGCATTCAAGTCGACCACCTTTCATGTTTTGCGTATATCAGTCTTTTCCTAACGAGTTTTCAAACGTTCTTCATACCTTTTCAAAAGTCGATTGACCCAAGGTCGACTGAAAGCTCAGTTGGTAAAGTTGTAGATTAGAAACCGGAAGGTCGCGGGTTGGAAATTCGATCCAACCAAAGACCGTCGTGTACGTGAGGGTTGGTACACATCAAATCTGTCGTGGCCTCTAAGGTCCTCACTTTGACACTCAAAGCAGTATTTCCTGAATCCTAGTCAATCTAGTTAGTAAAAACCGAAGTCAAAATCAGATACGAGAACAATCGGATTCTTCAAATATGTTTCCTAAACGTTTAACGTATGTTAGTTTTTAGCAAGACTTCAATTTTCTTCAATAGGTGGCCATGCACCATAAAACCCAACCAACCTCTAATAGCAAAGTTTTTTGAATTTATCATACATTTAAAAAAATGTATTTATTGCTTTTCATTTGTGGCAAGAACTTTGTTGCAAACAAGCATTCATGAATTTGAACTAGATTTCAATTGCGCCTTAGAAACATACTGTTGAAAACATATTTTAAAAATATATTTATTGTTTTTCATTTGTGGAAAGAACTTTGTTTTCAACATACTGTTTAAAACAATACTTCTCCAAATCAAGTATCATTTCGACCGTGTCTGCATCACTAACTCTTTAAGGAGTTCACGCGCACATATCGGTTCTGCTATTTGCAATCTTCCCTGCATGACTTCTAATCAACTTTGATCTTAACCAATGGAATCTTTCCAAGGATTCTTTTAACCATCCTGATTGTTGCCTCGACAAGATATCAACGTCAAAACTGACCAGATCTTGATGGACCAGATATCTTGTCATTAGAAGAAAACTGACCAGATCTTCATCTTATCACCAATAAAAAATCGGCAATATCTTAACGACGAGATATCTCGTCATTAACAAAATTGGCTAGACCTTGATGACGAGATATCTCGTCGAAAGTACTTGGAAGGTTAAGGAGTTCAGACGCATATATGCGTTCTGCTATCTGCAATCTTCCCTGTATGACTTCTAACCAGCTTTGACCTTGACCAATTGAATCTTTCCAAGGATTCTTTCAAACAATAGGTTACTTAGTTATTATGTAGGGAGAAACCAATACTACATTACTCGGAAATATCACGTTCAGAGAGTTAACCCTACTGGTGGTTGTCTCGACGAGGTATCTTGTCATTAGCATCACATAATTAATTAGATTGGGACAAAATAAACCCGATCTCGATGCACGAGATATCTCGTCATTAGAAGAAAACTGATCTGATATAAATCTCGTCATCATAAAAAAATCGTCAGTAACTTGATGACGAGATATCTCGTCATTAGCAAAATTGGTCAGGTCTTGATGGACGAGATATTTCGTCAACACCACTTGGAGGGTTAAAAGATCCAACCACCGCCAATTCTTTAATCATGGTATATAACTAGTCTGTTATATTCCTCCTACTATCTGTTTCACGGACCTCATGTTGCAAAGCACATAATTTGAAAGCGTGCAGTTGGGCTTAAACAGTGAAAACCTCACTCAACTAAAGAGCTATCCCCACCCTAATGTGGATACACTCCCCAATCCAGATTCTAGACACTTAATGGGGACATATTCTGGGATTAGTCTCACCCCCTCCTGCATCCCGGTCCTCTTTCTAGCGGGCATGTTGGTATTCATATATAAACGCGTCCTTCTCTGACGTGTCAAAGGAGCAAGGGGAACGGCAGAGATTTCTCGTCTGATTGAGATGTTTCAGCATCCCCCGTGCTGCACTATCCTCCCCCATCCCTTATATATTTCCTCCTCAACAGGGGGAGGGCACCGCGTTGACCATCAGATAGCATAGGACCCCAGAATCCCTTCAAAGCTCACGGTACTCACGTAACACTTAGAGATATTATCATGGCGTGGGGGATGCGTCTACCGGAAAGGTAGGGGACCCCACACAACAGATTGGAAAGCGATTGATTCGTCCTTTGGAGGGGAGTAATCCGTTCCGGATTGTCGAGGCCTGTCTGGGTGTCCTGATGACACGTTGCGTGTTTGGTTTTGGGTGAAGATGACCCTCGGTGATTTTTTTCTACACAGAGGTGAGGGAAAAGGAATGGTTCGGGGATAATAAGGTGGCATTTTTGACGAATTCCTCGTGTAAGAGCCGTTCGTCAATGGCTTCTGTTTGGCTTGACGGTGATTTTTTTTTTGTGTGGCACTTCAATTTCCTCGCCCACACGCAGTAAGTGTTTGTAATGAAGAGATATCTTTCACGAAATGTTCAATCTGGTCGTAGATCGGGGAACGATCAGGGTGTTGTAGTCGTCGACGCGGGTGTCACGAAACGTGTAGTGTTTTGAATGGTTTATTCGAAATATAACCCCTCGGTGGTTTGGGCGAGTACTGCCACATTACTTGACCCTCCTGAGGGTTTATCTTCGCTTCGAAAACTGCCCTATAGTGGACAGCCTCTGGTGCAAAAACCTGTTCCAACTCACCAGTTCTGGACTAGAGACAATTTGTTCTTCCTGTTTGAATCTTCATTTCCCTTTGAGTACAAGGGAATACTAAGAATTCCTCGCAACCCGTTAATGACTTCACTTTGAATTAAATGGTGCTTTTTCGGTGATAGTTCAATTTCCTCGTCCACACGTACAGTAAATGTTCAATGAAACGATATAGTAGTTCACTAATATTTAATCTGAGCATGGAGTGGGAAACGATGATCGTGATGTAGTGATCAATGTGGGTGTCCAATATAGGTGTTTGAACGGTTTATTAGAAGTATTGTTGCTTGTTTGGTGCATGCAAGTGCTACCATTTTGCTCAAAAACGTGTGTTTCTTTGTATTTTCTCTGGAATGCTATCCAAAAAGAGAAGCTTTATAATATTAACAATGTAAATTTTAAATGAGCTGTGTTAATATGCTTAAAATTCCATGTCGATGAATACTACTATTCTACTGCTGTTCCTGTCACAGAGGGTAGCGCTGCTCACCAAATTGTGGTCAACTATACGCGACTTTCCAAGTATCTCCACGTCGCCAACCTATTATTATCTTAGGTTCAGGTCGCTGCTCAGGTCGCCCTGGTTGACACACAGGGCGACCTGAGCAGCTCGACCAGTAGTATGATATGTTGACATCCGTCATAAAGTTCATGTCAGGGTAGGCATGAACTTTACACCACAATATCAACATTGACTTTTTATGAAAAAAGAAAATTAGTTTATCTCAAGAAATTTGGCATAAACTCTATGCCAGGTATTAACATTAGACTTTTTATGAGTAAAAAAAATTATGTACTGTATAGATTTTATACGAGTACAGAAAATTATGTCCGGCATAGACTTTATATGAGTAGAGATAATTATGTCCAGCATAGCCTTCATGTGAGTAAAGAAAAAATTACTTATTCATAAATATATTTTGATGCTGACTTTAATAAGTAAAGAAAACGATTCACCTGATTGGGCTTTCTAGGACATTCACATCATACCTTTTGATATGTTTCTGAATATATCATCACACCCTCATAACCAAACCATGTCCACTGCAAGCATGGATTTTCCTCTTATCATCGGGTATTTAAGAAATGAAAACACCGGATGATAAAAAAACCCAGAATAACATTTCCGGAGAGGGTTGAGATTGGGTCTTCTTTGAATGCTCATCGATTATATCTTGATCGAAATGATCTTTTAGAAACCTTACGGTTATCCTTAAGATTCTGAAACCTACCATCCTCTTTTCGTGTATATTTTTAACATTTAGCAGAATTCTTTGTGAAAAAATAATTCTTAGTATTACAAAAGGAAGGAGAAGAATCATATATATAAACTCATTTGTAACAGCAATTTTCATTCAGGCACCATGGATACTGAATGGGTGGTGCATTTGATTTATGATGCTACTTTATTAATTGACGAGATGGTCTATTTCATCTTCTATTCGGTTTTCAGACTTTCTAAACTGATAATGTTTTAATAAGTTTTGTAATTCCAACCATTCTCTTATTTTTTCTCAAAATTGTTAGAATTGTTAGACAAGGTCCTCCTACCAGTCCTAGAAGGGAAGACACCTGGTAGAACCAATGGTAAGAAACCACCTTGATTAAGAAGCTTCTTTTTGCTATTAACCCTCCAGATGGTTGTTTCGACGAGATATCTCGTCAGTAGCAAAACGGACCAGATCTTCATGGACGAGATATCTCGTCATTAGAAAAAATTAACTTGATCTTGATCACGTCATCATAAAAAAACAGCAATATCTTCATTCGGAATTCAATCGGCTTTCTTGATGGACGAGATATCGCGTCATTAGCAATATTGGTCAGATCTTGATGGATAGATATCTCGTAGAAACCACTTGGAGTGTTAAAGTTTTCTTTGATAATTCTTAGTGCAGATTGATACTTGAGTTTCAGCAAATTTTCCACTTTGAGCAGGACCACACATAAGTGTGGGTGGACGTTTGAATAACATCTGTTTAGTTGGTTAATAACCTAACACATTGTCTCATGAAATATCATTTAAGATATAGGCTGTTATATAGGCTAATGTGTTCTTAAACAAAAGTGACTGAGTTACTTTTTTATATCACCCAAATTTAGTCTCAGAGAAACAGAAGTAGAACGCATTTATCAGTCTTCAGTGTAATCAATAACGCGAAAATAAGTTCCACCGGAACTTCATCTAAGATTGCCATTTTTTATCACCTTCAATGTGTTATCATTAATGCAAGGTTAAAAATATCAGGATGTTGAATTCAAATTTAGTTCAGTCTTCACTTGATCAGTCGTAGCACTCCTTTTTCTTGTTGGGTGTTTTTTTATTATGTATTTAACTCCAAATCATCAAAGAACATTAGCATAAGAAAGATCAGAATATCAAGCTTCTGTAGGGGAAAGTAATTTCTTTACTCAAAGTTTTAAAGTTTAAAAATCTCAATAGCGAAACACGACTGTTTTCACTTAAAACTTCTGTTCATTCAAATCAAGAATGTTTGCAAACAACATTTTATACACAACTATAGTTCAATAATTCTTTTGAATACGATAGCCAACCATTTGAATTCCTTTTTTTTACTCATAAAGTCTATGTTTGACATAATTTTCTTTACTCAGATGAAGTCTATGCTTGACATAATTTTCTTTACTTCAGATAAAGTCTATGCTTGACATAATTTTCTTTACTCAGATAAAGTGAATGCTTGATATGATTTCTGAACTCATGTAGTCTAATGTTGACATCTGGCACAAAGTTTATGAACTATCCTGATATAAACATTATGTCAGATGTCAACAAATTATACTACTATATTGTCAACATATTATACTCAGGTTAGCTCTTTCTTGCTGGCTGACAGGGATCGAAACCGACTGAACCGCTTGGAACGCGACACCCAGGACGTGAGCCAAATCGCGACGAAAAGAAGCGCGACCTGCATCGCGAGTCACAAGTCGCCTCGTGTGTCGCCACCAAAACGTTATTCATTTCAATCGTTCTTAAGGCGTCTTGTGGCAGCCCTATAATTACCTAAAAACTTGACTTGAGGATTGTAATTAGTAGTGAATCTATAACCTTATTTCATTGTCCCGTTCTGGTATACCGTTACAGAAAAGGATGAAGTTATACTGCTACAGAACTGGTGTATAAACTGACCTCATAAATAATATAAATGTTTCCAATTCTCTCAAGTTAAACATGAAGGAAAACGAAACAAACCACAAGACAAACTGATGCAAGTGTACCTAAAGTTTCTTTACCCTCGAATCTAAGTTTTTATTAGAACTGCCAAAAAATTTAAATTCGATTGCAAAATAATAGCAGTGATAATAATCGATAAAACCCGAAGCAAAATCGACGATTTTTCAACGTAAATCTGTGACATCAGTTTCTATCTTAACATCCTTGATTTTCACAACAAAACGCCAGTCAGGGAATTCTGAAGCTGAAAGATCGGGAATCAGAATTCCCGATCTTTCAGCTTCAAATTGATTCTTTTTGCGATTGATTAATAGTGTATGTCATGCAATATAGGTACTTCCAACACAGATTTTTCTCATCTACCCCATGTTTTTTTTCGCAGTGAGTCCATGCGCTGTCTTTGTTTTTTGCTCATTTTGTAAAAGTCTGCCATCAAGCTCTAAGGCGATCCACACATTGGACCAACATACTTCCTACGAGAATAAATCGGCCGAAATACGCATGCGCATGTCGTATGTTTGGTCGCATGTTTCTCCAGTGTGTGGCCTGGCCGAAGACAAATTGAAACAAAAGGCAAATTGAAAAGCTACAAACAAAACACTATCCGTCACCAACCCAGACCAGACGCACAGAACACATAATTTCCATTTCAACTGCTCAACAAACAAACCCCGCCACCGGCGTTTTTCCAAATCAAGCAACTGAAACAGCGATTCGCCGCGGATTCTGCCCGAGGTGAACCAATCCAGTAGCGGTTCGTTCGTTCGTCATTACTGCGATGATGAAGAGCCATCCATCATCATCAAACAAACGCAGGAAATCGCACCACATGCGTTTATTTCTGGGCAGCGTGCTGCTACTGCAATTAAAACCCATTGGGGTGTCGTCATCGCCGATGAAGATGCTATTCCTCGCGGATTGGGTTGTGAGAAAGGGAACTTAAACTGGAAAGACAAGGGTTATTCCTTGAGAACACCACGCAGCTGCAAATTTTTTTATTAATCACGGCTGCCTTAAAATGTGTTGTATTCTTTTTATCCCTAACATCTCTCAATTACTTAACATTGTCTTGTTTGGCGCCGCAGCTTGGCCAAACATGGCCCTTGTGCCAAAAACCTAAAACCAACCACCAAAACTATCTCTATATATGTATGTGTACGTATATATTATATGTAATAAACTATCAAACTTACAAAATATTAAAAATCAAATATACAAAACATTAAAACGTAAAGTAACAGAAATGCAAACCAGCAAAAGGTCAAAATTGCAGACAAGCAAAAGCCAAATGGCTAAAAAGCCAAAATACTGGGGGTTAAACAGAAGCCAGAAAGCAGAACTGTCCATGTGTGTATATATATATATATATATATATATACACACATATATATATACACATACACACACACACATATATATATATATACACACACATATATATATATATATATGTGTGTATATATATATATGTGTGTGTATATATATATATATATGTGTATATATATATATATATATACATATATATATTTGGAATATATATATATATTCCAAAAAGTGTAGCCAACACGTAGACTAATAGTCACGTGACTGCTTAGTGAAAAAATTGATTTGGTTGGCCGATTTGGTGTTTTATCATTTCGTTTGGCGATGTAACATGATGACATTATGATAAGATAGATGTGCGGATTCTCATTTTGATGGAATGACGACGAAATGGTAAAATCGCCAGTCTACTATTAAGTCGCGCGGACCAATCAGATGGATGGGGTTTTTGTCTGAAACCCATTTATACAAGTAATTTGTGCTTTCATAATGTTTGTGCAATGCTTTCTGTTCGTACGATCTTGTGCTTCGATACAATCATTTCAATCAAAAGTAAATTATGAATTTAGAAAGAACGGAAAATAATTCAGTTTATAGGGGCATCAATTCCCCAAAACATGTAACTGAAAAAATAGGAAGTTAGTGTAAGTAATAGTTTGAATTAAAATGAGCTCGCTCCTACTGTATTTATTTCACGTCTGTTTTTCTATTACGAGTTTCAGTTGTTAAAATTGAAGCAATTTTTTATTCTATTTGGTCAAGATTTAAGTTTGTTTTGTTTTTATGTGTAATTAAATTAGTTATTCTCTGAAGTAAAATTCCCTTTAGACATACAAGGAAGTAACGGGGAAAGACTTTTAACTATCTACCTTTAAGTGACGTATACTTGTGTTTTAAAAAGACGGGAATTAACAAAATATTGCATTTCAATTTGGAAAAGTGAGCTTAAATATATTGTCACGTAGAAATAATTGAAAATTTGAATGAATAAAATGTAAAAGGTTTATTTGGCGAAAACAAACACAGCAAAGCATAACAGAAGTAGAATCGAAATCGGAATGATCAATAAATAATCAATGTTAAATATAAATACTAGTAGAATTACCTGGCGTTGCTTGGGTTGAATTGGTTAAATGTTGATTGAAAAGTGATTACATTAATCATTTTTCATTCATAGAGAAATGCAAACCTCATTTAAAGTACGGAAAATAATTTTTTCATCTCATCGTTCTAAAATTTACTTCGTTTGCAAATATGAATACATGATATATCCATGCATATAATCCATTTCATATTCATCGCACTTCTGCTGTAAGACAAGCTGCAAATTTTTTTCTAAGGTGACTACTTCAGAAGTCGGTTCAGAAATATTTTTGAACTACAACGTATGGCTACTCGTTTCAATTTAACGTAACCTATCTTATTTTAAAATAATTTTTTTTAGCTTCACTGTCATTTTAAAATAGGTTACACACCTTACTTAAAATATTTTGTTTGCATATTTTATTTATTTTCAAATCCAACAAAGCATTACTTATTCAGCCAAAGACATAAGGAAAGTCTTTGGATGAATACATAATGCTTTGGTGGAAATATACATATACTACCAAGAAATTACCCATATCTAGTGATATTTTGCAAAAAATAAAAATAATTCATCAAAATTTAACTCCTGAAGGATATATTTGCAATATGTAAAATACCGGAACATATAAATACAAACAGAATTACGATCATTGAAAAAATGCAGAATTCTGAAAAACGAAAGATGAGCAAGCGTGTAGAATTTCGATTTCCTGATTATATTCTGAAATAGAGGAATTCGATAAAAGATGTTTGAAAAATATTGATAAAGACAATGATTCATTTACTAAAGAACACTAATTATAAAACTTAGAAATGCTCCAATATGACTGTTGTATAATGTAATCGCCCATAGAGAAGTCTTTGTATCTTTCTTTGTGCTGCTAGAGCTGAGTCACTCTTTACAGGCAGCATGTGTGAATGTTCTACAGCTTTCTTGGACGTCCGTCCATTTTAATGAATCTTATTGGTTGCGCTGCAATCCTATCCTATCTGTATTGCTGTATCATTTTTGAACCTGGAACTCTTTTGCTATTTATCGTCTGCATGGCAATATTTTCTTAGACCTTATTAAATATCTTTCACCATTTCCTAACAAAATCTTTTCACAGCAAGATATTTATTTCTGTATATGATTAAAAAAGATTTAATTTGACAGCCGTTTTCAGGGATTGAAAATAATCAGCTAGGAAACTGATCCCAGCTAATTAGATTAAAAGAAAGATCTCGTAATGAGATGTCTTCAAATCTGTAAATATATTATACACTTTTAAAAGTAACAAACTGAAGAAATAAATCTATAATTGCATGGATATTTTGAAAAATCTCGGGAGAGTAACAGAATTTATAAGCTGTACATTTATGTTTTATTCATTAGATATTTTTTGAAGAGATTAAACGATTAAATAAAAATATTCTTTATCTGAATTTTATACAATATTTATGAAATAACAAGCTGTGATGTTTTGTTATAAAATATTATATATATTGTCACCTGAATACAAGAATTAGGTAACTCGAAAATTGGTATACTTTAAGTAAAAGTAAAACTTTGAGTGTTAATAAAGCTGAGATCTCACATACAGAAGTTAATGCAAGCACAGATTTTTGTCCACTTAAGCTCTATTGGCTAATGAAAAATGTAAATGTATATGAAACTGGGATTGGATGGAAAACTCTTCCTTTATCTCATCGGTTCTTTCCCTTTGGGATTGATCCCGGACCATCACCAATAGCCCGTTGTGTTGCTCCAATGCGAAGTTAATTAAAATACCTACCTACCTTTATCCCAAGTGTTAGCCAGGTTGGAAGAGTAGCGGATTAGCAGCCGGAGTGTTGCGCGTTCGAAACTCGATTCAACCAAAGACCGTCGTGTACATAGGCTGGTGCCCATTTAAATCTATCTTGGCCTCAAATTTTCTTACGTTGACGTGGTGTGGAAGTTTGACGAGTGGGATGTGCCAGCTCGGGTATGAACCTCGTCATCTGACAGTGGTACAAAATGATTAAGTATTGTCCTCGGATCTTTCTCTTAATAATTGATCCCAGACCTTCGCCAATATCCCTTTGTGTTGCCCTAATACGACGTTAATTCAACTACTTACCCTTTGTCTCAAAAATAAAAAAAATGTTTTTGATTAGGCAAAAATCAAACAATTTATTATTGCCTAGTTCTTGCATTCAGATGACGATATAATTTGGAATTTTTTATGTATTACTAAAATCTGTTAATATTTCATCAGCAGAACCTTCTTTCCTATTGAGCAAACTATTAGAACTAAATTATGTGTAAGATGGCAACATTATGTTTTTAATGAAATACATTAATAATTCATCAATAGAAAATATTTCCTATTGAACAAACTTACAACTAAATTGTAAGTAAGATGACAGCATTCACGCAAGACTCATTTTGCATTGCCAAGTATTCAAGAGCTCATCTTGAATACTGATATCAATCAAACAATATGACGAGCACTATTAACAACAATTAGTTCCGACGACGCCAGATTGCTTGAATGAAAAGCGGCGACGGTTATTAAATTTTTCTTAATGATTTACACGCCGGTTCAAAAGGTCCCCGCATTGTTCATTGTCGACGCGCAAAACACAGTTTCCCGTTAAAAATAATAAGTAACGAAAATTACCCCGAGAAAGGGCAAAACACAACGCGTTCTTTGTCTCTCGCAGATAATTGGCGGAGAAAATTGAACACGGGAATCGAAGCAGGACATCCGACGTACTAATTGCGATTTATTGAAAAACAAAGTAACCCTAACTGGCCGAGGAGGTCCTTAATGAAACCAGCTGACCGTGTCCGATTCGGGGGGGTTGGTTCAACAACAAGAGCGTCTAAACTCCCCACTGAGAAGCGTGGGACTGACTTCCAAAAAAGGATGGACCTTAATAAACATCCTCTAAATCAAGTTGAGGGCTGTCTGGTTTTCATCACTGGACCTCCTACAGATGCCGACTCAAATCTCTTGTTGGCTGTCATTATCTTCCCAGAGACATCACTCTACCATCCCGTAGAGGACAGTCGATGCTTCTTTGTAAGGGCACGTGAGCCATGTCTCAGGACGTAGGTATCTCCTGCCAGATCTCTGACCCAGTGTTCTGCAGTTTGAAGCCCGCATACTAATAATTTATATCCCAATTACAGGGGAAAGCGGGCGATAAGGTAGAGTGGTAGCAGGGAAGCTCTTGATCAAGTTAATTGAGTTTAGGGAATAGCAAGTGAGTGGGCATCGACGAAGGATCGATGATGGTCTTATCGTCATCAGTGAGGTAGGTTGCCGCTGATGCAATGTGTCAGGAGATTTGTATTTTTACAGAAGGATGCGGATTGGTATTATGGTTTGAAAACCAGTATTTGCATTCTGGAAAATATTATTCTAGAACAATAAGGTTAACTAAAATAAGTTTAGGGAGTAATAAGTGAGTGGGTGTCGTCTGCAGAGGATCGATGATGGTCTTATTGTCTTCAATAAGGTAGATTGCTGCTGATGCAATGTGTCAGAAGATTCGTATTTTATAAAAGTATGGGGATTGGTAGTAGGATTTCAAAACCTGTATTTAAATTCCGCAAATACTTTCAGTAAAATTTCTATTCCAATCACATAAATTCTTCTGGTGGTTTATCTTCTCGTTCAAAACTGCCCTGAGGTGACCATCCTGTGGTGCAAAAACTTGTTCCAAACTGCCACCAGTTCTGGGCAAGGGATAAATTGTTTTTCTTACTTGGATCTTCATTCCCCTTGGAGTGATAGGACAGTTTAGTCTCGACGAGTAACCTCGTTCTTTGCAGAATTGATCAGATCTTGGACGAGGTACCTCGTTGGGTTAACAGGGAATATCTTGATTGACTTAAATGAGGGAATAAGAAGTTAGTGGGCACTGACGAAGGGTGAATGATGGTCTTATCATCAGTAAGGTTGCCGTTGATACTATGTGCCAGAAGATTTGCCTTTTACAAAAGGATGTGAATAGGTAGAAATGTTTGATATCCGGTATTTGAATCCCGGAAATATTATTCCAATGAAATTTCTATTTCAATCGCATTGGCAGGGAATCTGGATGAAACTTAATCGAGTTTAGGGAATAACAAGAATGGCATAGTGTCCATCTTACAAATTCCGTTACTGGCGAATTGTAAATTCTTTTCTCATTTGTTTCCTCCTTTAGTTTTCATTACACAATATTTGTCCTCGTTACAAGAAGTATTTTACCTTCCAACAACTTTTTCCTGGGTGAGATACTTATTTGAATAAACTCGTAGTACTCGAAAGACAGTGACTGTTTGGGAAAACTATTCAATTTTTTTCTTTTGATGATACTGCGAAATAAGTATTTTTCGAGCCAACCTACTCTTCACAACGCATGTAATTTTCATCTCAAGCGCTTCTCACAAAACGAAGGTCCTAGCGACAACATTGTAGCATCAGTTATGAAAATAATATGTTTAATACTGCCAAATGCTTTAGTTGGGACCACAATTTTTTCTCAATGCCTCAATAAACTATGAATTGTTTGGCGCAATATAAATATTACATTGCAGTATAAGTTTAATTTCGGACGCCAATGGGAAGCGTTCTGTAGCATTATCTACCTCAGAATTAAAAAGTAGTCTTTAAACTGTCTGGAAGTGAAAAAATCCAGACTTTGATTATTTGTTTCTTTCAAATACGTTTTTAGAATTAAAAAAATCTTCAATTGATAGGGAAAAATAAATTGAAATGAGATTTATGTACTCTTTTTCAATGTGTTTTATTAAAATATATATATATAAACTACCAAGTGCTGATGAATTTGTAAAAATAAAGGAATGCTCACATGATTACTTCTCAATTCTTTTCTTTAATCTTTACTGAGTCTTGGAGAACGAACACGCAGCATTTTTAAAATTTGAATCGTAAGACATATTTAGAGAAGATCGATATTTTGAATTAAGTACTGAAGCCCTGAAAAATACATCGAAGTAATTAACTGCTGTAAATTATTCCATAAAACAAAAAATGCAATTATTTCATTAAAAACTTTAATTAAACTGTTTTAATAATTGATGATCAATTTTACTTTCATTAATTTAGTCATTTCATAAAAGCATTTTAACTGTAATTCTTTATGCTGGGATTTCGAACCAATTATCATTAATTTTGACAATTACGGTGGAAAAAGGCTTTAACAATTAGCATAAAAACTTAATCAAATTGTATTTTATATTAATAAATATTACTAGTATTTGTTTAATATTTTTAATTATATTGATTTCCATATACAAATCTGGATATCTTTTATAAATATATTTTCATGTGATTCGAATTTAATTAATGCCAAAATTTTTTCATTGATAAATATTTTATTATTCTTAAATTTTGTACATATCGACTCTAAAATAAAATATAAACATCAAAACAATACATAGTTCTTTAAAAATAAATTAAGTGTAACTCTTTACAGATGGAAAACGACTTTTTAAAATTATCTTATAAAATTGACTTTTATCTTCTATTAAGTATCTTAAATTTTTAATGCAAAAATTATACTTTATTTCTTCGTTCCTTTTTCCTTTTTGCTTAATGTGACCTAAAATACAAGTTGGTTTCTTTTCGATACCAGTTTGAAAGATGTTTTTTAGATACGATGGTTGAATTGTTTTCAGAAATTTCACTTTTCAGAAAATGAAAAATATCGCTTTTCCGTTGAATGAACCAGAAAAGTAGTGAAATATATAAGAGAAATGGACTTAAGCACTTTTCGTTAGATAGTAAATTGAATTATTTTACATTAAAATGTTAAAATCGTAATTGAATTTCCATTAAAAACTTATAAACTTATGAAGAAAATTTTTATTTAAGGGAAAAAGTTCTGATATAGAGCATATTTTCCTGTAATAATTTTAAAGTATTTAATGGAATATTTAATTCTTTTCGATGCTGCTTATATTGACCAGACTTTAAATTTAAAATCAAGCTAAAACTCTGTATTAATTTCTGCAATTTATTTATTGTCATCTTTTGAAAATTCGTATTGCTGTTTCTTTCCTCTGAGTTTATGGATTTAATTTAGTGCATACGATAAAAATTTATTTCCATTATTCTACTTTCAATTTCGCGCCTTGTATTTATTCTTCCCTTCATATCATAAAACTTACTTTTATTGTGCAATTTATGCAGAATGTGCAGTTTAACATGAAAGAAAATGAAAGACTGCACAAATAATGCAAATGTGAAAGCATTTCTTAATTTTATTCTGGTACAGATTAATTTTTTAAACAGTTTTCAAACACATTTATTTTGAAGCATAGAAAAAATTCATGCATATTTTATGAAATGTACTCCAATTTGCTTTTAAAATAAGACATTAATATTAAATTTTAAAAAGAATCACCTTTCTAACTATCTAATGTTTTCGACATCAGGGAAACTGAAAAATTCAATGCATCGTCAATTCCCATATTTTTTCTGTTTAATAATTAGTGGAAACATTGAATTGCGTATTAATATATCCCCTTTCTATATTTTTTGGAGGAACATTCACCAGCAGAGGAGAGTTTTAATAATTCAGCACTTTCCAAAAAATTAACTATAGAGCAGTTTTTCGATCACCTTTTAAGAAATTGATTACTTTCCTGCAAGCAATTTCTTTTTATGGGTAATGCAAATAGGACATTTCTATACACAGTACACGACTGATTTTTATACGAAAAAAAAACTTGAAATAAAGTCATGAATACATCTACCCCAACGAAAAGAAAGTAATAGCGACAGTCAGAGAAGCGTAAAATGGACAAGAGTTGCCAACACAACCCCTGCATTTCCTCGAAAAGGAGATTTCATAATTCACCAACCCCACTTATTTATTATTTACTTTTTTAAAATATCCGTTTTTCCCACCCACGCAGTCCGGCATAACCGGAATATTCCAAAACCGGAAAAACCGAACGGGAACAGCAAGAAGAGGACGTATTTTAATAAATAATAAACGAGAACGACCCACCTTTCAAAACGCATAATCCAAAACGAAAAAGAAATGAATAAAACCCCTCACTGTCAGTCTCATAGGTATAAGTATACGAGCCGCCTACTTGAGAGACGGGATGATACATATTTGAATAGATTTTCAGAGCTCAGGGATCAGCCAGCCGTACTAAGTAATGAAACAAAAGGACGAGCAAACGCACACAACGCACGAATAAAAACATCACTCCAACATTTGGAGTCGAAATGCCCGTCTCTCTCTCCCTTAATAAATAAATAAAACGTGGGCAAGAAAACGCAGCAACGGAACTTAGAACGGGTCGCGAGACAAAAGATTATTTTTAATACAGCAGAGAGGGTAAAAAGAGAGAGAAAGAAGAAAGAATGCCCGAATTCGGACAAAAAAAAGTACCCTTACTTTTGTATACCCCTCTCCTACGCTCCCGTCATGATGGATGCGCAATTTAGAAATTGAAAATTTCGCCAGGTAAATGTAGTTTTATAAGGATGCGTTTTCTTTTGGATGAAAATCCTTAGGAGATGGGCTGTGTTGCTTAACAAGGAACGCTGGGGTTTAGTCGGAGCTCGCCGTTTATATTTGGGGCTTAAGATGGTTTTAGATTGTCGTGCGAGATTTATTGCGTCCATTACTTTGTATTACTTATACTCGGGCATTTCGAGACTGGCGCTGGAATTTTACTTGCGTTAAGTACGAACTTCGTGTTCGGGAAATGGCAGCGCGGAATTGTGTTTCGAGTTTACGCCGCGCTGTTAAATAGGAAAGGAATTGGGTGATGCAGCTTGTGGGAAATTAATTTAATAGGCCGGGTTTCTCCTTTCCGTGTGCGGAAATGCACACTTCACAGCCGGTTCGAGTCTGTTTTGTTTTGGTGCGAAATTGGTTTTCTCTGCGCATTACCATCGGAGACGAAAGTTTGTGGATTTGAAAAGATCGGAAGAGGCTTATCTTCTTAAGGTCTTCGCTTGGATTTCAATGGGAGATAGTTTGGTTGCAATCGCCTATCGTCAAGCACTTCTCATACTTGAGTGGCGGAACCAAAGAGAAAAAAGGCAAGAAATTATTTCGCTTCCCATTACACTCGTTCATATTCCCAAACAGCCAGAAAAGAGATAAAAAAGCAGCACAGAAAAAAAGAAAGAGCACGGAATGACACATTCGCTTGTGAATTTCTACCGTGAACCATCAGACTTCATTTGGAGATGCATTGTGCAACGAAAGGCAAAAGTTGATAAAGGAAGACGCACAATTGTTTTACTCTCGCACAGGCAACAAACAAGTGAAAGAAATTGGACAAAATTTCTTATTTTGTTCACCGTAATTTCCAATCTTAGTACTTTCCATGACTAGTGCCATCCTTTTGAAAACCCTACCTAAGTTAAATGATACAATACTTAATTTAAAATAAGTAGTCCACAGAAAAGTACAAAATAGCCACCTATCGAAAAATTTTGCTGTAGAATTGAAGACAAATTGCTTGATCTAACTATTCATCACCAGACAAAACTGAGAGTTAGATATATTGTTTTTGTGGATGAACTTAATTGCGACTACTTCGGTTTAAATGATTACATAAAAACCTGGCAGACCAGAGAAGGATTGCTCCGCTTCAATGTCAATTGAAGAAGATTTGATTGCAATGATCCATCAACCCCTCCTCATACTTGAGAGGCGGAACCAAAGAGAAAAAAGACAAGAATTTAATTATTTCATTTCCCATTACACACTCGTCCATATTCCTGAGCAGCCAGAAAAGAGATAAAAGAGCAGCAGCAAAAAGAAAGAGCACGGAATGACACATTCGCTAGTGAATTTCCGCCGTAAACCATCAGAAGACTTCATTTGGAGACGCGTTGTGCAACGAGCGAGATATAAGTTGATAGAGGAGGGCACCGACTGTTTTCCTCTCGCAGCGACAAGCGGGAGGAGACAAAAGAAAGAAACTCGGAATGGAAAAGAATCTCATTTCGGGGCTCTTTTTCGCATCGCCGCTTGTCAGCGCCGCTGTTGGCAGACTTTCGCGATGTGACAGGCTGCGTGCGAGGTCGCTGTTGAAACGCCGCGTTGAAAGCGACAGAAATACACCCCTTTTGCTGCACGCAATGCACGCATGCACCCGGATACATGGGAAGAAGTCTGGTTCGACAAATTTTGTTACTTTCATTAGCATTATTCATTCGTGATTTCATTTTCATTTGAATTGAAGAGAATTAGTGAATGGGTGGAATACAATTGGAGATCAGAAACATTGCTAAAGTCTTGGACTAGAAGTAACAGGTTTCAGTCCCGTGGACCAATTGGGTTAAACGCTTTCAAGGGAAAAACTCAATTGGTTGACGCATGGATAAAGGCTCAGTTGATTGACGCTTGGAAAAAAGCTCAATTGGTTGAACCTTTACTTGACACATTACGGCTTTTGTTCACAGAAATCGATATATACAAGCCACATGTGCATCCACACTCTTTTGTTTGAAGGAAAAAGTTCTATTCTTTTAGCAATGGCTGGACTGTATTAGATTAAATGGTATCATATATTCTTTGACGGAGATGTTATTTTTATTTAGACATTTTGTAGTCGTACAGGGCCATATGGTATTTTCGACTAGCCTGAAATGTAACAGTGAACAAGCCTCCTCAAGTCATCTTCTTGCTTGTGTTCGTCTGGGAAAAGAGGATCTCCATGGAAGTCCCGATCTAGTCTTGGACATTTTGAGCGTTTTCGGACTCATGGACTTAATCTCGGACGTTTTGAGTGTTTTCAAACTCACGGACAGTCTAGCTGCTTAGCTAGACCTTAAAGAATAGGAACAACAACACAGTTGTAACAGCGTTGTAGTCAAAGGCTCGCTGGGCTTGCACTAACATGTTACCCTATCAGGGGATTTGGGACGTTCAGTGTCCATTCAACGTCTCTTAAAAGAGTGACTAGGAGTATTAAAACAACTAAGGTACATAAGACATATACCTTATTACCAAATTATCCTTAAAGCAAATTAGAAAATACTTAGTATTCTCTTATTTGATATTCTAATGCAAAGGTGTGCTCTAGGATGGCAGTGGAACTTTAGATGTCCCATTTTCCCTTAACCCTTCTGGTGGTTGTCTCTCCGAGGTATCTCGTCATTAACAAAATTGTTCAGATCTTGATGGACGAGATGTCTCGTCGAAACCACTTGGAGGGTTAAAAAGCTTAAGGTACTTGATTTTATGTACAGGTTATATTATCCATCTGAGCGTCCCGAGATTCCCGAGCTGTATAATGCTTTTTCCCACAACACACGTTGTGACTAAATAACAACGTCTATTGATTGAAAGAATCCTAGGAAATACTCTATCGGTCTAAGTGTTCAAAGCAAGTTAAAAGTCATGTATGGAAGGTTGCAGGTTGCAGAACTATGTGTAAACCCCCTCTGAGGATTGATACGTATAGGTATTCACTCGAAAGTTTTGTCCAAAAAAACAATTTTTATTATAGTGCCGCCTTTAAATGGTTAAGGAAACGTCCTTGTATAATCTATTTTCCCATTTAAAATCCTGCTTGTGGTCTGCTTTCAGAATAGTCATTAAATCCAAGAATGAGACAACTGAGGGATCTTGCTTCATGCATGAAAGGGATTTTCAGTGGAAAAACAAACCACCGGTAGACGAGGATTTTATTTTTATGTACCCAATACGGAATACGTATAATAAACTAGTTCTACCACAATAACACCAGCACCATTTACAATTAGTTTACATAAAAAGCCTCTCATAGAGGAAGCACTGTGACGAATTAATCCGAACTTTTGTTGGACATTAAAAAAATAACATTTATTTTAACACAGACAAAACAATGGGTTTACAATGGACGCGCGAAACAAAAATGCTTATTTTCATATTAAAATTTACGAATTGCTACGAAGACGTCTCAACTAGACGGAGTCCTCTAGGACTATCTAATAGAGAACCGGAGTAGTTCTCTATTAGATAGTCCTAGCTCACTTGCAGCTTGCATTTCTAGCTTTTTCTTCTCTAAAGCTATTTCTTCCATTCGAATATTACGTTCTTCCCTTTCTTTCTCTTTGGCAAATTCTTCTTTTGCTTCCTGTCTGGCAATTTCTTCCTTTTCTTTTGCTTCTCGTCTGACAATTTCTTCTTTTGCTTCTTGTCTGGCAATTTCTTCTTTTGCTTCTTTCTCTCTCTTTATCCTATCTTCCATAATACGAGTTAAAGAAATTTTAACTTCCTCTTCTTCATAGTGTTCACTGTTTAGGATAATTTTCCTTATCTCAACCAGTTTACAATTATCCGATACTTTTTCACAAAGTTCATCTGCGAGTTCGAGGAGGTCTTCTTTTCTCCCACGAGAAAGAAAAGCCATGATCAATGAATAACTTATTAGTAAACAATCCAATTTTGTTATCATAAATATAGTTACCAATATTTTCTAATAAACTATATGATTCACAAAATATACTCAATGCCAAATATGCTTCAAATACTAGATAAGATTTAATAATAAACATACATTTCTCAAATATAATAAAAGAATCTTAAACTATATCGTAGCATATACAATACACAAGTTGCAATATAAATAGTTGCAATTAAATATTAGTTTTCTTTTACTAATGCGTAATTACCATATGTAATTCAAATTATCTGATTCTTTTCAAATCATTAAATGCACAAAACACAAAATTTCAGTAAAATCAAAACGAAATTTAAATTTTCGTTCACTTTCGATTTGGCACTTTTTGGCCGTGACTTTATCAACTTGATAATATCTACTTAGTAGAACATGCAAATTCACTTTATCATCAACTTCTATTAACTTTCATAAAGACAAAATTTAAATAACCACAAAATAAAATTGGATATGTAGTCATTTTTTTTTTTTTTTTTTTAACCAAAACTATTTAGGCTCTTTGCCTCACTAATTCCGGTAAGCCAGAACCTTAGTAAATTTAATTTAATACAAGGGTGGGCCTACCTGCATTTCCTGCTTTCTTGCTTCCATCCAACTTCCAGGACACCAAAACTCTAGTCTGTGACGAATTAATCCGAACTTTTGTTGGACATTAAAAAAATAACATTTATTTTAACACAGACAAAACAATGGGTTTACAATGGACGCGCGAAACAAAAATGCTTATTTTCATATTAAAATTTACGAATTGCTACGAAGACGTCTCAACTAGACGGAGTCCGTGAGCTAACTGTTTCTCATTCTCCTCACATGCGCAAGCGCAGTATTGAAGGACTTTTTAACAGGAAACTTCCGGGTCTGCAGCCGGCCATCCTAGACTCTTAGGCGCTAAGATGTCACAGCACATAGACAGTGGAAACAGATTTCATTTTATTCATTTCAAGATTATAGACTACTTTTCAATAGTGTCTCTTTTAATCTTACAGCAAAGGATAAAATATAGAGTATGAAAGCTGTTTTAACGAAATGCATATGAAAGGAAAGTCAATGCATGGATGTTACCTCATGAAAGTTTTAATATTATAATTATTCGAAAAACTTTGTTTGCATTTCCAATCTCTTTAGAGCACAGATCGGTATTGGCATTTTTTACCCGAAAATCGCGCATCTATGATATTTACTTTGCATATCATTTGCCTTTCAACCCCAGCAATTGACGCCTTCCTCCCGATCTCGAAGAGTTCCTTTTATTCAAAAATTAGCTATGCACACTCCTTCCGATACCTGAATCGAGCGCCTTTGTCAACTCAGTGCCCGGAGTCCAAACTTTATGCGAGTGGAAAGAGATTGCATCAAGATGAAATGAAAAGCCTTAAGAAACACCCCGCATGTTTGAGATACAAAAGTATCGCGCAAAGGGAGGGATGCTTGGAAGGAGACGTCTTTTGTTCTCCAGAAATGAAAAGAATCCAGCTTCTTGGCGTCCAATTATCGTATTTCTCCAGTCAAAGGTGTCACTTAAAAGGTTCGGGCGCTAGCTGCTTTGGTGACGGGATTAATATTTCTTCCGTGGGGACCAGTCACACATTGTTTGGGGGTGTTGCTGACTCTCTTTCAGTAATTGGTTCCCGTGCCGAAAGAAAGATCGTGCAACGAGGGTTTCTTCGGTAAATTTCAAGTTAGAAATGCGGTTTGCATTCATGTACTGACTGGGACAACGTGTTCTTGGAAGGAAGGAATCAGGAGAAGATAACGGGATGGTGTTTATTATGTATCATCTCAGGGGTTAATGGAAATTCGTCTTCAAAATATGTCTAATAAAGATTGAAAACCTGTGGGAAAAAGTCAATGGCCTTTTAGGTGGTTTTACCCTCCTGGTGATTGTCTCAAAGAGGTGTCTCTTCATTGATAGACACCTCTTGTCTTGAAGGTCGAGATATCTATTCATTGGAAGAAAACTGACCAGATCTTGATATCGTCATGATCAAAAGTTGGCAATATCTTGATGACGAAGTATCTCGTCAAAAGCAAAATTGGTCAGATCTTAATGGACGCGATATCTTGTCATTGAAAGAAAACTGACCAGATCTTGATCTCGTCTTCATAAAAAATTGCAATATCTTGACGAGATATCTCGTCCTTAGCAAAACTGACCAGATCTTGATGGACGAGATATCTCGCCATTAGAATAAAACTTTCCATAAACGGAGTATTCGCTGCCGTTTCTTCATGAGTCACTTAACTTATCCACCATTTCGATTTTATTTGAATGCTTTATATATTACTCTCCCAACCCAATTTATATCGAATATCATGTAGGTTCGATTTCAATTCTACATACTATGAGAAACTATTAATAAATTAAATTCCGTAAAGGAATATTATATTTAAATTTACGCTTTTCTACTTTCCCACTTTACCTAGTTTGTGCTATACCTGATCCAAAAGACCGTTAGCCTGAGTTCATTAAAAGCCAACACTGGGCTTTTCAAACCCTCCTGGTGGTTGTTTGGACGAGGTATCTCGTCATTAGCAAAGTGACCAGATCTTTATGAACGAGATATTTCGTCACCGGAAAGAAAATGACCAGATCTTGATCTCGTAAGCATAAAAAAATCGGCAATGTCTTGATGACGATATATCTCGTCATTAGCGAAATTGGTCAGATCTTGATGGACGAGATATCTTATCCAAACCATTTGTAGGGTTAAGAAATCCTCCCGAGCGACTCCAATTTAGGGAGGGAGTAGTTAATTAACGTCGCACTTGAACAATACAACGAGTTATTGGCGATTGTCCGGGATCATCCCGAAGGGAAAGACCCAAGGATAACACCTCGTAATTTTGAACCACGGTCAGGTGATGTCCAATGCAGGGAAGAAGGTGCACAGGAGAAGTTGGTGCGGCCCTGCACTTGTTCTATAAGGGGGAGTGGTGTCAGTTACAAGGAAATTTAGTACGAAACAGATTATTATTACAACAAACAACAAATTTATTTGAAAACGCTTACTCAACGAACACAGAACTACAGGAATAAAACTGATACTAGAATATTCGTACTGCGAAGTTTGTTTTCTTATTCGGCTACGTTGCTACTTGAATTTTTAGAAACTTATTACATTTTACTTTCATAATAATAATTAATAATAATTGTACACAAATTATGAACCTTACAGTTCAAAGTAGGAAATTCTTTGTAAAAAAATTATTTGATTAAAATTAAGCAATTAATAGCTTAATTTGTGAGGGCTGGTCCTTGATCCCTATAATGATTACTTTTTATAGTACATACTTCCAATGGTATTTCAATATTCTAAATTTCTTAACTTCTTTACTATAAAACTTCACACTTACTGTTGCTCTCCTCATTCTTCATTTTACAATCTTATGAATCTTTTTCTTAGCAACACATCGTTTCAATGCTCTTGAAAATGTCCGCTCTGCTTTAAAATATCACCTAGTGTATTTCCTAAATTAAAAACCGTGCAAAGTTTATCCCCGCACACTGCGATTTTTTTCCCTCAACCTCCACCGGTCTTTTCAAAGTAATTCTAAGCCAAAGATATATGCGATAGGATCCAGAAATATACCTACATCTCACGGAAGCGGTTAAAATATTTCTTTTACGCTTTCTGGAATAGTGCTGACTTGTCTTCTTATGGTAAAGAATGTGTGTGTGTATGAAATTTCCAAAATAAACGCCCTTGGAAAGAGAACGACTCAAAAGAATTGATCCCATCTATATATTTTAGGTAGCAGTATATTTGGAGAACATACTGAAAGTGAGACTGTTCCCGAAACTACTTCTAAGCCTAAAATTTATAGCTTTGATAAAAGTCCTCGTACCGGTCAATGCTTTTCAGAGGCTACTGGTGCAAGTCGGTAAATTCCAACCGTTACATTACGTTGGGGACATTGGTTAGTAGAGTGGGGAAAAAATGGCTTCGCTTCGGATGGCTTTTTACTTTTTATAACTCGAATTTGACGTGGAAAACCTGGAGACAGAGGTTTACAAAAATAATGGGATTTTGCCTCTTTTTATATTTATTTTCCACATAGTAAATTTTGTTTTATATCTAGTTTGTTGTCCAATCGGTACTAGGAAAAATTTATGTACTTTAGGTTGGCAATTCCATCTAGTATACATCATTTTTTGTCATTTCGTTTTGGAAACTTGTTACTTCCATAAACTAATTTCATGTGATCTAAGTTGTTCAAAACAATAAAAAAAATATAACCTGAACATTCTCAGGTACATCTCATATTTGTCACATCTTTTGCACTTAACCCTCCTGGTGGTTGTCCCGATGAACTGTTTCGCCATTAAAAAACTGACTGGATCCTGATGAACGAGATATCTCGCCATTAGAAGAAAACTGACCAGATATTTTTATGATGACCAGCTCTTGATCTCGTCATCCTCAAAAATCGGCAATATCTTGATGACGGAATATCTCGTCATCAGCAAAATTGGTCCGATCTTGATGGACGAGGTATCTCGTTGAAACCACTTGGAGGGTTAAGATAGCAGTGATAGAATTAACAATTATTGCTTGCTGAACGTTCACTTTTGAAACTCTTTTAGGCATATCTAATATTTTTCTGTTCTTTATTTACAGATTCGAATTTTGGACGTGCACAGGAAATATCTACATGTTTTCATATTCTTCTAGAGACTTAAACTGCGCCGCTGAACATTTAAAAATTACCATTTTCCGAAGATTATGGTTTATCATTCCGTAAGTTTCATAATTTTCAAGTTCTTATTATTTCATTTTAGCTCAATTTTATAATTGATAATAATTGGTGTATTTAAAATATAACACAATGAGTTGCGTGTAAATTCATTTTTGAGCATCACGCATATTTGTCTGAGATTAAAAGACGCAATTCAATATCATCTCCATATTAACCCTCCTGGATTTTGTGTCGACAAGGCATCTCATTAGCGAAACTGACCAGATCTTGATGAACGAGATATCTCAAACCAATTGGTAGGATTAATATTGTCATATTGGTACTCGGTGATATGCCAAACTAAAACTTGAGTACTCTTTTTGGTTATATGCCCTTAAATTTAAAACAGATCAGCATCTATATAAAAATGTTTAAGTATTTTTGGTGTTGCAATGATATTCTATCTTGGTTAAAAAACACCCAAGTCCAAAAAATTATATATAATTCTAAATTTGCTCCAAGAAAGGACACCTGATCTCAAATCCAATAGAGTATGATTGGGATGCAAAAGGATGTCACTTTGCAGCCTACACAACACACCAAGAACAGCAAAAGAACAAAGACATGATCTACTGCATGAATGACTCTTTGCCATAGCAACATTTGGTCAGCCTGGAGGACAGCATGTCTACACTTTGCGAGGCCTGCATTAGGGTTAGAGGTCACCACACATAAGGATTCCTTCACCAAGCAAAAAAATGTTTTCTCGCAATTAAAACCTACAATGTGTTTACCTAAGCATTTTTTTCATTTCTTTAGTTCCCAGTAGCACCACAAGACTTGTAGATGTTCTTATTTTACTCCACATATCATATGGAATGTTCATTTGCCATTTGAGATTCTGCGGTGCAGGTATTTGGCACAGGATTTCATCTCTACTTATATTATCCTTAATTTTTAAACATGTGTGTAGTAACTCAAAATAAAAATAGTTTTCTTGATGGATCAACATCTACCATTGGAAAAAAAATGATACTACAAAGAATTATTTTCAAACACATGCATTTATACTTACAGTAATAAATAATCTATGGATTTTAGCACTGTTTTTCATCTTAATTTCTAGAAATATATCAAGCAAGGACACCTAATCTAAATCCAATATACACTGCTGGCCACCGTAAATGCAACACCCTGAAGGAAGCATGCAAATAATATGAAATTTACAACATGCATTAGTGGAGGTGAGATATGCAAATGATTAGAATTTCAGCGCAGACGCACATCACGCGCGCCTGTGGCGCCACTTCAAAGCGCTATTTAAGGCTTGGAGATTTCGACAATTTCAAGTACGGCAATTGTGTTTTTCTTGTGGTTTTTTCAAAAAAACGATCAATTATGCCTCGTAGAAAACAGCGATCATCTTTAGATCAAGTATCCGAGTTCGACAGAGGAAGGATAGTGGCCTACCGAGATTGTGGATTATCTTTCAGGGAA
The DNA here is from genome assembly GCA_933210815.1 of Meta bourneti. Taxonomy (NCBI): domain Eukaryota; kingdom Metazoa; phylum Arthropoda; class Arachnida; order Araneae; family Tetragnathidae; genus Meta; species Meta bourneti. The sequence continues at coordinate 86,076,614 of OW119923.1, read as the reverse complement.
ATCGGTAGTCGTGTTGGACGAAACCAAACAACTGTAATGCGGATATGTGATCGTTGGATGCAGGAGGGTACGACGGACCGACGTGTTCGATCGCATCCACCTCAGTGCACCACTTCACGTGATGACAGGCATATTGTGCGTATGGCAGTGACGGATCGCTCAGCCACATCACGAACCATAGCACAGCACATTCAGTCTGTACCGCATCATCCAGTGTCTGCGCGTACCATTCGACGCCGTTTACAGCAGAGTGGTCTGTCCGCAAGACGTCCATTGCTTCGTCTACCCTTGACGCAGAACCACAGACGTTTCCGCCGCCAATGGTGCGATGAAAGAAGGATGTGGACGGCAGAATGGAATGAAATTGTCTTTACTGACGAGTCACGCTTCTGTCTGCAACACCACGATGGTCGGATTCGAGTCTGGAGACACCGTGGAGAGAGGATGCTGAACAGCTGCGTTATGCACCACCACACTGGTCCTGCACCGGGTATTATGGTATGGGGCGGTATTGGATATCACTCTCGCACTCCTCTAGTACGCATTGCCGGTACTTTAAACAGCCAGCGCTACATCTCCGAGGTGTTGGAGCCAGTTGTCCTTCCTTACCTTCAGGGCTTGCCCACAGCCATATTTCAACAGGATAATGCGCGACCACACGTGGCACGCATTGTCCAAGGGTTCTTCGTCAATCGCCAGATTGAATTGCTTCCCTGGCCATCTCGCTCTCCGGATCTTTCGCCGATAGAAAACATGTGGTCCATGGTTGCTCAACGATTGACCCAGAATACATCCCCAGCTGCCACACCAGATCAACTTTGGCAACGTGTGGAAGCTGCTTGGTCTGCTGTACCCCAAGAACACATCCAAAGTCTCTTTGAATCAATGCCGACGCGTGTGGCAGCGGTGATCTCCAACAATGGCGGCTACTCTGGCTACTGATTTTGGCAGGAACCACACTTCACAGAAGTCTATAAATTTAATCATTTGATACTTGGTCAACATGTTATCTACAAAATAAATTTTGTTGTGATATCTCTTGTCTTTCTTGGTGTTGCAATTTGGGTGGCCAGCAGTGTAGTATGCTTGAGATTCTCTTCGACGTCACATTGCAACCTTCACAACACCACCAGCAAAAGAGCAGATTTGCTGTGGTGAGCGAATAAGACTCCTTACCGCAGGAACTCTTGGATAGCCTTACCGAAAGCATGTCTGCAGGTTGTGATGGGGTAGGGTTAGAGATCACCACATTCCCTATTAGGATGCTTTCACAGAGCCAAAAATGCTTTTCCCGCAATAACTGAAACCTACAATGTGTTCACCAAAGAATTTTATTTTCATTTTTTTAGTTCTTTGTAGCAGCGTAAGACGTGTGGGTATTCTTATTTTTATTCCACCAACTTGTAGAATAAAAAATACTCACAAATTTTTATTCCACAAGATAGGAATAATAATTAGTGACTTTAAGTGTTTAGGTGCAGGTAATTGGCAGGTAATTCATCTTGTTGACCTTGTTTTTTAGATTATCCTTAATTTTTGGACGTGTGTATATGGAATTGGGATTCATTGTGCTTCACGAATTCGATGTAAAACAAATAATTTAAACTTCCACGTATTTCTTTTGTTGTTACTTTGAAAAGGATATCTTGTCAATAGAAAGCATTGGACCTCAACTGTGGTTATGTGTGTAAAGTGCTCATTTCAAATGCCAGCCACATAAGGCTTCACATTTATGTTGCCTCCCAATAAGTAGCCTATCCGCTACTCTTCCAACCGGTAGCCCTTTTGGAAGAGTAGCGTATTAGTAACTGGATGATTGTGACTAGATCCAACCAAAGACCGTCGTGTACGTGGATGATGGTTCAGGTTACATCTGTCGTGCCCTCAAATGTCCTCACGTTGGCGAAGTGTGGAAGTTTGGAGAGTGGGATACAGCTCAGGTGTTAACTCGTCATCTGACCGTAATTCAAAATTACGAGGTGTTATCTTTAATCTTTCCCTTCTGGATTAATTCCGGTCCATCGCCAATACCGCAATATGTTGCTCCAGTACGACGCCAATTCAACCCATCCCCAATAGACAGTCCCAAAATTGCGTGTATACTTGGATTCCGTGCGAAATTTGAGGTTTAAAACAGTAAAATTCTTATTCAAAGCAATCTTAATGATTTAGAATGTTTACAGACAATATTAAAAATAAGTTTTTTACAAAATGTTACGACACACTTACTATATCAAAATGAAGTTCCAGAAAAATGTAGACATAATCTATGGAAAGAGATTGTAGTCACAAAACTAAATAAAAAATTATTTTACTTACCAAACTATTAAAAATATGCTTTGTTGAAATCTAAGTAATTTTGCTTCAATGTGCTGTGGCTTATCCACTTGCTGTAGTTACAGTATTCAGCCTTCTGATGAATGATTGTTCAAGATTTTTGTAGTTTTCCGAAGAAATTTTAAAGTATTTTTTCTCAAAAGCATCCTGTAATGCTCTTTTCTTGTAATGTGATGCTTTTTGGCAGCCTTTTGTAACCGAGGTCATAATTTTTTTTATTATATTCAAGTTTAGAGATAAGTGGTCTATGTAGTTGCTATCGGTTGTGATCAAACAACCTCTAGATAGTTTTCTTTTCAAAGAACTCCGAGAACATTGCTGTTTTATCACTGATGAAGTTACGTGTAAAGCTTTAAAATATTGCCCAACGGGTTATTCTGGATAGAATAGATAACTTTTCTCTCTCTGTATTGTTGAAGTCACCTTCCTGGAATACAAGTAATTTGTTCGGTTTTTTAATATTGTTAATTCATTTTCGTGAAATCAATCATACTTTTCTCTGATCGAAGAAGCAATTACTCGTGGAAAGTTACCTTCTTTTGACCATTTAATAACTAAATTCCTCTCTTCACTTGAAGTCTCTGTTCAATTCCTGATTTTACTTTTTAGTATAAGAAAATTGTTGAAAACGAAGTTCAAACACACACAATACACGTTATGTTGAAGATAATATTCTATGGAAGTCGTGCAAAAAATAAGTGCAGATAAAGATTTGCTTTTTGTAGAGTATACAATTTTGTGACTTGTTTTCCCTAGAGTATTTCTGAATTATTATTTCTTAATTTCAATATTCCGAACGATTTTTGTAATATTTTCGTAGAAAATGATTCTGAATATAATGGCTATAAATATTCTAAATCATAAAGTTTACTTTTAATACGAACTTTACTGATGTAAACATAAAATTGCACACGAAAACCAAGTGTATGGTAATTAATTTAAGTTGACACAGAGCACTAGCTGAAGGGTTCCACACATATATACGTTTTACTACCATCAATCTTCTCTGCATTGCTTCTAACAAGTTTTGGCCATCTTGACCAATAGAATGCGTCGAAGGATTCTTTCAACCAATAGATGTGGCTATTTAGTCATTAAATGTGCTGTATAGTGAAGACAATCCTACACAACTCAGAAATCTCTTGACGCTTGTCTTGGACAAATAGGAAGCGCAAGATGCAAAGCTATTCGCGTAGACCAATCAGAGGTACCTGCGCGAGCGGTGAAAATGCTCTGATTGGTCTACGCGTGGGCGGTCTACGCGGACCACAGCTTAAGGGGCTAGGATAGACCGAAAATTTTGAAAAGTTTCTGATGCACTATAGTGCGCAAAATGTTTGAAAACCTATAGAAATGCATAAAAGATTTTCAAATCAGATAATATTTTCCATTTGCACATCGCTGTCAAAGTTTCAGAAGTATCAAAAATATACGTAATTTCGTTTATTTTCCTTCTAAGTATCAAATAAGATGCAACCGAATTGCTATAGGGCTGAACGTTGCTTCCAGTATAGCTATAAATATAATGTAAAAACTAAAATTTCATATAATCAGACAATCCCTGAAACTGTTATACCATTAGATTTAATCTAAAAACTTTTATACCATTAAATGTGTCACACGTCTAATGGTCAAAGTTTTAGGCTGGATAAATAGGTCGAACTATTGTTAAGATTAAGATTAACTGACATCTATATCACATGGTTGTTGGAAAGCTGACCGAATTTAAGGATTAACTCTCAAAATGTGATCCATGGCCTTGTATAGTAATTTCGTTAATCCTTTACTTAAATCGTCATAGATAAACGTCACTTTCAATTAAGAGCTTAAAACATTTACCCCATATACCTTAAGTTAGTTACCTAAATGGGCACATGTTATATACAGCTGCCCTGGAAAATGATTCGTAGAAACTCGTACTTTTGACTTTTGCATTTTTTTGCATTTGCAGTGCTTTTCTTTTCAAGGTCTGTTTGAGTGTTTAGTTCCATGGTGTTTTTGAGATTCGTGGGACACTATGTCCTGGGTAGTTTTTCAGAAATTTTATTTGTATTCTTTTTATTTGGTAACGGAATTTCAAATTGCAACTCTAAAACCAGGATTGACAGCTGACTGAGGTAAGAAACTTTCAACAGTAACACAACCTAGGAACTGCGCGAGACACTATTTAGGTAAAGATCTTCCCAAATTGTCCCTGCTCCACAACCTCTTTCTATATTTTGAATTGTATCTGTGTCTCTGTGGGACAGTTGGATGAACAGGAGTTGGTCGCTGTGCGATTTGAAAAACATGATCTTTTGGACTTAGCTAGGTTATGCCTTTACCAAAAGGATTAGTAAGAACAGGTTTCGGTCACAAAGAATCCCACATTGTCCTCTTTTGAAACTGGGTTTTGGAAGACTAAACTGGTATTTGCAGGTTTTTCTCTTCTGAGGTTCCATGAATGTTTTATAAATATGAGACGAATTTTAATTTTTGAACAGTCTAAATTCAAGTTTATTTATTTTATTATATCGAAATCACGTATTATCAACTATTTTAGTGGTTTTCCTATTAAAATTTAAAGATTCACTGTAGCTCAGTGGGTTTGCCCACCGCGCTAGTAACCTGCAAGCTGTAGGAGCGCAGGTAACGATTCTTGTAACTACCCTGGGTGTATTTCCCTCTTCTGTCAGATCCTAGACGTGAAATATAAATAGATGGAGATTATTATTGAGAGGAGGAAGCAGTGGGGCGTAACATGTTGACTAGTAGTCACTTGATTACACTGAAAAATTGACGGTTGACATATTTGGCATCTTATCGCTTCGTTTGGTGATATAACATGGTGATATTACAGGTTAGATGTGGGGATGCGCATTTCTATAGTGTGGCAACAAAATGGTAAAATCGCCAAGGTCTACTACGTCGCGCGGACCAATCGGATGATGAATCAAAGGATGGGCGTCTTTTCCCGTCCAGTGGACCAATCAGATGAATGTTCATTTCCATCCAACAGACGAAAGTATTTTTGGGTCAAGTTATTATAAGATTGGGTCACATGATCCGGGGAACCATTGGTCACTCTACTTTTATATGTCCTCTGTGGTCGGATCTTTCCCTTCGGGATCGATCCAGGACCGTCACTATAACCATTTGTGCCATTTGTTTTGCACGATTGTGACGTTAATTCAACTACCTACCTACCTTACCTCTTCTAAGTCAGTATAAACTTTTCTTGTGTGTGTATCTCTTTACTTGAAGGGAAAACATTGCTAGGCCAGATCTGGCCCTTGCACCATTAAAAAAAGCCAATCAACCATACATTTTAAAGCGCAGTTTTTTACTTTTAACATTTTTTAAACAGTACTTTTCATCTATTTAAGATAATTTTGAAAGCATTTTTAAAGGTAATTGTTACGATTTATTTGTTTACTTATGCAGTTGAAAGATATATGTGTGTGTGGTGTGTGCTCCTAGTATTCTTATTATCTGCTAAATGTATTTAAATTTATTATTTAATTGCAACTTTAATGGAACGATAAATACTTTATATTTTGGAATGCAAAAAAAAATCATTTTTCTATTGCGTTGCTACTCGTTCGTATATATTTTCCTACTGAGTTACTCGTTTTGCACGTATTTCTGTGTGATCCATCTAGAATATTCTATGAAGGACATTCCATTTGGAATATTTCATGTAGAACATTCCACGTAGAATATTCCATGTAAAATTAATCGTGGCATTGTAAACTAAACTTCTTCAACCGTACTTTTTTATCATCTACATCCCTGTTCTACGATACCGTATAGTGACTATTTGCAATTTTCCGATGAAGCAGCCAAGTTTTTTATAGTCTTGCTGCTCAATAGAACTACTTCCCACTCAATTTACCTCTCTCCTCCAGAACCTAAACATCACAAGAGACTCATAACTAAAAGCAGAAATGAAAGATAGAACCGACTTGTCCCAGTTTCCTCCCAACCGGTTCACCTGTAGGGGAGTGCGAAAACCAGAAATGGACAAAATAAATAATAAGGCAACGGACTAGAGGTCTCTAGAGCAATATAATTCCTCCCTGTTTCTATTTTCCCGCCCCCCTCTCTTATATTCCCCCAAGAAGAATATATATTTTAGCTCGAAAAAAGAACCTTTTATTGTCATCTCGGTCTCTGGCGGGTGCTTTAAGCAACTTAGATTTTGTTATACTTTTTATTTGTTTTTGTTTACTTTTTAATCTTTTGTGAGGTCGCCCTCTCTGGCGTTGCTGACAGCGCAGTGTGATGAATGGCCGACTTTATTCTATTGTAAATTGAAGATTTCAGACGTTTATTTCTTTACCACGTCCACCTCTTTTCTTCTGGGGGGATGATTTCATCTTTAAAATCATTGATACCCAGTAATGATCTATATAAATAAAACTTTTATGTGTGGCTTTTGTTCTTGTTTCGTGATTTTTTTCGGGGGTCGTTTTTGGAAAGAAAACAAAAGGTCCTGCGTTGAAGTGTCCTCTAATTCTTTTGCCCCAACTTTAGAATTTTTCATCTTATTTTCGATGCTGGAAAAATTGCCTTTTCCCTCCTGGTTAATTAAAACTTATTTTTGCATTTTAATTTCAGTAAAAGTTTTATTTTAAGGGTGGTTTTTATTAAAATTGCGTTTTGAGGGAAATACTTGAAAATTGATAATTTTATATTCTATTTTTTATAAGAAATAATGTTGTTTAATTGTATCATAAATGGCTTTAAGGCGTATTACCTTTTAACTAGTCATTCGTAATTTCCAAGCTTACAAACTAAATTCGTTTGTATCTGAAAAAATTGTTATTAGTCATAAGGAGAAAGGTATTGAAAACAGTATATTTTGCAAGCTATTCGGCTTCCAGTATTTCTATAGAAACTATTGCGTTCGTTTCTGTTTAAAGTTTATTCTAAAGTTTTTGTTTTGTTAAGGAATTCCAGGAAACAAATGTATTTACACAGATGTCCAAAAATTAAAGATAATGCCATTCGAGATTAATTATGTGCCTACTATCTGCATTAAAGTACCTCAAATGACAAATGAATATAGAAAGTATGTGGAATAAAATAGAAGACCCACATACTTCTAGGTGCTACTGGGAACTAAAGAAATGGAAAAAGAAATACTTAGGTGAACTTATTGAAGGTTTTATTTATTGCAAATATTTTTTTTGCTGTGTTAAAAGCAACTTAGTTCTCCTGGTGGCTGTCTCGACAAGGTATCTCGTCATTAGCAAAATTCGCAAAATCTTGATGAACGAGATATCTCGTCCTTAATAAAAATGACCAAATCGTGATTTCGTGATAAGAAAAAAATCGGCAGTATCTTTATGAGATGTCTCTTCATTGAAGCATAAATTAGTCAGATCTTGATGGACGAGATATCTCATCAAAACCACTTGGAGGATTCATAGGGAATGTGTTGGTCTCTTACCTTAATATAGGCCTAACAACGTGCAGACATGAATTTCCTCAAGGCTGTCCGAGAGTTCCTGTGGGCAAGGAGACCCAATCTCGTACTGAAGCACGTCCCATTTGCTCTATCAAGGACCACACACAATAATAACACCACCAAGAATCACAAAAGAGCAATTCTGCGCTTTTTTGCGATCCTTGGTGGTTATGTGTAGGCTGCAATGCGATGTTCGAGAGCATTCCAACATGCTCTATTGAATTTTATCAAGTGACCTTGCTTGATGCGAATTCAGAATTATCCTTAACTATTGTGCATGTTGACATAATGACTCATGAATAAAATTGTAGCATAGTGTATTAATATTTTTAGATAGACACAAAACTACGAGTGTTTCAATCAGCGTATCTCAAATCTGGTTTCTGAAAAAGCAAATCTATCAGCTGTGCTTAAGAGTTATGTGAGACAAATTTGAATGATGGTAATCTGAAATTTTCTATACAATGAATTCGAATTCGATGACACAAAGTTTGACACTGATATCAGATAAAAAAGTATTATAGTATAAATATATTGCAAATTTGCTCCTTTAAAAGGAGCAAAACATGGAAAATTTAATTTCAAGGTATGAAAATGTCTAACACGTATAAAGGGGAAATAAATTTAAAAAGTAGCGTTTTCTCAGTAAGATCTATAGAAATTTTGGCAATTAAAAGGAGTAAAGCATAGTGAAAAGTTTAGTTTTGAGGTACGAAAACGACTATAACAAATTTAGAAGAGAGATGGGGTTTAAAAAGTAACGTTGTCTTAGTGAGCTTCACAGATTTTTCGACTGACGCTTGGATTGAGTGAGATTAAAAGCATTCGAAAATCAAATTTAAACTACCTGCTGATATGATCTATGATCTCATTAAGTCCAACCATTTCAAGAGCACCTTATCATTATGGTTTTCAGCAGAGTGAATTGTAATTCCACGACATCGATGAACTTTCATTTGTTTCAAGTGTTTTATATGCACTAAATTAATCTTGGCGATCTATCATGGATGATATCGATGGCAGATCGCCTATCAATGATAGAAAGTCTTTGATCAAGCCATCTGTGCAAAAAATCTATGGACTTTAGTAAGAAAACGTTACCTCTTTGAATTTCATCTCATCTAAACTTGCCATAGACGTTTTTTCTTAATTAAATATTTCACTGTTTTACTCCTCTTAAAGGAGGGGCCACCATGGTTCAGTGGATTTGCCCACTGAGCTAGCAAACTGGGAATTGTTGGTGGCACACGCTCGATTCCTCTCTCGGTGTTATGTGTCTCTTCTGTCAGTAGATCTTTCCTTGCATGCGCATGTTCATTTACTTGACATTGTTTTGCCGCAGCTTCGCAAATATGGCCCTTGCGCCATAAAACCCAACCAACCTTTTAACCTTCCCGGTGGTTGTCCTGACAAGGCATCTTGTCATTAGAAGAAAACTGACCAGATCTCGATCTCGCCATCATAAAAATATCGGCAATACCTTGATGACGAGATATCTCGTCATTAACACGATTGCTCAGATCTTGATGGATGAGATATCTCGTCGAAACCAGTTCGAGGGTTAAAGGAAGAAATTTGCAATTTATTTATTCTGTAATAGATACACTACTGCTACAGAATGCGGTGTGAAATATTTGAATGGCAAATTAATTTTATGCCGGAAATTCCTTCGCAACTCGAAAGTCCTGCTTCCGAACCACCAAAACATCACATTTAATTCACTTCCTTTGCCTCGGATGGAAAATTTGTTCCATCTCCTGAGTTATCAGGACACCGGCATCTGGGAAATAAGTAAATCGCAAGTCAACATTCTCCCGAATCGAAAATACTTCGCGAACCACCGAAGAATAATATCCCGTCTTTCAGCGCCAATGTATGGCCACCATGCCGCGCTGCCAGGAAGCAATGGAGAAATTGCACCAGCGATGACAAAAGATTGATGCACTTCATTAATTTCCAATTAATAGCGACAGATGCGGAATATCCCAGCAGAGGTCGCTCTCGTCCGCCCTCCAGATTAAATGCAAAGCGTCCAAAGACCGTTGCACACTCGGTGTTAAAAAGAGACTCGGGTATTTCGATTCCGATTTAATTCTTGCATCGGACGCGATTCATCTTGCCGATTTACCAGATCGTTAGAAGGAGACGCGAGTTCTTTGTAATGGAAAGATCGATATTGCAACAGTTTTGGGGGAGGTAATTCCTCTGTGGTTCGGATCTCTCGAATGGTTCTTTCGCGCATCGATCTGTGTCCATTAATACCGACTGTTTTGATTTATCATCCGAGTGTCGATTTGGAGGGGGACTCGTTTTTGGAGCTCATCAGACGCATCGGGGAAGTTATTAAATACCTTGTTCCTTTCCAGTGTTCCGACTGGCATGGATATTGCAATTACATGTTTCCATTTCGGGGTTGGGGGCTCTATGGTGCTCGACGACAGTTATATTAAATTGCGCTTGTAATGCGAGGCAGATGCATATGTAATGAGACTGAGACATGGGGTATTTTTATTCTTTCCAGAACGACGCTTCGCATTGGTACTGTGATTAAGAGATTGGAATCATTTATTGGGGAATGGAGGCATCATTTTTGTTGTTTGATGATCCAACTGCGAATGGAGTGCTATGATATTTAATGGAAAGAATATAGTAATTTAATGGTATTGAATATTCCACGCTGTTTCCTATTTTATGCCCATGGGAGTTTATGCTCAATACCTTCTCTAATCTATAATGCTTAGAAGTTCGTCTTTTTCATTTGGTCATCAAATAAAAGGTTTATAGGTTTATTTTAACAGGCATTGTACTTACACTAAAAATAAGTACTCATATGGGCATAGGTCCCTCAGGTGCACATCTTTAGGTGTGCAAGAGCACCACAACCCCGAGGTGCCCGAGTCATCTTTTCTCCCTTTCATTTTACTCTCGTCTACCCTTTTGCTTTTTCTTCTTCCATCATTGTGTTGTCTGTTTTGTGTTTGGTGCAGCTTGGCCAAGTGTGGCACTTGCGCCATAAAACCCGGAAACAACCAACCATATAGGCATAGGTTATTTCTTAAACGTAGTTGTTTGAAATGCCTTAAAGATTCTACCTACATAGACTTATATCTAAGTCCATGACCATGTTTTCCAACAGAGCTGCAAAGGGCCGCGGAGAAGTAGAGTAGCGGATTAGCATCCTGAAGATTGTGAATTCGAAATTTGATCCAACCAAAGACCGCCTTGTACGTGGGAGCTGGTGCACGTTAAAATCTGTCATGGCCTCAAATGCCCTCACATTGAGAGTGGGGTGCCAGCTCAGGTGTTGACCTCGGCATCTGACCATGGTTCAAAATTACGAGTTGTTGTCCTCGGTTCTTTCCTTTCGGGATTGATCCCGGATCTTCGTCAATAGCCCGTTGTGTTGCTCCAGTGTGACGTTAATTGAACCACCTTCCTACCAACACAACTGTAATTGCGTGTTTATTCCTATCATTCTAACAGAGGTTTTTTAATAAGTCCTTAAAATAAAGGGTCATTCAGGTTGTATAAGAAATTGTCTTTATTCGTCAAGACTATTAGTAGGTCAAATCAAGTGCAAAACAAGAAAACAAAAATAAATAATCTACAACCTTTTAGATATTTGTACAAAAGTAAAAGGACTCATTTAATTCATCATTTATTTTATGCACACAGTACATTTATACATTTGACGAAGAAAAAAATTAGTATGTAAATTAGTATTTTAAGTTTTGGAAGGAATCGAACCTGCCCCGACTACAACTCCCAGGTTGCTATCACAGCAGGCGAACCCACTGAGACGCATTTCGTAAGGAAACTATTTGGTGGCCTTATTCTTAACTAGCAAGACCCGCACGGCGTTACCCGTGACATCATTCTTGTTATGTCCTCACTGATTCTGAAAACATTAAAAAGAAAAAAACAATATTTTTAAGAATGAATCCCACCACCACCCGACATGACACGGGCATGTCGTCTCATTCCTTCCACCTCACTGATTCTTGCTTAGAAAGCTTCTTGATACACTATTTTCAATGTTCTTCCATTTGGAGCTAGGATGTAAAGATTCTCAGCTTTTCCAACTTTTGAACACCCAACCCACATACAGTTGACCATGGGAGAAACACGGTTTAATGAGATCGAGTCCTACAACTTTCAGCGATTGGCCTTGTGCCTTGTTGATGCTCATGGCGAAACTTAAACCAACAGGGAACTGAAGTCATTTAAATTGGAATGGTAGATCCGAAGGGATGATTGGGATCCTAGGAATGAATCGCCTGAGGCATGTCGAGTCATGATGGTGGCTTCAATAATATTCGGCATCAGTTTCTTGATAGATAGTCTTGCTCCATTGCAGAGTGAAGGTGGATGCAGATTTCTGAGAAGTATAATCGGTGCCCCAATTTCTAGCTGTAATATGTGCGAGAGTATTCCAGATTGCTCCAATGTGTTCAAAAACTCTGTTCACAGACTCATCTGCGTCACATGTAGTGTCGATAGATCTATATTATACAAATACAGAAATCATACAAATTCAAAAGTAAGTTATGAAATAACTACTACTGAAATAAAAATGTGATTCAATCTTTAAATATAACGCTATACTTTTAAAAAGTGTTGTTATGTCACCTCACTGATTCCGACAAACAACCTAAATGAATCACAATGTCAGCGAAATCAAAACCAAATTGAACAGTAATAAACACTGTTACTTCATTTCATGCAATTTATTAACACAAACATTATACTATTTGCGAAAAATACCGAAACAAAACAAAAAGCAATACAAAAAATTAACAAAGTTAATCAAGAGCGCTTTGAATACGTTCAATCTTTCAACATTTTTAGGGAAGCATCTGGGCCGAAGGTCCTCTATCTCCCGGCTGAATAAAACATAAAAGCAGAACGATGTTTGAGTTGCAGAAAATTTCTTGATGGTAGGAACTTGGCACTTGGAGTCGAACATGTAGGGGGTGGCGCAACGTTGGTTTGCTTTTCATTGGTGGTACGAAAAAGGACAAAACAGTGACAATATGAGAAACCAGAATTTTATAATTGAAAAAGCTGTATAAAATCAATTAAATTTTAAAAAATAAATGTGTTGAATTCAAAAAATAAAAGTATAAATAAAAGTACAGAAAAAATTGGAAGGATTAGAGTATATTTTCTATTTTTTAAAAATATAGAGGCGAAAAATAAAAATTATCCGTCGGCTGGGTTCGAGCTCAGGAGGTCTCCCTCCAAAGTACTAATCGCTATTTCACTACATCGCTTTACCCACTTAACCATCATTTCAATGTGAGGCGGGATGTTTTTAGTGAAGAGATTAATTTGTTCAATCTAAAAAATTACTTTGCATAGTTGAGAATGGCTCTGGGCCGGTGTAAATTTGCAGGAAGACGATGGTCATACCTGGGGATCTGCGCTTTAGCTAAGTTTTCATTGCAATGAATACATTGGACGGTCCGCAGTTTCAAAACATTAATAGAAGTTAGCATGCGCGATAAGTATGTTTGTCAGATCGGTCTGCACAGATACGTCATAGTGGAGGAGGGGCTTCGCGCGCCAGCACAAAATATTAATTTAAAAAATTTCTAGATTAAATTTCAAAATTCGGGCTTAGAGGGATATTCAGTAACCTTTAGGACTACCTGTGTGCCAAATTTCATGGCTGTAAGTGCTATAGATTCGTCTGGACACCCCAGAAAGTTCCACAAACACTTCCTTTTATAATAGTAGAGATTTCGATTTTAGAAATAATTTTCTTGATGAAAGCATAAAACATACAGCATATTTTTTGCAATTGTCCACTCTTAAACATACCGATTAATATTCTGTATTTTACTTGATTACTAGCTGAATGAAATCCTTTCGTTTTGCATGCTAACGGGTAAAAAAAAACCCAAATAACACTTTGCTTGCCAGAGACAAAACCATTTTCAGAATCTACTTTATTTAACTAAACCGAAAGATATTTCAATCCTAGGTAAAAAGAAAGATAAGGAAAGTAATGGTACCCCGATGAAGGGAAACACCGGTGATTACAAAACAAAAAGAAAAACCCTGCAAAATCACATATTTTGAATACATTCCAGCATCATTATTTCCGGCGCAGAAAAATAAATACTCTATTACGTAATAAGACCCATGAAGCCGAGATTGCCAAGACCCCGGAATTCCCCGAAGAAACCCGAACGCATCTAAATGCCCGATCTACATTAACTAACTTATTCTAAAAGATAAACCGCCACTGGCAACATCAATGCCTTTTTTATTTTTTCCAAAAACTCTTCTCATTTACCGGAAAGCATTTCCAGAGACCGATTAAATCTTTAATAAATCTTCTTTCGAGCCGATATGGTCCCTTTTTAATCCAACGTGAAATCGAAGGTGCTAGAGGGAAGGAGAGTAAGTTTTAACATTAATGGTGGACGCAGGGGAAGTTAGAAGCGTTATTAGCAAGATGAACAGAGCTGGGTAATAATCTTCACGGCTAAGACCTCCAATTTATAGGATCGGGCGTTAGGGGCGAAATCTGCTATCTCTAATTCCTTGTCATTTAGGTAACTTTTATCTCTATAAAAGATTTTTGTTTATTTTCATTCCCTCTATCTAGTTTTTTTCTGGTTCTTTCCGAGCTTCTTTTCTTCTAGCGAGAGTATCACACGCAGCTGGTTCTGCTCCCAATTCGCTAATTACGGTTACCGTTAGAAGTGAAAGGTAAGCGGGAAAGAAAAAAAGTATTGCAAATGGGCGAATCAATGAGTAAAATCTCATTTGCTCGCGATCGTCAGTTAAGAAAAGGGTCGTTCTGGGACCCTGTGCTCGATATTTAAGGTTATTAGATGCGCCCGCGTTGTGCAAAAAACGAACACAATCCAATCAACTTTTTGTCAAAAGGAATTCGGAATTATGATGATTACTGGAATATATGGTACCCATCTGTTTGTGCGTGCAGATGGAAAAATCAAAAATTGTGGAATTCGAAGTTGGCTGTATCGATTGAATTTTGGAAGAAGTCTGCATTTTTAATGAATGTCTCTTGGTTTTGTTTTCATTAGTCAGGAAAGAACAGCTGTTCGGATTGATGTATGAATGTCACGCATGTGTTACTTTCGAATGTGCATATATTAATTTATTCTGTTTAATTCTCTTTGCATAAATTAATTCAGATGCATGCGTAAAGTGCTTGAATAAGTTGAGTTTATATTGAATATTGGAGATCATGAATTACACTGTATTTGATGTCCAATTGTTACATTTGTGTATGTGTGCGTGTGGTGTATGATTATTATTCAAGTTTAGTTATCACATTAAATTATATATATTTTTAAATCTGATCCATCGTGTCGATACATGACTATGTCTCGATACATGACTTTCTATTTAGGCCTGGTATAACAAAAACAAAACGAAACAAGGGATCGATCTTGACTTGACTACATTATTCTGAATAGCATTAATAATCTGAACGTCACGAGGTAGGTAGGTATTTTAATTAACGTCACACTTGGAGCAACACAACGGGCCATTGGTGACGGTTCGGGATCAATCCCAAAGGGAAAGATCCGAGAATGTCACGAGATTTCCGACTACAGTAATTTTGCTTTCCCCTACAACATGACAAATAATCACGTCTATTGATTGAAAGAATCCTAGGCCTACTGTTTGTTTGTAAAGGGTGGAAGTTATACAGTGAAGAATACATGTTGCAGAACGGAAAAATACTTGTGAATATACTCCTCAGTAGGTTAAGGTGAGGTTTGAAAATTCGTATCATTGCATTACTCAGTATTTGATGTTACTATTTGAACAAACACAGGGTAAGCATATCCAAGTTGCATCTTCTATTTACTTAATATTTAAATAACGGAGGGTTGACGCTCCAAGTAGTTTCCACAAAATATCTCGTTCATCAAGATTTTACTGATGACCAGATATCTCGTCATCAAGATATTGCCGTTTTTATATAATGACAAGATCAAGATCTGGTCCGCTCTTTTCTACTGACGAGATAACTCGTCCATCAAGATCTGGTCGGTTTTACTAATGACGAGATACCTCGTAGAAACAACCACCAGGAGGGTTAAAGGACTTTCAAGAACTGTGGGAGCCCTGTTGTCAGACATTCATCATGCAAAGGCATTTAAGGTTCTGATGATAAAAAACATCATCTCATCAGCGGTGATTTTACAAATAAATATTAGCACATCACTATCTCCTCCAAATGCTGCTGCTCTTTCATTTTCAAGCTACGGCTATTAGTCCTGGCCATATATATGAATATATGGCTAGGACTAACAACAGTTACATAGCCAAACAGTGAGATAGATAAAACAAAATGGACATGAGGATTAAGTTTTGCACTATGACATACTATGCATATTTTCCTTTCAGTGTCTTTGACGCGATAATTTCTATTTTTTAACGTCGTCGTCATTCTCGTTGTAGCCTACAGTCTAGTGATTCCCGGCCGAGTCCGACTGACGTAAGCATTCATCACATCCACCGCAGCTAATTATCTCTATTCTCGCCTCGGCCGTGTTCACGGCGGCATGTAATAGCTCTGGGAATAGCTGGCACTTGCTGAGCCAAGTCCGAATTCGACATCCGGAACTGGGATTAGTACTCTTGGTGCGGTGCACGATGGCAGAATGTGCAAAGACGGGAATGTGAACACAATGTTTTAAAGTGCCATTTAAGTGCAGGATGTGTCACATTTATGTTTAAACTAAAGGGCAGAAACTAGGGGAATCAATCACACAAACATGTAGTAAATTATCCTGTACACTCAGGGCCTTTCCTGAGGTTTGAATTCTCTCAGATAGTCACCCTCTCTTCTCATAAACATTCGATTTTTTTAAAAGAACGAACGGTCTTCATCAAGCACATATTCTTAAAATAATTTCGGTTTTCTTTCTACCGGTCCTATAAATGTCGTAATGTTAACCCTCTAAAGGGTAAGTAATTGGGTAGTTAAATTAACGTCACACTGGAGCACAACACAACTGACTATTAGTGACGATCTGTGATCAATCCCAAGGGACCTATACCTCGAGAACAATCTTAATTTTTACTACGGTCAGATGACGAGGTTAACATTGAGCTGACCCACTCTCCAAACTTCCACTACATGACGATATTTTAGGCTACTATAGATTTAAAGTGGACCAATCCCCATGACTTTCAAAACAACAGTTTTGTTTACAGCTTAATATGAGGATATTTAGTAACTCCAATTGGGCCATTTTCTGCATAATGTCATACAGTATATCGAAAGCTCTTGTTTATGCTCCCAGAAATGCTCGTTTTGTACTGTGTTAACGGTTTAGAGGATAGGCCCTAACGAAATATAGACATGTGTTCTAAGCACTGGTGATGTCTTATTTCTTCTTAACTTTGAAATAATTTTGTTCACACCTTTCTGGTTATTATTACTGTCTATCTTGGACGGTCCAGGATCATTCTCGAAGGAAAGGACCCGAATCGTAATTTTTTACCATATTCAGATGACAATCTCAGTAGTACCGGAGCTGGAACCCTACTCTCCAAAACTTCAACGACGCGTCAACGTGATGATATTTGAGGCAACGAAAGATTCGACATTCATCAGCCCTTATTCTGATCTTACATTTGATCTTATTTTGTTTGTATCAGTTTGCCATTTGCCAAAAACCAAATAATGTCACACCACAAAAAGAACTAAGAACTTTTAAATTTAGAAAAGAATGTACTTTACAGTACAAAATACTTTTTATATTTCCCGGGCTCCTCAAGTACTGGTACCATGGTATCGGCAACCCCTCTATATGGTTACCTGAGTTTTCTAAACTCATTAATGGGTTTAGTATAAACAATCAGGTGCAATTAAGTAAATACCCCTTCCTTTTGCAATGGCATTGTTTTACTTACGAAATGAAACGTGAGGATCATTCCCAACGATAAGAGGTTGAATGTACCTACTGGAAAAAAACGAAAGCGAAATCACGAAAGAAGTCTTCGTACCCTTGATTCCTACGCACTTGTCATTTCCATAGTCGAAGCAATTATTTTCAGATTAATATTTATTAAACCTGAAGAAGAAACTCGAAATCGAAGCGCCGATAGAAGTAACAAATCAAAATATGAAACAATGTCTAATATGTTTTGACAGAGATTGATGTCTGGACCTCTGGTGTACTCCGAATATAACGTATAAAACATCGATCATCTAGAATACTTTCCAAATGAATAAATCATTAATGTTATAGACTATCAAGATCATTGAAGAAAATAAGTCGAACTAAATTATGTAAATCTATACAGTTTACAGACTGGGTGTCACAAATATTTAATATTATAACACTTATAAATATTCGTTTAAAGTTAGATAAAAAGGAATAAATTATCATAAATTTGCTTTACGTTGCATCCATACTAAAATTTTCATTAGTCAATAGTACACACAAGTCTCAATATATTTTAAATATTAAGCATCAGACTACTCTTATAGGATAGCTTAATGTTTTCAATATTTGTTATATTAATTTTTAAACATGCTGAAATATTTAAAACATTTCTATAAGGATAACAGTGTTTATGAACGAATTAATAAAGTTTATGCCCTGATAAAAAGAATCTGCTCATACTTTCCTCTGAAGACTCGTAAAAAACTGGGCGGCCAACTTTATTTAGGTATTCATTAAAAACTTTCCTTTTTTAGGAAGTGCCTAATTACTTCCTAGTTAAGTCTAATTAAAAAGTATTTTAATTTTTCTTATTAAACAGATATCTGGAATCTCCATCTTTGTTAATGGCCAAGCACAATGCAATGGATTCGAAACTCACCAATCTAACAATACAAACGTGTATGGTTCTATTTTACAGGGCCGTGGCAGCTCGGTCGGAAGAGTACCGGAATAGCAACCGGAGGGTTGCGTGTTCGAAACTCGATCCAAACTGAAGACCGTCGTGTATGTGAGGACCGGTGCACTTAAAATTTGTCGTGGCTCCAAATGTCCTCAAGTCGGCGAGAGTGGGGTGCCAGCTTAGGTGTTGACCTAATCATGATCGTGGTTAAAAATTACGAGGTGATGTCCATGGATCTGTCTCTTCAGATCTTTGACCGTCGCTAATAGCCCAATATGTAGCTAATAGCCCAGAATTGTAAAATTCTCCGCTGTAATCGAACAAGATATTCTCCAAAGTCTCTTCCTCATCAAGGCAAGAGGCCGTCGTGGCTTAGTGGGCATGTCCACTGCGCTAGCAACCTTCGAGTTGTAGGCGGTGCAGGTTCGATTCCTGTCAGGTACACTCCTCCCTGGGTGTATTTATCTCTTCTATGTTAGTACAAACTTTCATTGCCTGTGTATGTCTATTGATATTGTATGTCGTGTGTCTGGCGCAGAATGGCCAAATATGGCCCTTGCGCCACAAAACCCTCAAATTCAACTAATTCGATCAAGGCAAAAACCATCTGTTATAAAAGCAAAATAAATAAGTTACCCAACGTTAATTACTATTTCTTAACCAAATTTGATAATTGATATTTTTTCCAATGCCCGTTTATGGACGCATAGTCCTTCGAATTCAATTGGCGCAAACAAGGCAGTCTCAGTGTTGACCCGGGGCACCCACCATGAACTGGAGGCGGGGTAGATATGCTTTCCTGGAGGACATTAGGAACCTTAGGATCTCTTTTGGGAACGTACGCATTTGCGTTTTGTTTTGAAGAAACCAGGACTCAGTGTTCTCTTATGTGTCCGACTTGGACACATAGGAGATCAAGTCTTAACCCTCTGTTTCGGCGAGATATCTCGTTCAAGATCTGGTCAAATTTGTTAAGAACGAGATATCTTGTCGAGACAAAACTGCCCTATTACTCCGAAGGGGAATGAAAATCCAAGAAGGAAAAACTAATTATCCCTTGCCCAGAACTGCTGACAGTTGGAGCAGGTTTTTGCATGAGTGGTGACTACTGGACAGTTTTCGATGAGAAGATAAACCACCAGGAGGGTTAAGCAAGCACTTCCATCTACAGTACCTAAGAGCCACGCTTTGAACCGCTCGGTCGTTGTTAAGGCTATCTGACTAGTCTACATGATAATATTCTAAGTTTATTACTAACTATAAGATTTATTCGAGTAAGAAATAAAATATCTGAAGTTACGCTATCGTATCATTTAATCTTATAGAGAACTGAAAACAGAAATGACTGCAGAAAACCAGACAGTAATAAACAAGACAGAATCGTCGAGATATTCAATTAAGAATACCGAATGACATTGCACTTTGGCGAGAGTCAATGCCTTGTTCTTTCTTCTCTTTTCTGGGCTTGTTCTGTAGGAATAAATTCGACCCAAAACATCCGGCTTGTTGACATATAAATGAGAGAAAAATGCCAGGAGTGAAATATGTTAGGGGATCTTTTCCCATTTACACCGATTATAGCTGGACATTCAATGAAGACAAATACCACGACTTGGTCTGTGCATTCCCTTTCCTTCTTGTACTCAGACGGACTTGTTTTTTACTTTGATCGATAATTTATTTCTTCGGAGCATATATTGGGGTTATAAATGACTAAGGTTTAGACTAATATAGGAAAGCAGTCAACACCGAAGATGTATTCTCATATCTAAAATAAATAACAAATTTTACTTAACCTCAAACACGAAATTCAACAATGAAAAAAATTTAATTCAGCCACGATGGTTGTATCAAAGAAACCCAAATATTATTCCAATCTAGGACCAGATTTCCACTAGTACCTAAATCAAATGTCCTCACGTTGGCGTGTTGTGGAAGTCTGGAGAGTGGGGTGCCAGCTCAAAAGTTAATCTCGTCATCTGATCGTGGTTCGAAATTTCGAGGTGTTGTCCTCGGACCTTTCCCTTCAGGATTGATCCCGAACATCGCCAATAGCCTGTTATGTTACTCCAGTGCGACGTAAATTCAACTACAACTACTCTCATTACTTAACTTGCACCTTAGAAAGCCGTTACTGTACATTTTCAAGAAAATTTTTATCTTCTCTCACAGATACTTATAGGGTGTCCACTAACGAAGTAGACACAGGTTCAAAATCTATAGGAATATAAATTATCTGTCGTTTTGTGTAATTGTGGGTATCTTGGGTATCTGCTTTTGAAAGATGCTACTGAATTATTGCTTCGGGATGCGATACAGAACACGCAAATTATAAATATAAATTCTCTGAATATAAATTCTCTGTCGTTTTGTGTAATTGTGAGCATCTTGAGTATCTGCTTTTGAAAGATGCTACTGAATTATTGCTTCGGGATGCGATACAGAACACACAAATTATAAATATAAATTTTCTGAATATAAATTCTCTGTCGTTTTGTGTAATTGTGAGCATCTTGAGTATCTGCTTTTGAAAGATGCTACTGAATTATTGCTTCGGGATGCGATACAGAACACGCAAATTATAAATATAAATTTTCTGAATATAAATTCTCTGTCGTTTTGTGTAATTGTGAGCATCTTGGGTATCTGCTTTTGAAAGATGCTACTGAATTATTGCTTCGGGATGCGATACAGAACACGCAAATTATAAATATAAATTCTCTGAATATAAATTCTCTGTCGTTTTGTGTAATTGTGAGCATCTTGAGTATCTGCTTTTGAAAGATGCTACTGAATTATTGCTTCGGGATGCGATACAGAACACACAAATTATAAATATAAATTTTCTGAATATAAATTCTCTGTCGTTTTGTGTAATTGTGGGTATCTTGGGTATCTGTTTTTGAAAGATGCTACTGAATTATTGCTTCGGGATGCGATACAGAACACGCAAATTATAAATATAAATTCTCTGAATATAAATTCTCTGTCGTTTTGTGTAATTGTGAGCATCTTGAGTATCTGCTTTTGAAAGATGCTACTGAATTATTGCTTCGGGATGCGATACAGAACACACAAATTATAAATATAAATTTTCTGAATATAAATTCTCTGTCGTTTTGTGTAATTGTGAGCATCTTGAGTATCTGCTTTTGAAAGATGCTACTGAATTATTGCTTCGGGATGCGATACAGAACACACAAATTATAAATATAAATTTTCTGAATATAAATTCTCTGTCGTTTTGTGTAATTGTGAGCATCTTGAGTATCTGCTTTTGAAAGATGCTACTAAATTATTGCTTCGGGATGCGATACAGAACACACAAATTATCTTAAATACTGCGATTGACTAAGACATTTATTAACTCATTTTTACAAGTTACCTTCGGTATTCAATCCCTCAGGGTATACTGGTTTCAAGACCCCGAGGTACCCGAGTGATATCATTTCATTTTTGCCTCCGTCTGTCCTGCTTTTTGTTCTTTCGTCCTCCCTCATTGTGTTGTATCTGGCCCAGCTTGGCTAAATATGGCCCTTCCGCTATAAGATCCGAAAACATCCAACTAACCTCCAGTATTCAATATATGATTACCCGTAAATAAAACATTTTCCATGTTAAAAGACTTTAAATAATTATTATTTCTAGTTCTTGATTTCTATTGGAATTACCACAAATTATCCTATTTTTTAAAATAATTTCGATAGTTCCAATGTAAATTTGATATAATTAAATGTCATGAATATATTACGCACATTAAAGAGGCTGTGAAAGGTAATATGATTGGAGAGTGCTGCAGAAAATTCAGATACTGTAACCAACTCATTTTTATGCCACTTCGGTTCCATTTTTACTTCAACGGGTTTTTTACCATTCAGAATAAATGTAACCTATAAATTAATCTTGCATGCAAACCCTTAACATGAAAGGAAAACAAATAAAAAATCTGCAACACTTCCCAATGCCGATAACAGGTATTAGAACTCTGCCTCAGATCCCCCAACTGTCACAGCGGTTGACACTAGACAATGATCGGGAAAATATCGTAATCTCATCATTACCTTGACTCTGAGTACGCATGACTAATTTTTTTCAAGGCTTATTACTTGGCATGATTATACGTTACAGCTGGACACACGGCGTCTCTCCAGCGGCAGGACGGGTTTTTCTTTTCCTAATAATAATGCGCTCATCCTTTCTTCTCCCTCCTTGCGCGAATGTGATTGGAAGACCATGTCATATCCCTGTGTCAATAAAACGAGGCATGAAATGTGATTTGAGAAACAAAGGAGTGGGTTGGTCCACGCGGTGAAGTCTGGGGAAAGCGTCGCATCCGTTGAAGTGGAACTGTTTGTCCTTGAAACCCGAAAATCTAGCACCCTAACCTCTTGGCTTCCAACCAGTTTTTCTTGGTTATATTCGAGATTCAGCGCACACGCACAATGACGCATTTTTCTCTTGGAAGAAATGCATTGGAAGCATTTTTCTCTTGAACTGGATTATATCGAAATGACTTTCCACTTCGATTAACCTTTGACACTTGAAGATCAATGAATGGATTGTATGGCATAAGGGTTCCTTGTCATCGTTGTGCTCAAGAGTGATATTTTGCTGGGTACTCGTGTAGCACTAATTGTGTAAGCATTGAATAAAAACTGAGGCAAAAAAACTTATAAGCACTTAAGAGAAACTACGACCGACAACGAAACTCGTTTACCAAAAATTGCAATGGTTACGATATTTTCAAAATTGTTTATGAATGACTTTCCACTTCGATTAACATCTGACACTTGGAAGATATACTTGGACTGGGTATGTGTAAGGGCCCCTTGTCTTCGTTTGTGCTCAAGAGTGATATTTTGCGGTTACTCGTGTAGCACTAATTGTATAATCGGTGCATAAAACAGAAGCGAAACAACTTACAAGCACTTAAGAGAAACTAATTGAAACGAAACACGTTTACCAAAAATTGTAATAACTAAATTTTCAAAATAGTTGATGAACGGACACAACAGTTCCATTTCCAATATGTTCTGCTACTTACTTTCGACGAGATATCTTGTCCATCAAGATTGACCAATTTTGCAAAACTGTCTTTGAACGGATCAACTAGTTCGACGATATATCTTGTCCATCAAGATCTGACCAATTTTGTTATTGTTTGTTGTACATCTAGATCTGACCAGTTTTGTTATTGTTTGTTGCACATCAAGATCTGACCAATTTTGCAAAATTGTTTATGATCGGATACAACAGTTCTATGATTTTCTAATTAGAAGATACTTCGTTATCATGGTATCGCCGATTTTCTTCTGATGACGAGATCAAAATGATCTGGTCTAATAAAACTTTTTCTAATTACGAGGTATCTCATCCATAAAGATCTGGTCAGTTTTTTTCTAATGACGAGATATCTCGTCCGTAAAGATCTAACCAGTTTTGTTCGTTTTTTCTAGATACATTGTCGAGGCAACCATCAGGAGGGTTAAATTAGATTTAAACCAGATCAGACTTATACCTTTTTGCCACTAGTGCGCTAATTTAAAATCTGTCGCATTCTCGATTTAATCAACTCTTCCTAGATTAATATCCTCTTCCTTAGAAGGCTTTGTCTGATCACAAGTTGAGATAAATTGTCACGATTTTGTATTAAACCGTGTTCAATTACTTGTTGAGTTGAGCCTTCTGCTATTGTAGGTAACTAGTTTGTAATTTAATACATTAAGAAGATATTTTAAATTAATAGTAAATAATTAAATGGTTTCTGCAAGAATCTCAATATTTGCTTCGATTGGATGCGACCTACTCAGCATATTTAGAAATGCGGCACTGACTCCATTTGCCTAAAATAGGTATACAAAGAACGTAACGTATGTCATTAACATATATTCAGAATTCCAAACAAGTATTTCATTAATGTTGATCGGTTAGCCGCTCCCGCTAACTATTATAAATCATTGCGATGCGTTAGAATTATCAATTGACAATAACCATAAAAATTTGAGGTGCTCTGCCGAAATTCAACTTAACCCTACTAGTAGTTGTCTCGACGAGTTATCGCGCTATTAGTAGAAGTGACCAGATCTTGTTGGGCGAGAAATCTCGTCATTAGAAGAAAACATGATCACGATCATTAGAAGAAAACATGATCACGATCATTAGAAGAAAACTGACCCGATCCTCATCATCAAACATCGGCAATATCTTGATGACGAAATATCTCGTAATTAGCAAAATTGATCAGATCTTGATGGACGAGATATCTCGTCGAAACCACTTGGAGGGTTAAGCCTTGATATTTGTAAACCCTGTCTACTCGGACTAGTGACCAAATAAACAATTAAATAACCACAAGCCATAAAATTTATCAACTTTTCATTGAAAGATAATTTTTGCATGCCCGGATAAACCCATCATTAAAGATAATGATGGGTTTATCGGGTCATTTTAACCAAGTTAATTTAATAACCGAGTTTCTAAACTAACAGCGGAACTGGATATCGGTTTAAATTTTGTCTGTGTGTCATGTGGTTTATTTATTCAACTTTAAAATACCTTTATAGAAAGGCTACTGATGCCACCTAATCTGCTACTCCCAAACGAAAATGCACGTAAGCACGGTAATGATAAAATATTCAAAGCTCTTGAACCTGTATTGTAAATAAGAGGATTTGGGACTTAGAAATTTATTGTATTCCTACTCCGCATAGACCATAAGCTAAAACTTTATCCAGGAGCAAACCGATATCCTGAATTTCCCTTCTCTAGCTTTATCTTCGTACCATACTTACACTAAAAGAAAGTGGTTTGATACTGTATGTCTTGTGTCTGGGATAGCGGGGCCAAGTGTGGTCCTTGCGCCATAAAAACCCAACGAAAGAAAATAAGGGGGACATTTTCAACATGCAAGTTAGAAGCAGAAAATAAGTCTTATTAATTAGCATTTGATTATACTTGTAAATAATGAAGAATAAAGTAGTTTTTCAAACAAAATCTGACTTTAGCACTAGTTTCATTTTCCGTCAAGGATTTTTAATGAAAATTTAAATCATTCTACACGTGGGACTTTGTTAACAATAGAGCATTTCTTGTTTTCCTGTTGACGCATTGTGATATAAATTTGCATCAGAACTCGCGCAATAAATTCTTATTCAAATATTTTAGTTTTTCAGTTAGCCTGTATGTTACAAGAACATCGCGTTCTCATTTTTATCACTTTTAAAATTAGATTCGCTTTTTTATACTTTTTAATTTTATGCGGCGTATGCAAATTGCTCTTTGTTCCGAGAAAAGGAGGTACGAAGAATTACGGTGTATAAAATGAGCTGTGTTCTCACTGAAAGAACATTAATTACAAACCATAAGTAAAGATTCCATAAGTGTGATGATCAATAAGTAGACTTTTTATATATAAGGTGCATTTAATTATTGATTACTTTAAGGCATTTTCATTGTTTTGGCGATAAATGTAAATATCTCAATTTTTTTTGGATTGTAAACACACGAATTAATTTCATATCTTTACTGAAAGAGTATCTATTTGCTATAAATCTGTGATTAGAAAAACTTTGTTCTTGGATTACAAATTTTAGATTTTTATTTATTCTTCAAATGGAAAAAGGCGTCATTTTTTAACATTAGGGTATAAACCTCTTCTGAAATATTTATTGTAAAGATAATGATATTGTAATTTTTCCTTGGGGAATGGGCAGCCATCTGGCTTAGTGAGTACTCCTACTGCGCTAACAACCTGCGAGTTGTAGGCGGGCAAGTTCGGTTCCTTCCAGTGTGCTCTCTTTTGTGTTAGTAAAGCTTTGCTTTTGTGTGTATGTCCATTACTTTGTGTTGCACCATAAAACCCAAACTAACCAAACTTGGGGAATGGGTAATATTCATGGTTATGTTGAAAGTAACGTGTAATAACACCCCTCACAAATTTATATGCTTAAAATTTTTTGTAACTAATCAGCCATTAAAAGCCTCGATATTCTTCATACTAAAAATAAAAATGACCAATGTAAATTTTGACTAGGAAAAAACTGCATTCTTAGTTACTTAATCAGCACATGCAATACCTGGGAGAATTTTTTTATGTATTTGAGTTTATTTCTCATAAGTAAGGTCACTGGGTATTCCGTAATTCCTCTTACTAAAATTAATAACGATAATGAAAGCAAAAAAATTAATAATGAAAATTTCCTCTGCGAAATGGGCTACATTCTTGTATAGTTGTCTAGAAAAATACATATACTGCATCCCTTACAATTTTTATGAATTCGAATTTATGTTTCTTAATCAAGCAGTCGTTAGAAGTTTTAATATTACTGAAAATAATTTTGCTCAAAGTAAATCTTAACTGGATGAAATGGATTATATTCATAGTTACCATGAAGAGAAGTCTTGTATGATATACCTTACAATTTTTGTCTCTAGACTATTTTTTTAGCGAAGCAACCACTGAAAGTTCCGTAATTCCTCTTACTAAAACTAATATGAATCAGTGTACATTTCCGTGAGGAATGGATTACATTTTTATCCCTTATCATTCACATCTTTTACACATTTGTGTACCTTGATAAGAAGTATGCAATAATTCCGCTTATTACTTTTTGTCCTTTGAATTAATCTTTGTAGCTATTCATCCACTGAAAGTTGAAGTCACATATTTGAATACTTTCTTTCTTCCTCCGATATTTCGTTACAGAAACAATTTTTCTAAAACTCGGTGGGTTACAACGTGCCCAATTGTAATTGCACAAACTTTCAAGATAGCATTTCAAGAAACATACAAAGCAAACTTAAAATTTTATATTCCTTAGCGTTCACAACTTTTACACCTTTATATCTCGCAGACTGAAGTGTGCAATAATTCCCATTACAATATTTTTGTCCTTATTGTAATTTATGTTTGCAACTAATCTACTGAATGTTTAGGTCGCATATTTGAATACTTACTTTTTATCTCCAACATTTCGTTACAGAAACAACATTTTTAAAACTCTGTTACAATATGTCCTTTAGTAAACGCAGAAACATTGAAGACGAAATTTCAAGACACATGCAACGCAAACTTAAAAAATTTATATCCTTTACCATTCACATCTTTTATACATTTATATTCATTATTCACACCTTTTGCACAGTTATTTTTTTTCTTTATCATTCACACTTTTACACATTTATATTTCTTATCATTCACAACTTTAGCGCACTTATATATCTTAAACTAATTATTCCCATTACAAATTTACCCCTTATTATAATTTATATTTATAACTACTCGTCCACTGAAAGTTGGGGTCGCATATTTGAATACTTTCTTCCCCAACAATTCGTTACAGAAACACCTTTTCCAAAACTTGCATTGCAACAACAACAAACCCTTTCGTAATTGCACAAGCATTCAAGACAGCATTTCAAGAAACATGCAAACCCAAAATCCAGACTACCCCTCCGTCTCCAGGGGAAACGAACGAAGCTAATTATTAAAATAATCCCTACTCGTTTAGCGAGAAAAATGCTAGACTCATCCCCGGTCAGACGAATCCGATATAAACCTGGAGAAAAATCCTACATACCCACCCCCTCATCCGTCCTAGATTTGGATAAATTGAACATAAAGTAAATCTTGCTCCTAACAAAAGGTGAAGGGGGAGAAGCTCAAGGTATTTTTTCAAGCATTTTGCGTTAAATCTTTCTCACCGTTTTGGACTCGATCCTTGCTGATAAATTTTTAAGCCCTTTATTATGCACCTCCCTTTCCCTCTCTCTGCTCGTTTATATAATCATGGATTTAATCCCTCTTCGGTAATCTGATGGGGGAAATGGGGATCTTTTTAAAAAGTCCCCGCCTTCTATGTCTGCTGGGAATGAATGGGCTACAGCACTACGAAGAGAGCCTGGAATGGGAGATTTTTAAGGGGATGGTATGGGCGTTTGGCTTGGTTTAAAAACAACACTGAGCACTCGAGCTGGATGGAGCTCGGGTCCGCGTACAGGAAAAAAAGGGTAATGTGTGTTTTTCTCGGGTTGGCATGTTTGCTCGACGTAATCTGTGGGTTGAAGTTGTTGAAATTATATTTGAAGAGAAACGGAATCGCAGTATGGTCCATACAACATATGCAGTAGTTTTTCGATGTTGTGTGCAGAAAAGACTTGGATCATGCATTGAATTTTGATCCAAGGGTTGACGTCGAAAAAGCCTTGATGCGTTTGTGGGAAGTTCTAAATCTGAATTCATTAACAACAGTACCGTAGCGTTGCATTGATCACTTGGGATACCAAGTTTGAAAAAAAGCGAGTTAGTTTTAGCCATCCTTATAAGTCAACTAAATTCGCCGCTGTTTCTTTACCACAAAAAATAATGCAATACAAATAATTTTTAACCTTCAGCTAAAAAGGAGCCCATTAAAGAACAACGCAACTCTATGAATGATCCAAGCGCTGTCTTAAAACTCTATGCAGTCTGTTACAAAGGTGGGAAAGTGAGGAAAGAATGATGTACTATGGAATGGTTGGATGAGTTGGATTTTATGGTGCAAGGGCCACATTTGTTCGAGCTCCGCCAAACAAACAATACAACAGCTTAAGAAAAATATTCGCTAAGAAATTGAACAAATCACCTTAGGTAGTTGAATTAACATCGCACTCGATCAACACAACGAACTATTGGCGACGGTTTGGGATCGATCACAAAGAGAAAGATCCTAGGACACCTCTTAATTTTGAACCACGGTCAGATGATGAGGTCACACCTGAGATAGCAACCCACTCTACAAGCTTCCACGCCACGCCAGCGTGAGGACATTTGAGGCCCTGACAGATTTAACGAACACCAATCCCCACGTACACGACTGTCTTTAGTTGAATCGTTTCGAACTTGCAAACCTCCGGTAGCTATTCCGCTATTCCTCCAACCGGGCTACCGAGGCCCCCCAAATCACTTCGGAAATGTAGGTAAGCTTTATGAAAAATATGGTCAAAAGAGTCCATATATGCAGCCATCGGCTGTCATTTGGCCGATGTCATATTTTTGACATTGATTGAGAAAGCAAAATGCAAAAATAAATAAATAAAAATTTTATTTAAAAATTATTCCAAAACAAAATGTTGCACTTACATAAGAAATACCTTGTATTACAATATTTATTAGACCGGAGCCATAAAAAAATTTCTCTTTCAATAAAATTTTCTAAACTTTCAGGACACGGAAGTTCTTAATGCATTAGTATAAGTTAAGTATGTGAAGAAGTCAGAATAGAACCTTTCGATGATGGAAAATAACGCTTGATTCCTAAATATTCCCTTTATATCAGATTTGTATGTGAAGTAAACGGACACATACACAAGGAAATGTTTATTGACACAAAAGAGAAATTCACCCAAGGAGGAATTCCAACCACCATGCTGAAGGACGAACTGCGAATATTGTCTCAAAGGTATGTTAGCTTTCATCGGAGGAATGAAGATAAGAGGAAGGATTGATACTGAAGAACCATTGAACATGAACTAATCATAGTAAGAAATCATTCGAAGCTGAAATAATCGGCATCCGCGTTCCCTGGTTAGCTTCGTGTGGTGAAATTTAAAACAAAAATCGAAACTAATGTTTCATTTATATTTATTTAAGGAAAAAAATCGTCGCTTTTTGTTTCAAGTTTTATTGATTCAGCCTTTAATTTTGTGTTAGGTTTTTATTAGAGGATACGGGACTTGTGGACTTGCAGGCAAGCTACTCCACTGATAAATACACCCTCGAATAAATTTGTTACTTTGAGCATTTGCTCTAAATTGCTGTCCGTTAAATTTTTTCATAACGATCCTAATGTAGGCTATTAGAAGAACGCTTGTAATATGAACATTTCTCTATCATCTTGATATTATTACAAAATGGCTGACTGGAAACTTGGAACTTCCTTTCAAGGAATTTATCAAAATTTTTATGAAACGGAAGTTCTTAAGCTTTAGTATGAATTCAGTGTATGAAGCCAGAACAAATCCAAGACGGAAAACAATGCTTTATTCCCAAATATCCCTTTTATGTCAGCTTTTTAAGTGCTTCTAATGAACTTGAGAGGAATTACCTACCCCGAAATCCGATAAACCACGCGGGCATGAATGACGAGTGCATCTTCTCAATTCATTTCACTTTTTTCCATAACCGTCCTAATGTAGGCTATTAGCAGAACGCTTGTCATACGAACATAATTAAATAAAAATGTAAAAAGCCTCTTAATGGAACACTTCCATAAGAGGCGAGCACTTTGATTGTTCCTACGCGACATTGTTCCTACGTTTTCTCAGCTGCTGCGACCACGGCACACACACAAAGGAGCTTTTTTCACGCCATATTACAATTAATCCGCCAATAATCCCGGGGAAGGCTTTTACAACATCCGCCCCGACCCCCTTCCTGAAAGCGGCCGGCGACTTTATCTCCATTAGCTGCAACGTCCTGGACACAATGCCCCTTCGATTGGGAATAAAAACACGGAGCGACGTGGAATAAAATGAAAAAATAACGGCACCCAGACAGTCACCGGAGCCGTGATTTTGAGATTCAATCCCCCTAAAAGCGGGCTTGCGAGGGCACAAACCCCCAGAGGGCCCCTCGGACCACCGTCGACAATCAAGCGAGGAAGGGACGCAGGGTAGCTGTGGGCCCTAGCTGCGGTTGACAGTTACAGACACTGGGGAATGGCTGTTAGGTCTAAATTGAATTGGAAAGGGTGAGGTTCTGGGGGAAAAGGATGGCTTTGGTCTTTTTTTGGGTGGTGGTATGAATGGAGGCAGTTCGGACTGTGACAAGAAACTCGATTGAGAGTTCCGGTTACAAACTTGTGAGGCTGAAGTGTAAAGAGAACACTGTTCAAATATTTTGGGCATGTTTTATTTCCTCCCTTTCACTTGTGGATTCCTGGCTCCCTTCCACAGGCTCGAATTGAATGCACTTCAACTTCGCGGTGATGGTCTGTCGGAGGAAATATTTCGCTTGTTATTCCGGGCTTGCAGATGTCTCCGAATTCGGAACTGCGACACGTGCTTGGTTTACGCGAGTGTGGTTTACGTCGGGCCCGCTGGATTTACGCGTTTGCAGAGCGGTGTTCAAGCACACTGAAAAACAGACACTAGGGTACCCGAATTTCAGGTTTCGGAGAAGGATTTTTCATTTATGTGCGTAGTTTTGTGTTTTTAAATGATTTGGGATAAGACAGTTAAAGCAGTCAAAACGAAATTGAAAGCATTGTATTACAATTTATATACTATTATGAAAGTAAATGTTTTGCTTGTTATTTTGTGTTTGCCGATGTCTCTGAATTCTGAACAGCGACACGTGCTTGCTTTACGCGTCTTAAGTTAATGGATTTACTCGTTTGTTCGAAGCGGTGTTCAAGCACACAGAAAATACGAAAAGTTCTCAAATTTCAAGTTTTTGTGGAAAATTTTTCAATTGTGCGCAGTTTTAAATTTTGAAATAATTTGAGAAGACATTTAAAGTAGTCTAGACGAAGCTAAAAGATTATATAACGATTTATAGATGGTGAATTTGCAAAGGAGGTAGTTTCAAAAATGAACAACAAAAAAAGAATTAGGGTGGGGTGGAGCAAGCGCTTTCACGAAGAGCGTCCCCTGAATATAAAACGTCTGTGATTAAAGTAGGGACTGCCAGCTGCAGGAAATGCTCGAAGGAGCCCCGTAGATTAGTTTCACCGCTAGAGTGCTTCGAATTTCGGCAGGGAAGTTGAGCGGACGAAAGAAGGACATGAATGAAAGGATGTGCTCTTGCCCTATCTATACTCACTATCTATCACAATGCAAACAAGAAACAATTCCAAGGTATGCATTTGTCGCATGATGTGGGGTAAATACGCCTCCTATGAAATAGCATTGGAAAGTATTTTTTAAGATTATATAAATGTGTAAGTTTAACCATCCAAAAGTTTCGACGAAATACCTCGTCCATCAAGATCTGTCCAATCTTGCTAATGACGAGACCAAGATCTGGTCAGTTTTCTCTAATGACGAGATACGTCGAATTTTCGACATATCTGTCGACGATTTTTCATCGTCGAGACAACCACCATAAGGGTTAAGCCAGTAAGAGTGTAAACACATATTAGTAGAGTCGGGAGTGAAATGGTATTCTTTTAGTTGCTGGGACAGAGTAGTAATTGGTTTAATATGAACTTTGACGATTTTGGATTCCCCTTCCCCACTCCACCTAACGGTATTCCTAGATATATCGTGCGATGTATCATGAGGGACAAGAAAAAAGAGTAATATAATAAGGGTCTAGAGATGCTTGCTAGAAGTAAAAAGTGCAAGTTACACATAAAATAAGATTTTTGTTTTCAATTTAAAATTATGTCAGACTGCAAGTTGAAAACGAAATGCATGCAAACCTTTTTAGATAATTCTAAATTTTGTAGAATATTTTTGAAAACAGAATTTTTGCTAACCTTTTTAGATAAATCTAAATTTTGTAGAATACTTTTGAAATAGAATTTTTGCTAACCTTTTTAGATAAATCTAAATTTTGTAGAATATTTTTGAAAACAGAATTTTTGCTAACCTTTTTAGATAAATCTAAATTTTGTAGAATATTTTTGAAAACAGAATTTTTGCTAACCTTTTTAGATAAATCTAAATTTTGTAGAATATTTTTGAAAACAGAATTTTTGCTAACCTTTTTAGATAAATCTAAATTTTGTAGAATATTTTTGAAAACAGAATTTTTGCTAACCTTTTTAGATAAATCTAAATTTTATTGAATATTTTTGAAAACAGAATTTTTGCTAACCTTTGTAGATAAATCTAAATTTTGTAAAATATTTTTGAAACAGAATTTTCTTCTCATTCACTGTCCCGTGCGATGTAGATTCAAATAAGTGGACTGTAGAGTTAAAACGTATTTATTTACAGCATTCTACACTGCTGGCCACCCAAATTGCAACACCAAGAAAGATAAGAGATATCACAACAAAATTTATTTTGTAGATAACATGTTGACCAAGTATCAAATGATTAAATTTATAGACTTCTGTGAAGTGTGGTTCCTGCCAAAATCAGTAGCCAGAGTAGCCGCCATTTTTGGAGATCACCGCTGCCACACGCCTCGGCATTGATTCAAAGAGACTTTGGATGTGTTCTTGGGGTACAGCAGACCAAGCAGCTTCCACACTTTGCCAAAGTTGATCTGGTGTGGCAGCTGGGGATGTATTCTGGGTCAATCGTTGAGCAACCATGGACCACATGTTTTCTATCGGCGAAAGATCCGGAGAGCGAGCTGGCCAGGGAAGCAATTCAATCTGGCGATTGACGAAGAACCCTTGGACAATGCGTGCCACGTGTGGTCGCGCATTATCCTGTTGAAATATGGCTGTGGGCAAGCCCTGAAGGTAAGGAAGGACAACTGGCTCCAACACCTCGGAGATGTAGCGCTGGCTGTTTAAAGTACCGGCAATGCGTACTAGAGGAGTGCGAGAGTGATATCCAATACCGCCCCATACCATAATACCCGGTGCAGGACCAGTGTGGCGGTGCATAACGCAGCTGTTCAGCATCCTCTCTCCATGGTGTCTCCAGACTCGAATCCGAACATCGTGGTGTTGCAGACAGAAGCGTGACTCGTCAGTAAAGACAATTTCATTCCATTCTGCCGTTCACATCCTTCTTTCATCGCACCATTGGCGGCGGAAACGTCTGTGGTTCTGCGTCAAGGGTAGACGAAGCAATGGACGTCTTGCGGACAGACCACTCTGCTGTAAACGGCGTCGAATGGTACGCGCAGACACTGGATGATGCAGTACAGACTGAATGTGCTGTGCTATGGTTCGTGATGTGGCTGAGCGATCCGTCACTGCCATACGCACAATATGCCTGTCATCACGTGAAGTGGTGCACTGAGGTGGATGCGATCGAACATGTCGGTCCGTCGTACCCTCCTGCATCCAACGATCACATATCCGCATTACAGTTGTTTGGTTTCGTCCAACACGACTACCGATTTCCCTGAAAGATAATCCACAATCTCGGTAGGCCACTATCCTTCCTCTGTCGCACTCGGATACTTGATCAAAAGATGATCGCTGTTTTCTACGAGGCATACTTGATCGCTTTTTTGAAAAAACCACAAGAAAAACACAATTGCCGTACTTGAAATCGTCGAAATCTCCAAGCCTTAAATAGCGCTTTGAAGTGGCGCCACAGGCGCGCGTGATGTGCGTCTGCGCTGAAATTCTAATCATTTGCATATCTCACCTCCGCTAATGCATGTTGTAAATTTCATATTATTTGCATGCTTCCTTCAGGGTGTTGCATTTACGGTGGCCAGCAGTGTATTAACATTAACAGAGACCGTGGCTCTGAAACAATGATTCCACGCGTCCGTGCAAAACTCGCGCTAAGGCATAAAAAATCGGCATACAGCTAGTGAAAGAAATCTTAACACGAACAGTGTTATAACGATAACAAGAACACAAATTCTAAAGATATCTTTTGAAATGTTTCCCCAATAGTCGTCTCAAGAATAAAAACAAATATAATTAAATTTCAAACGATTCTTAATTCTTTGCGAGCCAATGCAAGCGCGCAAACGAAAATTATTCCGCACGCGTTCACAAACACACTTTCGGGTGCATCCAAAACATTTTACTAATTCGGTTTAAGATCGCTGCTTTAGAGAAGGAACCATCGTACTTCCAATTCTAAAGAAACAGACCGAGATATTTCTCTGCTATTCGCAAGCTGAAAAATTTATTGGGTGCGAATAAAAAAAAAGAATAACCCGATAAGTAAAAGTGACGAATAATAGGACTTCTGAAAATGTAGTTATTCGATCACATTGTCTAGACTCACAATCAAATTGGGCAGTGGCAGTTCGGTTGGAAGAATAGCGGATTAGGCTCGAAACTCGGTGCAACTAAAGACAGCCGTGTACGGGAGCTGGTGCACGTTAAATCTGTCGCGGCCTCAAATATCCTCACGTTGGCGTGGTGTGGAAGTGGTGTAGAGAGTGATGTCAGATCAGGTGTTGACCTTGTCATCCAACTTCCTCCTTGTCTTCCAACTTGGTGTACTTCCCTCTTCTGTGTCAATAAAACTTTTATTGTATGTGTATGTCTATTCCTTGACATTGTATGTCTTGTGTCTGACGCAGCATGGACAAATACCTCAGGGTATCTCCAAATATTTCGGGGCTTTATGGCGTAACGGCCAAATATGGCCCTTGCGCCAGAAAACTCCAAAAGAACCAACCAACCTTTGAGCATCCAAACAATTTTCTCCAGAAAACAATTCAATTATTAAACACTCCGAGCATGATAATTATTTCGAAAACCTCCCCTGTGAACCATGACAGTATCAAGGGACACATCGTGAAGCCACCAGAGTGGTTTAAAAATATGACGTCACTGAAATTCGTTCCATTTATCAAATAACATCTACCCTCTATGGGAAAAAAAGGGTGGTATCCATGTGACAAATGCCAGCCTTCGAAACGACGCTGTTCCATCTAATTATATTAAGTAGGAAACAGAAATAATGAACACTTACATTCGAGTAAAGAAGCCTAGAGCCCGTAACGAAGCTTTACTTTTCGATCTGCTTTTTTCTCTCCCGTTATCTTGAACGTTTTTTTTTTTAAATGAAAAAAAACGTTATGACATGTCTGTTTTTTTCAAGCGTAATGTAATGCCAGTTGCAATTCAATGTTGGTTCTTTACTTATACCTCGTCACCCTTTTTCGTACTTATCAATATCTGTTTGTCGGAGTAATATGCTTGTTAATCATGTGAAGTAGCGCCTAAGTATTTTGTACTTGTGATGGTTGTTTGCATGGTTTGTTTATTTTTTATTTATGCGATGGCTATTTATTTTGTTCTGTGAAAGTGCTCTTTTCTCTGCAATCTTTTGTAAGTTGAATAAATTTTTTTTAATATTTTTACTTATAGATCTGGAACAACTAAAGAAAAGCCAGCACCTCTGCTGCAGCACAAACCTCAAATGTACGTATGAAATAAATGTATTGTTGATATTGTTCTTGTGTCGCGTCTAAATTGGAGTATGAAATGTTACAAAATCGTTGTATTATTTCAGCCGTTCAGATAACTATCAGTTTAAAGGTTAGCACGCACTTGTTAATTAATTTTAGGGAAAAGTTCAGTATTTTTTAATTTTTTGATTAATGTATCCAATAAAACTAAAATTTCTCAATACATAGCGTTAAGTATTAAACAAGTGGTTTCGACGAGATATCTCGTCCATCAAGATCTGACCAATTTTTCTAATGACGAGATGTTTCGTCATCAAGATCTGACCAATTTTTCTAATGACGAGATGTTTCGTCATCAAGATACTGCCGATTTTTTATGACGACTAGATCAAGATCTAATCAGGTTTCTTCTAATGCCGAGATATCTCGTCGATCAAGATCTCATCAGGCTTCCTCTAATGACGAGATATCTCGTCCATCAAGATCTGGTCAGTTTTGCTTCGGAAGAGTCGAATTGGGAATGAATACCTCGTCGAGACAACCACCAGGAGGGTTAAGGTAACAAATTGTCCTGGAAGTTATCACAATGATTTCAATATAATATTTGTTACATTTTATTATCATATACGTGTTATACAATGTTAATACTTAGTAAAAACCTTAACTGAACGCTACAAAACTTTTGTACATTTTTTAAGCAAGCTTAATCTTTGTTTATTCGACTATTATTCATGCTTTTTATTAAATGTATATAATATTATTAAATGCTTGTTGGTTTTTCTTGTTAATGACATCTAAACCCTCCATCGTTTTTTGGATTACTTATTTAATTTTTGTTATCCTCAATTATTCTCTTTTTTCTATTACTTCTATAACGTCTTTTTCTTTTCAATTTAATGAGCTGGGTTATTATTTTGTTGCGGAAGCAATTTGTTGTTTTAAGTTGACATTTAGTCTTCTCTCCATTGATTTGGAAGGATACCATTTTTTGTTTCAATGAGTATAACGCATATATTTATGATTTTACTTACTCCCAACAAATAATTTTAGTGCTTTTTTCCCCTTCATGATTAGCAATGAAATTTTAAATTGTTCAACATAATATATATCAATATAATGAAATATCACATCATGTCGATATACATTATGTTGAACAATTTTAAATTATTGCTCGAATATGAGAACGATGAAACTGAAATTCATCACTCCTAAAATAACATGCTTCTCATATATTTCTAATAAAATAGTAATACGCTCCCCAGAGATTGCGCAGATTTCAACTTTTAACAGGAACTGTGTCCTGTCAACAGTTTAATTAATTTCAGTCTGGGTCATGTAGCTTCCGTCTACAATTCAATCAATTTCAATTTAGCTTACTGGGTTACATGGCATTCAATATTTCAATGACTAAGTACAGAAGTATAGGAATAGCAGTTAATTAAACGCATCCCTATCGATTTTTGACAGTGAAAGTTTTAGCTGAATTTTGGGGAAGAAAATTATTCACACTACCATTTGAAGATTGTGGTATTGATTTGCAACAATCTTCAATGGCTTTTTGTGTACTATCCTGTTTCTAAGTTAGTAGTACTTGCTTTATACACGATATAAAAACATGGTTGACCCTCTAAGTGGTTTTAACGAGATATCTCGTCCATCAAGATATGATCAGTTTTGATAATGACGAGATACCTTCTCGAGACAATCACAAGGAGGGTTAATGAGCTTCGAGGGTTGGATATTTTAATAGCGTTTAATTGATTAAATCCTGTGGATTTTGTTTTCCATTCTTTTGTCTCAAATAAACATCTGTCCTGATTAATAGATTATCTAATTAACTGAAATCGGTTGATTTCTAACCACGAACTATATTTTTCTTTTTAATGAATTATTACTGCTTTTAAAAATATATTTCTTTCGATTTTGTAAATATATGTGCATTGCATACATACGATTAACGTAAACTTTATTTTAACAGTATTCCGTAATTTTACAGCAAAATACGAATCCCCTATCTCTTGCGTATCCTTCGAATATCGCCGTTTACTTAGTTAATTTTGTCCAACTTGTAGATAAAGTTCTAAAATTTCGCAATGCTCGTATATCATTGGCTTTTAGAGCAAAAATTCATTAACTGACTAATACGTTTTATTGTGCAATTGTTTAAAGACACTATACGTTTTTAGGTAAAAAGATACAAAAATTAGAGGTATTTTGATAAAAATGATATACTTTTTAAACAGATTTAGTCCGACAGTATGTCTCATGATGAAAATAATAAGCATTTAGTGTCTTTTAAAAATTTAAGTTAATGAATTTCTGCTCTCCGACGATGTATGAATTTCTTATTGACCTGATCACGAAATTTAGCAATAATTGTCCCAATTTTGACCAAATTAGTTATGTACATGTATTGCTGTGATAAAGTTACAAACCATTTAATTCAGGCACAATCCTCGTCTACACTACGGGCCGTATACACTACGTTTTTTTTTAAAAAACCTTATTTTCAGTAAAGTTTGCATCTACTTGTAATAACTATTACTCTATTATAAGTACTTAATGCTTTATCTGGCGTGAATGTAGACATTTTTTTCTCTTTTTCCCTTTGAAAACTTAGAATACAGCTGTATTATTATAAACACAATGAAAAGATTCATTAGTGTTATCTCAAAAAGCAGGCTGCTTGATACTAAATAAAAACTTCCAACATTTTCCGGGCTTCCGCTCTGTCCCCGTTACCATGGCACCAGCGACGCTGCCATGAGAAATCCTGTGGTCTTAGCAACAGAGCTATGGATATTAATCCTCCCTAAAAATCTTCAGCCCTCAGAACACGTTCATCTCTTTGCACCATACCAAAACTCATAATTTGCCTATTCTGCCACCTCAACACTCCAAGTTGCATCTCAATTTATTGCACCAATCAACTCCATCGGAAAACTTCAATTCGAGCCGCTGCTCAATGGAGTAAAGTCAAGCATGAAAGCAGTGATTAATTTCCATAATTGCAACGGCAGAAACACCTACTTGCGGTCGGAACATTCATAGTAGAGCCCCGCCAATTACCCACGCCAGCATTCATTAGGAAACCATTTATTAGGAAACGAAGATAATAAAGCAAGCATTACTTCCTTTCCACCCCGGGTATCGTGGAGGAATATGTTCATATTATATATAGGTCATATAATATGAACATATTCTCCTCCATAAGGAGGCCCAGCTTCAGCAATAGAGCTTTGGAAGAATATGTTCACATTAAACGGGCCCTAAAAATCTTCAACTCTCAGAACACATTCATCTCTTTGCACCATACCAAAATTCAAATTATCTCGATTCTGCCAGCTCAACACTCCACGCCGTGACTCGTTTTATTGCTCCAATTAACTCCATCAGAAAACTTCGTTTTCGAGCCACCGGGCCGTTTTCGGTACTGGGCCCCCATATGGGGACCCGGCCTTAGCAAAAGAGCTGTGGAGGAATATGGTCTCATTAACCGGGCTCTAAAAATCTTCAACTTTAAGAACATATTTATCTCTTTGTGCCATACCAAACCTCATAATATCTCAATTCCACCACCTAAACACTCCACGTCGCGACTTGCTTTATTGCTCCAATTAACTCTATCAGAAAACTAAGTTTTAGAGTCACTACTCAATGGACTAAAGTCAAGTATAAAAACGGCGATTAGTTTCCATAATTGCAACGGCAGAAACACCTATCACAACCCGGAGCATGCATGCCAAAGCCCTGTTAATTACAGACGACTGGATAAACTATCCACTCGGTGCATTCATTAGGAAACCATTAGTTATTAAAAGAAGATAGTAAAAAAAGCACTCAACAATACAGCAAACATTACTTCCTTTCCTAACCGGGTGTCGTGCTACAAGCGATCCCTCCATATGGAGGCCCGGCCTTAGCAACAGAGCTGTGAAAGAATATGTTCACATTAACCGGGCCCTAAAAATCTTCAACTCTTAAAACACAATAATCTCTTTGTACCATACCAAACCTCATAACGTCCCGATTCCACCACCTAAACACTTCTCGTCGCAACTCGTTTTATTGCTCCAATTAACTCCATCAGAAAACTTCGTTTTCGAGCCGCTACTCAATGGACTAAAGTCAAGCATAAAAGCGGTGATTGGTTTCCATAATTGCAACGGCAGAAACACCTATCGCCGGCCGGAACATGCATGCCAGAGCCCCGCCAATTACACACGCCTGGGTAAACTATCCACTCGGTGCATTCATTAGGAAACCATTAGTTATTAAACGAAGATAATATAGCGAGTATTATTGGCTGGTAGGTATGCCTGGATATTAAATGCCCTGCTGCGTCTTTTGGTGGGGAGGATTTTCCTGAAAATGGAAAGTGGGGGCATCCAGATTATTGATGATTGGTTAGAAAATGGTGGGCCAAATTAATTGAAGGGAATTATTCCATTAAGGTATAAAATTGAGAATTAATGTATCTGTCGTGTCGCTGCTCGAAGACAGTTGATTTGAATGTAA
Organism: Meta bourneti; assembly: GCA_933210815.1. Classification (NCBI taxonomy): domain Eukaryota; kingdom Metazoa; phylum Arthropoda; class Arachnida; order Araneae; family Tetragnathidae; genus Meta; species Meta bourneti. The sequence goes on along the minus strand of OW119923.1, from coordinate 86,035,467 downwards.
AATGGCATAAAAGATAGGGTGGTCTGATGTGTCAATGGGTGTTAATTTATCTCTGCCTGAATGTTAGAGGTAATTGCATTCATGCTGAACAATGGTGTACTGTTTGGGTTATTGACTGGATTTAGGAACTCAGTAAGCAAGAAGTTAATTGAAGAAAGAAGACATGTATGCAAATTAGGAGGATTGTCCAAATATGTAACATAGTAGAATAACCCAGCGTGTCTATTGTTGAATCGATTAAATGTAGATTGGGAAGAAAGTGACTAGAGTAATCACTTCGCATGCACAGAAAATGGAAAATGTCATTCAGGTGTACGGAAAATAATGTTTTACCACCATTTCTACTTTTAATTTATTTTGGACACAAATCACCTACATGAATATTCATTCATAGGGTAAACTAACAGTTATTGACACCCTAATCTTTAATTTAAAAAATAAGCTTTCTTGTCAATGTTCAGTTTCAAATAAGGCGGGAAAAGTTCCATATGAATCATAGAAGTCAGATATGATAAAAGATTTTCAAACTGTAAACATCAAGAAAGGTAATATAACCGTAATCAAGAAGTATACAAACAAGGTACTAGTTAAGAGAACGGTTTCTTCAGTTTTTGCTAAGAAAAAAAGCATGAGCATGTTTTGTAAGATAGATTAGCCATAGTTTCCTTTGCATAAGTCCATTTATATTGCAAAAATAAACTAAATAAGCATGAAAGGATGTCAATAAACGATTTTGCACTATTTATTCTCAGTATATTGCAAAATACCCTCCAGGGATAATTTTTTGTATGAAACCCTTTATTCAGCTTAAAGTAGAGTAATTCAGGAAAAGTTAGAATGAATTTCAACTTGATTGAACTATTTTTACTACTTTTTTCCATGAATTTATAGTACAAATATTGCTTTAAGGGGACACGGTACCCTTTGAACAATTTTTTTTGTTTTCATATGTGTAGCAAAACTTTTTAGTATACTATATTGAAATGCACATAAAATGAATATTTCAGGCGAAAAAATTTAATTTTACAAGAGCAATAATTCAGAAATTTAATTTTTTTGAAAAAAAATCAATATTTTTTTAAATCCCTACTACTTTTTTAAATATCATCTTTTTAAATTTTTTTTTTTACACTTTTCTATTCATTGCAGTATTTTACACAATTCTGTGGGGTTGGGTGGGCATGAATCACATGGGTTTGCATGTATTCTGATTATTCATTTTTCTAGAATTTTTTTCTAAAAGATACTGTGAAAAACTGTAAAAAACAAGATAATTTTAGTTTGTCAATTAAAAAAAAACTTTTCATCCAAATTCTTATCCCATGCACAGAATTGTCAAATATACTATTGTGAACAACCACAAAAAGTTTCAAACCTTTAAATTAAATTTTAAAAAGGCCTTAGCAATTTGAGTACTTCATAGTCATCAAAAACAGAAAGCTGAGAAAAAGCCATTTAAAGTTTTAATTTTTGGTTTCGGTTATTTGCATCCAAAAGAAAAAACTTAAATAACTCCTAAAATAATGTTACTAGAGCTATGAAATTTTGCACACATATTCAGAAGGGTTGTATATTTAAAACAAAGCAATAAAATTTTTTTCGATATAAAATAAGGGTACCGTGTCCCCTTAAGGGTGTCAATAACTGCCTTGTTTACCCTATAATTCATTTCGTATACATCGCACTTCTGGTGTAAGACAAAACTTCGAAAGGTGTACTAGGTATTACGTATATATGTATACGATACTATACTATTACAAAAATTGATTTTGAGTTTTGGAGTGATTATGAATGCTTTTTAAGTTCGTTTCCCGTAAAATTTCCGTTACTCAAATCGTAAAAACGTAGAATCTACGGTTAACACAGAGTCTTACACTTACAGTTAATCATTTTACAAAAAAGGTAGGGTGATTTATCAGTTCTTTTTAAAAAAAGAAAATCACACTTTCCAACAAATTTTTAACAAGCAATACAAGTTGCTTATAAATATACTTTGAACTCATAGTTGGCAACTTCAACCTTCTGTCACTAGGACAAAGAAATTTCGGGAGATCAGATACTTCTAACATTAATACGGCTTAAGTTCAATCCCTGTAACTTGTACTAGATATATTTCTGTTTTCTGCGTCAGTACAACTTTTCTTGTGTGTATGTCTATTACTTGACGTTATCTGTCTTGTGTTTGGTTCTCTTTGTCTAGACATGACCCTTGCGTTCTAAATCCCAACCAACCTAACATTAATATTCTTTCAAAATTGACAAAGTTCTATTTAAAATTTTCTGTAATCAAACTCACATGCAGTTTTAAATCGAATCCTAAAAGCAGATTCTTTCTGAGCAGAGATTCTGTCTCTGAATGGAAATCGCATACCGTTCAGAATGAGGATCAGGATGTAATCTGGTCTATTGAATACAACTTTCAAAATATAACGGAAATAATTCAATTTGAAACATGGGAAAGAAATCAAAGTTTCAATATTTCTTTCCACACATACATAAAAAGGATTATACAACCACAAGTGTTAAAACAATCACTTTTGAAGAAAGCTGTTCAAAATATTCAAAATATCCTAAAAAAATTCGTCTTTAGCAGTATTAGACACAAAATAAATAATTTGCTAAAATATAACCCTTAAGGAATTTATTTATAATGCAAAATAATGGAGCGAATATTTACAGCAGCATAACAAACTTGCTTCAAAATAAAAATAGGATTTTGAAAAACGTATCAGATTTTGACTTCGAATCTACTTAGAGTGCTTTATTCCAAAATATTCTTAGTAAAAATTCTCTTTAAAAAAAGAACTATTTACTTACAAGAAGAAAAAATAAATTCAACACAAGGTATTATTCAAAGTTGAGAAAAAATAATTTAAAAAAAATTTATGAACAATACTTGTAAAACAATCCGAAATTCAATGCTCAATTTCCATCTCAGGTTCTCCGACGCTGTCCGGTTGAGCTCAGGTGTGGCCTGGTCATCTGACCGTGGTTCAAAATTACGTGGTGTTGTCCTCGGATCTTTTCCTTCGGGTTTGATCCTGGACCGTCGCCAATAGCCCGTTGTGTTGCTCCAGTGCGATGTTAATTAAAATACTTACCTACTTGTCCGGTTAAGATTGATTACAGTATGATAAAGGCAATGGGTATTCATCCATTTTAGCATGAAACTTGAACAAAACTGCACATTGACAGAACATTAAATATTTTATTCACTAAATTATAACATTTTATGATATGTCTTAAATTTTTGAATGAATTGAGTTGTTTCTATGTGATATTTGCACAAATATATGAACAGATACAAAACAGGAAACAGGCAGACAGAACATTAAATATTTTATTCGCTAAATTTTATGTTTTATAAAATATTTCAAAATATTTTAAAATGTATTATGTTTTTATGTGAAACTTGCACAAACATATGAACTTGAACAAAACTACACACTGACAGAAAATTAAATATTTTATTCACTAAATTATAATATGATCGAAATTTTTAGAATGAATTGAGTTTTCTATGTGATATTTGCACAAACATGAACAAATACAAAACAGGAATTCTAATGCAGACAGAACATTATATACTTTATTCTCTAAATTTTGTGTTTCATGAAACATTTCACAATATTTTTTAAAATATATTAAATCTTTTTGTGTGATACTTTCCCAAACATGAACAGATACAAAACATGAAAACAGTCTGACTGCAGCTGTGGATTTCATTCACTAAGACCAAAATGTCAAGGCTCTTAGAACTGGCTCTTTAGAAGGACTTCATCTCCTTCTCTCTACAACATTTTAGCCAAACAGTCGGCCAGAATAGCTTGAAATATCTAGTTCACGTGCTTAACACACTCCACTTCCAAAATTTTAAGACAGCACAAGAATTCCCTCGAGGTTTCCTACGTCTTTACCCACCCTTATCTTCCCATAGAGTACCAACTCTTCTACAATAGAGCTAAATTCGAGTAAAGAATGTGATTCAGCGGATGCCAAAGAACCTTTAGCGAACGCCGCCCGTTTTAAATAACATTTCTGGAACCAAGCCCTGTGTTTTCGGCGAACATTCCGCACTTCGATGCGCTGCATAATTAGGCGAACTGTTGCAGCGTCTTCCACAGCACCCTCTTCCAAGTGGACGCCGGATGATAAATGTGATTACGCTCTCTGAGCCGCCCCCTAACCAACTTCGTTCCCTTTAACACCCCTTCCCCCCCCTATGAAAATGCCGCTGAATATCGCACTTGCGTGGAAAGTGAATTTGGATTTCGGTGGGTACTGGCGAATTTAGCTCGGGCTTGGCTATGTGCTGCTTCTGCACCGAATACAACGTGGGTCGCAGATCTGCATCTCTAGGATGAGGTAGGGCCTTCGATGGTTTTACCACGTCGAGAATTAGGGCATCTTAGGGTTTTATGGCGCAACACAGATGACTCAAATGTGGATTCGTGGTGAGAGAGATGCTAGTGGAACGACGGACGCAGCTATAGTTACCAGTTCAAAGCATTTTGCTGGACTTATTACTTACATGGTAAATTTAAGGTATCTGCCTGCCTTCGGGGGTCATTTTTTGAAATTACTTAAATTTTTACTTCTAACTTAAATTTTATGATTAAACACAACATAAAACTAGAAACAGCATATAAAATATAAGCATCTGATAATTCGTTCATTGCTTAGATAGAAAAATAAGGTAAACATTACAGTAAAATATGCCGATACGCAGAATGATATAACTCCAAAAGTAATCATTATATCTCTGTTTTGTAAATTTGATAATGTTTATAATGAACTTCTTCAGGGAATAGACTATTATCATGGTGATCACACATATATCTCTGAAGTTATGGGAACTCGATTACAACATTTTGAAAAAGTTCCCTAAACTTTTGCGCAAGTCATGAATTAAAAGACTGCAAATCAGAAAATAATTAATATTTAACCATGGTTGTAGTCTATTACCTGTATATATATATATATATATATATATATATATATATATATATATATATATATATATATATATATATATATATATATATATTTGTGCAACATGCCTACAAAATTTCAAAGCATTTGAACTTTAACTTTTTGAGTTATGCTAATTGGCGTAAAGCAAAAACATGTAAACATCAATTTTGAGAAAAATGGAAAAATAACTTTATGTACATGAAGAACTACAGCTGTGTAGTAATATAAAAACAGTCATAACTCCAGTTCTAAATTACTTAGAAACAAAATTTTAACAGAATTTGAAAGAAAAAAGTTCAGACTACCAATACTAGACCAAAATTGAAACTTCGAAATTTTGACCAAAATTCCTGTTTTAAAGGCAGGCAGATACCTTAACCCTCCAAGGGATATAGGAGATTTCTCGTTCATTAAGATTTGGTCAATTTGGCTAATGACGAGATACCTCGTCGAGACAAGTAGGAAAACAAATGGTCTCTTGTCCTGAAGTGGTGACAGTTTCGAAGAGGTTTTTTTGTATCAGAAACTGGGATACTACAGGGCAGTTTTTGACTCGAAGATAATCCACTGTGAGGGTTAAGTGACGTACAGAGTATTTAGCTGGTAAATCTAGTGTTCAGGAAAAGAAAAAAATGACTTAGTGGACGTCACCTGCCTAGATATTACCAAATTCTAATCTAGAAATGCTTCTAAAAATTCAAAAACTCATCTCGAAAATTTTAACTTAATGTATTTCACTACGCCAACGCGAAATTAAGTAAAGTCAAACTTAAACACTTGTAAGATAGAATTCATTCCGTCATTATAATATGCACTTTAAAACCTCAAAATTAAAGAAAATCCTGAAAATCACAACAATGACTCAACGCAAATGAAAGCTCATTTAAACAGAGCGCATTAAAGAGAAAAAGGCCTAAATATGCAAATGTCCATGTCCAGATCTTTGTCATTTTTCTGTGTTCACACACATACACAAAAACAAAATAATTTTGAAACTGCCCCCAAATAAATTTTAATAACTCGGGAAAAACGTTAAGGTGATTGACGCTTGACTTTCTGCTCCTATTTCCCAACCTGTTTTAACTTCAACCATCTGCTGGAGTAAAAATTTTCCTCGCATCTAAAACTATATCAAGATTATCGCTATTATTCCAAGTCAGCGAATTCAATTCACAACATTATTATGAATTGAATTTCTGGATTAATTATTTGGAGTATTTTGGGGGTGATATTCTCACTCCAAGAGGTGAAATGTTACTTATTCCTAGGTCTAGCTAACTAGACCAAGCATGAGTCCAAACATGCCAACACTACATCAGGACTTCCTTGTTAGACAAAAGTAGGCCAGATGACTTGGGAGGCTTGTTCAGTGTTACATTTTAGTCAAGTTTAAAATGGCTTAAGTTCCCAAATGAAGGATAGATATCGGATGTGCTCGCTCAAAGGTCTAGAATGTCTAGTCTGACATTTTCTGTCACCGGTACATTTAGCGATTGCTCCAGGATGATCTATCTCTATGGTTATGGTACCAGATATGAGTTGTCGGAGATCTTCAAATTTCATTACAATGTAGGTTATCTAAAACAATAAGTTGTCATACAAAACATAGAATCCAAAACAATTTACTACCGAAATATTTCCATCCTTCAAAAATCTGTACACTTAAGCAGTATTAAGAATCATTACTATTTCTTTATAAATTAGTTTATCAAAGATATTATCCATGTCTTTTTTTCGTTGGAGTGAAATCCTTAATCGATGTAATTTAGAAACTCCATACATATTTGACTACAACATCTTTGGATTACTCAGCAAAATACGAGGGATGAAAAGGAAAGGATTTGTACGCTTAAAATGAAAGCAATAATCCTTGTAGTAAAAACTAAAGCCATTATTTCACCACGCTTAAAAAAATCTTCAAATAATTTTAAACTGTAATTTAACTATGCTTGTATCTATAATCACTATATGGTCGCCTAATCTGTTATAGTTGTCATAGCGTTTGTCTGGTATCCAGTAGGTCCCTGTTTCAAGCTCATAGATGTTGATGGTTGCTCCGGTTCTGAATAACAGTGACTTACCTACTGCAATGTAAATAGCTGCCAGTAATAGACTCAGTGTAAATACCCGCCAATTCGCCCTAGTAATACTGAAGTCCGAAGTGGTTGTAGTTGGGCACTAAAAATAATAATTATACGACTTTGCTGTTTCTTGCGAAATGTCAGTAATTCTCAAAAACATTCGTCACTTATAAATCAGTTAATTATTCAGCGTGGAATTCTGTTTATGGAAGAATGTTTTGGAAATAAAGTCATTCCTATCTCAGTGTGTAGTATACAGTAATCGTCTTTCTAATTTCCTAGAATGTTCATTGGGATTTGCCTGCTTTCTTTAAGAAACATGGATTCAAATAAATGTTGAAAAGAGTTGAGATTTTATCATCCAACTAATCAAAAGTTTACAACGTAGAAAAATTACCGCTTTTGTTTAAAAATATATTAAAATTTAAACAATTATTTCACCCTTCATATCTATCTGCATTATGTCTTAACAATATAGTACTTATATGATGACATGGAATTAATATTTTGAAAAATATGCGAAATATTCGTGAAAAATTTGAATCGTACAACTAAGTATACGACTTAGCGTTTGAAAGGAACTTATAAACATGAAACATTTTCTTTTACAGTAGTCAAAGCAATGATTATATGACCTTGATTATGTAATTTAGTAAGCAAGAAAAATAACCATTAAGATCTACTTACTCTAAGCTCATCAAATGCCTGGGTTTCATTCATTATATGCATCAAACAGCTCTAGTATGAAAGCCTTAACGATTAGTCTCATGGGCCGAGTTGCGCATACTAATGGGTACACTGCCCGACCACCCAGTTAGAAGTTTAATAAACTAAAAGAATTGAATTAACCTTAAATACATAGTCCATCGCTTAAATTGAACAGGTATGTAACAAATCCAGTAACATCTTTTGAATCGATAACTAGCAGGTGTTTCTGCTGTGTTTTTGTCACTTCTATATGGGCTACACTACCTGTGATTTTAAAATAACAGATTTTTATAGATAAAACTGCAAAAATGTATGTAAAGACAAGGCAATTTGTTATTTTAGAGTTATTACATTATACATTTAAATAATGTCAAATTCCAGGTTGCGCAATTTACTTTGTTTTGATGATCAAATAACCAACCATGACACAAGTACATTCGATGAACATAGAATATCATCACCCTTTCAAGTTAAATTTCTTAAAACGCCAAGACATATTCTGAGATGAATTTAATTTAAAAGAAATGTTATTTTCCCTATAAATTAGTTTCATTTATAAACAACTTTCCATTCCCATACTTCCACAGTTCGATCCATCAATTGTAACTCGAAATTATCTTATAATCTTTTAACCACTTTTTAGGATATTGAGCATTCACAACATAAAACATATGGGGATCTTGAGACAATTGGTGCATAAGGTGCGCAAATGGAGCAGCATCATTAGCTGAAGGTACAGGCCCAATAGAAAATGGTGATCCATCTTTCTCATCTGCCGTCATCTCAAATTCGAAGGAAAATTCTGATAATTAGAAATCAAGACTAAGTCCTTGAAGTTTACGGCTTCTCCTGTTGTCCTTAATGACCCTGCGCCTCCAACAAAATATCGAAATAATTGAAAATTCGTAAGAACAAAATTTAAAAGTTTTATTTGGAGCAAGGATAAATACAACAGAGTATAACAAGAGTGGAATCGGAATAATTAATAAAGAATAATAAAAAACTTTATATACAATAGTAAAAATCATTTGATGTTTTAGGATTGATTACAAGAAGCTTCTAGGAAGTTCTATGATGCCATTAGCAAAATTTCAAAATAGAATGATTAGATTTAAATGAAGAAACGCTTAAGGGAAAATATCGTCTGCAATCAAAGTCAGATGGCATTTTCAACCTGGAACTCTTTCTGCTGTTTATCGTCTGCAGCTTGTTATTTATCATTTGCGTGGCAATATATTGAGAAATAAATTTTTTGTAATAACTCTCATATATATATTTAAAAAAATTGCTTCCGACACAAAAATAAGCAATTTGACAACTAGAATAGCATTAGATACCCACAAAAATTCTGTAATTATTTATTTTTTTACCCTCCAAGTGGTTTCGATGAGGTATCACGTCCATCAAGATCTGATTAATTTTGCTAATGACGAGATATCTGGTTATCAAAATATTTCCGATTTTTTGATGACGAGATCAAAATCTGGCCAGTTTTCTTCTAATGGAGAAATATCTCGTCCATCTAGATCTGGTCAATTTTGCTAATACCACGCCGAGAGAACCACCAGGAGGGTTTAATGCTTTTAGGTCAATGAGTTCTCGTTCTTGATGGAAGATATCCACTCACACCCCAATCTAAAATAATTCAACATCAAGCACTCTAATCAAAAGGTTTCTGGTTATTGTCCATAATTCAGAGTGTCAACTCATTCACTTATAAAATAAAAAATACTCTCTTATATTGAAATAAATTTTCTTAAAACTACTTTCAACACAAAAATAAGCAATTTTACAAATGGAATAGCATTAGATACTCAGAAATATTCTGCCATTGTAAACTTTCTTAAACGTTTTTAGGCCATTGTTGAAAGTTCTCGTTTATGTAAGACATCTACCCCAAAATACCCCAATCTAAAATAATTCAACATCAATTCTCACAAGCACTCTAATCAAAAGTTTTCTGAGATTATTGTCCATCTCTCTACCGATTGATTATTACCTTCAAACTAATTCCATTTGGCGTCCCGAGGAGATGAGGAAGACCGCCAACTCCTATTCCACAACAACCCTGCGCCCGCTTTCGCTGAATGCGTCTCAGGCATTTATATTTCCTTTGCAATGTCGCCCGTTTCTGCTGGGCTTTGAAGATTTCTGGCCTCTTCAGATAAGTGAAGGCTCGCACTCGGATGCATAACAGCCCGCCGCATCGCATAGCAAGCAGCTATTAGGGCCCAGCCACAGCTGCTTATTTCCAGGGTCGTTATCATTAGTAGTTCGACTGTGGCATCAGAATGACCCCTCTCCGTATTTTCGGAAATGCATTCGCGTTTTATTATGCTATTAGAATTTGCGTCCTAGGATGGAGACAGTTTTGAGACGACGACGAGGGATAAATGTTGGGACCGAAGTTTTCTGTGCTGTAGGGATGGAAATCTTTTTTCCGGGGTTTATTTCTCCGGTTTGAGGGAGCTTCCTGTTTTGCATCTTCTCCGGAGAAACCATTTTTGGATTACGGTTCGTGGCATTAGGGAGTGACCGTTTTACCATCCAGGAATTGCAAGCAAAGGGACTTGGCTTCCTTAGGATTTTGAGTGTCTCAATGAGTTTACCAACTGCTCTACAAGCAGCGAATTGTAGGCAGCGCAGTTTCGATTCCTGTCACTTTCCCTTGGTGTATTTCTCTCTTCTGTTTCGGTGAAACTTTTTGTGTGTATGTCCGTTACTTTAAGGGACCCGTGGTAGCCCAGTTGGAAGAGCAACGGATTAGCAACCACAGGGTTGCGAGTTCGAAACTCGGTCCAGCCAAAGCGTCGTGTACACGAGGGCTGGTGCATATTAAAGCTGTAGTGGCCTCAAATGTTCTCACATTGGCATGGTGTGAAGGTTTGGAGGTGCCGGATCAGGTGTTGATCTCATCATCTGACCGTGGTTCAAAATTACGAAGCGTTGTCCCTGAATCTTTCTCTTCGCGATTTATCCCGGACAGTCACCAATAGCTCGTTGTGTTACTCCAGTATGGCGTTAATTAGCTTCCTACCTTATCCAAGAATTGCGAACAAATGGTCTTGACTTCCGTAGAATCATACGTGGCTCAATGGGTTTGCCCACTGCTCTACAACCAGTGAATTGTAGGCAGTGGAGGTTTGATTCCTGTCACTTACCGTGAGCGTATTCATCTCTTCTGTGTCAGTAAAACTTTTCTTTTGTGTGTAAGTAGATAATTATCAGAATTCTTAGATAAGATTTGTTTGCGCTATTAAACCCAATCTTATCTAAGAATTGCAAACTTGACTTCCTTATGATTTCATAATCATGGTAAACCCCCAGAAAATTGTCAACACCTGTCTGTACCACGAGAACTTCTCGGCTATAAATGTGGGTGATAGTGGTCCTACAGGAACAGGATTCGTTCATTTGAATAGGGGTGTATGCCTCACTTTTATTTAGTTTTTCATGAAAGTTGACTGGAAGAACGTAATTCACCAGAATAATACTTTGTACCAGGGGTAATTAGTTCACCAGTTAAATACTTTGTACACATCACTTAAAATGACCATGCAATTACATGTACATCTGCCTTAGCTGCAAGTACATACCCAATAACATGTTTTGAACTGGCAACTATAGTTGTGTTCGTCTTTCCATTAGCTTCTTTCTCCCACCATGAATCTATATTTGAGTAATCTGTTAAGTTATTCATTTTCTCTGCACTGTAACACGAGATCTTGATCCTAATTTTAAGGCTTATAGTCCTTTTAATACATATTCCCAAACAAGAATAATGACACAATATTGATTTATCCTTCTGAACCATTAAATTCACCGATAAATCTTAACGGGGACTTGTTACCCTTTCTAAACAAATCGTCGAAACAGGAATACACACCAAGATATGTTGCTAATTTTCTCTGTATAATAGTTCTTCGATATCGGGACCTCAGTTTTATGGCTTATAGTTCTTTCAGTACATATTCTCGAACTTAAATAGAATAAAAAAATGTAATGGAATTTTAAAATTTGACTAATTCGAAGTTCTAAATTTTGAACTATAATTTCTCCGTAAAGCAAAGTTAAGAAAAACTACTCTAGAAGAAACTTGCCGTTTACATTTCGTGTATTCCGTACAACCTTACATACGTCCTAAATCAATTTTATCTTCATATTTTCTAAGTATAAAGGAAGAGTTATTATCTTTCGGATCTTTACCATTTACCATATTGTTATTCGCATTTATATCAATCGCGTCAACAGCACAAATTTTATTCCGAAATGATAACTTGTTTTGACTTGAAATGCTTTTAAATTATAATTGGATGATAAATATAACCGATGATTTGAAACGTAAGTAATATAAAATATGCAAACACTCGGGTCTTTTTCAAACTCTAAAACCTTTTGAATTACACACAAAATTACTACAAAGTGGAGCAAAATCGAAATATTCAATTCCACGAATCAATTGATACGACCCCATTAAAAGCTCTTCCACTTAATGGCATTACCGTTCCGAATCACAATTCCATTCCAAAAATTAAATGGAGCTCAGCAACTAAGTTATCAATTCCTTCCAAGCCATTTAATTCACCGGGAAATCTTAACTGGGACTTGTTACATTTTCTAAAGAAATCGTCGAAACACGAGGGGAAAAAAGTGACTGGGAATTTAAGACTGCCGAGACGTTTTCAGTAGGAAATACTACTTGCGAAATGATATATCTGCTCGAAGAATGGCGTTGCTCGCAGACTTCATAATCTCTATAACTAAGTTAAAGAAGAGCCCGGATTCCTTTCACATAAGTATTGCCTGAAGCGTGGCTTTTCCTAATTGCGTTTGGTGCCTCTAATTGCATTTTGAATCAGCCAGAAAGGTTATCCAGCTAGAGGGCTACGCGTGCACCTTATTTGTAAGGTGCTCTTTTTGTCCTTATTTATTCTTTTTGCTGCGCTAAATTGGACCATGTTGTTGATGGCGGTGGGGGATAGGAAGTGAAATTGAGTTAGGCAGTGTCGAAATTGACGTTTTTGACAGTTGGGTGGAGGGCAGTCGTTGGTTTGGGGAACGGGTCGCTGAAGGAGACGTGTTGTTGAGTTTGGAGTTAAAACACCTCTGTTGGAAACCATGTGGAACTGCGAGACAGTTTGTTTTGGGGATTTCAGTTCATAAAATTTGTTGGAAAATTGAGTGGAAAGTAGTCGTTGGTTTGGGAAAAGGTTTGCAGTTGCTGAAGGAGATGTGTTGTTGAGTCTGAAGTTAAAAAACACCTGCATTGGAAACCAAATAGAACTAACTGCCAGACAGATTGGTGTGAGGATTTCAGTTGATAAAAATTGTCACTCCCTGTGACTGGCACGCTTTTAGAGCAGAGTTGAAACTGACACCTACGTTATTAAAATAAATATAATATTTATAATATTCTATATAGTTATGTAGTTTGGTTTGCACTTACTGGATTTTTTTTACAATTGAGTGTGTTGGCTAGTTAAGTTCTTTAGAAAATCAGTAGGCAATTTTATGTAACAATCAACATTTACTAAACATCAACGCTACGGAATACAGAAGAACGTTTTCTCCTCGAGGGAAAGAGCACGAGTAGTTCTTCTGGCATGTTTACTCTTTTTATTCTAATTTTCGATCTTCTGCTGATGCCACTCGAATTAAAATTTCGTTGCAAACGATTAGCTGTTTGCTTATCAGCAGGGTTGCCAGGTATCCACAAGTGTTTAGTAATATTTAGAATGACCGATGTCTTGTATTTGGTGCCTCTATTTGCATTTTGAATCAACCAGGAAGAGGGTATCCAGCTATGGGACGACTCGTGCACCTTATTTGTAAGGTGCTCTTTTTGTCCCTTATATACGCTTTTTTCCTGCGCCAAATTGTACCTTGTTATCGATTCTTTTACAAAAATTGAGCCTTTAATAATATTTAGTTTGACTTTCCAACACAGGTTTTTCACAAATTGAGTGTTAAAATTACCGATACCTTGGGTTTGATGTCTCTAATTGCATTTTGACTCTACCAGGAAAGTTATTAAGATAGATAAGGCCGTGTACACCTTATTTATAAGGTCCTCTTTTGTCCTTTAATTGCTTTTTACGGCGTTAAATTGGACCTTGGTGTAGAAGGCAGAACGAGTGGAAGTGGAATCTAGTTACTCAGTACAAAATCGACGTTTTTGCAGTTTGGTAGCCGTTGGTTTGCAGTCATTGAAGAAGTTTTCGAGTTTGGAGATTAAACATCTATCTTGGAAATTATAAAGTTCACTATCATTCCCTGTAATTGGCATTCTTTTAGATCAGAATTGAAACTAACCTCTGCATTTCTGAAAATCAATCTAACTCTTTAAACAGTTATATACGAGTAGTTTCATCTGCACTTGCTGGAATTTTTACAAAAAGTGACTGGGAGTTTAAGACTTCTGAGACGTTTCCAGTAACAATACTACTTGCAAAATGATATATCTGACGAAGAATGGTAATAACAGTGTATAATAACATTTGGAACATTGCCGACATTTTGTGTTTGATGCCTGTAATTGCATTGAGACTCATCCAAAAAGGCTATCGATATAGAGGTGAAACTTGTACCTTCGTTTATTCCTTAATCACATGGAACTAGCATTCTTACTTTAGTTTTAGCACATGGAACTAACATTCTCACGTTAGATTCAGTACTGCTTCTTGGTTAACATTATTAACTATTTAGTGAACTTTCTCTTTCTTTTTCAATACTGATTTCCAACACCTGTTTTATTTTCATCGAATGTGGTTTAAGAAATATCTTGGTTTTCGCATTCCAACAGAGGGAAGGATATTTAATAGCACACAATCCATCTCTAACTTTTAAATACAGTCTACCTGGTATAGTATCTATAGTATTTACCTACCACACAGTAGGTTCCGAGGATCGAATCCCGGGAAAATAATGTTTACAAAAATTTAATAATATTTTCAAAACTACACGAAAGACTGTTATGATGCTATGATGGTACGTCTGAAACAACTAAATTTTCCTCTTGTAGTAAATTTGATTCATCTAACTAGTAGAATTGAAAAAGTTACTAGTTACACTCAAGAACACGGTACTTTCACAAATTGGCGATAATTATGGAATATTATAATCCATTATGGCCTTATACAAATAGCCGAAAGTCTCCAATTTGGCGAGGGACCGGTACCATGTTCTTGAGTCTTACCAAATTATTAAACAATTATTAGCAACATGTTATGGATTATAATGATAAGGTTTCTACTACTATAGGAACGACCCATACAGTTTCTGAATGTCCCCCGATCATACACCACAAGCCTTCAAATGTATCTTGAAGCCTTAAATGTGTAATTCATAAATCCTTCCCACTTATGAACTCATATTAAATCGATACTTTTTATGAAACAAAATAACTGTCGAACGTTTTGAAGCTATAGCACATCGTGAGCGAGTGAACAATCTTAACAATCTTCGGGGGTTGGTAAGTGGTTGTGTAGCCTTTTAGAATCTTGTTTTGTTTAAAAATTTGAAAATATAAATTAAAATATTTTTAATTTGCCAAGAAAATAATTGTTGAATTAACACTGATATTAGAAACAGCATTGGTATTAAACTTCATATAATTTTTTTATGCTGAACCCTCTGAAGGTTCAGCATAAAAATTACATATATCCATTTACATATATCCGTTCTGTAACCTGCTATCTTCCGTGCATGATTTCTCTATCTAGTTTTGAATTTTTTGAAGAAAAATTCTTTTCTTGGATTCTTTCAACCACAATAGATATAATTATTTAGTCATGTAGGTTGTGAGGTAAAAGCAATACTACACTGCATGGAAAACTTGTGATATTCAGAGAGTTAATATTCTGCTATTGAACGGAAATTTACATGTATAGAACTTTTTCATGGACATTTAAAACGGAAGAAATATTTATATTCATCTTAATGCAAATGAAATGTAATACGAAAGGTATAAACAGGCAATATGATACACAGAGGAATAAGATTTTCCACGATAAAGTTTCGATTGCAAAGTATTTTATTTCACAGATCATTAAGTTTATTGCATCCAATAAAAAAGTCAAATTTTTCCCTTCTAATGCCTTAAACACAAGAAACACACACACAAAAAAATTTATTCGTGTCTCAAATTTAGATATTTGCAAAATCCTTATCGATGAAAAAAGCTCATTTTTTATTCGAAACCTGACACAGCTGTGAAAGAACGCTGACAAATTTTCGTTCTGCTTTTTACGCGTTTTCAATACCAGCTGTTAAAAGTCTCATCAGCAAATATTATGACACTCGAAAAAAGGACTAAAGCACCACGGCCATGGAAAGAATAGATTTTCATCTGTGCGAGAACAACTTTAATGCCGAGATGAGATTTCGATTATTTTCATTAAGTTCATTACTCTATCACGGATACTGTTTCTGGCTGCTAATTTTTATCTTATTAAAAGGGAACTTTTTGCGCAAAAATGCGCGGTGACTCAAAAATAAAATATTAAGGAGGAGAATTATATTTAAAAAAATCACTGCCACTCTGGTTTGGAATTAATGATGTATTAGAATCACAGGAATTCGAATACTTTTTTCATTCTATCTCGACAGCTGAGCTTCTTTGGAATTCCACTAGTATCGTCTGAAATGAATTAAATCAGCTGCGGCGCAGCTGAATAAGTTATACGTAAATAAGAAAACAAAAATTTAAAAAAAAGTCATAATTATGGTGGATAATAAGAGTTATAATGAAAAGGAGAGCAGGAAATAAAAATATGAAGGCATATAATGTAATAATAAAAAAATTTCCTCGACTTTTAATTCATTTTTACAAGTTTTTCGTTTTTGTGTTCCCCTCCAATCCATCCATTCCAGAATTTCTTTTCTGGGTCTGGCAATCATTAATTCTTTTTTTCGAGATTCGATTTTGATTGTAATTCATTTTCTGAAAGCTCCTCGTGGCTTAAAATAATAAACTCCCGTCCGAGGCATAAAAAAGACGTAATAAATTTTGGAAAATGGATACATTAGCAATGCACCTTTCCATTGGTTTTTTATTGCTGACTGCGACATTGTCAAATGAAAATAATAAAAAAAAACAGAATTTTATGCCTTATTTTCCTTTGTTTTAATCATAGTTTAAAATAAGAAACTGAGGTTCATTTTTAAGGTTCAGTGTGTTATTCATTAGTAAACGAAATTGATTTTTCAATCTGCTTTACATGGGAATGTAAGAGTAATGCATGGATGAAACAAAACTGATCCTGGAGTAAAAAAAGTGCAGTAATTCACCTGTGTGAACTAAGTATAAAATGTTTTATTGTAATTATAATTTTTATTGCTGTAGTTTCAATTTAATTTAGTGTAGTAGCTTATTTCCATTTAAATTGTTCAAGTTTAAATGAGCTTTGAATTTTATAGTCTAAAGCTGTTTGAAGAATATATAAAAAATCTTTCATGAAACTAATTTAATATTCATTAACAATTAATATATTAATGAATAGCTCACTGATTATATAACATAATGATCATTTTGAGTTTCAAGTAAAGCATTGCAAATGTAAAGGTTAATTATAACTGTTTCACGGAGAATTTCAAAATATAACGCATTAAAATTAATTTTTCACACTCGGACGATTATTATATAAAATTAAGAAAAACTATTTACGCAAATAAAGTAATATAGTGTGTAAATAGGAGAAATATAAATTTCAAAAATTAAATCGCCTAGTGTACATTTAAATAAATGCAGTTGAAATTTAACTAATCTAGCTTAACAAGAGTTACAAAAAGAATTATTTAAACGAAAATGAAATTATTTAAAATTATATTATTCTGTCGAAGACGATGATAAATACTTCGAAACTCAAATTAAATCAGGTTCATTCTTATGAAACACTAGCAGAAGAACCCGGCGTTACTCGAGTTGAATTGGTTAACTAATTTCCGTTTGCGTTATTAAATTGTAATTCCTATTCATTCCATGTCACAACTACCACACTCTAATAAATGTACACAATTGTTAAATACCCAATTTCACGAATGTAAATAAATGTCATATTTAACATTTTACATTTTTGTAGAATTTAAATTTTTAGTAAGAAAGAAAGTATCTAGACTGCCAATGTTACCCAGGAAGCATAGAATAGTTCAAAGTATGCATATAAATGCCTTGTATGTCATTTAAAAACAAAAGCATTTCCCAAAATTATCATACAATGATTAAAAATATTTTTAAAACTAATTAAATCATTACTTACCTTCATTACTGTTATTAAACGAAAAACATCAAATTCAAAATCCAGAAATACATCTTAAAACAGATTTTAAAAAAGCTTGGAACGAAAAGTAATGAATGTAACTATTTTTTTCACTACAAAATAGATTCTTGTAATATAACGGACACAAATTAGAAAAACAAACCATGAAAAAATACCAAGGTTGCCATAATAGCTACCAGTCCTATTTTAAAACGTTTTGTCTGTATAGTTTTATTCTTATTATCTTCTGTCCCAAATATTCAGATTTTTTTACCTTTTGTGTGTTTTGAAACTTTCCTAAATATGTAAGCAAATAAATTCCAGATAATGCATTCATTAAATTAAAATTCGGTGTATCAAATATAAAACATTAAATTAAAATATACCGAACAAATCTTGTGTGATACTTGTACGAACACACAAACACAAAATCCAACATAGAACAGGAAGACGGACAGAACGACTTACGCAACCAAGTTCAGTCATTAAATGAATGGAAAAACTCACAATACGCAAAGTTTCATGAAAATATATTCAACCGGTCGGACGTAGTACGGGCACACACATATAGACAGACTGACAGATGGACAGACAGACAGACACAAAACGCGCAAGAGACGGATTTTGCATCAGAAAGGTTCAAAACGTATAGAAAACTTGAAATAGGTCGAATATATTCAATGTTCAAACACTCCATTCTTATTTATATAGATTTTGTCGGTTTATAGTAGAAACTCGTGCACTGAGGAAAAATAGTTTGAAATACAGTCTTTTTTAGACTAACTACTTGTTATAGGTCAAAAATAAAAACTACAATCATATTTTAATAGTGTTATACTTGTGTTTAAACATATTATGATATGACAGCGTTTTTCTTATTATCATGAAAATAACTATTTAATGACAGAAAACACATTTCCGAAAAATGTCAGTTTGAGTTTCTGCTCTAAACTGAGGAAATTTTGTTTTAATTGGTATTTGGTATTTGGTATTTTCAATTAACGTCACACTGGAGCAACACAACGGGCTTTGTTTTAATTGATTCCAATGCTGTTCCTAGTAAATCTTAAAAACAGTCTTCTGAAACAAGTATTTATGGCAGCTGTTTTATTTCAAAATCATTTGAAATTTGTAGGTATGTAATTGATTAAAGTCACACTGGAGCAACATAACGGGTTATTGACGACGGTCTAGGATCAATCCCGAAAGGAAAGATAGCGAGGTGTTGCCTGAGGACAACTATATTGTAACTGTTATTTTGAGCCACAGTCATATGACGAGGTCAACACCTGAGCTGGCACATCCTTCGCTAAACTTCCACAACATCCACGCCACGGCAAGGTGAGGACATTTGAGAGCACGGCAGATTTAATGTGCACCAGCCTCCGCGTACACGACAGTCTTTGGTTGAACCTAGTTTCGGACTCGCACTCCAGTCAAAGACCGTCGTGTACACGGGAGCTGGTGCATGTTAAATCTATCATGGCCTCAAATGTCTTAAAGCTGGTGTGGTGTTGAAGTTTGGCGAGTGGTGTGCCAGCTCAGGTGTTGCTCTCGTCTTCTGACCGTGGTTCAAAATTACGAGGCGTTGTCCTTGAATCTTTCCTTTCGGGATTGATCCCGGACTGTCGACAATAGCCCGTTGGGTTGTTCCAGCGCGAAGTTAATTAACTACCTACCTACCATCCCTCTTACAACTAATTAATCTTTCATTTATCGTGACGTTAGGTTGCGAATGAAGCATTTATGGTGACACACTTTGTTTTTCCAATGATCTCGAGAAAATTATCAAATGTCTCGATCAAACGATCAAAAAGGGCATCTTAACCAGATTAAAAGCAAAATGCTTATTTCTAACCCAAACTATACGTTACAGCTTGGGAAAACACATCTCGAGGCATCGCCCCTGATTTAACTTCGTAAAACAGTAATTATTTTTATTTTTCTCGCGTTAGCTTCGATAATTCTCCGGGATTTGTTTGCACACTTAGGCAAGTGCCGAAGCTACGACCTACAAATCAATCCTCGAGCTAACAGGATCGCCTCCAACGCACCTCTTAATTACACGAACGCGTATTTATTATTCACTTACTCACGTAAAACCAATATTAGCTCAGAAAAATTTCGGGCATTTTTATTTTGGGCAGATTGCTCAGAATATCACGCGCGCCTGTTTAAAATGTTTCGTTGGGAGAGTGACGAGAAGAAATATATTTAAATTTTATTCTGAGCCAAAATATTTTGGAGAGAAATACATTTCCATCTCAATATGGCTGTGCATGTTTGTGAGTTGAAATATGTGAAGGGTGTAGAAATGATTAGTATTTTCTTTTGGTGGAAAATTCAGGGGATTTAAAATTATTGTTGGTTTTCTGAGTCTTATATTTATCATATTGGAAGCAAAAAAGAAACTGAGTACTAAAATAAACGTGAAACTCAAAAGCTTTTATATGGTAACGATACACACGCCCTATTTATAAATAGGCACCGCTGGCTTCAGCACACCCTCTATCTACACTATTCCGTGGGGCTTAGGTAGAGTAGCTGGGGAGCGTTAAATCTGTCGTGGCCTTAAGGGGGCACAGTACCTTTAAGCATACAAATCAACAGGTAAAATAGACTAATTTTGGTAAACTGTATCACCAAAAGTTTTGTGTACCATAATGAAATTTTTTGCAGGGTTTATTTATACTTTATACTACACAATGCAGAAAAATTGGTTTGATTTTTAAAAATTAAATAATATTTTACTAGAATTTACAGAAGGTCATTTTTAACATACTTTTTTACAAGCATAACTTGTGCGCAACATTCTGAGTCATCCTGTGCATTTTCTATACAACTAATGGCTGATATGAGTAACACAATGCTTTTATTTTAAATTAGAACCAAAAAAATAGTAGTTAAGTAGCACATAAATATAACAATCAATTATATATAATATTTCACTTTATTAATTTTTTCCAAATTTTCGCTCATACTATATCAAAATTTTTAAATATATTTTTAGATTTTGAGAAAAATTTTGGTTTCATTTTGAAGACCTTTTGATAATCTATTTACATTCAAAATTTCAGGAGTCTACGTTCATTAGTTGCAGTTATAGTGCGCACAAGCTTGAAAATTACCATTCTGAGATAAATGCAATTAAAGTTGAAATAGTTATTTTTAGCATTCACGTGCGTTCAAGTAAACAAATAGATTTGTGAAATGAAAGAGTTGAGTAGTACATATTCTGCTTATATTTGTTACAGTAAAAATATTATTAAAACTTTCGAAAAAAAATAGCATAATTCCAAACCAAAACTAAGAAACATAAACAAACGAACAGCTGAAAATAAAAATAGGTGTTTTCGAAAAATCCTCATTACGAACGATCGAATGCGAATTTTTTCATGCGGTTTTTTTACCAGAATCAGAACATTTCAAACTATCTAAATAGATCAAAATTGGCAAATCTATTTTTTAAGGTTTTAAAGGTACTGTGCCCCCTTAAATGTCGTTACGCTAGCGGGGTGTGGAAGTTTGAAGAGTGGGGTGCCAGATCAGGTGTTGACCTCTCTATCTGGCTGTGGTTCAAAATTACTTGGTGTTGTGCTCTGATCTTTTCCTTCGGGATCGATCCCGGACCGTCGCCAATACCCCGCTGTGTTGCTCCAATGTGACATTAATTCATCTACCCAATTGTAAAGGGCCGCGGTAGCCCAGTTGGTAGAGTCACATATTAGCAACCGGAGGGTTCTAATACGCGACTCGATCTAACCAAAGACAGTTGTAAACGGGGGCAAGTGCGTGTTAAATCTATCGTGACCTCAAATATCCTCACGTTGGCGTGGTGTGGAAGTTTGTAGAGTGGGGTGCCAGATCAGGTGTTGACCTCGTCGTCTGACCGCGGTTCAAAACGACGATGTATTGTCATTCGATCTTTCCCGTCTGGATTGACCCCGGACTGTCGCCAATAGCCCTTTTTGCTATTCCAGTGCGACGTTTATTCAACTATGTACCTACGTACTCTTCTCTGTAGTAATGGTGCTCACCTCACTGAACTTATTTTACTACTTCAGTTAAGGCTTTGTTAAGGAAGAATAGTGGGAGGAATTAAAGTGTTTGGATGTACCACAGTAACGAGGCGTGACCTTGAGACTAATTTATATTGGATTGTGGAAATGGTGATAGTTCAAGAGTACATTGCGTTGTGCGGCTGTAATAAGAAGGCAGATGACCTTGGGCAAGTCCTTTTGCTTAAAAGTCATCTGTCATATATCGCCCAAACGGCGATAAACTATATTTTAAGGTAAGGTGTGTCATGCGAGATAATTCGGGTTGCGGAAGTAATAATAAATTGTAATATCTCCATTCCAGTCTGGTTTTTCACTGAAAATCTCATTAAAAATAATTGTTTGGATTAATTTAAAACATAATCCAATCAAATTAGTTCTTGACTGGAAGTAATTTTTCCTCCAGTGGTTTGTTTATGTTTACACTAAAAAACCCACTCAGATTCGTTTTGTTTTGAGACTCACGGCCATTTTCTGTACAAAATGAGAGAAAATTCGACTTGTGTAAAGAGGTGATAAAACTTTTTAATTTAATTCAGATTCTGTGAACACTTTTATTTTGTAATTTAGAATTTAAAAATTACAACTCAATAACATTTTTAATCACCCAGCTTATTGCCAGACACAAAAAGTCTACTATGGAGACAGCAATGAATCGTTGAGACTTATGCAAATACGGAAAAAAATAAGAGAAAAAATGTGTAAATGCGCATATGAAATATATATTTAATTTGAACTGCAGCCATGAAACTAATAAATATAGTTAGAAAAATTAATTCGTCCCATTTTTTGAAAGAACCACGTCTTAAGATATATTTTAAGCTTTCTGAAAGTAGCTTCTGCAATAAAAATGTGCCATCTTAAAGCAAAAAAAAAGAGATGACGGCATATTAATAAAAAATTCACTCTTAAAAAATACTCTCGGCGCTAGTTTGCAGTAAAAATATTTATTAGATCCCACCGAGGCGCGGATACAGTTATTAAATATAAATATATCTATTTAAAAAAGAGGAGCAAAATGAGTTGGAAACTTTATTATTTTTTACTTTTAACTGAAATATGAAACTTATTGAATCTGTAATACTCCTACATTTATGAGGAGGAAATAAATTCAACCTTTTTCAAATGCTCCGGAAATAAAAAGGGTTATAAAAATTCGTGTGAGCGGACTCGTGAAAAAGAAAACGCAATAAAAAACATCACGTTTAAGAGAAAATTTCAGTTTAAAGTCATAAAGTTTTCAATAATAAAAAAGAAATTCCCTTAAGTTTTTCCTTCTCACCTATATTTCTGCATTTTTCGATGACCAGATATTTTATGAGAGGTTTTATTTATTTTTCACCGTTACGGACTTTTTTTGTTTATTCAATAGATCGTATATATACATCTCTCGTGCGGGCATTTCCAGCGACGTTAAATGCCTGTTTTAATCGATTCATAGAGAAAGGAAGTGTAAAAGAGGCTAAGTACCTAGAGAAAGTGCTGGAGCCTTGCTAGTTGACAGGTATAACGCCCTACTTTTCAACAAAAGTATTTCTTCTCAAGACGTGGAATTTGGCTATAATGTATTTTCCCTGCATTTTTAAAATATCTAGAATTTAAATAATCCTAATAAAGGGGGATACTTTCCCTGTAAACAAACAAACTAGAACGAAAGCAGAAAAGCGAAGATTTTCCTTCATTTTACCCAAAAGCTCTCGCATGATACACATTCACGGTTAGCTTAAAATATAGTTTATCGTTGTTTTGGCTACGTTTGGCGAAATCTAATTGGCTTTGACCAATCAACTATCACATATCAATGTGAAACTTGTTTCCTAAAATTGCAGTTGAGTCCAATGACGTGACATATTGTTGTGTGGAGAAATAATAATTTTAAATTGAAATACATTTATTGATATCTATTTAAATGATAAAAAAGTTATATGCGATCAGTCTAATACTATCCTCACGCACTTGACAGGAATGGATATAGTTAGTGAATTTGGTGATGGCCTAAAAGTGTCTCGCCATTATGACTGAATCGACGTACATTCCAAGTTGATGTATATTAGCTTCAAAACCAGAAGACGGACGAACCGTTGATTTCAATGATTTTATAAACTGCATTTTTACCATTCATTCACGAAATTTTTGATTTTTGGACTTAATTTGTGTGTTCAAACGTTACTAATTCACATCTCTCTCTCTCTTACGGTTCAAAATTACGAGGTGTTATCCTCGCGTCTTTCTTTTGGGGATTGATCCCGGACCGTTACCAATTACCCGTTGTGTTGCTTCAGTGCGACGTTAATTCAACTACCAACCAATTCTTTCTTAAACTATTAATCTTTAAAAATATAATATAACTTAACAAACTGCATTTTTGCCATCCATTCACCAATATTGATTTTTGCACTTCATTTTGTGTGAGTTCAAACATAACAAATTCACATCTCTCTCACTTTAGTTGTAAAAAATTACGAGGTCTTGTCCTCGGATCTTGGGATAGATCCCGGACCGATAACCCATTGTGTTGCTCCAGTGCGACGTCAATTCAATTACCAACCAACTCTCTGAAAATATCAATCTTTAAAAATATAATAAAATTTAAACTGCATTTTTGCCATTCATTCACCAATATTGATTTTTGGACTTCATTTTGTGAGTTCAAACATAACGAATTCACATCTCTCTCCCTCTAGTGGTTCAAAATTACGAGGTATTGTCCTCGGATCTTGGGATTGATCCCGGACAATACCCCATTACGATGCTCCAGTGCGACTTAATTCAACTACCAACCAACTCTACCTCTTTAAAGATAAGAATCTCTAAAAGTTTTTTCTTCCCCATTTAAAAAGTACACGAATTCAAAAAATGTTTATAGTAAATTCTCCAAGCACAAGAACCCTCGATATCCCATCACATTTCGAGGAAAGTTCCAGACCTTAGAACACAGAAAGAGGCTTATTGATTACGAGAACACTCATAACATTCATTCTGCTGAAAACTTGTCCCAAGAATAATGGTAATAATGAGATGGAATGTGCCGTCGTGTGCTCTTGAATGCGTTTCTTGTTCCAACCCGACCCCGAGGACATCGGATCGCTTTCACTCGGTTCGTTCTTCCGGGACATTTTAATGAAAAGAGAAAGCTGATATCCACTTATTTCGATTATGATATTCTGGTTGTCTTTCCTACACTTGATGGGACGTGGATGAAATGTCTCCAATCGCTAATAAGAGGGGTCGAGGCACCCCAGCTGGAAGATCATCAAATTAGCAATCGGAGGATTGCGAGTTCGAAATTCGGTCCATCCAAAGATCGTCGTCTACTGGGCTGGTCCATGTTAAATCTGTCATGACCTCAAATGTCCTCACGTTGGCGTGGAAGTTTGGAGAGCGGGGTGCCAGCTCAGGTGTTGACCGCGTCATGTGACCGTGGTTCAAAACTACGAGGCGTAGTTCTTGGATCTTTCCGTTCGGGATAAATCCCGGACCGTCGTCAATAGCCCATTATGTTGCTCCAGCGCTACGTTAATTAACTACCTACTTACCCTAATAAGAAATCAAGATTTGAGGGTATGAGATGGAGTTTACTTGATGTCCGGTTGAATCGCACCCGGATTGATTCTCGTTTCCACTGCCTTGTAAAGAAAAGGTAAAAGATCAACCTTGAGGAAAACTGGTCAGCTTTGACAGGAGGGGAGACTTGATGTACTGAATTTTCATATTTGAAAGTGTTTAACCCTCCAAGTGGTTTCGACGAGGTATCTCAACCATCAAGATCTGGTGAGTTTTGCTAAAGACGAGATATCTCGTCATCAAGATACTGCCGACTTTCTGATGACGAGATCAAGATCTGGCCAGTTTTCTTCTAATGACGACATATCTCGTCCATCAAGATCTGGTCAGTTTTCTAATGAGACGAAATACCTCGTCGAGACAATCACTAGGGGGGGTAAGTGTTTTGGAAATAGGTGCCAGTCAAGGCTACTAGAGTACTCAAGTCCTGCATGCGCTTTGATGGATGATTCACGATGGACAGTTGAATTCCGTATGTGATACAAATCACTTCCAACTATCCAAAACCTTGTGATAGCAAACACTTCTACTCCTATCAAGGCTTCTTCGTTGTAATTCAGTATTTCCTTTACACAGTTCCTCGCTAAAGGCAACACAGGGCAGTTAAACGGTCGCAATCATCCATTGTACGACCACGCATACGGATCTATACCTGTGATCTAAGTACAACTCTCATTACCTCAAGCAGTTGGCAATCAGTCAACTATTAGCCTCTTTTAATTCAGCCGTTGCTAAATCCTAGGGAGGGAGTATGTGGTGATTTTTACAACTACTACAAAAATTAACTTAAACTATAGTAGTATAAAGTAGTACAATTGACTGATTTCAATCATCGTCGAGTACTTTTTTGTAAACCAAATTTGGCCAGTGTTCCGCACGCTCTGCTGCAAATCCAAGAAATATGCTGCGTCTAGTCTAGTAGCCATAGTATAAAGCCGTACAACTGACGGATCTCAATCGTCAAGTACTTTTAGTAGACCAAAGTTGTACTGCCTTCCACAAGGTCTGCTACAAATCTAAGAATTATTACACTGCATCTACGTACTCTTGATAATAATTTATTTATCATTTCAGCTTCATTCATGGCAATAAATTATCTTCAGTTTTAAGCTCCCAAAAGTCGAGTTTCGCAAGGCTGAAATTCGACAGCGGAGTCACATTTTGAACCTTTCTGTTGTAGGAACTCTTGATCTGGTTAATGCAACACTCGAGTTTTGATGAATCGAAAAATTCTTCACCAAAGTTCCCACCCTTCCCTCCCAAGTGGACTGACTCTAAATAGAAACTTCTTGCTGTCTTTTATTCAAAAGTCCGCATCATTCTTCACGGACTTTCGATTTCAATCCATCATAATCGCATGCGTGCCTGGCTCTCTGCGACGCTTTTTGGCTCTTAGGTGCTTATGTGCCAAGTGGTAGACTTGTCAAGAAATATAGTTGAATTATGGATTGACAGCTTCTCTCCTTTTAAAGTTAAATGTGTGGTGAAATTTGGAAATAGCTTTGAATTTTCTTGAGGAAGCTTAGGATTTATTCGATTTTAAGAAGTAAAATTTATTTGGAATGCTAAAGAATTGGTATTGAAAAATAACATACGAAGGAATGTATCATTGGAAAGTATCATCCAAGTAAAGACTTGGATGATACTTTTGATTTTATTCAGAAAATTTAATAAAATTCTCTCCTTTTAAAGTTAATTGTGCGGTGAAATTTAGAAATAGCTTTGAATTTTCTTGGGGAAGCTTAGGATTTATTCGATTTTAGAAAGTAAAATTTATTTGGATTGTATTTAGAATTCTAAAGGATTGGTATTGAAAAATAGCATGAAAGTATTCTGTAGTATTAATTTATTATTGGAACAGGCTTCGTTTTTACTTGGATGATGCTTTTAATTTTATTCAGATAATTTAACAAAATTTTAATAAATGCTTAATTTCTTTTTCTTTCAAGAATATAATGTATACCAATAAAGAAAATGAAAAAAAGATAT
The DNA here is from genome assembly GCA_933210815.1 of Meta bourneti. Lineage (NCBI taxonomy): Eukaryota > Metazoa > Arthropoda > Arachnida > Araneae > Tetragnathidae > Meta > Meta bourneti. Next base: position 86,007,837 of record OW119923.1, on the reverse strand, counting down.
GGAAGTATTTTTCATGATTCTTATTATTTTGGGCTGGTTTGTCTTTGTAGGGGCTATCATTTTCTGCTACACAAGGCTAAGTAAAAACCGGCGTATCATTGAAGCAAGCTTTGTTTAGTCCTGGATGATACTTTAGATTTCATGCAGATAATTCAATGATTTCAACGTAGCTATATGCAAAAAAACGCTAGGCTCTAATTCGCTACTTTTTGAAGTATCTGTTTTTAAGAATGTGTATCTAATCTGCGCGCCGGGTAGACCAGTCCGGAGGACCGTGTTAGATCTGCGGGCCAGATGAAAATATTTTCAGGCCGTTTCTGACCTACGGACCTGATGAACTTGTCTGGAGGGCTGTATCTGTACAACAGGCCGGTTAAACGTATCCGGAGAGTATCTAGTCTGCAGGCCGGGTAAACATGTCTAGAGGGCCGTATCCATGTCTCCGGGATCAAGATCATAAATGAGCTATTCCTCAAATAGCTAAAAAGTGGTAAAATATTTGAGCTAAACATTTTAATTCTTTATTTTAATTTAATGTCTTTGATTTTAGAAATATAGAATTTTCAAGTCGTGCTTTTCATCAAAAGACAGGCATTTTCCACTTCAGGAGATTATTATTACTGTTGACACTATCAGTGAACAACATTATTGACAAATAAGTCAATTATTTTGTTCTCTAATTTGCGTACCTCGAATGGAAAAAATATGCTTAGAAGCAATCTAATCAGAACAACTTTCATGACTTCAGTAGTACTTAATTTTCACTACCTAAAAAGTAATAAATTTAATTAAGATAGCGAGCGATACTACATCAATGCAATGGGAGGTTTGTGGTACCATTTTAATTGGGTTTATCACAATTGCTCGCTTTCATATTAATCGTTAAGGTATTTGCAGATGAATTTCTCGTTCAATTTGCAAAGTTTTGAGGGTGAACGAATTAATTTCATTTCCATAAACAATCTTCAAAATGAAATTAACCGCTTCAGTCATCACAGAAAAGGTCGCTCACTGGTGACGTTAATTTGTTTTGACGTATTTAACAACTAAACATTGAAACGTCCTTTTATGAAGCATGCTTATTTTAAATGCTATTAATTTGAAGCGTATCTCCATGCAGAGTTTATTTCAGAAATAATTTTACATCATTCAGAGGAATTAAAGAGTTATTTAATTAGTATCAATAATGAATATAATACTGGCTGTAATGAAACTAACAGAAATTAGTCTGCGTGGTTTTGGTTGAATTATTTCAATGAAGATTGAAAAGTGATCGGTATAACTTCTCTTTCACAGAAAAAAAATAAATGCTCTTTAAGCGTCCAGAAACAATTTTTATAACTCCATTTTTGACACTTAAAATTTCCATAATTTACCTGAAACACAACTGTGTATACATGCTGCATTGATCCATATAATCCGTTACACTTATAATTTTGATTGGATTGGATTTTGAATTTTATGGCACATGTTTTAAGAAATGGATGACAAATTAATTCGATAATTCAGCAAATCAATCGGTTTTGGAATAATAGATGTGAAATATAAGCGTTGTAGCAGAACACCAGTGTTTTTTCTCTCCTCCTCTAACGGAACGAGGAACAGTTTATCAGCTGTTTCCAAAGACGCATGATCGTGCTGTCTTCCGCCCATGCGCTCCGTTTGAAATGCTAGCGTCTGCTTCTGTTAAGCATGAGAGCAATCGTTCTGTTGTCCATTTGGAGATGTGTACCGTTTTCGTTCCTTGTCTGCAAATAAATGCTGTCTCGTCCTCAAATTTGTTTTGACTTTTATATAGCTGGCCTGATAAGTTGCTATAGCGTTGATTTATCAGACATGTATAGCATTTACAGTAAATAATACATCCTTATACTGATTTTATTATTTGGTATCTTTAAAACTCAAGTACACAATTGTCTTTTTCAAAATAATTTCACATAAATATTTCGTACCATTTAAAATATGTAGTCCACTAAGGAGATTTTAAATTCAAAAAAACTTATTTTAAGTTTTCTAATTCCACGCTTTTTGAAAAATAATGAAATAAAGTAGACTCAATTATTTTACTTTGAAAATTTTAGCGACTGCAGTCACAGTATTGATGTTAAAAAACTCTTGCTATGTGGTATATAATTTTACGTTATTACCCATTTACCACTTGCAATTCAGTTTTCCACCCGCGGTCAGTTTAAGTAAGGTATTTCTAACTTGGACTGAAGTATATTCTGCTTTTTCTATGAGAGGAATTTTCTGTCAAGCTAAATGGGGGTGGGGGGAAGGTGACGGTAGTATTTCTGCGACGATACATGTTTCCTGTGCATATTCTGAACGTGACGTCAGTTGACTCTATTTGAATACGATTTCAGTCAATCCCCTATAAAAATTCCAAATAACTTTTGAATTGATATATGATAAATTATTTGTCAGCTTCACTTAGATTTAATGCGAAAAGTAGCCAAAACGGCTACAAACAACATTTTAATGTAACCCCGGTATGTATCGTGAGAGACCATTTGTGTTTGGAAATATAATCTTCCCTTTCAGTTCGGTTTGTTTACACTGTAAAAACCCTATCATGAAATGCGATTATCACTCCTATAATGTCCTTCAATATATGTTACTGGTAGCATTTTAATTTGTTGGACTTTTAAATAGTAATAGCAAAATAAAATGTTATTTATCTCTTTGTCTAATATCATATGCGTTCAATAACAGCTCAACTGCCTTGATGCTTTGTCAGGATTACATAGTTTACTAATCAAATTCAATAATAGAGAATTTCAATTTCTGAGTAGCTGTTTCATTTAACCTCATTTGATCATTAATATATGAGTGAACAAGGGTTTGAGTTTATTTTTCAGATTAATTTGTGTTACTTTTAAGCAAATGAATTATTTTTATGAATTATTCAGGTAATTAAAATACCATTTTATGATGATTAGCATTCATGTTTCCGCACGATAAAGTAATTAGGAATTTTTTCTCGCATTTGTTAAATTTAAGAAATCATATTAGAAGCTGTTTTCTCTTTCCGTCTTAACTCTTATCTCTTCCAAATTGCTTACACCACCGAAATTAGAGTGAATCAAGCAATAATTGTGTTTCTTGATTTACAGAGACCATTTTAATATTTTGTTTTAATGACTTGCATGACGTAAGCAGCTTTAAAAATAAATACAAGTCTTACGATCCCAATTTTCATTACAGATTCTTTTTTAATCCTACTTCAGACCTCAGTCTTTTCATCATAAGTTTCTGTCTTGTAGACAAGTACAATCTAAAAACAGAAATAGAATATGTAGAGTGGCACAAAAGTCACTAGACCATTTAAAAATAGAATAAATCTTTTATGTATTAAAAATTGACATTTATTCTTTTATAAACAACTAGCAGAATTACCCGTGATGCTCGGGTTGAATTGGTTAAATGTTGATTTTATTTCATAGAAAAATGCAAACATGATTTAAGTGTACAGAAAATATTTTTTAACATCGTTTTAACTTTTTCATAACTGCTACAATTTACTTCGGTTGCAAATATGTATACATAATATATCCATCCATATAATCCATTTCGTATTCATCACACTCTTGCTGTAAGATAAATTACAAAAGCTTTTTCTGCGATGACTTCTTCAGAAGTCGATTTTGAGTTTTGGAGTGATTACGAATGCCAATTAAGTTCATTTTCAGTAAAAATGGGGAACTTTCAGGGTATAATCTTGCACTCAGTTTTCCAATCAATATTTATTAATTGTGGTACCCTTGCACCACGGATTCGAAGTTTTCGAATTACATTATCATTGTGAGAGGACGGCAAATTAAACTTACGGCATTCGTGGTTAGTTTATTTTGAAGCACACATTTTTTTCTTGAAAATTCTATTCAGCAGCACGTGGAATAACGGAGCATGTTTTAAAACAAATGTCATCAATGTAGACAAAGCAAATTCAAAATCGATTACACTTTTTACAAAATCACTGCTTTCAATGAATGTTTCACTCGTACCTAAGTTGTATACGAACAGTTTCAACTTCAAGTAAGCAACCTCGACCTTCTGCCACTTACGGCAAAAAAAAATTCTATTTTTCAACAGTCCTAGTTTGCATACTTCCTTACTATGATATTATTCCAAGAACAGCAACGTCTTATTAAAAATTTGCTTTCCTCCAACAGAAACATTTAGTTTGAAATCGAATCCTTAAGGTACTTTTTTCAATAAAGAATCAGTTTTTATATAGAAACCACGTACCTATTTAGAATGATAGATGTAGTTACTGAACTATGGAGTACAGCTCTCAATAATGCCCATGAAACATGAAAAACAAATGTAAATTAAATTGATTTTAATCGTCTTGTAATGAAAATGTGAAAATTTAGAAATATCTTTGAACTACAACGTATGGCTACCCGTTTTGATTTAACGTAACATCTTATTTTAGAATAACTTTATTTTAACTTTACCAGTCATTTTAAAATAAGAAGTTATACACCTTACTTAACAAGGTTTCCATATATTTTTATGAAACATAATTCTACAAACTATAACGTATTTAACCAAAGACTTAAGGAACGTTCGTCGAAATATACATATACAACCAAGAAATTACCCATGCTAGTGGTATTTGGCAGAAAATAAAAATAATTCGTTATAATTTAACTCCTAAATAATATATCTGTAATATGGAAAGTAATGGAACACATAAATAGAAACAGAAACACAATTCTTCGTCATTAAAAAATGTAGAATTCTGAAAAACGAAAGATCCGAGCAAGCGTGTCGAATTTCGATGTCATGAGAATATTCTGAAATAGAGAAATTCGAAAAAGACGCTTGAAAAATAATGATAGACAATAATGAATTATTGACAAAAGAACACGAATTTACAAAACTTAGAAATGCACAAATATGACCGCAACATTTCTGTCTTAACGCAAATACACAAACACGGAATTCTACATCTAATTTATAAATTAAACCTCAATTCTAACGTTGCCAGGTACCGAATTGCAAAATTACGCTTTTATGATCAATAAGTTCTTTGTTTTGGCTTTTCGTGTTCCATTCCATTACAAAATGTAAGTTGTGTAAAATTAAGTATTTTAACTATCCATTTTTCATCATTCAAATATTCCTAAATTATTTATATTGTGGAAAGAAATAAAAAATCAGTTCAAACATAATTAGAATTTTGTAGAATAAATTGACGAGTATGCGTGCCTAGCTTCATGCTGTTTCTTCCGGTCACTCGGTTAGATCTGTCAAGTGGTTGAGGATAAAGAAAGAATCCCAACGAGGGACAAATTATTGATTGGTTAAAGTGATCATCAAGCGTGATGAAAAACATTAGTCTGCGCTTCGATAGCCAATCGGCCCGACTTGATTCGTCAGCTCCCTTTGAGATCTTGCCACATGCTCTTTCTTTTCCATTAGGTGGATGTGTTAGAGTGGGCTTTCGTGAACCCGGTTAGAGCCTCTGATGTCACGCTCCAAAATCTAAATATGCACCAACTTTCACTGAATATCCTCTGGTTATGCAAATCGCCACAAGTCATTTCGTTTAATTTTGAGGTAGGTAATTAAATAACGTCACGCTAGAGCAACACAACGGGCTATTGGCGACGATCCGAGATCAATCACGTAGGGAAAGACCCAAGGACAACGCCTCGTAATTTTGAACCACGGTCAGATGATGCATCAGCACCAGAGCTTGCACCCTACTTTTCAAACTTCCACACCACGCCAACGTGAGGACATTTGAGGCCACGATAGATTTAACCTGCACCAGTTCCCCACATACACGACGGTCTTTGGATGGATCGAGTCTTAAACTCGCAACCTTCCAGTTGCTCTTCCAACTGGGCTACCGTGGCCTTCATGGTTTAGAAAATCTAAAGCTCATACCTTGACAATTTTGAGTGACCTCTTTCAAGTGGGCTACAGCGGCCCTTAATTTCGATGTAATTTTCAAAAGTAGTAGTGTTCTTAAAGTTTTGCACCCCAGTGTATTTAACATTATGGCCTTTCAGTCGGAACAGAAAACCGGTAGAAAAAATTGGCCTCCCTTCAAAACTGTTACTTGAATACTTACCTGTACTATAGATAGGTTACAAAAATAGCAACATAATTCTTAAGTCCCAGAAAAAAGATCAGCCATGTACTTTTCGATTTCTAAAACAGCGATGCTTCTGATTGGAATCTCATCATTGCGCCCGTAATACGCATAAAAACATACCTCAGAAAAATCACCCTATAAACATGCTTCCCCACCGGTATAAAGAAAACATTTTTATGCCACCAGAAAAGTTGTGTATTTCGCATATAAAAACGGAGACAGAAAAAACCGCTTCCGGCTTTTCGTCTCGCCTGAAGTTTGTACGAAACCGACAGGCCGGAAATTTATTTTATTCGATTCCAAGCGGAAGCCCCTCTTTTTAAAATTTGGGGAGCGGAGCACGCGTTCTAGAACTTTAAATTCGAGGTGGTGGACCCTAGCTAAAATTACCTGCGCCAAATATATCCCTGCATTTTTCTTAGACCCCGTGTATATAAAAATATTTCCCTTTGCCTTGTGCTTGCTTCACTCTTCTTTACCATCTAGATGTGTATCGATTATGCAAATGCAGGTGTTCTTTCTTTCGCTTTCGTGAGCACCCATTTACATTTATATATTTGAACGCACGTGTCCGTTTGTGTCTTTTTTCTCCTATGATGGAGTAACAAAAAGTTCTGAGAATAAATGTGTTTCTTGTGTGTATTTGCTTTTGGTATTTAAATTCTCGATCTCTTCAGCGTGGAATGCTGGGAAGGATTTCGTTCGTTAAGGCGCGCCGGTATTTAAAATACGAAAATTTGAGGTAGCAGAAATTTCGGGGTGCAATTGTGTTACATTTTCCAAAAGAGGATGTTAGTTTAAATCTTTCTCCTTTTGCACTAGAGGCTGGCCACTATAGGGAAGTTTTCGACTCGATGATAAACCACTAGGAGGGTTAAAACCCTAACCGACATTTACCATTAACCCTCCTGGTAGTAGTCTCGAAGAGGTATCTCGTCATTAGCAAAACTGACCAGATCTTGATGGACGAGATATCTCGTTATTAGCGAAATTTTATTTGATTTCGGCTAGATCTTGATGGACGAGATATCTCGTCGAAACCACTTGGAGGGTCAAGAACATAAATAGATTCTTCGCTTAAGTCGATAGTATATTTTGAGATTGCATTTGATTGATTGGTAAAGGTGGGCAAACTGTTATTTTACGATAATCGTGCTTACTGCTATTGTTATTTTGTGATAACAGTTATTTAGTTTGTTATCAGTTGGCAACTGACGCTTTCAGTTAGTAACTAAATTTAACGGTTATTAATTGTTAATTGCTGCTAAATTTCTGTCAGAAATCGACAGAAATTTAAGAGTAATTCAGTTTAAATTAAACGTTGATTAAAAAAATATCAGGAATTTCGACCTTTTATTTTTGTCAAATACTTTTTGGAAATTTCAATTTTTTTTATTAAAACTTTAATTTAGATTATATTTGCTGGCTTGATCGAGAGGTTCCTGGTTCGAATCCAGGGTAAGGCATAGATATTCGTCCTTCTGGTGTGATGTATGATCTCTCTATGAACGGGTTGTATCGTATGTATGTGAGCTGCAACGCGAACCCTACTCCCATGGTGCACCGGGCAACGCCAAACGGTTCATAATTCCGCCCTTGTGCCATGATCACTAAAGCTCTTCTAAGAAGTTCAAATTGGCCAAGCATCGGTAAAAAAATTGCATCGTTTTGCTATCACAATAACATTTATCTGAAACTTAATACTTCGAATAACAGTCTCTAACTGTTATTTTGGAATAACACTAATAGGTATTAATTAAACTGTTATCAGAATAACAGCCCATCTCAGGGTAGGTTTTATTATTCGTGTGATGGGGGGGGGGGGGCATGAAACATGTTTGAGCTGATGTTTTGTGCTCAAAATTGAATTAAAGTTTCGGCAAAAGAAGTATTATGTAATGTATATTTTCCTTTAATTAGAATTTAGATTTATAAGCGTAATCTTCCTGGATTGAGTTAATCTCTTTTATTTCTTCAGTTTTAGTACTAATGATGCTATCGATCACTTTTCAATTTCCATTTGTCATTATCAAGGTAAAATGGATAATTACCATAAGTTCAAATAAAATTCGAGATTTTTTTAGACTGTTCCATACATTTCTCCGTGCGTGTGTCCTGAAGATTGTTTTAATAAGTGATTCATTATATTTTTATGAGTATGCCTTTACAAAATTTAAATGTCACTCAAGAGCTGTTTTTAACGCGATTATAAGTTAATACAATAAGTTAAAAATTATTTTAAAAATATTAATACAAAATTGTTGCTAAATTTTATAAGATAGATATTTTTAAAAAGATAGATAATTAAAAACAAAGATAGATATTTTATACTTCAAATTCTTGATGACCCCATTTTTATATTTAACAAAACAAAAAACGTAATGTGAATGAATATTTGTTACCAAAGTTTATCCCTAATGTATTTTTAAAACTCTAATACCTTTATTGACATTTATTTTGTCGTTCAAACTTCAGTTGAGACCAATTCCGGTTTTAATAGTAATTAATTTTCTTCATTTTTCACTTTCTGTATTTATTTTATACAAATACTTGGTACAACTGTCTGGGCGTTGAACTCATACCTAATCATATATTCACCTGCCCTGCAATAGTAGCTGCTCTTCAAACCATCACGATTACTTTTTCTTTCATCCTGAACAGCTTTTATAGCAAGAAAAAGATCGACATCGCCAAAGCTGTGCAAAATGTACACGGCGACATCTGACTAAAAAATTAACACGACAGCAACAACTTTAATTTCATGAGCTATACATGCCTGATGTAACAACGTTTAACTTTTATTAAGTTAGCACTTCTTGAAAGTTATATTATATTTTGAAAGCTGTTAATGATTAAATTGCAAAAGAAACTGAATATTGTGATTGGAAAAGCTAGTCAAAATTGTGGTTAATAAGATTTTACATATCTCATCAGAAATTAATGATCTGCCCGAAGTATAAAAATGATTACTCAGAAATTACTGTTTGTTGTGTTCTGATAACAAAGGGCGTTGAGAAAATGCTGATATCTCGACAAGTGCACAGGAACACGAAACAATTTTTTCTTCCCTCCAAATATAGGTTGAAAACTCATTAACTTGATTGTTATTAATTTCTTTATTATGTTCCTACAACTCGCAAGTGGTCTGCTGCTGATTAATTTACCACAAAAAATATCGAAAATAATTATATAATTACTTATCGATTTTTTTTATTTGCTGAACGTCCTTTTACACACTTGGGAAACAGAAACCGTTTTTGCCTGTTAACGTAATTTTAGCATCCTCCGCAATTTATAGGGAAATATTGAGCTAATTATGAAAAAAATAGATTCATTTTTATGTGCAATGGTATTTGATTACTTCATATTAGATGTTTTATCATTAAGGCAATGGTGAGTTTATTTGTTCCCTTAGTACAACGGATTGGTAGCACGTTATAGTCTATTTTGATACTTATGTTTCCATTACTTTTTTTATAAATGAATCTATTTCAATTTTAGGACTCATATTTCTGTTTTAGCTTTTTTCCAGTTTCTGAAAGATCTTTTTTCTCCATCGAACTTGGATTAAATAAGATTTATTATAAAAATGTAATATGGTTTTATTTTTCTTACTTGGTGCTATGTTTCTCTCGACTACAGATTACTCAGAATCAGTCTCTTTTACTGGATCGCGTTTTGTGTGTGTAATATAATTAATCTATTATCAGCTTACTTGATGGGCTTCTTTTTTAGTTATTTAGGAGCAGATCTGCACACAGTATTTGCGCTAAAAATTTCTTAATTCTTGTTTTTATTTATGGCAGTGTAGTTACTACTCACATTATGTCTTATTTAAATACGTTTCTTATAAGCATTGATAAGCCCATTACCTCCAAATAAAATAAAATTAATCACAAATATAAAACTGAATTTCATATTCTTACTGGTGTTAATTCTTGTTTCCCATACAGTGCAGGGTATACAGTGAAAACCTCAGTCCTATTACCTAAATTAGTTTCTGATTGTTCACTTCAGTTGCATCCCATACACTTGTTAACCCTCCTTGTGGTTGTCTCCACGATATATCTCATCATTAGCAAAACTGACCAGATCGGAATGAAAGATATCTCGTCTATCGTCTCTTGTCATTAGAAAAAACTGACCAGATCTTGATCTTGCCATCATCAAAAATTGGCAATGTCTTGAAGACGAGTTTTCTAATTTGCCGGTAAACTTTGGATCTATTTTGCTAATGACGAGTATTGACGAATTAACCCACCTGATGGTTGTCTCGACGAGGTATTCGTCCCCAATTCGACCCTTCCAAAACAAAACTGACCAGATATTTATGGATGAGATATCTCGCATTAGAAGAAACTTGATCAAATCTTGATCTCGTCGTCATAAAAAAAATCAGCAGTATCTTGATGACGAGACATCTCGGCATTATCAAAATTGGTCAGATCTTGATGGACGAGATATCTTGTCGAAACCACTTAGAGGGTTAATAGTGATTCGGTATTTCGTTCACATTTTCTTTCCTGCCCATATTTCTACCTTTCAGATTTCTTATTGCCGTTTGTCATCAGACTGATGAAGAAATCCATTGAAGTGGAGAGCTTGTCAGTGTAGTTTTAGCCATATTATGCATCTCCATATGTCAAATCATGCTTATTTAAACGAAGAGACAAAATTGGCTAACGAATCCCGTTGCGGTTGATCTTATTTTGTTTATATCCATTTGAAGCCATTCATCAAGAACCAAATGTCGATGTTTGTGCAACGTACATTAGTGAATTATAAAGATAGGCCATCACCCCGTAAAAACAAAACAAATTAAAAATGAAGTAACGAAACTCTAAATTAACAGCGCAAAAGAGCCACTAGGAACAAAAAGAGGGAAATGGTAAATTTACTTCCAGATCTTTTAGGACAAACAAAAATATAAAGAATTAAGGAATCGAAGTGAGTCCAGTATCGAGGGGAGTAAAGCGGGAGTCACTTTAAAAGAAAGACGTTTTGAGTTTTTTCTGTACTTGTATTTATTTCTAAGCTAAGCCTTACACAATTTATTCCCGAAAACTCAAAATAAATACTTTCGTAAGAGCGATTATGGAAAACAATGCAAAAGAGTTACATAATATGAAATAATCGGAAAAGAATTAAAGTAATGCAGTAATGAGAGAGACTTACTTGTGTCCAGATGATTATCGTTCAAACACTAGAACAGTTGCCAATGAAGAAAATACAGATAAAAAATATTTTTATCCAAGGAAAAAATAAGGCTGAAATGTAGTATCACAGACAAAATTAGTAGATGCGATGAATGATTTAAAAAAGGAGAGAAAATAATTTTTATGTTTTTAACAGGGATAAATTAAAAGAAATTTTAAGCAATATATAGTGAAATATGGCACCCACTAGTGGGAGAACTCATTTATGGCGGTAATCATTAACGGAACGATAATCATTTTCTTTACTATCGAAACAAAAAAGAGTAAAAAGGCTTAATATTGAGCACATACAGTACAATTCTTTTATGAAGACACGTTTTACATTGTGGTAATTACAATTAATCTGCATGAAAAGAAACTCATTCGTCATTTGATGCAGGAGCATAAAAACCCTAAAGTGTCAGAAAAAACTACTCAAAATAACGAAATTATACACAATTGACAACAAACACTGAGAAAATGCGTGAATAAAAAGGCATTCGAGTGAAATGGATTTAAAGTAAATATAAAAGTATATAACATTTGGCCACTGCAAATATTTGTATGATTTCCCTTTTTGCTAAGCATGTAGGTTTTTCTTCATGCCTATCTGCACAAAAAATTTCAGCCTCATGGTTATTATTTGAAATGCCGAAAGCACAAGTTCTGTTTTCCACCTCCATTTTACAGGCGTCATTTAAACAATGAAGAATAAGGCATAAAAGCAGCCGCAGCTTGCTTTGTTCTTTTTTTAAACCATTCCATTCTGTTCGAAACAGCCAAATTCAGTCAGTTCCACCGTTCAGTGGTCATTCTTCATTTGTAGAACTGAGTGATGCTCTATCATAAACCACCTGCTCTGATTCTTTAATTCGATTTTTACGAGATCCCTGGGGGAAAACAAGTAAAATATAGAAAATGTTCTGTGGAACAGATAAAGGGAAAATAAATAATATAAAAGAGATATAAGGATTTTTTTTTTGCAATGGCTACACAGCGAGTTCCGATGGGACGAGAAAAAAGGCTTCTGTAAATAAGAGAGTACAGCTGGTTTTCATCAGTTTGAAAAGCGTAGTTTTTAAAAATGATTTACAGCATTTCTCTAACTGAAGGCCGTAGCCATTTTGTTACATAACCCTCTGAGCATCACGAGATTTCTGAGGAGTCTAGTGTTGCTTTTACTCCACAATAAACTTAATAACTAAATAATCCATCTTTTTAAATTCTTGGATTCTTTCAACCTTTAAAATGATTCTGTTGGTCCTTTCCTTGGAATAGAATCCTTTGGAACGATTCTATTGGTCCCTACTTGGCATGGAATCCTATAGAACGATTCTATTGGCTCTTTCCTTTGAGTAGAACTTTTTGGAAATATTCTATTAGTTCTTTCTACAGAACAGAATCCTTTGGAAAGATTTTACTGCTCGTTAACTAGGAAAAAGGAATTCTTTTGAACGATTCTATTGGTCCTTTACTTGCCATTGAATCCTTAGGATTCAATGGACCCTTTCGTTGGAATATATTTTCTTGGAAAGATGCTATTGGATGTATGAAGTTAGGCATTGCATATAATGCTTAGCAAATCCATAGAATGCTGTAAATTGGGCGTCAAAGTATCTAAGTTAATATTTCACCCATTTCATAGGCATTCTATGCAATGTCTTAAGGCAAACCGGTAAAGTATAAAATCCTGACTATTTTCATATTTTGCCTAAATATTACTTGTAGCTCTGTATAAGACTTAGGTAGTTCTGCAATGACTAAGGAAAATATGTAGTACATCAAAATAACGCAGTAATTTTATGCGTTGCCTAGAAACGTCACGCAATCTATAAAGTTTCTAGGCAATATATACATTGCCTGTATTTTACACATTTCCGGGAACAAATATACGCAATCGATACTTTTTGCTTTAATTCTCCAAAGACAATAGAACTTACAAAGCCAACAATTACTATAAAATTTCAATTGTTTGTTTCAAGAATTTTAGCATCCATTTCCTACTGCAACCAGCAAATAAACTCCATTTTTGCTATCTGCCGCTTTATTGAAAACGTGTGAGTATTTCTTGGCGCAAGTGTGAAAAACCTTCTCCGTTGGATACTTATATCTTTTATTTACAAATATGTACACGGAGTCACGTAAAACTAATATTTTTCTTGTGTTACCTTTCCTTACGTGTGGACCAGCAAACTATAAACCAGTATCGATCGCTATATTCAATTGGAGTTAAATTGTTGAATACAAGACGTTGAAACATAACATCACATTTTACTGTATAAAACAAAACCAGCTGTATTTGATATTTTCGACACTAGCAAACCTACTTTAACAAACTCTACATATATGCCAGGTTTTAAATTTGTATATTAAAAACATACAATAGTTGTTTACTATTATTTTCTTGTACATTTAAAGGTTGTTTGGTTGTTTTTGAGTTTTATGGCGCAAGGACCATATTTAGCCAAGCTGTGCCAAACACGATAGCCAACTTCAAGTAAAAAATGTCGCGAAAGCGGGAGCATGACACTCGTGTTTACTAGACTGTAAACCCCATGGGAAAAGAAAAGGTCACTAGAGTATCTAGGGACTGCTCCGCACGTACACTCCTAAAGATGTATCCCTGAGGGCTGTCAGTTTAAAAGATGGGATTATTTACTAATTTTTATTATAGGAGAACATTTTACTAACTTTTATTAGAGAACATTTTACTAACTTTTATTAGAGAACATTTTACTAACTTTTATTAGAGAACATTTTACTAAACTTTATACGAATCCGATTCATGGGTTTTAAATTGAGTTTAAAGTTCAGTGAATGACAATAACCAAATTTGTATTAAGCTCATTACAGATTGAAATATATAGAACGGTTTGAATTCAATTTATCTTCATAAGAATTAAAGTTACGTTACAAAAACTATTTGAATTGAGAACACCCACCTATGCTTTGTTATATACATACATCAGCCATCCGCTATCCATGGTCCGAATCATATTATTCAATCGAATTTTCTGTGCAAGAAATAGGACAATGTTATAGTCATGTGAAGCTCAAAGTTGATTGTACCTTTGTACCGTACAAAGTTGATTGTAAAAGTAACCTTGTACCGTGCAAAGTTCGTAAATACTTCGTACAAAATAGTCTTCGTTTTCTTCACGTTGGACGTATTGAAAATATTTAAGCTAAAATTATTATGAGATTTATATTTATCGAATGAAAAAATTTCAAGAAAACTGGGGATTCCCTTACTAATGGTCCATGGAAAATGATAAACGAGTGCATCTTAAATAATTTACTATTCTATTTCACAAATCGACTAGATTTTTTCGCATGTACAGACAATCCTTATGTTGCTCAATCATTGATTAACGATGTCAAGAATGAAATGATTTTTCCCTTTTTTCTAATTCGCCATTAAATGCAAAGTGCCATACAACAATTTTGCAGTCATTCATTCCAATCCTTTAGCAACTTATCGCCACTTACATAGTTCATCACGCATTCCAATAGAATCTACCTTTTCAAATTTACTGTCAAAATAATTGTTTCCTGTCGTCTTTCTGGAATGCAACATTGCACAAGACTGCTCTTGAAGTCATTAGTAATCCTGGAGAATTCGATTCATTCAGATTACGACGAGTGCAGTTGCACATATATTACAACATTCTCGCTCCTTTTTTCACTCTTCGTAATCGTTTTTGTGACAGCTTAGTAATTCGGTCGAATTATCACTTCTTCTTTTCCCCTTTTTTTTGAAAGAAAGAAATCAAAAGTGAATTTTATTGAAAAGGACTTTACCAACAATCAGCAAATGGAAATTCGTCCCCCTTTTTCCTTTGATGGAACAAGCTCAATAGGAAGCGTGAAAGAAGCGGCGATGAAAAAGTCGGGAATGAAATGAAAATAACTAGGAGAGTGATTTCTTGCATTTCAGGTTTTTGAACATCATTCAGCTCGAAAGAAAAATGTTTATATCTTTTATTAGATTCCAGTGTGTAAGAGACTTTTTTGGATTGGAATATTTTCTTTACTTAAATTAAAAGGAGAGATGGATACATAAAAAATGCCTGTTTAACTGAGGATGTAATGACAGAAAGCGAATATTTTTTTCCAAGTTGTAGTCAAAAAATGTTTGTATGAATTAAAGTTGAAGACAGAAGCTATAAAAAGATTAGTAAGAGTAACAGGAGATAGATCGTTGGATATAAGTCGAACAGGAGCAACACAACGGGCTATTGGCGACGGTTCAGGTGTAATCCCAAAGCAAAAGATCCAAGGACAACACCTCGTAACTTTGAATCGCGGTCAGATAACGAGGTCAGCACCTGAGCTGTCATCCCATTCTCCAAACTTCCACACCACCAAGTACCAAATGGAAGAACAAACCCAACAAATTCTTTTCTGTAATAATAAAAGATGTTGAGATAGCAAAACATTTATGTTTGAAAATTGTGTCCTAGGTCTAAAATTATCAAACGTGTTTCCAAACAAAAAGTTTGTTCTTGTTTGAAAGTGTCGTCGTGGCCAATCGGTTCGCCCGCTGCGCTAGCAACCTGTGAGTTTTAGACGACGCAGATTCGATTTCAGATTCAACTCCTCCCTGGGTACATTTCTCTTTTGTGTCCCTGTAAAAATTTTCTTGTGTGTGTATGTCCATTACTTGACGTTCTCTGCCTTACGTTTGGCGTAGTTTGAACAAATATGGCCCTTGCTCATAAAACTCCAAAACCAACCAAGCCACCTGAAAATACTGAAACTGTGAACATGATTAAAGTAATTTCTGTAAAAGATATATTGAAACTGAAAACAATGTTGAGAAGTACGAAATTTCCAATCAACTCATCATTGCAGATCAAATTTATTTTCGGGTAATACAACTTTTAAATAATTTTTGGTGAAAAATACTAAAAGTACTTTTTTCAACTCAATGACAAACATTTGTAAAACCTGCTGTCTTATTGCATTCAATCATATTCCCACTTGAATTCATTCTTTGATTGAGGAATACGTTCTATGAATGTGAAAATTCTAAAACTACGAACTTCTGATAAGTTCTCATTAATTTCGTTTTCCCTATGGCTATTTGCCTCAAAAATAACCCCGATCAGAAATTGGATCGTTGATTGCCTTGTTAAAATTATTTCCGAAAGATCAAATAAACCTCGTCCTGAATTCGCGCGCGAATTCAAATCTTAGGCATTTCAAATTAAAACTAATTCTGAAGAAATTTAATTGTAAATAAGTATTTCAAAGCATTATTTCATAGGGGATTCGAAATGCCTAAGTACATAGAAATGTAATTCACAATTAAGTTTCAATTCCTTCAAATTCTTGAACAAGTAAAACGCATATCCTACATGCCGAACCAATTTCACCATTATGTCTTTTCACTACCTCGCAATCATAACCAATATAATTTTTTCCACCATAATTCATCGTACATAGAGAAATACTTAGAAATGTCTTAATATTTAATCTCCTGATTTTAAATAAATGGTAGATTAGTCTTAAATAGGTCCATTTTTGATCGAATTTTACTCATTCCTTTCTCAAATAAATTTGAATACTTCTCGGAAGCATGTTTTTAATATTTAATCTTCTAATTTTAAATCGAATGGTAGCTTAGTCTTAAATAGGCCCGAAGAGAGGCGCGTGGAACGTTCAAAACAACAAGCCATTTTATTCTGCAGAAGCTGCGTCGCACAAAGATAATCGGCTTATTCTTTATTTGTGCTCCGCAAGCAATTTCCGCTTTCTAACAATGTTATTTGTGAATTACGAATATTTATTAGAACATTTAATGAGTTTTTTTAGCTGTTGGGAAGTTGCTGCAATGAGAGAGAGAGAGAGAGAGAGAGAGAGAGAGAATATATATAGATGCAGAAAGCTCCGGGATTACACTAGTCTTTTTTTATTTGGTTTACAGGGTTTGTTCTGAAGGCAAGCATCTTTGAGAAGTTTCTGAAAAAATCTAAAGCATTAATCTTTCATATGGCGTGCGGTTTTGTTTTCTTTTAACCTGCTTGATGATCCATATATTTCGGAGCATCATTGCATAGGCTTAAATTTTAGAGGTATGTTGTAAAGCGGCTAGGAATGTAGCTTTTAACACTATCTGTGGCTTGTCTGTGAAATTCGGTAAAACATGAAGAGAATTGGTTTTTTAATCGATTTTCCGATCGAGCTTTTTCGATTCTTATGTGTTGGTTGAGGGTTTTATGGCGCAGGGCCATGTTTGGCCCTGCTGCGCCACACAAGGCACACAATATCAAGTGATAGACACACACAATGAAAGTTTTACTGACACAGAAGAGAGAAATACATCCAGGGAGGAATGCACCTGACAGGAATCGAACCTGCGCCGCCTACAACTCGAAGGTTGCTAGCGCAGTGGGCATACCCACTGAGCCACGATGGCCCCTCCATTCTTATGGGCCCCTCGATTATAAGATGAATATAGAGGTCGCTGGTGTTTTGGTAACTTCTTTCGTAATTTGTGTAACTTGTGGCATGATACTCAAAATCAATTTCAGCATACCACTAAAAGTTGACACCAAACATCGTCAAAACGACGATAAATCAAAGCAGTTAACCGTAAGTAATTTTTCTTCTCCGGTAACCTGTTTACGTTTACACTGAAAAATTCTCATTAAGATACTCCTGGAGTGCATCAGTGTACACTGCGCTGTCAACGTGCGAGTTGTACGAGGCACAAGATCGATTCCTCCCTGGGTGTATTTCTCTATTCTGTGTCTTTAAAACTTTCCATGTTTGTGTCTTTCCATTGCTTGACGTTGTCTGCCTTGTGTTTGGCGCAGGTTAAACAATCATGGCTCTTGTGCCATAAAATCCAACCAACCCAAAACCGCAAGTTCATCGAATTTTACAATTCTCAACTAATCATCAATTTGGGAGTACTATTCTCAAAAGTTTTGTGCTTTTACCATAGTGAGTTAGTTTTCTGTAGGATATGCTGATTTGTGCTTTGAAACCTATTTGGAACGACTGATAGTTTTTAGAAAATTCTGGTTAATGTCTAAATAATTATTAATCATTTGTATCATGAATGATAGTCGAATGCCTTCTCATTCTGCATTCTCGGATGGTAATACATACATTTATTTAGTCGTCGAATATCCACAAAATATGTTTTTTGCCTTTGTCAAATGAATCTGCATTAAAAATCTGCTTGCAAAAGTGCAATTAACATAATTTATTATTACCAGATGCTGTCAATTAAGTGAAATAATGATTTCCAATAAAAACATTATTAAAGATTTAGGTATCACATAATTCTAAGTTTAGTTTTCCTAACCTTATTCGAGGTATGATACGTCAATCTGACAAAACAATTGGTTATATAAACTTAACATTAGTTAATAGCTTAAAACAAACTGAAACCATTAACTCCTTTTATTTAATCATTAATCATATCTATGCAAATTGGAATATGTGTATTATTTGGAATTCGATTTCCAATAATCACTCTAATAGTATTGAGAAGGTTCAGAATAATATGCTATGTTATTTTTGTAGGTTTGTCAATAAATAAACATGAATTTTATCCTCGCATGATATATAATGTAAAGCATAAAAATATAACATGGACTACGATAAATGTATGGTTTTCTAATATTTAAGGACAGCTCAGCACCTTGAAGCTATTGACAAACTTCATTTCCTTGAAAGAAATATCCATTACATTAAAGAAAAAACTGTAATGAGATCATTTTTTCATAAAATTATCGTGACCTTTCGATAAGATATACTTCGCTTTCTGAAGCACAAAATTAATTTCAGACCACAGAAAAACTGCAAATAAAAACACTTCTATCTCTTTTTGTTTGCCACAGGCAAACATTCCAATTTATATACAATAAATATGTATACAAACCCGACTTGGAAAAAAGAAACGGCTGGTGTCGAATGACGCTAACAGAGCAATCGGGTAGCACACGCACGAAAACAAAAATACCGAGGAATGCACACTAATTAAAAACATGTCAGTCGCACATCGTATAAATATTCATCTCCTTGACATAGGAACAACAAGAAGAGGGAAAAAAGCTTTTGTTGAGAATCTCATATTTAGCATGCACAGCGCAAGGGGCAGCGCGGAGTTGACCCAGTAATTACTCCAAACCCCAGGATTTATTATGTTTGTTTCTTAATGAATGCCTCACGAAATTTGGTGAACGTGAAAAGCCAAGCAAAAAAGGGGAAGAAGAAAAAGCGAAAAGAGCCGAAGCCAGAGAATGTCGATAGCATGATTGGTGGACCCAACTCACAACATCTGAGGATAGGCCCTTCTCGAATTTGATAGGGGTTCTCGCGATGTTATCTGGATTCAACCCAGTAGTCACATATGGAGATCGTGATGCACCGCAAGGCCGGCGGATCTAGTTTATCTTGCTTTTGGGGGCTGTCCGACATGTTACAAAAGAGTTATTGGGGTAGTAGATATAAAAACGATATTATTTTGATAAAAGTGATGTATCATCCCCGGCTTTTTTCTGTGCGGACTGTTGGAGATGTAATTTGTGTCTGGCTTTGCTTCTGCGAAATGCATACCTTAATAAATATCAATAACAAACCATATTTCAGTAATTTGTATGCAGTTTGTATTGAGTGGAGTAAGTTTTATATTGGGTTGCTCTGTGGTTGGTCTAGCTTTATTCGTTTTTTAACGTTGTTGTAATCTTAATTGTGTGTCGGTAGTACTAATTACGAATCTTTGAAATTGTGATTAATTGAGCTGAGCTAAATTTGTACAAGCGAAAATATATGAGAGAGTGAATACTTAAATTATTTCTCAGCAACAATTTGCAGGTATTTATCATCTGTAAGGATCTAATAATTATATTGTAAGAGCATAAAATTTAGAATATTTTGTTATTGCAAAGGTATTTAGACAAATATATCTTTAAACCTCATGTGTCATTTATTGACATGTGAAGCTAGAGCATAGCAAACGAAAATATCATAAAAAGATCGACACGAGTCCAACTGTTCACGAGCTCTCCAGTCTTATAATAACGTGCATGGACTCTTGATTATGTTTAACATTTCAAAAGGTGGTCACAGTTCATGTCAACTATCCCTCTGCACAGGTCACATTTCAGGCTATCATCCAGTCCAGTAATAAGCGCAGTTGTTCCTTGCGCGTGGTCTATTATTCTTATCATTTCGCCGTCATTGTAAAAGACTACCATCAAGCTAATTTTCCGCCTGAGTCATCTTTACAGAGTTGTCAAGATTGGACGCAAATGCGCTTCTTATATAGTTAAGCTCGTGAAACTGTTTAAGCAAAGAGAAAGGTAGGTAATCATAGTTTTTGGAAGACATCACTTCTGTCTAATATGTATATGAAATTCAACATGTTCTAAGATATATCTGCAGTATCCATTCACTTGTGAGAGTGGTTCAATATTAGTCTGAGTCACTCGTGCGATGTTGAGACTATTACTGAATCACTTGTAATCGGGTCATTAAGGAATCGAATTGCCGTTCCTGTTAACGTGTATCTAGAGGATTTTCCTGAATGTTTGGATGCTACACTGCATAAAATAGGTTAGCGTAAAGTACTGGATTGAATCTCTGCAATAATAGAAACATAATGTTATCATTTTTAAGGAGCTTCCTTGGTGTTCTAAGATTCATCTTAGTTTAAAATTTAATTAAAACTTGCCATGTTAATATAGACACTAACCTCTCTTCGAAAAAGCTCAACTGTACTCTTTTCTAGCAAATGTTATTGTAATGTAAAAGACACTATCTTTATTGAATTATTTACCCTCTGCGTGTTTTCAAAAGAAATGCAAACGAAAAGAATGAATAATTTCTTGCAGGAAATAGACGAAACAAAATTAATGTTTGTCTGAGGAATCGAAAATAGCTTCTATTAAACAAATAAACAAGGTATCGCTTTAATTATAATTTATTTAATACTATTGGTTTACATTAATTTTCGTTATACATTTTCTAAACCTCTAATGAACCTTTTGCAGTTGGCTTTCTGATAAGTTATGATATTTGAATATATTTAAATACAATCTGTTTATTTATCATTTTCTAAAGTTAAAGTGTTGATTTAGAACCTCAATTTGAACTGTATCAGTTTTTTCCGGAGAAGTATTTGGTTCGACATTTGCAAGCCTTTATTATTTTATTCAGAAATTTAATGCAAATAGAAGCAGCAATTTACTGCTTTTCGAGAGAAAATCGTGAAAAGTTATTTATTCATCACTATTTGCATTGGTTCAAAACTATTTAATATATGTTTTGATAGTTCGCAATTGAAACTCTTGACACCTTTCAGTCAATCATTCGAGGTAATTTTGGTAAACTTTAAAGATATTGTTCGATCTTATAAAATTTTATACATTCCAATTCATGTTATTAGCAATTGAAATTGTAGATGTGGTTCAATACAGTAAGATGTATTCATTATTTTCCACAAAACTCTTCGTTTTTATCCAAAAATATAAAATGCAAGATGGACCAAAGTTTCATCTAAACTATGGATAATAGTGTCCCAATAATTTATTCTTTAACATCCATTAAGTATTCAAGTTGAGTTTAAATCATCTTATTGCTATGTACTTTTTAAATTACTCAATTTCAAAAGTCAAAATGTAAACAAATTCCTTAAATTTCTAATTCTAATGCGTTTAAAAATAACAAAATGTAAAACTCATGAGGGAAAATATGAAGAATAAGTAATTATAAGATGTTTTGAAAAAGTTATTATTTTAGTTAAAATATAAATACTATAAGCATGTAACAGAAAGTTCTAGAAATAGCGTCGTTATTTTTTAAACAGAACTGGAAAGCTCAAATTAGACACTTAAGAGTAGAATTCTCCATTGACAATGATTTTGTGATAATGCGTGATCTTAGGACGTTTCTGTGTCCCTTAAAAATCAAACTAAAACTGCATATTCAAACTAATAATAAAAGTATACAATTTTTAAATTACATTACGCGTCTTTTTTTATTTAGAATTTATTTCTATCAAGAAATTAATCTATGAGAGGGATTTTCAGTATAAATAAGCAACCAGACTCAAAGCGAAGATTTTACTTCCGCTATTCAAATGCTCTCGCTCGAAACATATCGGGGTACCTTAAAATGTAATTTATCGCAGTTTTGGCAATGTTTATGTTTAATCTAATTGGCGTTGATCAATCAATCATCATATTTCAATTCAGAATTCATACTTTGGGATTTTTATAGCCAAAGTGCTGAAATCGTATTCGAAAAACATGTCAAGTGACTTCACGTTTGGAATACGTAAAAGATACACGTTCCACTGAAGAAACACTACCGACACCTACATTTTAGCTTGACAAAAATACCTCTCGTAAATGATTTGTAAGTCATTTAAAAGCAAAGATTTTCTGAATCAAATAATTAAAAAATATTTTTTAAGAAATGAAAGTTCCTTACCTTTTGATTACACATTTTCTCACCAAATCATCAAATTTAAAGTTCAATAAACTATAAGCTCAAAAATTAAGTCAAGAAAAATGAAGCTACACGCAAAAGAAATAAATGTGAATTTTTTATTCTACCACCATTTGGAAGCCCGGAATTTAAGCTAATAATTCAGTCATTTGAAAAAGCAAACGATTATCTCAGTGTGAATAAAATTCTAAAGTAATTTATTGCTATTTGGACAGTTTCCCAGAATGACTACAAATTTATCGTTAATGTAACAAAGTTTATTATCAATATTTTTGCTTCCTTTATTTCCAAGTGTGTGGAAAGGTAAATTTTTACTATAAATACTTCATTGTTATACACGTTTATTTACAATTCGAATAAAAGTAGCGAAATTTTAAGTTTGAATTTTAACGAAAGCTTGTATTTTATTGTAATTAACTTGTAATTAATTATTTAGTGTGTGCTTTATATCTAATTCAACTGAAATATCGTGTTTTAAGCATAAACTACTGTTTCGTTAAAATATTCATTTTTATATTTTAGCAAAGGTATGCTTGCATAAGTAATTGAGTGTAAAAACATAAATGGACTTAACCTAGTTTCCATTTTATTTCCGAACGTTCTGAAATTTTGACGAATTTGACCATTTTAAAAACATGCGGCTTCGTCGTAAATGTAATAAATATTTAATAATACCTCTTAAAAACTGAATTGCTAACTATTTTCTTGAAGGGGATTTTCTTTTTAAAGTGCTATTTTAGTATAAAAGAAGAACGCGCGTAGAGGTCTATAATAAGCCCATTTTGGAAAGTATTCGAATTGCATTTACAGATACAGTGACATGGCAATCTGTTATTGATGAATTATTTCTGACCTAATTTCTTACATGAAATTGGAAGCAGGATAGTATTTTCCCATTAATTCCAATCTGTAATTATTTTCCGAATTTCAATTGTTATTGAATAGGTTCCGATTTCACAAGGTTTCATCGAAAGCGGAGAATTTTATCAGCTCCGTTTTGGACAGTCTTTTGTTTCGTAGAGTTAATTTGCGCCGTAAGTTTCGTTGTCTATTACTAGTCCTCAGTTACATATGAAATTAATAAAGCTATGTAAAACATGCTAATTCCTCAAGCAAGATCAAAGGTATGTGTGTAAATATTGTATTCTTATGCTCAAACCACTAAGGCAAACAGATTGTTGATTGGTTGCTCTATGGTTATTTTCTGTTACTCTAGTTGCAATAGAGGAAATTAGTTACTTCAGGAGGTCTTTTTACCATTTAAACAGTTTAGGTTTCCAATAATAGGAAAATAGAACAACAGATCCTAAATAAGCAAAGTTGTTTTCAATTAACGGAACAAGCAACAAAGAATTCTACAACACAGAAAATTATGGAGCGAGAATTTTTGTTTTCTAGACACATTTTTACTGTGACATATTAAAGGGTGTTGACACTGGGGGCCCAAGATCCCTTTCCTAAACGAAAATATTTGTTTCTGATATTTAAAATATCCGTATAAAAACACTGAAGCATTTGTTATGTTCTTTATAAAAATTTAGTGTACATTATTCTTAAAATAATCATTATTTTATGAATTACTAGCAAAATTACCCGACCTCAATCAGTTTGAATTGGTTAACGATAGATTGAAAGTTACCAGAATAATAATTTTCCTCTTTCTTAGAAAATGGCAAATCATTTAAGTGTGAATAAAATAATTTTTAACACCTTTTCTATACTTTAAATTCTACAACCTATTTTGAACACAAATCCTATACATGTATATGCATCCCAAGTAATACATTTCTTATATATCAAACCCCTGATAAAGGTACAAACTGGTGAAAGGTGACAGACACTATGGTAATTACTACAAAAAACGATATTGAGGGAAAACTAGGAATTCCCTTTCTTAAGTAATTTTCCTGTAAAATTGCTCAACTCAATTCTTAAAAATGACGATTCTACGGCAAATACTGTGGCACTCATGGTTCACCTATCAATATTTTTTGTCTTGTAACACTCTTGCCCCTGGCTTGCGAGATTTTCGAATTTCTCCATCGCTAAGGGAAGGATGAAAAATTAATTTGATAAGATAATCACTAAGTTTGTTTTAAAAGCAAATGAGTTTTTAATTCCATTTTATGGCACGTGCAATAATAAAAGAATTTGTTTTTAAATTGAATGTCTTCAGTACAGACAAAGCAAAGGTAACCTATTACCATTTTTAATGGTAAATCTATTTGACAATGTTTCTTCTAAAGAAAAACATTGTTTTAAAAACTTTCTATAAGTTACTTTAATATAGCTTCAATTAGTAAAATAAGCCACCTTGACCTTCTGTCGCTATGACACAAAGAATTTGTATATTCCTTAGTCCTATAATATTTCTTAGTTCGAATTTTTTAAAATTAACGTTCTTTCAATAATGGTAAAATTCCACTTAAAATGTGCTTTATTCTAACTTACATGCCGCTTTAAATTGAATACTTTGCGGTGGTGTTGTGTGTAATGAAAAGGAATTATAATTTATTAAAATAATAAATATTTAGAACAGAAAACAGAAATAAAACAAAATAAAAGTTGGTGGGGAAAAAAGTTGTTCTAAAGATATAAATTCGTGGTTCCTTTTTCTCTTGATCTCGCAGTTACCACAACTTACAACTAAAATTTAGACAAAATTAAAAAGTACGAAATTACTTAGCGAAAACACAGAAAATATCGCTGCACGAGGCAAACGAAGACGAGTTTCCGTTTCGTTGCAAATTGTCACAAATCTTCGGAAATAGTTTATATTTCGCAAAAAAATAAGGCTCAAAATAAAAAGTATTAAAATTTAAATTCCGTAAAAATAGTTTTTGGAAAAAATAAATTATTTTTCACCAGTACTGGTAAAACAATACAAGTGATGCAATGCTAAATAGACCTTACAGCTACTCCGAAGTTACGAAATTATGGTTGATTTAAGCATAGTTAGGTGTCTTAGCATTAGCATGAAGTTTGCCTAAGTATGTAAGAAAAAAATTTCAAATATTATATTCACTAAACTAAAATATGGTTTATTAAATAATACAGAACATTGCATTGAAATATGTTGAATAAATTCTGTGATACGTATACAAACAGACACATAGTCAGACATAGGACGGGAAGACAGACAAACTCAATCAAGTTCAGTCACTAAATGAAGGTAAATACTCACAGTGTGCAGTTTCATGAAAATTTATTCAATGTAGTTCGGACGTAGAACGAGAACAAACAGATGGACAGACAGACACCAAACGCGCAAGAGACGGATTTTGCATCAAAAGAAACCAAAACAGATAGAAAACTCGAAATGGGTCGAAAATATTCAATGTACAAACAAACACTCCATTCTTATTTATATAGATTTTTCACAACATACTGCTGGCCATCGAAAATGCAACCTCATTAAAGACAAGAGATATCAAATCCATATTTATTTTACAAATAGCATAAGAAACAAGGGTGAGTTGATTGAAATCTTGACATCTCCATTTGACTTGCGGAAAGCGAAGAAATCAGTGATATTCAACCATCTTCTCTAATTTTTACGTTTCTCATCGATCCTGTAATAGTAACACTAAAGAAAAAAGTGAATTCCCAGAAACAGTGTTTGAGTATTTATGTAATGTTATTTAACATTTTTATTTTGTATTTTTTAAATATTTTTATTTGGGAAAACCAGTGTACTGCTATTTGTGTGTATTTGATCAACCGATATATGTATCACTTTCTATGTGCTTATAGTAATTCTTTTAAATTTCATAATCGGTAACTAAAAATAACATACAAAAAACCTTTTTTAAATATATAATGTTAACTTTGCACACAAAATGCAATTTTTAACATTGCGCCCTCCGAAATAAAATCCTGGGTACGCTAGTGCATTCTTTAAAAAATATCTCTTTTTATTTTTATAGAGTAACTTACAGAAATACAGAAATATCTTTAAAGTAAGTAGTCTTTTGAAGTTCATAATCGACAAATAAATGTAACATAGAAAGACCTTTTTAAAATATGACAGAATGTTAACTTTTTGCATAAAAAATTCCATTTTAACCGTTGGACTACGTCCGAAATAAAATTCTGGTTATCCTACTGCATTCTTTTCCAAAAACCGAAGATTTTACTTCATTACAATACCTTTCAGAAATACATGTTGCAAACATTTCCATTCATTCGAAGAATTATATTTACATTTCTGCGATTTAGAAAGATATCTTGATCCTCCACAGAATAACTTACAAAATGCTGCAAATAGCAACATAAAGTGAGTTTCCCGGTTTCCTATTTGCATTCCTAAAACGTCATGCAACGGGAACAGTATCATCAAGTACGCCATCTTCAACTGGAGGTTTCAGAGCCAGCGTTCAGATATTCTCCACAACACGCGATTCATTTTGTATAACCATAAATTTGAAGCTTTAACTGGCAAAGATTGAAATATGAGATGAATTTCGTAAAAGGGGGGGGGGCGACCTCTCACATCGAAGGAATTAAGAAACTCATCATTTGTCACGTGATACGGGCACCGCACCCTCAACCCGCCCATTGGAGATTAAACTGCCCACGTTTTCTTGTAGACTACAAGCCGCGTAGCACATACATTACAATGTGTTTAGGCAACTCTGACAGTTTTCACTTTGTCGCTTAATGAACCTTCCCTTGCCGAAGGTGGACGTTTATTTCGGTTTTATTCAATGTCCTTCGTTGTGTTGGAGACGGGGAATAAAGTAGATTGGTAAATAGGGTCTTTGTTATAGATGTGGGATTGATTGAATTGTTGGACGTGGCTATGTAAATTTCGATTATTTCTATTCTGATTCATCAGTCCACTAGAGATTAAATTGCCCACATTTTCATTTTCTTGTAGCCGCGCACGCATACATTACAATATATTTAGACAACTCTGATAATTTTCTCTGTGTCTCTTAATGAAACCTTGCCTTGCCGAAGGTGGATGCTTAGTTCGGTTTTGTTCAATGTCCTTGGTTTTGGTGGAGATGAGAAATAAAGTGGAGATTTGTAAATAGAGTCTTTGTTATGGAACTGGTATTGATTGAATTGTTGGACATTTTATATAAATTTTGATCATTTCCATTCTGATTAATCAGAACCAATGGAGATTATATTGCCAATGTTTTCTTATATACAAGCCGCCCTGCACAATGTGTATGGGCAACTCTGACAGTTTTCACTTTGTCGCTTAATGAACCTTCCATTGCCGAAGGTGTGCGTTTAGTTCGATTTTATTCATTGTCCTTCGTTTTGTTGGAGACGGAAAGCAAAGTAGATTGGTAAATAGTGTCTTTGTTATAGAACTGGGATTGATTGAATTGTTGGACGTGGTTATGTAAATTTTGGTCTTTCCTATTCTGTATTCCTCAAAGCCTGGGCTAATATTCTGATTTTAAGGCATCAATTAAGTGCAAATAATGCCTGCAAGTTTAAACAAAGGATTGATTTCAATTGCCCGAGTAAGTTGTATTAAATGTGGATTTTATGGGATGAAAATTAAATGCTAGTTCAATATTGTCTCTGCTAGTGAACACAATGGTTGAAAGAATACTCGGCTAATTTGATTTTCTAACTGGTCCTTACAAATAAAATGAGTTTTTACTCAATTCAATTGTGTCAATATTTTCTTTGACGAGTTTCGACGAAACTACGATAAAATGGAAAAAGTAAGTTCTGAGAATTGAAGTGAAGTGGATAAAGGATATTACTAAAATATTTAGCGACAGAGCTGTTTTATAACGTTGTGGAAATAAATGTATTCGAATTATTGATGAAACGATGGTACTAAACTGCGTACTAAATACTTTAGCGTAATAGTTTGCAATAAATTGATTTGTGGCAAAGAAATATGTTTATTTCTGTGGCATATCAAAAAGAAAGGATTTCGCATAAGCTAAATGATGGAATGCAATGGTTTAACCCTTTCAGGGACATCTGATGTTTCATCTTCTTGAAATGGCTTTGGTTGGTACATAAATGCTTTAGGCACATTAAAGCCCCTAAAGTATATATATGTTTTAGGCTTATTAAGGTATATAAATATTCTAAGTATATTAAGACTGCTAGAAATATAAATGTTCTAGGCATATCAAGGCTGTTAAGGGATATAAATGTTGTGGATATTTTCAAGTTGCTAAGATATATAAATGTTCTAAGTATATTAAGGCTGCTAAGGTATATAAATTGTTGAGGTTTTTCAGGCTGTTAAGGTGTATAAATGTTCTAGGTATCTAAAGGATAATAAGGCATATAATTATTACGGATATTTTTAAGCTGTAAAAGTATATAAATATTTAAAGTATATTAAGGCTGCTAAGTATATTAAGGCTAAAGTATATTATACTAAAGTATATTAAGGCTAAAGTATACAAATGTTGTAAGTATATTAAGGCTGATAAAGTATATAAATGTTCAAAGTTTTTCAGAATGTTAGGTGTATAAATGTTCTATGTATATTAAGACTGATGTGATATATAAATGCTCTAGGTATATTAAGGCAGGCTATATAAATATTCTAAGAATATATTTAGACTGCTAAGGTACATGAATTTTCAAGTTTCTTCAGGTTGCTGAGGTGTATAAACGTTCTAGGTATATTAAGGCTTTTTAGGTATATAAATGTTCTAGATATATAAAGATTGTTAAGGTACATTAATGTTCTAGTTGTATTACGACTGCTAAGATATACAAATGTTCTAGTTATATTAAAGCTGCTAACGTATATAAATTTTCTCACACTTGATGTTATGTGATACTCTGATATCTAGGAATGCTCTAGATGGGTGATAGGTCATTGATTGAATGATAAGGGTCCCCATTCTTAAGAAAACAAATTTGTAATGTTGTGTCCAATGTATTAATATAAGATGATGGCCTTCACCCATAAATTTTTCCTAAATGTTCTTAGCATAGTACCCTTCAAAAGGTTAATGATATTGATGTGTTCCAGACGCGTGTAAGAATGTCTCCCTTCCTCTCCTACGGAGCACGAAGACAATTTTTACGTTGCAACCGAAAACTGTGGTTTCTCAGACTAAGAAAAAAATTAATTAAAATTGCTATATCCGTTCTTCAAAAATGTTGAATACTTACTTCACTTATATCTCAGTTCGATCGGGTGTACAATTTCTCGTATGTCTGAGCATGCTGCTTCATGTTGCATTAGCACGTTCTGACCGATATTTTAATATCAGCGGTCTGTTCCACAAGCCGGAGTGAAAAGAAGAGTGTCACGATCTTCAGTCACGCCTCACGAAATGGGACCCTCCCTTCATTACTTTGTGAGCTTTTAGCTGCGTGACCTACAGTTACTTCTTTTGTGGAGGAAACTGAAACACCGTGTCTCTAACATGTTGCTTTTATATTCAAACAGTGTTATGGGTGAGATCTCGTTTTTTGCTTTGTGTCGCCTTTTGTTTAACGGGGTCTCTAAGCTATCTGATCGTGTTCGTGGTCCAATTCTAACCGTTATGATTTGTTTCGCTCAGATTGAGTGATTTGTGACAGGTATCACTTCATAAGTAGGCGTTCCGAAATTATTGAAACCAGGAATATTTGAAGCAGGCTAAGTGGTTGTACAATAAAATCACGCAATTGTTGAGATCTTGAGACAAATTTAATCGTGAACTGTGTCGTGCAATTGTAGGCTTCATTATTCGACAAAAAGCGTCGAAAAGTTTGCTTAGATTACTGCTTTAAGTCTCTAAATGGTTTTAAAGTCCATAAAGATTGGACCAATTTTGCTAATGATGAGATACCTCGTCATCTAGATATTGCCATCGACCTTCTAATGATATAGACGGATCATGTGGTTGGAGTCACTGTCGTAAGATCTCTGAAGGTTCACAAATCGACTCAGCCGTTTGGCTATGGAAGTACAGACTAGTGTTTTTGATCACGGTGGATAATCACTTTAACCATTCATGCTTTTACCCTCAACCACGTGACAGATCTTCAAACCGAGCAACTGGAAGAAATAACATGAAGCTGCGAGCACATGCTACGTCTATTTCATTTTAAGGTCGATGGATATTGCCGATTTTTGCTGATGACGAGATCAAAATTTAGCCAGTTTTCTTCAAATGACGAGATATTTCGCCCATCAAAATCTACTCAGTTTTTGCTAATGATGAGATACAGCGGCAAGAAAACCACCTCAAGGGTTAAAGCTATTAAGCTATTAGCTACTGTTGTATAATGTAATCGCCCATAGAAGTCTTTGTATCTTTCTTTGTGCTGCTAGAGCTGAGTCACTCTTTACAGGCAGCATGTGTGAATGTTCTACAGCTTTCTTGGACGTCCGTCCATTTTAATGAATCTTATTGGTTGTGCTGCAATCCTATCCTATCTGTATATATATGTGTTGTGTTTTCAATAAACTAGCCTTTTCCCTTTTGCGATCCATATGGCCTGTGTCATTCCTTTCCTCTGAAGGAATCGTATTTAACAGCTACAGAAATATTATCCAAGTACATAATATATCATATTTTAAAAACAATATTTTCAATATCAATTGGTTTCATTCTCCGATTCAAAATCTCCGCATAAGATTTCTGAGTTATAGAATTCAAGTGGTAATATCAATTATTTTCAGACTTAGATCGTGACTTCCCTGTCCTGAAATAAGATGAAATGCGTCAAGTACGTCATGAAATCAGGAACTTAGACTTAGGTAGGGTTAGAAAACAGCAAACCTAGTTCTAGCAGACGTTATCTATCACAGATAGTCTTAGCTCGTGACGTCACGATCGAAATGAGATAAATGCGTCATGTACGTCATGAAATGAGGAGGAACTTAGACTTAGATAATATTAGAAAACAGTATGGGGACCTAGTTCTAGCAGACGTTCTCTTGTTAGTCTCATTTTAATTATTTTGAATTCTTAATGTTAAGATAAATATTGTTATGAAATTTTATATAACTGTTAAATTATTTATTATTTATCTTATTTGAATTGTTGGGTGGTATTTTGTCTGTAAGTTATGTGTCATTCATATTCCTCAAATTTTTGTACATAAATCCAAATTGTACTCCATACTTACTTTAACCTGAGCTTCACGAGGTTTCCCAAGCAGTGAGTGTATCATTGCTTTTACCCCCAACTCACATCATGACCAATCAATCACATCGATTCGTTGAAAGAATCCTATAATAGATTCTATTGGTCAAGAAAGTCAAAATTGGCAAAAAGTCATACAGGTTTCAGATCAGGAATAT
This sequence comes from Meta bourneti, assembly GCA_933210815.1. Taxonomy (NCBI): domain Eukaryota; kingdom Metazoa; phylum Arthropoda; class Arachnida; order Araneae; family Tetragnathidae; genus Meta; species Meta bourneti. The sequence continues at coordinate 85,975,817 of OW119923.1, read as the reverse complement.
GTGTGTGAACCCCTTAGAAAGTTAGTCTTTTTATTTACTGTTATTTCCGTTTGCCTTTACAATTCCCCTCTTTTAACCCTCCAAGTGATTTCGACGATATATATCGTCCATCAAGATCCGACCAATTTTTCTAATGACGAGATATCTCGTCCATCAAATCTAGTCAGTTTTGCTAATGACGAGATACCTCGGTGAGACAACCAATCAACCAACCACTTGGAGGGAGAGTGCCTTATTAATGTGATCAAGAATCTTTTCATCGTAGTGTAACTATTATACTTAAATTAATATATAGTTGAATAAGTTACGCTTACACTTTGTTTCTCAAATGAAAAACTTATAAAACAAGATAGTAACTCAGCAGGATTCACATATTTGGGCGTGATAAAGGAACTTTTTAACTTGTCCTGTGCCTTAATCGAAGCACATGATCCATGTTACCAGTTATCAAATGTACTAGATTTACATTAAAAAGCTTCATATTATCCGTTACACTAAAATGACATTACAAATGTTCCATTTTCGTAAAACTGTAGGAAGAATTCGAGCAGTTTCTCAGTAAACGCACATCCTAGGTTCATTTGTAGCAGTCATTTCTTTAAATGGTAATTCTGAATCTTTCTGCAGTTGAAAATTCCAAGGCGCTTTGAGGTTGTCATGGTAGTTTTCCACACCCTCCTTTTGCTGCATGGTCCAGGGAGTGTATACAAAGAGCACGAGTTAATTTGGTGTCTGATTTGGGAAGCTAGCAGGTTCGGAGCGAGTTCGAACCGAGGAAAATAAGTATCCTGGAGACGATGCCACACCCAGCATTTTTTCGAACGCAAAGATGTAGGATAATTGAAAATGTCGTTTTGTTCTATTAAAGAAAATTGATTGTTAAAACTTGAGCTGTTCGTTCACGTTGTCTGCCAATTTTTGCGAAGTTAGTGTTTCAACTATTTATGCTTGGTATATGGGCTTGCAATATTGATTTTAAATCAAGACATCTTGTAGCTTTTATACAGCTAAATCTCGTGTTTATTTTATACTTGTTATTTATTTCTATCCATTGAGATGGTTCTATGCTGATATTCATCCCGTTAGTCTAGATGCTTCAAACTAAAGTGTGATCTTTGAGTTTGGTTAGAAATTCAGAGATCATACTTTAGTTTGAAGCATCCAGACTGTATTTCAGCTAGTTTATTTTAGACTAGTGAGTTTCCAACTTATAAACCTCTCAATACATTAAGATAATTACTACTAAACCTACTATTTTTCCAATATTTTTATACTGTTCTTGAATTTTAAAATATTTTATTTACTCCTGGTGCTATCTAAGTCTGTTTATGATTTGGTGGAGAGATTCCTGATATTCTAAAAAAAAGCATCATATCCTTATCTATACTCGAATATGATATTATTTTTTTTTATATATTGTTTGATAAAAAAATTATGTGACTTTTCAGAACAAAGGAGTATATGCATAACATAGTATGTATGAATATTAAATAATTCATGATCCGGGATAAACATAAGAAGCAGTTTTTAGTCTTCACAAAATGCATCGAGTGTTCATTCTGCTATGTGTGTTGAAAACCTGACTTAAGACAGCATCCAATGATTCACACTTTTTAAAAATTTCTCATATAAGAATATCACCAATTTCCCATCTCCACTCCCTGACGCATCCTCTAAATATTTTACCAACCATGCCAACGTTTGAGAGGCTGACACCAAAAGGAAGATGTATAGTGGCTCTACCAGCTAGCTTTCCTTTTTGAACTCGATCGAAAGTTCCAAAATTTCTATTCTTCTCAATAAAGAGAACAAACTCCCCTTCACCCCCCTACACCCTTAATGCAGGGTCGTAGGGATATCACCTTTCGAAAGCTGTAATAAAAATGAGATACAGTACAGGTTTTGACTCCCTCGACTTTTGATCACCCTCCCATCTTCCTTATCTTTATATTTTTTATGCATTCACTTCACATCCCTCCCCCTGCTGCTGCACAATCACACGTAATGCGATAGGAGAGGTGTAGGGTTGCAGTTTACACCCCCCGACTTCTCTGGCGACAATTATTATATAATACGTATCTGTGAAAAAATCTCGTCCCTGTGCGTAAGGTGGGAATAATGCGGGGAGCTGTCAAACTTGTAATCAGACTACTGGATGGATATTTTTCGGTTATGCTGAAAAGTATCCTTCGAGTGAGGGATTTTTGGTGTTGGTTCAGATTTGATTTTTGGGGAGAATTTGCTTGTCATCAGCTAAAGTAAGTCTAGTCAAGGAGGTTGGACTGCAAAAAATTGGGCTGATCAGCCTGAATTAATCCTCCAATTATTTCGACGAGATATCTTGTCCATCAAGATGGGCAATTTTGCCAATGACGAGATATATCGTAGTCAAGACATTGCCGATTTCTTTTATGATGGCTAGATCAAGATCTGGTTAGTTTTCTTCTGATAACGAAATATCTCGTCCATCAAGATCTGGTCAGTTTTGCTAATGACGAGAAACGTCGTCGAGACAACCACAAGGAGGGTTAAGAAAGGGTATCGTGATTTTCAAAAAGCATCTTTCTGCTGATTTCAAATTTACTGAATTGGTATTTGAAGACATACTGGTGGAAAAACCTTATCCCTGTGCGTTAGGGTGTGAATAATACAGAGGAAGTCAGACTCTTATAATCAGACTACTGGATGGAGGATTTTCGGTTATGCTGAAATATATTCATTGCGTAAGGTATTTTTGATGTTGGTTTACATTTGATTTTGGGGGCTATTTTGCTCATCTGTTAAGTCTACGCAAGAGGTTGGTTGTGGACATACAAAAATTGGGGTGATCAGCCCGAATTAAGGAAAGGGTATCGTAATTTTCAAAAAACATCCTTGAATTCAAATTTACAAAATTGGCATTAGAATACATCCTGGTGGGTAAACCTTATCCTGTGCATTAGCGTGGGAATAATACGGAGGATGTCAGACTTACTATCAGACTACTGGATGGAGGATTTTCTATGATTAACGTCACAGTTAACGATTAACGGCCATGGTTAACGTCACAGTAACAACCCATCAACTTCAGTGAAGATTGGTGATGGTTGCTTCCAAAAACATGACGCATTAAACTATTCAATGCTCGCAAAATGTAACGATATTCAAGTATGAAACACCGAATAAATTTAGAATAGAACATAAACCCTTAAGGATGGAATGGTAAAATATGAGTGGAATCACTTAACTGAGTAAATTCTTTATGAAATCATTTGCTTACTTTAAAGAAATAGAACAATCACTAGAAATTGTTCGAAAAGGATTTTCAGTATATACAAACTTGATAGAATGCGAAGATTTTACTACCACCGTCCAAATCCTTTCGCATGATACATATCGAGATATCCTTAAAATGTAAGATGACGAGGTCAGGTGTGACCTCGTCTTCTGACCGTGGTTCAAAATTACGTGGTGTTTCTCGATTCTTTCACTTTGGGATTGATCCCGGACCGTCACCAATAGCCCGTTGTGTTCCTCCAGTATGACAATTAAAATATCTACATACCTTAAAGTGCAGTAAATCGCATTTTGGTGACGTTTGGCGCCTAATCTAATTGCCGTTGACCAATCAATTATACATCAATTCGGAATTCATTCTTTAGAATTTTTATTGGGGGAGTGCTGAAATCGAATTCGAAAAACAAACCAAGTGATGTCACGTTCGGAATGCGTGCCGAAAACACTCTCCGCAGCAGAAACGCTACCGCCACCTACATTTAGCTTGACAGAAAAAGTCCCTCGCATTCTACTGAACTCCATTCATAAATCGATGCAAAATTAGCATCAAAACACATCAAATAAAAACGCAGAATTACTTTTCTCTTTTTCGCAAAACATCGTTTGCGAATGCAAATAGCAGAACATCGAAAGAACATCGCCTTAATACGTAAATGAAGTTTAAGCAATATGGCTTTTTAAATGAAGTCACACCTTTTTGTACATTCACTCATGAATAATTTTTATGTGATAAATAAAATCCATCAATACATAAGCGAACGGAATGCGTGGTTCATGACCGGTAAAAGCCACGCTGTAACTTAGTTTTCTTAATTTTAATGATCGAATGATAATCAGTGCACCGAAAAGAAATCATAAATAAAATACTTCATCAACTGTTCCTAATTACTGCTATTTATTTGCCTTCGTTTTTTCCACACAGAAAATCCCGGAATGCGAAAGTTAATATCTTTAATTACAGCGAATAATTTACGTCAATATCTTTAATGCGGTAATTCCCCGGTGGAATTAAGAGCATTAATTCCGTGCTTAGAATAAACTTCAACGCGTTTTTCCGCTTTGATACATTATGCGTGCTTTAAAAATATGAGATCACTTATTACCCAACCGCTGAGTGGAAGGCTGGAGAAAGTAATTATTGTGGAAATATATGCTTATGCAAATACTCTTAATCAAAAACAAAGAGCTCGTGGTATAAATCACAGCTTTGTGTGCAGTCGAAACATATTTTTGAAATGAAAGCGGTACCTTGGATTCCGCAACATTACTGAATAGTTACGTATATTCTTTTTAGTTTGAGGGAAAATGTAAATATCGCTTTTAGAAAAGTGGAATTAAAATTGATGTGGTACTGTTTGGGTTTTATTAAAATTACATTTTGCACAAAGGCATCGCAGATGTTTTTATTTGATTATTTTCTTTTGGGATTTGAGTCTAGACTTTTACCTTCTAGTATTTTTAACTCGACTAGTCAAGCAACAGCGAAAGTAAGTTATTTATGAGCGAGAAACTATCGCAAGTTAATGACTTCCTTAATACTAGCAGCCAGCGCATAGCATCTGCGCTACACTTTCTAAATTGCTTATATTCATTGATGTATTTATTGATGGCAAAGTGTCTGTCCACACATTTCAAATCTTATTTTAATCCATTTATGATGAATCTAGCAACAATGTACACGCAGATGGATTTCAAACCTCTAAATGAAATAAAAATTATCCAAACAAATCTAACAGCATTTCGTTTTTTGCCAGACTGGTTATCACTCTTTCCCCATGTTCAATCCCAGTCTTGGCATGAATGTTTGCAGTTGCGCAGAATCCACTTTACTATCTAATTAACACTCGTGTAGCAAAAATGACCATATAGGGATGAACCAAAACCAAATCAAGACCCCCACTTAAGGGGGTGTCCTCAGTACTATATTTCCAGGGCTGACGATCTTTGAAAGACCAAGGGACCGTCTAGGCTCAGTTGGTATGCCCACTGCGCTAACAACCTACGACTTGTAGGCGGCGCGGGTTTGATTCGTGTCAGGTTCGGTTCCTCCCTGGGTGTATTTCTCTTCTGTGTCAGTGAAAGTTTCCTTGTGTGTGTCTGTCCCAAACTTGACATTGTCTGTCTTGTGTCTGGCGCAGCATGGCCAAATATGGCCCTTGCACCATAATCCTCCCCCCCCCAAAAAAAAAGACCAAGGAAACGTGAAACTTTTTGTTCTTTTTCGTGAAGTATATTCCTGAATTTTATAGCTGATTATTTTCATTTTCTAATTGATTGCAACCAATGTATTTATAAAAAATTGTATCGTAGATGAAAGATGAAAACTTTAACCAAACTGATAGTTAATAATATTAAAAGATCAAATTAAGATAATTGGAATGCATATTTGTATTTCATGAGGGGCCCATCATCTATCTGTTGTTGGGATCCGGTGCGCGTATTTCGGAGTCCTGCGTATCTTATTCTAAAAGCACAATATAGCACAAAACCTCTCTATAAGCTTATTTATGGTTCCTACTGTTCCAGTGTTATAAGATATCAGATACTTATGCGTGATGTAACAACCGTTAACTCAAAACAACCAAACTTCTACCTGTATTCAATTTCCAGGTATTTATATCCTAACATCCTCGAGGTTATTTTGAAGTATCTTCCAGAAAGGGCCAACAGCAAAGAAAAATTGGACTTGAACTGGGAATTTATTTTAGAGAAAAACGAGATTCTAAACCAGATAAAAACTGATCGCTCTCCTTAAAGACTGGTTCCACTTTTGCTTTGTCATTTGTCATTCACAATGAAAGCCTCCATCCATACACATTGAGGACTGTTTTGCGTCCCACGGCTTATCTTTACGGGCTGCTATTTATTACCTAATCTTGAATGATGAGCTCTGAGCGGCATATTAACGTGTTATTCAGAAAAAAATGACACATAGATTAGTTTTGAAAAGGCCTGTACTTTTTTCCTATATCCTGTTTTGCATTCTTGTACAAAATAAAGGCTATCTATATCTTATATTTTTATTCCAGTATGCTAATCAACAGTAGCGTAGTCAAGGGGCACTGTATAACGTACCCTCCTGAAAATGTTGGTTTCTGGTTTTTGAATTATTACTACAAATAAAGTACAGCAAATGCTTAAAGCACATTTTGCAGTTCCTCAAATAAAATATGAATTTATATACCTAAAATACAATAAAATAGATTAAAGCTTTAAAATTCCTTGCGAATATGGAGGAAATGATTATAGGTGATCATTTTTTCTGCGTGACTAACCATCGCATTTTTTCACATTTCTACGTATAGTATCGATCTCCAACAGTGATACAAAAGTAAAATATTAATTTCCAGAAAGATTTGAATATTTCTCGATAATATTTCATGTAATTTGTTTTGTAAATGTTTTCGGAACGACCACTGTATTTAGTGGTGTTCATAAAGCATCTGAAATGCGTCGGCTTTTTATTCATGTTCTTATAGGAAACCTTTAAAAGTTTAGTCTGATAATAAAAAACAACGAAAAAAGATCTTTTCAAAGATTAACTGTGCAATAAATTTCATTTTTAACTTTGGGTTCTTAAATAAATCAGTTGGGGCTTGTGTACGTTCAATTTGCCATGACTTGAAATGTTCACGTTGGTGTGGTATGGTAGTTTGGAGAGGGATCTGGTCATCTGACCGCGGTTGAAATTTACGGTGATGTCTTTGGACTTCTTACTTCCGGATTGATCCCGGACCATCACCAATAGCCCGTTGTGTTGCTCCAGTGCGACGTAAATTCAACTACTTTCCTACGGAAATAATTCTTGTGAGATGTAGTCGACGCCGGTTCGACTCCTGAACGGAAAGGAACTGACGCATCAATTTCGGAATACCTACTGTAATTCATCGAACCTCTACATTATAATTAATAGAAAACTTTATAATTAATTTATTATTACTGTAAGAGAGAAGTTAAAGAAAAGTGAATGGGTAAAAGGAAGACACAGGAGTGATAAAAGACAGAATTCAATGGAATCGGGGATACAATTACGAGTCCAATTCACGTTCCAAAGAACAAGAGGTAGACAGATAGATTCGAAAGGGGTAAAAACGACTAAACAGGGCGTGTTTCTTCTTTTCTGAATCATTAACACTTTCTTTGTGTGTACGTTAATTTAGTAGATGGAAAAAAAACTTTCCTTTGATTAGCTTGGCGAGATTTGACTCTTGCACCATAAAAGGAAAACCAATCACTGATACACAGTAGAATCAAACGCAAATAGAAATAGATTATGAAAGATCAAAAGGGGTATTAGGGCTTGAATGAAATGGAACCGAAACAATTGTAGATAAGAGAGAATCTTTAACTAAACAAGCGTTAAGTTTGGCGAAAAGAAGTTCATTTCGTCGTGAAATCATACTGTGAGAGGACTAAAAACGTCAGAATCTTACGCAGACAAGCGCTAACTACCACCCAGAAAACTCATTTAGCAGGCGGCTGTATAATTTCTTTTTTCATAATTTCTCCAGAAACGGCATTATTTTTTCAATCACCATCGCCATTCCTCGAAATTAAGTCATGACCAACTGACGCATCAGGGGAAATGAGTTATTTGCTTAGATTCGAAAGCATTTCCTGCTTCACATCCGTTCACCTTCGTTTCTAATCATTTCTTTCTTGACTCAAAAACATTTCGCAGCGTGAATGCAATCAGTGAAAGTGGCTTCCAGTGGCGAGCTACCTGTCGAAATTGAATAATTAGAAAAGAGCAGATGTTTGATTACAGTTAACAGACAGAAAAGATTAAAAAATCGCTGATAAGCATGAAAATGATTTCGTAAATTGAAGGGGTAGGTAGTTAATTAACGTCGCACTGGAGCAACACAGTCCCTACGTACACGACTGCTATTCCTCTACTCTTCTAACCGGGCAATCGCTGCCCCTACATGATAGGAAAACAGAAATTTGAAAAGGATAGAAGGATGTAAGCATTATCTGTAGTGTTATTTTTCTATCCTGGAGTGGAATTAGTCATTGTTATTTTTGAATCTAGTTCTCAATTAAATTCACTTTATTAACAAATGCTTCCATTTTATTAAATGTTTTTAACGCCCCGCCACTGACTTCGTTCTTTGATACTACAAGATGTGAACTGACGGATATCTTTCAAGAAGCATCCAGGGGGTAATCCACCCTGTTATTTCCATAGACATGACGACTAGCAGTCACGTGACTGCTCTGAAAAATTGACTTGGTTTACCAATTTTGCATCTTATCGCCTCGTTCGGAGATATAACATCTTATGCAGGGTAGATGTGTGAATGCGCATTTCTATAGTGGCGACAAAAATAGTGAAATCGCCAAACTCTTCTATGTCGCGCGAACCAATCAGATAAATCGATGGATGTGCGTCTTCTCCCGTTCCTTAGACCAATCAGATGATGAATGTTCGTTTCCACTTGGCAGATGGAAGTAATCTAAGGGTCAAGTCACTGCTAGTTTTGGTCACATGATCCTGGGCACATAAAAAGATTACTATTGCTCATTTATATTTCCCCTAGGGTTACTCCTAACAGCGACAATCACCAATATCAATGGTTAGCAAACCGAGATGGGAACCCGGAACCTACTGGGTGATGGACAAACGCTATGACCATTGTATCAGTTAGGTGGCATTTTTTAAGGTTGCAAAAAATGTGGCGCTCTGGAGATCACAAAATTTGTTTTGTGATCATTCCCTCAACTATTACTTTTCTACACGTAACTTAGAATTTTCGGATTAACTAAGTTACTTTTCTAAGCATCGTGAAACGAGAAATTTAAGGAGTTAAGCAAATATCTTGAAACTGAAAACTTAGAACAAATCCTGTTTTACGGTAAGCTTGTTCATAATCTATCAAAGCAGCTGTGAAATGAAATTCTGTGCTTTGATGTTACAGGGCTATTTAATTGTAATCGATAGATTAAATAGTTGCACGCACACGTCCCTTCATTGTTCAGTTAAAATTAAAGGATGGCAATTTTATCTAATTAATTTTCAGAAAGATTAATTGAATTTAAACGGAGGCTTTGTTGGATTAATTGTTCTCAAACAGTAATCAAAGGTCACAAGTTTTAAATGTAATCGCTCTATTCAGCAGAGCCTTATACGCCACTATCATTAATCACCCCTTTTAAATACCTTAAGATAGACTTAGAATTGGACAAATGGAGAAGTTATAAAATAAAATTGTTATAAAAAATTTAGCCATTAAATTTTATTGTAGATTTTGTTCTTTTCGGCTGCCTAGACAGCCGAAAGAATCAAGATAACTTCAGAAACAAAAAACTCTTTCAGCCACAAATTCCAATTAATCGTATAAAAATTATTTTAGCTTTACAAGAAGCTTTCGTCTGGAGAAATAGGTTTAGTTTCTACTATTAAAATTTGCACGTTTATTTATTTGGTGGTTAGTTTTCAGTTTCTTAATCTCAAAACTCATTCTTTAATTTAAAAACATTTACCTGATAGTATTTATGTTATACGAATGAAATCCAAAATGTTATAAATTTCCTTAATGATCGGTTTTTAATATTTACGTCGTTGCTGTACGTATAAACAAATAAATACAAACATCAAACACATCTTTAAATGCACATTTATACTACAAAATACATAAAGACAAGTACAAAAATACACATATATACAAGAACAAAGACAAGATTAAAGCCAACAAGTGAAATATACTGTCAAAATTTCAAGGTGTGAGTTTTAGCTTTTCCAAACCATGAGGGCCATGGTAGCCCAGTTGGTAGACTCGCGAATCAACAGACCGTCTTGTATTTGTGGTACATGTTAAATATGTCGTGGCCTCGAATTTCTTCGCGTTGGCGTCATGTGAAAGTTTGGACAATGGGGTGGCAGCTCAGGTGTTGACCACGTCCTCCGACCGTTGTTCATAATGATGAGGTGATGTCCTCGGATCTTTCCCTTCGGGATTGATCCCGGAGAGTCATCTCGAATCCAACCAAAGACCATCGTGTACAAAGGGGGCTGGTGCACATTAAATCTGTCGTGGCCTCAAATGTCCTCACGTTGGCGTGGTGTGGAAGTTGAGAGTGGGATGCTAGCTCAGGTGTTGCCTCGTCATCTGACCGTGGTTCAAAATTACGTGGTGTTATCCTCGCTTCTTTCCCTTTGGGATTGATCCCAGATCGTCTCCAATAGTCCGTTTTGTTGCTCCAGTTAGGCGTGAATTCATCTACCTACCTACCTACAATATGAACGAGTACGATGTAATCTTTAGACTGGTGAAGTCCTCTAAGTTATTTTTCTATTAAAGTTAGATTTCTTCGGAGAGGAAAATATAGCACTTAGAGAGTAAAGTATACCTAGTGGAATTTTCCTCCTATCCTTTTTCAGAACCGATTTTTGACAGTGTTTCACTTGTAAGCCAGCGATATAAATACCTATAAGTAACCCAAATGTATCACTAAAACCCTTTACATTCATTAAAAAGGATACAACGGGGCTCTTTTCTTCATGTCTTGTAATACTGCCCTAGCATGGAAAGTTCATTTAAAATCTAAGTATGGTCCTTTGAATATGATAAAGCCTGAAAATGTCCACTTACAGTAAAAGTTCTTGAAGCACTGTAGGAAGAGTTAGTAGCATACATAGATACATAGCAAGGAGAAAACTAGAAAAATCACTGAACTACGAACCTTATAGAAGAGTGATCTTTACAAGTCACTGGGGTTTATTCAAAACCCTACATTGCCGGTCTACTAGTCTTCAACGTTCGACTAGTACAAGAAAAAATATGTTAGGATCGATAAAAATATGACTAGCATTGAATTTTGAAAGCAGTTTTCCAGATTCAGACACCATAAATAATGCAATTTCCAGAGTTGATGCCTAACTATTCATGAAAATGTAATTTAATCGTCTGAAAACCTTATTCCATAAAATTTATTTACCCAGTTTTTTGAAAGAGTAGACATCTATATATATTTTACGTGGGCACAGAAAGAGACATTATTTATGTATTGCTGAATGGCAACAAATGGATATAAACAATTTTAAATAAACCCCTATGGGATTCATAAGCCAATTTTACCTCTTTTATCAGGGCCACGGTAGCCCGGTTGAAAGAGTAGGGGATTAACAACCGGAAAGTTGCGAGTTCGAATCCAACCAAAGACCGTCGTGTACATGGGGGCTGATATACGTTAAATCTGTCGTGGTCTCAAATGTCCTCACGTTGGGGTGGCGTGGAAGTTTGGAGAGTGGGGTGCCAGCTCAGGTGTGACCTCGCGATCCTACCTCTTTTTATCGCTTAATTTGAATATGCTTGGTTAAATCTGTGGCGCTGTACAATATAGATAAACCAAAAAAGGAAAAGATCGAAATTTTCAGCAGTCTGTTACAGAATCAAAAATTCGTTGCGAATATCTGATTACAGAATACAATGGGAAATCTGAAAGACAGTAATCAGCGCAAAAAGAAAATGTGAACGAACTCGAAAATGTTTAAACTTTAAGAACTACCGAATCGTCTTTAAACAAATGTAGCTGAAACAGACATTCAGAAACTTATTTTAGGAATATGATTTGAAGTGAGCAGTTTTGGACAAGCACATAATTATAAATAAGAATTAACAAAACATGAAGTACATGAAATGCCGCGTTTTACATTTTTTATCAAATTTCTTCCTTGGTTGCTTATGATTTTAATGGCACAAGTGCCATATTTGGCCTAAGCTGTGCAAACACAAGATAGAAATCACAAGCAAGTAGGCATACATACACAATGAGTTTTATTGGTACAATAAGAGAAATACAACCAGGAAGGAATCGAACCAGCCCCGCATACAACTCGCAGGTTGATAGCGCAGTGGGTAAACCCACGTGAGCCACTCAAATAAATCAGAACCATTATTCTAAATCAATATGTAGTACATTGAATCAATTTTAATGTGTTTCGTTTAATTTTAGTATAAGTGATTTTTACTTTAAATTAAAAATCGCTTATACTAAAATTGAACACTAATTTTCTGTTTAGTATAATTATTAGTTATATTCAGGTCCGTTCTTGAGTGGTGCGTACTCAAGAACGTTCCTTACGTGACGTGATGTGTTAGAACGTTTTTCACTGCTTGAAGTTAAACGTAGTGGGGAATAATACAGGTCGTTATATTTAATAATGTTCAGTAAATAAACAAAGGCAAATGAGGTTAACGCTCAGAAATAAAATGTAAACTAACTAAACTAATCCTATTACTGCATGTGTGTCTATAAATGATACTTGTGAATCTATGAGTGTGATCTTTAGGATTTGGTTGGTGGGTACTTTAATTAACGTCGCACTGGAGCCACACAACGGGCTATTGACGACGGTCCGGCATCAAACCCAAAGGGGAAGAACTAAGGACAACGCCTCGTAATTTTGAACCTCTGTCAGATGATGAGAGCAACACCTGAGCTGGTACCGCACTCTCCAAATTTCCACGCATGCCAACGTGAGGACATTTGTGGCCACGACACATTTAAAGTACACCAGCCCCAGTATACAGGACGGTCTTTGTCTGGACCGAGTTTCGAACTCGCTACCCTCCGGTAGCTAATCCGTTGCTCTTCCAACTCGAAACATGGAATGTACGAAGGCGCTTGTTGTGATTAGCGTGTGGGACGCCAATACCTGCAACTAGCAGGTGGTTAGCGCATTTTGCATACGCATTGAGCCACGGTTCTTTCATTTGAGGTATGAAATGTACACACAGATGGTTGTGTTCGTTATAAATAGATTAAAATAGAATAATCTAAATGTGAGTAATGACCACCAATAGATATTTGCAATTAAGAAACTTTGGCACAGGTGCTATGAGGTGGTTTGCTAGTTTTATGTATTCATTTCATTTTAACCCCCTCGGGGTCACATTCTCTTTGGTGTGTACGGGCTTCACGATCCCGAGCTACCCTAGTGATCTATTTTGCCCCGTGTGTATTCTTCCTCTGGTAAACATGGGAGTTGCACTTACGGATGCCCAAGCGATCTTTCTACTTTCTTCTGTCCATCCTTTCTTACCCTCAGGAACACATCTTTAGGTGTTTATGGTCATTACAATCCCGAGGTACCCGAGCGATTTGTTCTCCCTTCTGTTATACCGTAACCTATCCTTCTGCTTTTTGCTCTGTTTTCCTCCCTCGTTGTTGTCTTGTTTGGCACAGCTTGATCAAATATGGCCCATGCGCCATAAAACCCAAAACCAACCAACAATCCATCCTTTCTTTTCACAATTATTCGACCTTGTTTGTCGTGTGTTTGACGCAGCTTGGCTAAATATGACCCTTGTGCCATGAAACCCAAAATCCAACCAACCTCATTTTAATAATAAATCACCAATAGGCTCTCGTTATACAACCTAAATATTAATTTTATACATTCGCCTTATTTGAAACCACTTGTAGTCAATTAGGTATTTTAGGTGTGTACGGGTTTCACGAACCAGAGGTACCCTAGTGATCTATCCTTTCCCATGGGTTTTTACTGCCTCTGGTAAAGAGGAAGTCGCAACCCCAGAATGTCCAAGCCATCTATCTCTTCTTTCTTCTCGCCATCCTTTCTTTTCACAATTGCTTGACATTGTCTTGTGATGGCGCAGCTTAGCCAAATACGGTCCTTGCGCCATAAAACCAAACCAACCTCATTTTAATAATAAAACGCCAATACGCACTCGCTATACAACCAAAATGATAGTTTTATATATTCGCCTTATTGTGTGCACATCTTCTTTAGGTCCATTAGGTACTTTAGGTGTGTACGTGCTTCACTAACTCGAGGTACCCCAGTGATCTATCCCATGGGTTTTTACTGCCTCTGGTAAACAGGGGTTTGCAATCTATCTCTTCTTTCTTCTTTCCTTCCTTTCTTTTCACAATTACTTGACATTGTCTGCAGCTTGGCCAAATACGGTCCTTGCGCCATAAAACCAAACCAATCTCATTTTAATAATAAAACGCCACTAAGCTCGCTATACAACCGAAACGCCCGCATCAATTTTTGTTTGGTTTTCCCAGCCCCAAAAGAACAAAGTCGTCGTTTACCAGCCTCCAGTGTTCCCTGCCAAAACAAAGGGGGTTGAAACGAGACAGATTCACGAACAGATTCTCTTCGTCGTGGAAAGAAACGCCTCCCCCCCCCCCGCACGAAAGTCAACGCAAAGCAAATCTCTGGGCCAGGAGTAAAATATCCATCCCTTGAAAAACACATGGCATCCACGGATAGTCCAAACAGAAAATTAAATCAAAGCACCAACCACTCCAAAAAAAGAAAAGGAGTGGGAGAAGAAAGAAAACAATGTTTCATTTCTTTGGAGGGGTGACGAGCAAATGTACAAACGTTGAGCGTGGAGGGGAAACAAAGCAAAACAATGGAAGGATAGGACACTGCTCTGTGGGGGGGAAAAACAAAGGAAATGATATAGGACTAGAAAAAGGATGATAGGGTGGAAAAAGAAAACTTGGGGTATGAAGAGGAATCGATAGGGTAACGGTTTCTCTGTAGCTTCCCAAGGATGCCGCTTTCCCGCTGGCTTTCTTGCCTCTTGTTTTTTTTTGTGTGTGTTAATTACTTTATACATCCATTCTTACCCGGAAGTAGGCACCGGATGGAATTGGGTCTTTGTTGTGTCGTATGGGCTTGAGGCAAAACACTAGTACCATTGCGATCAGATCAGTAAAAATGCCGAACTGGTACTGTTGAACAGTATCGGCCCGAAGGCCCATTTTGGTTTCACTGTGTTGTTTTTATGACTGACACACGCTATTTATTCCGCTATACGAGTGAAGAAAAACTCTAGATCTTATCCAATGAAATAAGTAAAAATACCAAACTGGGACTATTAAACCCCATCCGAAAATGGGTCTATGGCAGTTTCGTTAGGACTACATGTACTTGTACACACTGCTATATGCATGAAGCAAAGTATTAGAACCTGCGCAATCAAATAGGTAAAAACACTGAACTGAGATAGCCCCCAAGCATTTCGGCGATATATCTCTTCTACGATCTGGTCAATTTTGTTAAGGACGAGATGTCTCGTAGATTCAAAACTGACCAATTACTCCAAGGGAATATGAATATTCAAGTAAGAAAAACAAACTATACCTTCCCAGAACTGGTGATACTTCAAAATTGGCTTTTGCACCAGACTGGAAGCTACAGGGTAGATTTCGGAGTGAAGATAAAGCGCCAGGAGGGTTAATAAGCGGTGGTACCAGGAGTCCAAGAAAAATTCTATGCCCAGTTCGGTAGGACTTCATTTTGTTTTCATGGCATTTACACGTTGTTTGCTATGTCGAGAGCATGAACAAAATCTTTGTAATAAATAAGCAAATACATCAATTGACATCTAGTAAATGATATCCAAGAGTTCAAAACAGAGTTTGTGACCATTTCTGAATGACTATGAACACCCACTTATGTTCAGAATAAACGAAACATTTTTCAATGCTGAACGGTGGTCTGCATCGTCATAGAAATGCCGATACCCTTTGAACTGGCTTCGTTTATTAGTCAGTTTGATGCTTTTAGTTTGGCTATCGTTTTGTTTTATATAAGTTTTATCTTTGATTATTGACCGGTATCGTTGATTGACAGACACCCATATGTTTTTCAGAATTCCTTAATGAACAATAGCAAATGATACAAAACAAACAGAGAGAGATGGAGCATGATTGATTCAAAAGGCGTTGCTTCATGAACTGTAGGAGTGTAATTTAAAGTAACAGACTAAGACTTATGCATCACATGAAAGATATTTAGTACAATTTTCCAAGTAAAAAATTGTGAATAGTTTTCAGCTGCTCTTTTTTATATTTTGAAGAGCCAGTTTACTTTGGGGGGGGGAATATATTGTTGTAATACTAATAAGTTATTGAAAAAGTAAGCAACTCCGATAATGAAAACTGTTGAACTAATACGATAACAATATATTTTTTATTTGCAACCAGCATTGTAAGCAAATAAGTATCGTTTAAAATGAAAAATTGTAACAATAGATGTATATTCTGATTGTTTTGGGAAAGAAATTTCAATCTCAAGGCAATTTTTTTGTATCTGAATAAGTAGAAGTAGCACAAAATTCTTAACTCGTTCATCAGCAAGTTTCCATATCTGAATTCACTGGAATGAAATTTGGAATAGAGGATGGTTTCACTTGTACTGTGAGACGTGCATGGCCTCCAAAGACACAAGAATATGGTGGAACTGGGACAGCGTGCATTTGCAAGAACCTGCTTCTAGCTTTCACCAACTGGTACAAGTAGAGGTGAAGATGCATTGTAGGGGAACTTTAATTCTACGAGTGATTTGACGCCAATTCTTCTCGACGCCAAGACCGTCATCTCTCTTGTTTTTCGCTTTAGATGTGATAACTTTGGAGTTTGAATCACTTGACGACAAAATGTTCCCGTACAACAATATTTTGAACTTTTATAACACCCATAACTGGTATGTCCTAAGATTTACCATTACTAGAACTTCTGTAGTTAACTCGTAAAACATTCTATATACTTTCCATCATGCGCATATACTATATGATATCTACTATATCCTTTCTATGATAATCACTATCGTTTGGTAAGACTAGTTCTACCATTGTATATCAACGAAAGTTGTTTTTTAAATAGTCTCCAAAACTTCATTGCGTTATTAAATTATTTTCTTTTGGGTGTTAAATGGGTCAATATGTAAATATTTTAAGAATTTTGATATTCTTAAAAAATTCCATGCATAAACAAGTTTTATTGAAACAGTTTTTTAACTCTTGCTCCCTTAATATTCAACATGTTACTTTCTTTACGAATTCATAGCCGGAAAGTTTGTATTTTGCATATTTGGCAACACAATGAGTACATAGAAAAAATATACCCTAACTACTAAGCTTGGAATATGGTTAATGCATACATGCATCAAAAGAAACATTTATTTCTTTTAAAGGCATACGTAACCCTTGCCAACTTTCCCACAAAAAAACAAGGTTATTATTTCCTCACAAACTAGTTTTGTGACATTATTTTTAACTTCAAGGCAAATTACATATAAACTCTTCAATTAAAATGCATTCTTTTTCTAGAAGCATTTTTGAAGTGACTTTTAAAAAGAGCGGAGAACTTTGTTTAAACGTAAGAAGAGTAAAATTAAGGCACGTCTCACAACAGTAATCTTAACTGAAATATTAAACAGAAGGGCAGCAAGTAATTATAACTATAAAAACTACTCAAATCGTCGTTTTAATGTTTTAATTCGTAACATCAGTACTTTAATTGTATCTTAAGGGGTATGTATTCTTGTTTGTTTCGTTTTGCTCATAAAAAAAGGTTCTCAGAAGACAAATTTTTGGTTGCAAAAAAAGAAAACTATATTATTGTATAAATCCTGTTCTGAATTTATCATGTTTTGGATTTTATGGGAAAAATATTTTTTAAAAATTGTTTTGTTTTTCATATTTTTCTGTAAAATATCCTGTTTTGGGTTTAATACCCGGAATATAATATTTTACAATACCATGTTTTGTGTTTTTAATATTCTACACTATATTTATCTCTACCAAATATTTAAGTATTTTAATAAAACACTATGTCATGCTTGCATGTCATTTTTGAAAGTGCTTCAAAAGGGATAAAAGGGAAAGCTATAAAATTATTTTTATAAATTTATTGCAAAGTAATCGAGGTTACTAGCTTATACGTTTTATGAATAATCTTAAAACGACAGTTCAATATCTATTGAGAAAAACTTTGCATTTCAAGAAACCAATGTCTTATTCATTATTCTTCTAAATACGAATAGCTGTAATGAAATTTAGCGTAGAGGATACGAACATTAGAGATATAGAGGATAATTTTACACCAGAGGATAAGAGAAATTTGGATTACAAGCCATTGAGAAGTTTTATGAGGTATCCATAAGGAATAACGAAGTGAATAGTTTTATTTCCAATTGAAAATCTCAAAAAAAAGTGTTAAATAAAAGTTGTCAGATCGTTTCGTGTAACAAGATATAAAATGCTTTCGTAAATTGACAAGAATAACAGTACTTTCTATAAAATGCAAGTTTACTCCATGTAAATAATCTCTGAACGGCGCATATGTTTCTACAAAAATTTGAAAGCAATGTAAACTTTTACAGAAATTTGAAGTATCGAAATAAGAATTGTTAAGAACTATTTCTCATTTCGATAAAATGTATGGGATTTTCAGTTATTTATAGATAATACTTAATATTTGGGGGTTAATGTAACATTTGTACTACGTAACGTTTATTTGCTCATGACAACACCAAACTCTTAAGTAATATTAAAAATAATTTTCTACAAAGAACTAGTTCTATGTATTAGTATTTACGGCTAAAATGTCCTGTTTTTGCGAGGCTAAACTCTCAAAGGTAGAACGAATTGTTTGTTATCAATGTAACAACATCGATTTCACTTTTAATTTCTTATAAAATATTATTTTAACGTAAAAGAGAATGAATACAATTTCACGGTGAATTCAAAAATTTCAGCTGCTTGAATAAAATTAGGTACGAAGTTCAATTAAAATGTTCTATTAATTCATTCAAATACTGAAATTTCAGCTGTTCTATTTTATAACAAGCGTACCCTTGGGTTTGCTTATAAAGTCACATTATGATCCATATTGTAGTCAGTAGCATGTATTGGGTTAAAAAAATATATTTTTTTATTGCAACTGTAGTAGTTAATTGTGAAAGTTATGGCAGTTAAACGTAATGTTTCACTTTGTTAATGCACTAGCATAGGCTAAAGTGTTTTAATTTTTACAATTCATATTATTTTGTTTTCTAACATAATATAATGTTTGATTTTTCTGATAGAAATAAATTGAATAATTAATTTTCTGTGATTTCACTAAAACTGGATTCGTTTGCTTTCGAAAGAAAACTCTTCATATAAAATATATTCATAGTTAATTACAATTAAGCTTTTTCCTTTGATAGAGGACATTGTATAATATATCCGTTTTTAAATTGTTCCAGGATTATATACTTCTTGGATTTCTTGAAACTATTATATTTTTGTTCATTTCTTAAAGATTTATCAAACCTGATGTACATTCCTGTGTATTCCCGTAGACAAAACAAATTACAATAGACAATTCATCATTACTAAACACAAAATATAAATTATCAGTTACGAATAATATTAAGTTTTGCTTGTTAAACTCGTAGCATACCCAGGGTTCTACGTTAAGGTTATTTATTAATCACTCGAATAGTAAACAAAATCGATGTACTATACCAAACACCGACTGTGATGCATAACAAAAGAAAATCACATGGAAGTAAGAGCTGCATTTTTTAACCTCACCAACGCAATGATTCCATCTCAGTACCTTTTTCGGATACTATTCATCTCCTAGATGATTTACGACCTATAAATATTCCAATACTTGGCTGTCTATCTTTTTAGTGGGATAAGAAAACTCTGATTACACTTGGTAGTCACCAAAATCAAGCTTATCGAACAAAGAAATTATGTAATTAATAACATAAGAAATTACTCCAATAAAAGAAATAAATTCAACTCACTATAGAAAATAGCGACTTCTATGCGTAATAAAACAGAATCAACGAGCAGATAGGACAACATTTCCTTGCATCGCATCCCTACGATTAATTTGCAACAACCCAGTAATAGACAGTGTCACCGAGAATTCGGTAAATTTCCCAAAGGCAGATGCATATGAAGTCTCCCATAAAGTATAAAACAGTATGGGTTTTTACAAGTTTTTATCTTGAACAGAAATTCAAAAATTTTAATTAGAAAAATGGTAAACATGTCAAGTAATTAATGACATTCAATTGCTAGTTATAAATCTAATCGTGGTTGGATTTAAGAACACAACTCAGTCAAGCAGTGTCTGTAAGGCATCGTTTAGGGAAAATTAAAATAGAACAAATAGTACTGATATGGTCTCAATCAATAGTAGTCAAGAATTATTGAAATTCGCATTCGTCTTCGAATCTCAGCAAGTGCAAACAGGGGGAAAAAGTTGGAAACGGTCGTAAATTAATTGTACAATCACAAACTAATAATTACACAAACTAAATGGGCTTTTGCTTTTGAGAAAATAATATCATATATAAGGCATCAAATTGTTTAGCATGGTGTAGTTTACTTTTATCATTTTCTAAAAAACCTGAGGTCGGTAGGAAGTTTGCATTTCCCGGGACGACCCAACGAGCTCTTCCATCACTGTCAACATCTCTTTGGATATCATTCATACTCCTACGTTCGAGAAAATTTAAGACCTATATATAATATTCCAAAGCCTTACTCTGTCTTTCGTTGCCTATCGTTTTAAGCGGAGTAAAAGAACTAACATTATTTGACACCAGCAGAAAACAAAGTCAATTTGTTACAAAAAAGTGATTGTTATGCATGATAAGAGATTAAACCACAGACTAAACAAGAGTTATAACCACACATCCGGGCATCTCCAACTCTACGAGTGGGGGTGCAGGCTTAGGTGTGACCTCGTCATCTGACCGTGGTTCGAAATTACGTGGTGTTGTCCTCGGATCTTTCTCTTCCGGTTTTGATCCCGGACCGTCTCCAATAGCTCCAGTGTTGCTCCAGTGCGACGTTAATTAAAATACCAAAATACCAACTCTACGATTCCTTTCCAATACCTTTGTGGCTATAATTCCTCCTCCTACCTCCGAGAGAATTTAAGAATTTAAGACCTACAATATTCCAATGCCTTTCGTTGCCTATCATTTTCTAAACGGGGTAAAAGAACTCTGGCATCACTTAGCAGTCCCCAGAGACAACCTTGTCACACAGAGAAATGCCGTAATTGGACGCCAGTAAGAAACAAAATGAACCTATGACAGAAAACGACTGTAATCCTTAGTAAAAGATAATCATCAAGCAGTTAGAACCACATTTCCTGACATACACAACATTACCAATCCTCTTCAATATCCCTTTTGATGTTTCCTCAACTTACCAATGAATTTAAGACCCTCACTATTCCAACGTCTTTTGTCTTTCCTTGCCAATCACATGTAAACGGGGTAAAAGAACTGGCATTATTTGACACGCGCAGAAAACAAAAGGAACTTGTCACAGAAAACAACGACTCTTATGCATGATAAGAGGTTAAAAGAATTAGAACCACAGATCCTGACATCTCCAACTCTCCGATTCCTTTCCAGTACCTTTGTGGCTTAATTCCTCCCCTACTACACTATTCTAAGACCTACAATATTTTAATGCCTTTCCTTGCCTATCATTTTGTAAGCAGGGTAAAAGAACTCTGGCATAACTTAGAAGTCCCCAGAGCCCAGACCCAACTTGTAACACAAAGAAATACCACAATTCGACTCCAGTTGGAAACAAAATGAATCCATAACAGAAAACAAAGACTCATGCATGGTTAAAGAGGTTCATCGAGTAGTTAGAACCACGTTCCTGACATACCCAACTATACCAATCCTCTTTAATGTCTTTTTTGGATATTTTACATCCCCCTACCAATGAGAGAGTTTAAGTCCTTCGTTGCCTGTAATTTTTAAAAGGGTAAAAGAACTGTAGCATTATTTGAAACTAGCAGAAAACAAAATCAACTTCTCACAGAAAACAACGACTGTTATGCATAAGAGATTAAACTACAGACTAATAAAAGAATTAGAACCACACATCCTGACATCTCCGATTCCTTTCCAATACCTTTGTGGCTATAATTCCTCCTTCTACCTCCGAGAGAATTTAAGACCTACCATATTCCAATGCCTATCGTTGCCTATCATTTTCTAAACAGGGTAAAAGAACTCTGGCATCACTTAGCAGTCCCCAGAGCCCAGAGCCAACCTTATCACACAAGGAATGACGTACGCCGACTGTAATTTCATTATTTTGGCGTTTTGTCAACTGAAATCCGATTAGGAGAGCCAAACCTTTGCCTCTCCACTCGCTCACATACGGCACGAACGGTCATGTATAGGCAGTGTAATTAAAATTCTACGATACCCTGAGGAAGAACTGCTTTTCCAGAATTCAATTTGGATCCTCGGCTGGAGAGAAGAGTAGGAAATGAAACGGAAAAGGTCTCTGTCTTTTGCTCTTTTTCTTGTTACTTTATTACCACCGTGGCTCGGTCGCAATCAGAAAGGGCGGCGGTTCGGGTTTCGCCATTTTTGCGGAAATTTGGTTAAAAAGAAGCGTCACGTTTTCGTTTTTTATTTTCTTTATCATCATCATACGTGAAATTTCATTTGGGATTTTTTTTTCCGTGGGAGTTTTCTCTTAAAAGTTTCGTTGAAAGTGGATTTTTTTCGTCTTTGTATGCCTTCATTACCAATATTTCTCAAGCATACCATTATCGCGAAGTCTGTTCTTCTGCTACAGTAAATTTACTGTGCATCGAGTTTGATTAAATGGATGAAAAGAAAACTTTTAAGCAATGTGACAGTTGCATTAATTTATTTTACTTCTAGGAGAGATTTTTACCATAAAAAGATGCATATTTTTGTAGGATTTTCTATTAGGTGCTTATATCTGAAATAAATTCTGGTTGATTTTCCTTGATATGTGAATTTTTTTAACTTGTTAAAGGTAAATAGCTCTCTAAGAAGTTTTTTATAATTGTTTCTTAAGGCAATAAACGAAATTAACTAAAATGTCAGTATTCCTTTAAGTATCTAGTACCATCAAAATGCACAACATCTATACTGTTCAAGGAATTAATTTAGGTGTCTATTTTAATGTAGTATGCATGTTACCGCTAAAGTACCGGAAATCAGGTAATGTGCAGATTACCTAGGTAATGTGCAGATTAACTAGGCCGATCCGTTAAAGTGCGGAAAATTGTTTCATTTCTCAAATTACCTAGGTAATCTGCAGATCACCTAGATAATCTGCACATTACCTACTAGGCACTCATTAAAGGGAAAATAATATCTTTACTCGAACAGGGCAACGTTTTTGTACGCTTAAATTAATACTCAGTCAAACAACTCAGTAACACTAGGTACTACTAATTGAAAAATACGCTATACTTGCTGTACCTGCTGTGAAAAAAATCACGACACAAATTCACGAGCTATAACAGGCAGAAACTAATTTGAAAACGGAGTTAGCTATGCTAAGCACTCGCAGCCGACGCTAATTATGAGAAAATGAAAACCGCCGGCGATACAAGCTTTAGAAAGTGGGAGAGGAAAGAGAAAGGGAAGAAGGAGGGAAAGGAAATTAGAGAAACAAACTTTTGCACTTGAACGATTCGAACGCCGTTAATGTGCACATTACGTAGGTAAAGTGCGGAAAACTTATTTTGTAGATGATTCCGCACTTTAACGGAACAAATCAGCTAATCTGCAGATTACCTAGGTAATGTGCACATTAAACGGCTTTCGAGCTTACTTATAACATGTATAAATGAAAGATATAAAACGATGCGATATTGTTGACTAAAGTTCTTGATCTAGAAAGGGATTTTCTTGTAACAATACAAAATGTGTTGCTTTGTCTGAAATAAATTTAGATAAAAGAAAATTGAATAATTTTTGACGTGATGTTGCTTCCATTTTTATTTGTTTTTAGTAATATCTTGTTCCTTGAAAATAATGGTCACTTTGTTTCTTATCAGTTCTCGTCTTACAAAATTTAATGTCCGATATTTCAAACATGTCTAGTATTGCTCCAAACAATGTTTATTGTTTTAGTACTCTATATTTAATTCATAATAAACATTTGACTATTTACATTTTCGTATCGTTTTTAACATAATTTTTGAGTTTGTTTAATGTAAATATGAATAGGAAATAGTATTCTTTATAGTTCTATACGCTTTCATTTATGATAATTCTCAAGCATACAAGATTTTCATAGCGATATTTATTGTTCCAAAAGCGAAAGTTTAATTAAGAATTCAATTAATCTTATGTGAATTGAAACAATTGGAAACAAACTGCATAGACCTACTAGACAAAACAAGAGACTAGAAGTCTATAATCATTAAAAATTTTTGAACGATAAAATAATTGCAAACTTCTTACACGATACTTGTTTAACTGATTTACATACATGGTATACATGTATTATATACAAGTATACGATGATGAAATTGTGTTGACTGTTTTTCTCCTTTTCCCTTTTTTACAGTTTGAATGGGTAATCAACAAAAGAAAAATCATACAATTATAACAGTTTGATTCTTTACTTGCATGTGAATATTCATTTACAATCATTTCTGAGACAATGAATTAAAGTTGACATTATTTCCAAAAGTTTCAATAATTATTTCGTAATTGAAGTTTATTATCAAAAACTTTTCCAGAGCAAAACTTGTTTTTATTTTATAAATTTTGAACTAAAATTCGATTTTGAGGTGCCTCACCTGAAACCTCCGATCACATCTATATATGGGTATTTTTTCAAAAATTTTAAGCCATTGTATTGAACTTTTGAATCTTATTAAAAAGTATTATCAAAATGTTATTTTACTCATTTTAACACAAAACTCCAAAGACGATACTAAGTATTGAATTTTAAAAGTTGTACTAATTTATATATCTGAGTATTGGTATTGGTATTTTTCAATTAACGTCACACTAGAGCAACACAACGGGCTATTATTTATACATCTGAGATATTACTACATTTGATATAAATCTTATTTATTTTCATGAGTTCACAGGTACTGATATATTTACCGTTCGTTTATTTAACTTAAAAAATAAGATCTCGAAAGTTAATTTTAAAGTAACGCATTTTTGTTTTCAGGTAAGGTGATTTACATATGCCGGCTAATGAGAACCCATCCACTGATGTACTCTTATTTTCGGATCAAGTGGAATTAATGGTCCATGCATTTCTACTACTAGAGGTATGAACTCTTTTATCTTAATGATACCTTTGTTAAATTTATATTCCTTATCCCAAAATAAGTGTCACAGAATATTAAAATGTTTTTCTTCAATTATGAAGTTAACTGTACCAACGTGGACAGCATTTTTTAAGGCAACATAAGAATGCCTTCTTCAAGAATGTTTTCATCATGAAAAAGACTAGATAGTATTTTTTAGAAAAGTAAAGGCTCGTAAGAAATCGAAAAACGGAACTTTTTAATAGTGCACCCGCCGGTAGGTAGTTAATTACCGTCGCACTGGAGCAACACACCGGGCCATTGGCGACGGTCTGGGATTCATTCGAAGGGAAAGATCATGGACAAAGCCTGGTAATTTTGAACCATGGTCAGATGACGAGAACAACACCTGAGCTGGCACCCCACTCTCCAAACTTCCACACCTCTCCAAAATAAGGTCATTTGAGACAGATTTGATGGGCACCAGCCGCCGTGTACACGACTAGATCGTGTTTCGAACTCGCAACCCTCCGATTGCTGATCTGTTGCTCTTCCAGCTGGGCTACCAGGGTCCCCCCCCTACCCAGGTCCCCTACCAGGGTCCCCCTTGTTCATCATGAAAGACTCGATCGTCTTTTTATTAAAAATAATGGCTGGTAAAAAAAATTGAAAAATGGAACTTTTTAATAGTACACCCGCCGGAATTGATCCCTGACCGTCGTCAATAGCCCGTTGTATTTGTTGCTTCAGTGCGACGTAAATTCAACTACCTGTCCACCATTTCACCGTCAAAAGGGAAAGTAGAAAACAATTAAACTAGATAACGCAGAATGTGTCCGGTTTTTCCCATTATCACATTTCTTTTCAATTATATTAGCATCAAACTGCACTTATTTTTTCGCGGGTACTTTCACTTTCTATGTTAATTTCGCCCTTATCTAGTTAGCAGTACATAAAATCAAAACGTTGGAAGTTTAAAATTGGTTAGGGCACATCTGATAACGGAAACTCGCGTTAAAAATACATTAAAGTGTTCGCAGACTAATAAAGAATCCTGATGTCAGCCATGGCTGGAAATCGTTGGAGAATTACTGTTTTAACGAACGTACGCTTGGCAACAGTTCAATCATAAACTGGGAAATTTTGAACAATCGATTTCGTTGTTGTAAATTAGTTAATTGTGATTCGTAATCATTTTAGTGCGTTTCATTGGAAAATAATTACATGCAACAGCGATAACAAGTCAAATCTTTGGGAATATAATTTTAATGATTATTTTGTAATTCTGAATAAATTTTGCTCTTTTCAAATACAGACTTGACAATTGTGCGAGATTTTGCAATTTAGCGGGTAGTGGCTACAATTTTAAATCACTATTGATATAAATTTTTTATCAGGTCACAGTGAACATTGGATTGAAATTGCTTTTCCCAAACCTTGTATGTATTCACAGGATACTAGAATAATTACCCGGTCTTAGTCGAGTTGAATTGGTTAACTAACATCAACTTTCGTAAATAAATTGTAATTCCTATTCATCACATGTGACTACCACACTAATAAAGGTACACAATTGTTAAACACGCAATTTCCCAAATGTAAATAAATGTCATATTTAACATTTTACATTTTTGTATAATTTAAATTTTTAATAGGAAAGAAGTCTCTAGAGTATGCCAATGTCACCCAGAGTGCATATAGTAGTTCAGAGTATGCATATAAATGCTAGTGTCAGTGAAACTTTCCTTGGGTGTATGTCCGTTGCTTCACGTTATCTCTCTTGTGTTTGGCGCACCTTGTCCAAATATGACTCTTGCACCATAAAAATCTCCAAAACAACCAAATCTCCGAAACAATCTTTTTCAATTAGCGGTGGGGGCCTCAGTAAACCGGTTGATAAAGTAGCGGATTAGCAACTGGAGGGTTTCGAGTTCGAAATTCGACCCAACCCAAAGACCGTCGTGTACGTAGGGACTGGTGCACGTTAAATCTTTTGTGGCCGCAAATGTCCTCACGTTGGCGTGATTTGGAAGCTTGGGGAATGGGATTCTAGCTCTGGTCTTGATCTCGTCATCTGACAGATATCCAAAATTATGTTCTCCTCCGATCATTCCATTCGGGATTGATCCCGGACCGTCACCAATAGCCTGTTGTGTTGCTTCAGTGCGACGTTAATTCAACTATCTCTCCACCTACCTACTTGGAGGTGATGTTAATATTGATGCTTTTTTTTATAAAAGTGACATACAGGTAAAGATATAACGTAAGTGGTACAATGACGAGTAATTATTGACTAGCACTGAGCAAGGAGTCCGCCACAAATAAATCCTTCTTTATATTCTCTAGGTTTAGTTTGTTAATCTAGCTTTGGTTTGTTGTTCGAAACACTAAGTGTTCCGGGCTAATTAGACCCTCTTAACACTCCAAGTGGTTTCGACGAGATATCTCGTTAATTAAGATCTAACTAGCTTTGCTAATGACGAGATTCCTTGTCATCAGAATATTGCCGATTTTGTGCTGATAACTAGATTAGGATCTGGTTAGTTTTGGTAATAACAAGATACCTCGTCGAGACAACCACCAGGTAGGTATTTAATTAACGTCACACTGGAGCAAACAACGGACTATTGACAACCGCCAGGAGGGTTATCTATAGGAATCAATTTAATGATTTTTTTTATCTGTGTGCGCAATAACAGCAAACCTTCAACAACATCCCATTCATACTTTACAATTTCATGTAATAAATAAAAACTTATCTCGTTCAGAAAAGGAGAGAAATTAATAGTCGATTTCAAGCCATTGGTTTTATTCCAAAATAGATTTCATCACTAACCTGAAATTTACGGTTGCCGGGTACTGCTTCGGAAACAATATAAAATTGTGATCAAGGCGGTAAAAATCCGTTGGGGGACTTTATACCACCTGCCAGGTTTACGATTAATCGTAAAAATGGTGAATACTTTGATCTGTTTTACGATTTCTTGAGTTCAAGTCCTAATACGTGTTTTTAGAGGCGCCTTGATGTCACAATAAAAGGCCCATGATATACGGTTATAAATGTTCACTTTCGAGCAGCCTGTTTTGGTCGCAGTTTAGGAGCAAAGATGTGATGGTTAAAGACGTTACAGTATAACATAGCTGCTACACATATTGTGACCGAATGTTTACGTTGTTTTTTGGCGAATAGGTTTGAAAATTTGGTGCTGTTTTAACGTGAGTATCGTATCACTAAATTCGCGTGGTGATCAGAAGCTTTATTCGACATGAGGTTACTGTGATTCTACAGGATTCGAGGGTCTACTACATTGTTTGTATTTCAGAAAATATGTGTTTTGGAAAAAAGTAGGCGACTAAAAGAGGTGGTCTGTAGATTGTATAAAGATTATCTGCATTTTGGTTATAATTCTAGTGGCCTATTTTGCTCAAAACGCCACAGTAAACTACATTCAGACGGAACTGATCGACTAAGTTTTTTAATTTAGTCAATGTTTCTATAAAAAGGACTATACGGAATTCATGGTAAAGGCTTTATTTCTATTAAATGTTTTCGTAATTTGTGAAAGATTTTTTCAAAGAAAGGCAAAGTATTGGAACCCAAAAACTCATAATATGAGCCGATTTTGTATGTTTAAAAATAGTACATAAAGAGATTGGTTAGGTTTCATGGCGCAATGCCATATTTGGTCTAGCTGCGCCAAACAATGTCAAGTAAATGGACATACACACAAGGAAAGTTTTACTTATCCAGAAGAGAGAAATACACCCAGGGAGGAATTGAATCTGCGGTACTTACAACTCGTGGATTGCTAGAGCAGTGGACAAACCCACTTACTCACTGCAACTCCTAAAACACATAAAAGGACATGGAGCTCATGTGTGCGTATGCACCTGCCAAGTGTAAAACTTTACAACTTTAACTCTGCTTTTAGTATAACCATGGAACCCGCTCCTGTTATTCATTTCATATAAGATTTAAAGAGCACTAAACGAATCGAACAGTAAAACGATACGGACTTTTATGCCTGGAAGCTCTTTCCTCTAGAATGAAAGTAAAATTCCACATCCATGTTTTATTGATTCCTGTCTGGTTATTGGTTCGCGCCAATCTTCTGCCGCCAGTTACATCGCAAAATTGTGCCCTGATCTGATTCCTTTTATTTCTCTAATCAGCTTAAGAAAGTGCGACGTAATGCGCCATGAAGTAAAAAAAAATCCGCTGACAGGCTTGAACCGTCTTTAGCAGCTCTTTGTGGAGAAGTGGGCCGGCATGTGTTTAAACATAAGAAGCTTACCGCTGTTTACATTAGCCGGGGCAACTGCTCCTTTGAATGACACTCAATTTCGCTGTGAAAACAAAACAGCTCGTTTTCCGGAGCCTGGACGGGATGGCCCATGTTCGAAAGCTATTTATACCTCTAAAAAATTAATGCCCACTTCGGGAAAAAGAATACGTCGGGATGAATGAGGGGGCTGGGAATTTTCCGGAAGTTTCACGAGGGTAAAAATACAACGCAACGAATGTGCCGATTCCAGGCAGTTACAGAAACTTACACTCGAAACACGAGCCAAGGTATTTTTTTTTTTAATTTTCTATTCTCCACTCATATGTTACTCAAGATCGTTTCTTCTGATTCTCCTGGAAGATACTGGCATTGCCTCTATTCGTAGGTTGGTATTCCAATTTGTATTGTATTTCCAAAGCTGCGAACTGTAGATCCACGTACTCACTACCAATTGTAACCTGTAACCACACGATGCGGAGGGTACAGTCGTCTTGTAACATGTCACAAGCAGTCGAATCTTCGCATCTCAGTCGAATGTCACGGTCAAATCTCACTGTCGTTTCTTACTTCTGATCTTCCTGGTGGATACTGACATTGCCTCTATTCGTAGGTTGGTATTCCAATTTGTATTGTATTTCCAAAGCTGCGAACTGTAAATCGACGTATTCACTACCAATTGTAACCTGTAACTATTTGATGCGGAGGGTACAGTCGTCTTGTAACATGCCACAAGCAGTCGAATCTTATTTCGAATCTCAGTCGAAGGTCACGGTCGAATCCCACTCTCGTTTCTTACTTCTGATCTTGTAGATACTGGTATTGCATCTATTCGTAGGTCGGTATTCCAATTTGCATTGTTTTTGCAAAACTGAACTGTCACTCACTACCCAATCGTTACAGGTAACCATACAATGTGGAGGGAACAGGGCGACGATCAGGGATCAATCCCCAAGGGAAACATACAAGGACAACACCACGTAATTTTGAACCAACGGTCAGATGACGAGGTCTCACCTGAGTTGGCACCCCACTCTCCAAATTTCCGCACAACGCCAACGTGATAGGTCTGCCGTAAGATGGAAAAGCATCGAGACTTCCCTTCTTAGATAAAAGGGTCAGCGTTTTCGTTCCCTTGAAATCCAACGTGTGAGGGATCCATTGAAGACATATCATGTTCCTCTCACTCTGTTTGATGAGGTGTGGAAGTTTGGAGAGTGGGGAGCCAATTCAGGTGGTACCTCATCATCTGACTGAGATTCAAAATTGTGAGGTGTCCTCGGATCTTTTCCTTCGGTACTGATCCCGGACCTTCGGCAATGGTCCGTTTTGTTGCACCAGAGCGAAGTATGTTCAACTACCTACTTCTCATCCCAACGTCTCATTTTGCTAATGGAGTTTCTATTGATGGGGCCACCGTGTTTCCACCACTTTCTGAGATGCTATATACAGCTATGGCTATCTAATAGGATTCAAATGTCCGCAGTAATGTGAGATGATTCAATGTATCCCAGAGTTCGTCCATAGCCAAAAGTTCTCAGTGAATCCACAGTATTCAGAGCGACTTGTTAGCAAGCGAATCCATGGTGCTGTAGTGTTCGGATAGGAAAAATGCTCCCTTCGAGGTAATGTTATACACTAGTGAACAGCTCCATAGTCCACAATCTTACTTCAAGACCCCTTTGTGTTCATCTGAAAACCCGACTACTGGTCAAGGTAGGTGTTTTAATTAATGTCGTACTGGAGCAACACAACGGGTTATTGACCACTGGTCGAATAGCTTCAAGCATTACCTGGCTTTTCAAGGGTCCTGTTACTGGATAGTGAATCTGGTTACATTATGTATTACAGTTCGGTTATGAGCACGTGGCTTAATGTAACCAAATTAGATAGTGTGCATGAAACTCGCAAAAACTTCCCAGTAACTCTCGAATCCGATCAGTTGTCGGATTCGGGGACGAACAAACACACGATCTAGTAGTAGGATTTCCCTGTTGCTAATCTCCATGCCTAGCTCCAGCTAGACCAAATCCATTCACCCGCACAAAATCATAGACCAAAAGAGGTTCAGAAAACAGGCCGTTTCGGGACAACCCCAAGCACTCGAGAATGTGTGCTGGGGAGGCCTGGTCAGACTGGCATTTAAGGCAAACCGAATGAATCTTAAGACCACAGCAAAATGTGATACACCTTAGATGGCCACTGAAGAAACGGGAGAGCGCTGTCTGAATATGTCTGTCTCAAAGGATTTCTCTAGGATATGGTACCTCCAAGAAAGCATATTCCCTCTCTGCACAATACATCACTACGGATTCGTTTTTTCGCGAACACATTCTGAACATTGTGTATGTGTTACCGGCAATGTATGAAACACCGGCATTCTATAGCATACCTAGGCATTTTATAGAATGTCCGACGTTTTTAAGAAAAGTATGAAATATGAGAATTATTATATACTTTCCCTAGGCATTGTATATAATACCTAGGCATTTTATAGAATGACAAATGCTATTTAGGCAAAGTATGAAAAAAGGTCATGATAAGGTTATTATTTAAAAACCGTTCTTTCCTCAAAAATACAAATGTTATTTTGAAAAATAATGAGAGTGCCATTAAAAAACTTTTATTCAAAATACGTAAAAAAAGTTAAAGTTGTATAAAACAAATTTATGCCTTTCTTATTAAAGAAAACAAAATAAAATATGAACCTACTTGTTACACCAAGAAAGGAAATAATTTCATTTTGAATTGCACTTAATTTTCGACGAGTAATAACGAATCGGAGATGTATTTCATACATTGCCGGTTTGTCATTTGGCATTCTATAGAATGCCTAGGAAATGTGGAAATATTAAACGTTTCATATATTGCCGGCCAGTTTTCAGCATTCTATAAAATGCCTAGGTATTCTATAGAATGCCGGATTTCAAACTTTACCTGTAACATATGCACTGGATTTGTATTCTGACATGCACGCTTTGAACACTAGATTCGTCTTCTCGATATCACGCTCTGGACACTCGATTCATCTGTTTACTAGCACTCTAGACACTGGATTCGTTTGTTTAGTTGCACGCTCTAGGCACTGGATTCGTCTGTTTATCAGCATGATCTGGACAGTAGATTTGTCTGCTCATGAGCACGCTCTGAACATTATGTATTCGTCTTATTGCGAGCACGTTCTGAACACTGCATTCGTCTGCCTCGTGAGCACACTCTACAATGGATTCGTCTTCTAGCGAGGCTTTGAGCAATGCGGATTCTTCTCGCTAGAACGAACGCTCTGAGCAATGTGGATTCGTCTGTCCGCGACATGTTTCAGTGAACTAACTACATGTGGACTTAAGGTCCGCAGGTTCCATCAAATGTTAGTTTTCTAGTGTGTACGCGTCGAAATACAATACAATGTGAGGACCATAGATTACATCCCCAATTCCCCAAATCTATTTATACCTTTAAATAATTAATGCCTACTTCGCGGAAAAAAGAGTACGTCGAGATAAATGAGGGGGCCGGCAAAATTCCGGAAGTTTCACCGGAGGTAAAAATACAACACAACGAATGTGCCGATGTCAGGCAGAGTTACCGAAACTAACACTCGAAACGAGCCAAGATTGTTTTTTTTTATAATTACTTCCAATTCTCCACTCATATGTTACTCACCGTCGTCTCTTTCTCCTGGCAGATACTGATATAGTCGCTCTTCGCGGGTCGGAATACCGCGACCTATTGTATTTCCAAGGTTCCAAGTTTTGCAGGATGATCATCGAAACGGGCCCAGACTTGACGCGGGTCATCCGTCTTTGTCAAGATCCTAAAGACGCGATAGTGTCTAGCTTGTCCCTCGACGAGCCGTTTGATGCATGGGTTCCTCACAGCGCTTACGTGACTCTCGTTTTCAAAGTTGGGGATGAGACCGCTTTTGGACGCTTACAAGACCAATTAAGAAGCAAAGTAAAAAAGGGAAGTTTTGATCCAATTTATTGGAAAACGCCCCCTTTACAGAGCCCTCCGTGGATGTTCTTTTGTGTCGAGTCGAGGCTATTTATTCCTCGTTTAGAACTATTGCGCTTTGCTCCGGTTCCTGTCATTTAATGTTTTAATTTTGCATCTGTCATTCCTTGTCACTTTAAAACCCGCCCGAGTAATTAGTGGGAATCAGGCAGAGGAATGCGCGTAAATTAAAGATGGATTAACAGAGTATTTTTCGCGTGTTGCGAAACAGTTCGACAACTTTTTTCGTGTTGCGTTCTCGCCTTTAGAAAGCTGCGTGACAGCTTTTTTTTAATCATACGAAGCAACTTGCGCTTTCTTTTCATACTGAGAAACCTAGCTTTCTTAAAAAATACGGACCATATTAATTCTACATCCAAGCCCACTTTTCCTTCACAAATGAGTTAATTTCGTTATTTCTACGTGGGTGCTCTTTAATGTTGACCAATACCGGTTACTTTGAAATCTACATTCCTCTTTTGTTTTTGTCGGATCTTTCCCTGAGGAATTGATCCCGGACCGCCGCCAATAGCCCGATGTGTTGCTGCAGTGCGACGTTAATTCAACTACCTACCTTTTGTTCCTGTCAGTATCAGAGTGGACGTGCTGGAAAACAAAGAATTTTTAGTGACCTATTCTAAGAGGGCATGTAGTGCCGTGGTGGCCCGGTTGGAAGAGTTGGACGAGGAACCGGAGGATTGCGAGTTCGAAACCAACCAAAAGACCGTCGCGTACAAAGGGGGCTGGTGCACGTCATATCTGTCGTGGCCTCAAATATCCTCGTGGCGTGGTGTGGAAGTTTGTAGAGTGGGGTGCCAGCTCAGGTGTTGCCTCGTCATCTGACCGTGGTTCAAAATTGCGTGGTGTCGTCCTTGATCTTTCCCTTCGGGATTGTTCCTGGACTGTCGTCAATGCCCCTTTGCGTTGCTGTGTGAAGTAAGTCAAAATATTTTGATATATCCTGAAATTTTGAATACGGAGGTTCTATGAACTTTTTATAGTTCCTATTCCTCTTTTGTTCTTGTTGGAACTTTAACTTCTGAATCGATCCCGGACCTTCTCTAAAAACTCGTTGAGTTGCTCCAGTGCGACGTAAATTCAACTACCTACCTTTTGTTATTGTCTGTATCAGAGTGGCCGCGCTGGAAAACAAGTATTTTTCGTGACCTAGTCTAGGAGGTCACGTGAAGTAAGTCAAAATATTTCTTGTATGTATCTCCTGATCCTGAAATACAGAGGTTCTACGAACTTTCTATAGATATTAATAAAAGGTTACAATCAAGTAAACAAGTCTATACATATAAAGCAGAGTTGGCGTCTGTCTGTGTATGTTCTCTATTGAAATCTACACCGTTTGACCAATTCACACCAAATTTGGTATACTTATACTTTGGAACCCTGCGAGTAACGCAAGCTACATATTAATCCCCGTTCTCTTGAACCTAGGTGTGCAGAGGGGGCTAAATCAATTCGATATTACCATAGGAAAAACATTGAGCCTAAAACGATTGCGGTACGCAACTCAGTTTGTTTTACCAGTATTGATCGAAAATCAAATTTTCTAATAAAATTGTTTTACTAGTATTGCTCGAAAAAAACATTTTTTTTTTTTTGCGAAACGTTATATTTAAACAATTTAAAATTGTAATTATGCTTGAACTGATTTTTTATTTCTTTCCACAATATAAATAATTTAGGAATATTTGAATGAAGAAAAAACTAAATTTTTCTCTTGGAGGAAAGCGAATTTTAAATAAGACTTTGCTGATCTTGGAATAATATCATAGTAAGGAAGTATGTAAACTAGGACTGTTGAAAAATAGAAATTTTGTATCTTAAGTGGCAGAAGGTCGAGGTTGCTTACTTAAAGTTGAAACTGTTCGTATATAACTTAGGTACGAGTGAAACATTCATTGAAAGCAGTGATTTTGTAAAAAGTGTAATCGATTTTGAATTTGCTTTGTCTACATTGATGACATTTGTTTTAAAACATGCTCCATTATTCCACGTGCTGCTGAATAGAATTTTCAAGAAAAAAATGTGTGCTTCAAAATAAACTAACCACGAATGCCGTAAGTTTAATTTGCCGTCCTCTCACAATGATAATGTAATTGGAAAACATCGAATCCATGGTACAAGGGTACGATAAATAACAAACATTGTTTAGAAAACTGAGTGCAAGACTATACCGCGAAAGTTCCTCATTTTTACTGAAAATGAACTTAATTGGCATTCGTAATCACTCCAAAACTCAAAATCGACTTCTGAAGAAGTCATAACAGAAAAAGCTCTTGTGGTTTATCTTACAGTAAGAGTGCGATGAATATGAAATGGATTATATGGATGGATATATTATGTATACATATTTGCGTTCGAAATAAATTGTAGAAGCTATGAAAAAGTTAAAACGATGGTAAAAAATATTTTCTGTACACATAAATGATTTTTGCATTTTTCTATGATAGAGAATCAACATTTAACGAATTCAACCCAAGCATCGCCGGGTAATTCTGCTAGTATATAAAGTAAAACGGATGTGGTGAGTTAACAAAACCTCTATATTAATAACCGGCACTTCTTTATTTGAGCTCTGGTTTGAGGAAAAAACAACCTTTCAGACTGAATCTTACCTTAATTGTTTAATTACACTCTTCATCGTAATTTTTCTTTACTTATTGCATTTTCTTAATTTCTTTCTTTATAAAAATGAATTTTTAGTTCGTTGTGACTAGTCTACGATCATTTGTTTGCTGCATGAGGTCTAAATAGATCGCAACTTACTGCTCTTAAATGGATTTTAAACAACTACGAAACACCCATACCTCATTGGGACTCGAACTCAGAGCCTGTTGCTGAGGCCGACATCTCACATGCATAATATAAATATATGTATTAATTTTGTTGAATAAAATATAATTTAGAACCCATTAAAAACCATACCTATTGTAGGAAATAATCTTTCGTTTTATCATCTAACCTTGTATTTATTAAAGTAAGAGATACAAACACTGGAAATATTTTATTAGATCTTGAGGAATTTATAAATTTCATTTTTAATGCCCGAGCTTCGACCTCTTTGGCACTGCAAGGGAGAACTGACGGCAATTTGCGAAGGAGTACACAGTGGGTGAACCGTCGTTACTTCTAACATAGACTATCACCAACATCCATGCGATTACAAACCGAGATTCAAACCAGGGGTGTTTTACAAACAGTATAACACTATACTAGTCAGTCAACATTCACAGGAATTGAAATAGCATATTTTTTATCAGACCGAAAGTTCACTTGCCAATCAGTACGGATAAGGAAGGATCACAAGCCATCATATCAACCAGTCCTATTTATCGCATAATCGGCTTATTTCCACATACAAGGTCTGAACAATGACTCGTATTTGTATTAGTCCCTGATATTATCACTGTTCTATTCGTTTTGCAAATCCTTTCTTTCCGAACAATGATTGCTTTACGATTACCGCTTGCGAGAAAGTTTATGACCGCGCCCACTATCATCAATTCCGCCGACTGTGAATGCGCAGTGACATGATTTCAGCCTAAGTACCATAAGCCCTCGACGGAGTGTTAGGCCAATTAATAGGTATTACGAGCACGTTTGGTCAACGCGTATAATGCCCATCACCCAAACGTTCCCCGGGCTCATTAGCGCGTTTAGTAAACACAAGACAACCCCGCTGAAATTCCATCACCGAACAAGACACCTGATAGTTAGTCCGGTCGTCACGTTATCCGGCTACTACAATTCTCATCAGACGGAGACCTTTCCTGCGACCCCCCGATGCTTTCCCTGGCTGGGGTCACGAAATTACAAGGTTTCTCCGGGACTACCGTTTTCGTTACCACCTGCCAGCCCTGTGCAAGACACCCGAGGAATTTCTTATTAACTGCCCGGAATGTCGTGCCTTCGAAGCACGACCAGTGCGCGGCCATTTCGTGAGCTGCATCCAGTCGGTCCGTCCTCGAAGTCCAGCGGCAACAACTCCCGGTGATCAGTCCACGGGCCTGGCATACAAAGTAAAGCATTAAGTCCCGGCCGGCGATGGTGGAACTAATGAACTGATGGGATGGGCCCCCGGGCCCTCCAGCTGTGGAATGAAATTGCTGTGAAAATGTTCTTGTGAGTCTTCCTTCTTTTTTCCCTGCGTCGATGGGACCTTCATTAAGGACAGGCTCGTTGATTCGCTTACTGGGTGGACTCGCCAAACGGAAAGTGTTATAGATATTACATAATGAAAGTGTTAGGTGGATAAGTGACGGATAACGTGTGTGGGCTCTCTCTCGGTGTGTCTGTTGTATCGAGTGACATGAATCCGTTTGTTTTTGATGTGTGCTGTACGTAAGGGTGTGGTAATGGGAATATTCTTTCTACGGCGAAGTCGGTGTTTAGGTTCTACGATGGTGGGACTCAATGTATGGAGAACTCCTGACGTGGTATGGAATTGCTATGAAAATGTTTTTGTGGGTCTTCTCTTTCCTACTTCGATGGGACCTTCATTAAGGACAGGATCGTTGATTCACTTACTGGGTGGACTTGCCAAAAGGAAAGTGTTAGGTGGATAAGTGACGGATAACGTGTGTGGGCTCTCTCTCGGTGTGTCTGTTGTATCGAGTGACATGAATCCGTTTGTTTTTGATATGTGCAGTACGTAAGGGTGTGGTAATGGGAATATTAGGGATATCCCTTCTGTGGCTCAGTTGGTGTTTAGATTCTACGATGGTAGGACTCAATCCATCGAACACTCCAGATGCGGTATGGAATTGCTGTGAAAATGCTCTTGTGAGTCTAGTTCCTTTTTTCCTCCGTCGATGGAACCTTTATTAAAGAGAGGATCGTTGATTCGTTTACTGGGTGGACTCGCCAAATGTTAGTGTTATAGATGTTACAAATGTGCGAGAGAGAGAAAGTGTTAGGTGGATAAATGAGATAACGTGTGTGGGCTCGATACAACGTGTCTATCGACATGTTGTATCGAGAGACATCATTGTATCGAGCGACTTGAATCCGTTTGTTTTTTATATGTGCAGTACGTAAGGGTGGCAATAGGAATGTTAGGGATATCTTTTCTACGGCCCAGTCGGTGTTTAGGTGCTACGATGATGGGACTTAGTCTATGGGACACTCCAGATGCGGAATGGGATTGCTGTGAAAGTGTTCTTGTGAGTCTTTCTTCTTTTTTCCCTGCATCGATGGGACTTTCATTAAGGACAAGCTCATTGATTCGTGTACTAGGTGCGCTCACCTAACGGAAAGTATTATTGATATTATATAATAGAAGTGTTAGGTGAATAAATGACGAATAACGCGTGTGGGCTCTGTGTGTGTTTGTCTTCTGTATTGAGTGACATGAAACCACAAGGTAAGGCGTGGTAACGGGAATGTTCTTTTTACGGACTGCATGCAATGTCGTTTTGAAAAGATTCTCCTATGGCATTGAGTCTCACTATTTGCCGAAGTAATTGGAGAATGAAGTAGCTGTGAAAATGTTCTTATGACTCTTCGTTAGAACCTGTATTACGGATAGACCCATTGATTGGTTTACTGGATGGACTTGCCAAGATGAAAGTGTTATAGATATTTCATTATGCAATAGGAAAGTGACGGATAGCGTGTTTTGGACACCTCGGTGTGTCTGTTGTATAGAGTGAATCAATACGTTGATTTTTAATATATGCAATATACGTATAAGAGTGCGATAATATTGGGAATATCTTTCCTTTTTTCTACATATAGTTTTGGGTTATAGATAGTTTGTGTTTAGGTTCTACGACATTGGGTCACTCCAGATGCGGTATGGTATTGCTGTGAGAATGTTCTTGTGAGTCTCTTCTTTTTTCTTACGTCGATGGGACCTTTATTAAGAACAGGCTCACTGAGTCGTTCATTGGATGGACTCGTCAAACGGAAAATGCTATAAGTAATACATAATGAAAGTGTTAGGTGGGGAAAATGACGGATATGGTTCATGGGCTTTCTATCAATGTGTTGACTGTATTTAGTGATGCGATCCGTTTGCATTTAACAAGCGCTGTTTGTATGGCAAGGGCGTGGTAGTGGAAATATTTTATCCATGGGCTACATAGGTCGTGTTTTTTAATGGTAGTTGTCTTTTTATAATAATGAAACTCTATATGGATCACTCCAGTTTGCAGAATAAAATAGCTGTGAAAATGTTCTTGTGAATCTGCCATTTTTCCTTCGTCACTGTGGCCTTTATTACGAACAGGCTAGTTATTTCTTTTAATGGGTGGACATTATTGTGTTTTAGGTTGTAACTTGATTCCTTTATTTTTGTTTGTAATATTACTTTGAATCTTTTATGTTGTACTTCATATGTAATATATTCTTTATTCACTTTTGGCCTTCTGAATGTCTTATTCATGTTTGAAAGGGGTATTTAAAAACTATCTGGAGGCCTATGAGTCACGCTGATACCACACTTTGGAACTTGGAACAATTTTAGTAGAGTAGCAGTTGCTAGCAACCGCTACTCTACCAACTTGGCTGCGGTGGTAAAGTAGTGATTTCAAGGGTTTCGAGATCGCAACTCGATTCAACTAAAGACCGTTATGCACATGCGGTTGGTGAACGTTAAATCCGTCGTGGCCTCAAATGCCCTCACGTTGGTGTGGAAGTTTGGAGAATGGGGTGCCATCTCAGGTGTTGACCTCGTCATCTGACCTTGGTTAAAAGTTGTGAGGTGTTGCCCTCTTGGATCTTTTCCCTTAATGATTGATCCCGGACTCTCACCAATTGCCCGTTGTGTTGCTCCAATGCAACGTTAGCTTAAACACCTATCTTTAAATTTGTGCATGAAAATCCAACGTAACATAGTATCACGAGGATAAATTAAAATGCAAATAAAATTGAAAGTTGCTGGAACTTATAGATTTCGCCATCCATAAAAATTGAAATTCTAAACACTAGATAAATAAAAAAAGTTATATATTTATAGCTTAAATTTAACCATTGCTATTGAAATTACCTCGACTAAACTCAAATTGCTATTAATTGTTGAAATGAGAATGAGTAATTTTAATGACAAGTGTTTCGAAATTGAGTCCTTTCGTCCCCTGACCAGAGAGGCGCCAAAGGATCGATTGATTAATCGATGGACCATTACACGTGTATCGATTCCTCGCTCTCCAAGTTTCCTCACCAAGGGCCGAGAGAAACACTCTCTAATAGAGATAGGTTAAGAAATGCTTCGAGTTTAAGTGCATTTATGTGTCCAGGGAGAGAGCTGGAGGTCAAAACATGATCTATAAAAATATTGGGAGTCAATATAAATAATAAATCAGACTGCAGCTGAGATTTCCGACAAGGTTCGGTTCTTGCAGGGAAACTTACTAATACAATATAATAATGGATGTGATTTGAAAGAATACCAACGAGCTGAACTGTGCAGACGATAAATAACTGAAAGAAAATAGAAAAAGTTCCAAGTTCAAAATCGCCATACTATTTTGATGACAGACGATGTTTTCCTCAATTTTTTTCATTTAAATTTAAACATTTCATTTTGCATTTTTAGCAATGGCGTGATAGAAACTTTTCGGAACCAATCCTAAAACATCAAACGATATTTGCTGTTTTATATAACGTTGATTATTATTTATTTATAATTTTTTCCACTTCTTCTGTTATACTCTTTATTTGGTTTCTCTTTTCCTTAAATAAATAATTCAATTTTTTCGAATTTTTAATTGCTTTTACGCTACAATATAATGTGAAGTGGGTTGAATTTATTTTCCCCAGTAGTGCATCTGTAATGAGCGGGAAAGAGTTCAAATATAGTTTTTATCTAACATAAAATTATGGATATTATTGCTTTAATGAGTACTATTTTGGACAAAAGATATTTTGTTATATTTGGTCGCTAGACTGAATTTCATTAAGAGATAATTGTGAAGCAGAGCAGCCACTACTCCTAACAGGTCAATCACCAACATCCATGCGCTTACTAACCAAGATTCGAACCCTGGACCCACTGGATGGCAGACGAACACTACACAACTTCAATTTAAACAAAAATGATCAAAAGGTGATTGTGATAAACTGAATATACTTTCAAGTCATTAAAAAGTCGATAATTTTTCTTTTCCAGTTCTCCGTGGGGGTACGGTAGCCCGGTTGGAAGAGTAGCGGATTAGCAGCCGGAGGGTTGCGAGTTCGAAACTCGATCCAACCAAAGACCGACGCGCACGAGGGGGCACGTTAAATCTGTCGTGGCCTCAAATGTCGTCACGTTGGCGTTGTGTGAAAACTTGGAGAGTGGGGTGCCGGCTAAGGTGTTGACCTTGGCAGCAGGCGACGAGGTGTTGTCCTCGGATCTTTCTCTTCGGAATTGATCCCGGACCGTCACCCGCTACGTTGCTCCAGTGCCTACGGTAATTCAACACCTCTCTCTATTTTCCTCTATGTGTTCAAAATTCTATAGCTCTCATATTTATTATTTACTTGCATTTGAACGCAAATATCACAATTCATCATTTTCTCGTATTCTCAAAACCTAAAATGACATTTCGGGTGTTACAATTCAAAAGAACTTTGGGGATGACTTTGATTGAAAATATTTATTGTGCGGTTACCAACAGACAATACTTTTTGCTTTTGTGCAAAATAGATAAATCTAATTTAGCAAATTTTATCTTTATTTCTAAATTCAATAAATACACAAAATGACACAACTTATATATTTACGTAACTATCTAATAAATGGAATACCTCAGGGGCACTGATTTGAAATATTTAATAATAAATCGTGTTTCCGTAAAGTCAGTTTATATTTCCATAGGACTTGAAATTTAGAGGCTATACATAAATACATGAAAAGATAATTGAGTAAACAAGGCAAAACAAATAATGCATTAAGTTTACTATTTCGTAATAAATCTATTCCTGTTTTATTCAAATTATAGAAGTTTATACATTTTTATGCATTTAATACGATTTATGACGTATCGTATATTTGCAAAATTAGTTCATCGATTCGTTGTTGCATTCGTGACATTTCCATTCTATCTTCGTAATAGAACTTTCGAGATTTCTGAAATGGATGGTAAGTATAAGCAGCAGTTATGTGCATTTAAATTACGTGATTTCTTTTTCGCT
Organism: Meta bourneti; assembly: GCA_933210815.1. NCBI lineage: Eukaryota > Metazoa > Arthropoda > Arachnida > Araneae > Tetragnathidae > Meta > Meta bourneti. Next base: position 85,933,278 of record OW119923.1, on the reverse strand, counting down.
ACATTGATGCTGATACTTATTTCAGTACTTATTTATGGCAGGATTATATTTGCTTATCTGTTCGTGAAAGGTTGAAACCTCAGCAGCTCAATCTTGTCAAAAACGTTTAAACGTAAATGCATCTCTAAAATCGGTACATTACTGGGGGCATGCATGAAAAGTCGAGCCTTACAAGAAAACGTTACAACTGTTTTGTCTTATGATTTCAGAAGTAGAAGAAATAGTCAGAAGATAAATATAGCATCGTGTAGACAAAGCATGTTTGTACCTGACATGACTTCGGATTGAGTGCGCAAGTACACTGAGGGGGGGTTCACAAATATATCGAAATTCTACGGTGTCGGGCGAACTTCGGGCCAGTGTAACTTTGGATTGTGTCTAGTGAGGACTAAGTAGTGTAGTGGTGTCCCGCTTAAGTACAATTAATATAGGACAGCAACAACCTCTCGACAAGAATTAATATCAAACTGCGCTTTAACACTCCAGGTGGTCGGCTCGGCGACGTATTTGGTCATTAGCAAAACTGACGAGATCTTGATCTGGCCATCATAAAAAAATTGGCAATATCTTGATGACAAGATATCTCGTCATTAGCAAACTTTTTCAGATCTGAATGGACAAGATGTCTCGTCGAAACCACTGGGAGGGTTAATCGTTCAAAAACTGTACTTTAATTGTTGAATATTCACAATATTGTAACGGCGGCTAGGGAAAACTGAAAGTCTTGCCGGCTCAAGTGTCGGAAGGAAGAGACCACACCGAAGCGACCACCCCGAAACATCTTTTTAATGACTTTTTAACGACAGTCAACCAGCAGGGTTCGGAAATCGTTGTGGCTTCGAAACAAAGGGCAGGCGCCTTTCTGTCGCTCTCTATGACATTTCGAGACAAAAAGGACGGAGATGAATTACGATGACCATTGCCGATAGGGTTTTATGGTCCCCTTTGAAGTCCGCCGAAGTCTGTCGTAAAAGTCAAGGGGAGAGGCCAACGTACGAGAGCCATTCGGGAAGGTCCGAAGATGGTGAGATTTTCAACAGCCAACCAGCACCGACTAAAAGGCGGACCCGAAACGAAAAGGAGGAGTCGAGAAGCACCCAATATATATAGAGTTTTTGAGATCTTGAGAGGATCAGACAGGAGAGAGAGGAGCGGACAGAAGAGAGAGCTTGGAGAGAACAGCAGAGAGAGAGGCGGTCAGCAGAGAGACCGTTTTGGAGAGAGAAGTGAACACCGTTCACTGTCGGCGCATTTATCCCGCATTGGGATTATATACTCGCCAGAGTATTTTATTGAGAAGGCCTCGCCTTAGCCGTGAAGGAGACCCCTCCGAGAAACCTGTGTCGCTACTCGCCCGAGTAGTGGAGACTTCACCGAGATCTAAAGTTCACCAGAACTGACAAGGCTGATTTATCCCGCCCTGGGATTCTATATTCACCTGAGTATTTTATTGAGAAAGGCTTGACCATAGCCATGAAGGAGAAGCCTCCTATAGATCTGTGCATCTGCTCATCCTAGTAGTGGAGATTGATCTGATCCGATCTGGAAAGACTGAAATATCCTGCCTTGGGACTCTATACTCATCTGAGTATTTTTATTGAGAAAAGGCTCACACGTAGCCGTGAAATTAGACTCCCCCGAGTGAATTGTGAGAGGCTCGCCAGCAGTCTTAAGAAGCGCCTCGATAGAACTTTGGACTTTCCAACGAACTAACCTTAAATGAACTCATCAATCCTTTTACCGACTAATTGTACAAAGTTGTAAATAAAAATACATTAGTTTAGAAACGGATACTTTCAATGGTGACTAGTCTAGCTGCCCGTGAACCAAGACGTTACAATAAACAATCTTTCAAACTTCCTATATATGCTTTTTTAAAGATCATGACCGCCCAGTCTACACAGAGGGTGTACGTCTACACGAAAGGCGTTCGGAAAGATCTTTGTCAGGCCCCATAAGGTCTTCAGAGCCCAATCGGACAGTCAAAATACAATTGGTCCATATAGAACAAATATAGGTTACAAAATTAACAGGACCAAAGACCAGTCATAATTACAAAGGCCGTCTACATCTTGTAAACGAAATAAGAATACATAAATAAACAATACACTAAATGATTGAAATGAACTAAAGTAATGTTACATACACACTGCATCTAAGTAAAAATAAGTCTGATAAGACATGCATCTTTTATGCTTATGTTTGTGATTTAAAAAACAATAACAAAGAAAGAATTATTTCAAAGAAATATTGATTAAAACAAAGCTGTTTGATAATTTCATTTAACCCCAAAAAGTATTTGAAGTACACAAAAATAAAAGCTGCCTGTTCTAGACACTTTTGAAGAAAGTAAATATAATAAAATTTATTTTTGAAATTACGTTCCACTTTAAAGTGATTTTATTATGAAATGATTTAAATTCAATTAATATTTTTTTGACTTGTTAACTTGATTGGCCGAATACCAAATTAATCGCAAATAGTAATTTAAATTTTACATTTATCTAGTGAAGAACATTTGCAGTTTCACAAAGCCTGATTTATTCATTAAAAAACTATATATTTTTATTTATATCTCATTAAAATCTCGATAAATTTACACGCTAAAAAATTAAATTTTCTCTTTAATTTATTCTATAAGTATCGACTGATATTAATATATGCGTTTAAAAACATTTCCTTTCCTAGAAATTCAGTTCATTCTAAAACTCCAAATAATAAAATTTTTTAAATATTATTAGAAAACTGGGTAACAAAAATAATCGCAAATTTTGCAATTAAAATCTTCAAAAACTTACGTGTAAAATAGGTAGCTTTTTAAAAACGTATCTTCGTCTGAGTTGGAATAAGAGTAAACAATTCCTTTACAGGGTCTGAATTTCCTATTATCCTACTTGAGCTTATGCATTTATATATTTTGACTTTTTTTGAATATTAAAGAAATTTTCCTAAACCTATATGAATTCATAATTAAACAACAAAAAATTATACAGTGGTTAGATTTTTGCTTCTGATGTCTATTGGACCTCAAATTGAAGCCTCATATGTTCAGCAGTCAATAAACTACGGTTTTGAATTGATTATTTATACACATAAATACATTGGTATTTGATAAAAAATGTAAACTGCGAAGTTTAACACGATCTAAGCATAATTTGTCTGTTAATGTAATGTTGCCTGTTAATGAAAATATATATGTTATGCCTTACTCCTTCTAGGTTAATTGTTCTACTAAATGTTCCAAAGAAATACCCTAGTGTGCAAAACTTAAGAAACAGCATTATTTTTATAGATTACAACCTCAAAATCAATCTGTCGATTTCATTAGAATTATATTCAGTAGAAAGCTGGTGAATATTAAATTTTGGAATCGTGACGCCAGACTCTGACAGAGAAATGAGAGTGCCGATGGAGTTCCTGCGATAGAAGGAACTCCATCGCAACCTGTCTACAGTGTCTGTATGTTCCGATTATGGTTGACATAACTCAAAATCAGCAAATTTGTCCATTGGCTCTTTTTCTACCAAGGTACAAATATTATCTTTGCAATAAAGAACTTCTGAAAATGTAGTTTTTCTAAAGTTCAACTCGTTCAAATGGTTTCGTTGATAAAGAAGAATAACTCACAGGAACATTTTCCTGTCCAAGTGAATTAAAGTAAGCAAAATGCTGAAAAGCACAATACCATTCTCCGGTCGAGGTCCAAAAGCGAAGTAGGAAAAATCTGTCGCCATTTACACCAGAATGACGAAGTGTCAAATTCCACGGCACGAAAGAGCCCCGCCTGAGCAATAGCAGCCATTTAATACTTCCAGTTAGCATTTATCCACATTTAATTTTAATTAGACTCGCATTAATCGCTTCCCTTAACATCCCCAGAGAGAGAGAGAAATCCCAAAGGCTGCATAATATCTTTCTAACATGAATCTAATTCGTCGCGGATGATTTTGACTTCTGCGTGGATGAACCCGTTCGAGGCCATATATTCGAGAACTGGTGCGTCGCCAATGGTCGTCGCAGAATAGCTCGGGTTTAATTTGGCTGTAAATTCGTGGTTGTTAACTATTGAGGGGGAAGCTGTTTGAGCTCTGGCAAAGCCTGAAGAAAATTGGGATTTATAGTCGTGTTTCCCCTTGCCAAGACATTCTTGTGGTACTAAAACTAACGAAGGCAGTTCGCGTGAATTGATTTTGTGACTGGGCCTTAAGACGAGGAATTTCGGTTAAGGAGTTGAATTCTTTTGCTCGAACGTCTCCCAGAGGAAAAGGGATGGTATGTATTGCTTACCTTGGAATGGCCTAAAATGGCTTCTCTCCTCAGCAGCATCCTGGAAGTGTTTCGAAATTAGTGCGAGGCGTTTATGTGGGATCGTATTTGTTTGTTATCGGATAGAGGGATGAATAGACTGTGCAACTTGTGCGGTGATGGCTGTTAAACTTTTAACCAGTTCAGCACCTTTTCCCAATATTTGACATTTTCTCAACATTGCCATGAAGCTAATTTTATTGTTTGTATGATTTTGTCGACCCACCATCCCATAGAGTGAATTGGATCTTTCCCTTCGGGATTGATCCCAGACTGTCGCCAATAGCTCTTCGTGTTGCTCAGTGCGACGGTAATTAACTACCTACCTACTGAGTGAAGAAATGATTTTAATTAATAAAGGTCTTCGGAAAGAATTCGAGGACATATATTCGAGAATGTGTGGTGTGTTACTCGCAAAATCGAGTTGAGTTTAGTTTGTTTAAAGTTCGGGGCTGTGCTAACTATTGAGAGGAAAGCTGATTGAGCACTGGTAAGGACTGAAGAAAATTGGATTTATAGTCCTGTTTTTCCCTTGCCAAGACTTTGTTGTGGTACTAAAACTAACGAAGGCCGTTTGCGTGAATTGATTTTGTGACTGGTCCTTGAGACTGGGAATTTCGGAAAAGGAGTTGAATTCTTTTGTTCGAGTGTCTCGTAGAGAAAAAGGATTGGTATGTATTGCTTACCTTGGATGGCTTCCCTTTTTAATAGCATTCTGGAATGACGAAATTATTACGGTGTGTGTAAGTAGGATTGTATTTGTTGAGATACAAGTATAGGAATGAAAAGATGATATGACCTTTGCGCTAGTGGTTGTTAAACGTCTTACTTATCTAATTCCTAATTGCGCTTGTGGGCAAATAGCTGTTAAATATTTTATCATAATCAATTATTCTTATACATCTAAATGGTTCTTGAAACACTGACTGGTGCTAGTTTCAACGTCTGGTATAAAAAATATCCAAATATCCTAGGAAATAATATTTGCATGGTGTGGAAGTTTGGAGTGAGGTGCCAGCTCAGGTATGACCTCGTTATATGACCGTGGCTCAAAATTACGTGGCGTTGTCCTTGGATCTTTCCCATGGGATTGATCCCGGACCGTCGCCAATAGCCAGTTGTTTTGCTCCAGTGCGACGTTAAATACCTACCCAACAAATAATCAAGCACAGGACCAAATCTTTCAAGTCATAGATTACTTTTGTTGAAATTGATCATACCTGGGAATCGCTAAAAAATAGTCATAACATTTCCTCTTTATAAAAATAAAAATTACACTTAAGCATTTTTGCGTTCATACTTAACACTTCCTCTTAGGAAGATTTGCATGTACCAATTATTCTTAAGTAAACCTAATTCAAACTGCATATGAATGTAAGCAATAAAAATCCGCCTGCGGCATCAATGTCAAACTTAACCTGGTTTTCGACAGTGCTTAAATTTAATTAGAGTTAGTAGCGTACGAAATTTTTTACGCTGCAATTTTCTTATTCTACTTAACTTATAGTATATGTGATTCTCTCGAAACACAATCCAAAACCTAGAATGGGAGAATAAATACATTGTGATATCCTATCAAAATCGAATATTACGGTGCATTGGTGAAACTCAAAGGCTTTTAATGAATCACCAATTTCAATTTCATGCTAATTACGATTAACTTGATTTCACTTAAAATACAGTTTCTGTTCTTAACATCAAATATATCATAGCTTTAAAGTATAATTTTGATTACATAAATTATCATACGTACATAAAAAAGGACGAACTGTCCATCAAAATAAGTCCAGCAATCCGTTTAGACATGGGACCACACATGGAGAACCAATTGTCTACACCAAAAGATATTAATGATTAGAAACTCACGGGGGATCTTAAGGAAAGCAAAACAGGATATGAATTATGCATAAATGATAAGGAAACGCGTAATGTGTTGTCATTAATCGGTTAGAAATATTCAGTTTCAAAGCAGAGCTCACCCCTTTCAACACTTCAAAAGGGACCATGACAAAAAAAATTATATAAAAAACAAAACTTTTAGTTCGGAGACTATCACCTCTATTAATGCTTTTTCTACTGAAGAAATTTATTTTTAGTTTAAGGGGGTGGTGGGACCCTTAATGTTTCACTGTCTATATCTTTGAGATCATGTTCCAGAGTCCTCAAGATGATGTTTGTAGAGGACCCAGCATTGAATTCCGATGTTATTTGAGGTAACGTTGTACTCCTATCGCGTGAAACGATTCTTGTCTACCGACACTGGTCACAGTCACCCATATTCTTTACGGCCACACTGCTACCGTAAATTACTTGTTTTGACGGAATTCTTGTAGTCACGTATACCCTTGAAATGGTAGTACGTGAAAATACAAACTTCTCTACCTCTGAAATGCGATGGCCCATCTTACGAGCTCCAAATATTAAACCGTGTCGAAAATCGATATTTATTGCTTTATACAGGGTGATTCTACGGTCATGGGACAAATTTCAGGGGGTGATAGAACACAACGAAACAAACACTTCTCTCCATAGAATGTATGGTCGCAAGTGCAGCGGTTGGCCGCTAGAGAGCGCAGTCAAACGCTTGTATAAAATCCCATAGAATGTCTATTGGGTGAGTCTAAACTAATACGACACACTTCAGGGGGTGATAGAACACAACGAAACAAACATTTTTCACCATAGAATGTATGGTCGGTAGAGGGCGCTTTCCATTTCGGCACAAACACACGGTCCGACGCAAGTTGGAAAGAAGAGGCATGAAATATGGAAACAACGCTTTAATGTCAAATAAATATCAATAACTGCTTGACAAAACGAAATAATACAATTAGATTTTCATAAATTAAAGATAAGTACAAGGAACAACGGGTAAGAAAGAAATGACATGTACAAAACTTGAGAAACTTTTTACATGGAAATGAAACGACATGTACAAACATCAGTCTGTAAGTACAACGCAAATGCACAATTACAGAGGCTGTTCAAAATGTCGACCACCACACCTGATACAGATCTCGCATCGCTGACGTAACGCTTTTATACAAGTGTTTGACTGCACTTTCTAGCGGCCAATCGCCGCACTTGCGACCATACATTCTATGGGGAAAAGTGTTTGTTTCGTTGTGTTCTATCACCCCTTGAAGTTTGTCCCATGACCGTAGAATCACCCTGTATATGCACTAGTAGACGCAATCAGTGGAGTGCATATGTGGCATTGCAATGCGATTTCGCATAACCTCTTCTGCACAGTTTTTCTGGCACTTCAGTGTATATACTTATATTTTCTAGCTTAATATTCTGATATTTAGGTATGCTCTAGATTGGTGGTAAGAGTGACATAAATTTTCTTAGTGCAAAATATATTAATTTAAGGTTAATAGGTCTTTATCCATAAAGTTTTTCTCGGAATAAATTTTGGCTAGTGCCTTTATAATGCTATTTTTCTATATAAACAAACTATCGTTAGGGTGAGACGAAAACAACGTTTTCTGTAAATTGACTGAGCCCTAGTGAGCAAAAGTTGGCCAGTTGGTCCCAGATCTGACAAAATTTTAACGATTTAATAATATATCTAGCTAGGCTACTCTGGCTGTCATTGTATCAGTCATACTACAGAGATAAGACAACTTGTATCACTTCGAGTTTTCAATGAGTGACATTTTCTTAAAGGGCTTTCAGAAATCTGAATGTTTTACATAAAAACCAAAGCAACTGAGACAAAAAAAACAACTTATATATAGCATCGGATGGGATTATATATTTAGGAGACATAAAGAAGCTTACAACGATGGTAGACATTTTTAAAAACTTGTTTCTTGTCACTTTTGACTATTTCAAGATGAAACGGGCCTGGCGAAATATTGATCTAGATCTCTGAATTATTTTGTGTTGCACAACGAACCCAATCCCTAACTGTTTCACATTATTTGTTACAAATTCAATGTCTAAAAAATTATGTCTAAAACCACTGCTTTTGTCCTTTTCGATTTTTTCAAGGCCAGAAGGTAGGTAGATATTTTTAATTAACGTCGCACTGGAGGCTACACAACGGGCTATTGGTGACGGTTCGGGATCCATCCCAAAGGGAAAGATCTGAGAACAACGCCACGTAATTTTGAACCACGGTCGGATGACGAGGACAACACCTGACTGGCACCCCACTCTCCAAACTTGCACGCCAACGTGAGGACATTTGAGGCCACGACAGGTTTAACGTGCACCAGCCCCTGTGCAACCCCTGAGGTGACATCCCACTCTCTCATGGCCAGAGAGACTCGCTAAGCATAAATGTAGATCAATGAAATATTTTGTATTGCATAAAAATCCCATTCACTGATAAGCCACCAGAGTGTTGCGAGGACGATCAAAGAGGGTTGCAGATCCGGGGTTCGTGGGGGCTGGTGCACGTTAAATTTGTCGTGGTCTCAAATGTCCTCACGATGGCACGTCTAAAATCGTTGATATTTTGTTTTAGATCTGTGATCCACTAGCCAATATTTCTGCTCCAGGATTGGGTTTCTAAAAAATGTTTTTGCCCCACCCTACCATATGTAGTCAGCTTAGAGCAGAAACTCATTAACTGACAACAAATTTTTTACTGTGCAGATTTTGAAGACTTAGTTTTTAAGACAAAAAGTAATAATTATAAGCTTTTGATAGCTTTAATATATATCCTAAATTGATGAGCAGATAGATGATAATGTATTTCTCATCATCACGAAAATAAGCATTTAGTGCCTTCGAAAAAATACATTGACTTCGAAGAGTTTGTATTATTTCACATAAATATGAACCATTATTATGAACATCAATGCACAATCTTCGATTTTCAATCGTTGCAATCAGCCACTTACATACGCCAGTTTTGTGCTCAGTCGCTGTGACTGAAAACCTCGTTTATTTCGCCGATGTGTACTGGATTATTTCAGATTTTATACGAGCTGGCAAATGAATCGCACGTAATCATTTATCAGCTTCGAATGCAAATTAAGACCTATTCTCTAAACACTTGGTATTATTGTAAATCTCAATAATGGTAATTTAACCTCCTCTATTCATCCAAGTGATTCCAACAAACTATTCTAATAGTTTTGTCTCGAACACATGCTTCAGCTTTTCCGTTCTTAAGTCCGGGAGTATTTAAATTCAAATTCCGGGCGTTCGATCATCTAATCTTTCTAATACCTATAATATATTGCTCTGATCACGCGTGAATAAAGATACGAATACTTAACGTTAAATTTCACTTGCTATCTATAGCAAAAAGAAAGGGTGTAGATTTTGTTTTTGCAGATAAGTTTTAGTACTGCCGTTAACCGGAGGATTGCAAGTTCGAATCCAACCAAAGACAGTCATGTACAAAAGGGACTGGTTCACATTTAATCTCTCGTGGCCTCAAATGTCAACTCGTTGGCGTGGTGTGGAATTTGGAGAATGAGGTGCCAGTTCAGGTGTTGACCTCGTCATCTGACAGCGGTTCAAAATCTACTTGCAGTTGTCTCGGATCTTCCCCTTCGGGGTTGATCCCGAACCAATATCCCGCTGTGTTGTTGCTCCAGTGCGACGTTAATTAACTACCTACCTCTTATGAGAAGCATTTTCAGTCAAGCTAAATGTAGGTTGTGGTAGTGTTTCTGCGGCGATGTTTCCTGTTCGTATTCCAAACGTGACGTTAGTTGGTTTGTTTTCCGAAGATGATTTCAGCACTTCGCCAATAAAATTTCCAAAGAATAAATTCTGAGTTGATCTATGATAGTTAATCGGTCGATACCAATGAGATTAAACTCCTAACGTTTCCAAAATTGCGATAAACTACATGTTAACGTTGTTAATAATCTCCAATCAAGTCTGACGGAGTCAGACTAGATCAAGGAATCCGTTGACTTTTTTGTCAACTGATTCATAGGAGGGAATGTGCAGCTTCTGTAATCCGAAGACTGGAGCACCGAGAGGTAGAAGACTGTCTTGGCTCCGTGAAGTAGATGATTGCAGAGGGTATTGAAATGAAGAGCTTGAGAGAGAGAGAGAGAGAATTGTTCTTTAAGATGAAGCAAGTTGGAAGGCTGTAGGAGGATTTGGAGGTTTTCTATGAATTTTGGAAGAAGGCAGGACTGGTGTTCTGTTGCAGTTGAAGGAAATACCGGTGAAGCGTACTTCAGTGGAAGCGGATCAAAAAGATGTTCGGATCATGAATTAAAATGGATGAGTTCTAATTCTAAAGTTGAAATTTGAAGAGAAAAATAGCCGAAATTAGGTCTTACTATTGAGAGATTTTCAGTTTTCATATCATTTTGTAGGTTTTTTGTAGTTGCATCTACTAAATTTTCATAGATGGATCGGCATTATTTCCGGTGAATTTCTGCCAAATTCGGGAGCAAATAAAATGAGTGGCTTTTATTGAATTGTATTTATTGTAATCACATGTTAACGTAACCTTGACATGTACCATGCAAGAACATTTGGACCAGCATATATAAAATCTTCGCAGAACGTCTGGTTTTGTTACACTGAAAATCTCTCAAAATAACTTTTCCACCTTTCAAAATATTAACAATAAAAATGTATTACTTGTTTACAGTAGGAAAGAGGTTTTCTGTAAAACTTGACAAAAATCACTAATGTTTTGATGAATGCCGTAGAACTTGTTTCGTTACTTCTAACGTAACTTGGAATGTTATTTGAATACAATTTCTGCATGTTTTTAGAGGCTTTTCTGTCAAGTAAATGCAGGCGGCAGTAGTGCTTTCAGCGGAACGTGCTACCGTTACGCATTCCGGATGTGACGTCACTTAGTGTTTCATCGACCTTATAATGAAAGGGAACATGTTCCCGCAGCTTCATGCTGTTTCTTCCAGTTGCTCGGTTTGAAGATCTGTCACGTGGTTGTGGGTAAAAGCATGAAGCCTAAATTATTGATTGGTTAATGTGATTATCCACCGTGATCAAAAACACTTGTCTGCGCTTCCATAGCCAATCGGTTGTCTATTTGTGACTTACCCTTCAGATATCTTATGACAGCGACTCCGCCCACATGATCCGTCTATTTCATTAGAAGGTCGATGGCTTGTTCCTCAAATGTCCTCTCGTTGGTGTGGTGTGGAAGTAACGTAAACAAATTGTTTCCACAATTGGCGTCTTTAGCACGTATTCTGGTTCTATCGTTCAGTGCCGAAAGCGACAGCAACCTGCGTTGTCGGGGGGAAGCCAGCCACGGCATCGCCGATCATAATTTTGCGTATATCAGCCTTTTCCTTACAAGGTTTCACACCCTTTCTGAAATCGACTGTCCCAAGGTTGAATGTCTTCTCGTCGGAGTCATTTTTGACGTGAATATATCTTTAAAATCGGTATGGAAGTCATCGGCAGAAACTTGCGCGTCACGAAAGGTGTTGATATCTCAAAGCCCAATAACTCCAAGGGGAATCAGCCTAAGGGGATAAATGACCTACCATCGTGTAGAGGAAGGTTGGCCGCGTCGACCAGGTTGACCACTAATCCACTCCGCCTTCTGACCTTTGTACCGCGTGGTGGGTTAAATGAGTCACATTTCGGGCATACTGTGGCCTGTTTAACCGCTGTATCTTCAGTTCTAAACGACGGGTCCTGGCGAGGGCGTGCTTAAATTGAAGAGTTCTACGATTCCTTTTGACTAGTTGACAGTTTAAACCATTTGTATGAAAATTATGTGCAGCGGAAAGTGACGATTTGTCGATTTCACTATGAAGCCAAAATATCGCACTAAATTTCAATTGCGGCATAGAAAACCTTAGCAGGTTGAAAGAGCAGTTCTAGATGAACAAAATGATACCAAGAACCTATGACAAGTGCGGAGAGATCTAGAGATTACCGAAGACTCAAGAAGGAGCAGACCGAGCAGGTGGCGTACGCGGCGACGTCGCTGGACCATCTAACGAGCTGCCACCACGCTTGGAAACACCACCATCGACCTTACCTTTGTCAAGAACATCAGCATCGACACCATGCCGTTTGTCTTGTACCTTAGCTATCACACCAATCATCCATAAGGTCGCCATAGAATTCTAAGCATTGCCCACACTCTAACACCACTGTTATGTATCCACCAAAACTGACTAAATAAATAAACGTCAAATACCCGCAATCTTCATTTCACCAGCGACCCACTTACCAGGTATTCCGCCCAAAAGTATTCACGAACCAAACCTTACGGTACAGTGGAGACTGTATACTCGCTCCTTTTACAACAGCATTCTGTCTGGTTAATTTGTTTAGACTGGCACCCCTTTCATTGAACGAATCTTAAAAAACAGCGCCAAACATTGTGAAATGGGTGACAAATAATATTAGTATAAACCAAAAGTATTTTTGCTCTTTTTCCGGTGGTTTCTCTTTACAATGAAAAACTCATAGCGTGATCACTTCAAAAATGTGTGATGTTTCGATAATAATACTGTCAACGCAAAACTACTTAACCTTTTCATTTTAAGAGTATATACCCGTTTGGGGGTACGTTTAAATAATAACTTTTTTACCCCTAAAATGTTATAGCTGTTTTATAGTCGTGAAAATTCCTGCTATCCCATCTAACTGCATCTTAATGTTCTAACCCATGGGAGTAATGTCTCCAAATGAGTAATATACCCATTTGGGAACTTGATTTTTAACCATTAAACTTTTTTTCAAAAATTTCATTATTTTTGAGTCTAGCTTTAAATGCTATAAAATAATTTTTGAGAGGATTTTTCTCGAGACTGAAGAGATTAACAGAAGTGCGTTTTTATAAAGCGTTTGTGTGTGTGCTAAAGGTGAAAAGTATGTATTTATTTTTTAAGTTGGTTTGTCGCTCTGCGGTTGTTTTTTTACCACGCACGGGCTAATTAGACGTGACTTCGCCTTAAAGTAGATCCCAAGCCCCTATAAAAATTCGTGGATAGAACGAACGAGATTCAAACATAGTCTGTTTAACTAGGGGTTTAAGCGTTAACCACTTCCAGACTTTCACCTCTTCTACTCACCAAGCGGTGTAGAGCATACATATGAAGAGGTGAGGAAAGACTTGACCAGCACCAAAGGGACGAACGAGAAACCCAGACCCGGACAGGGGAAGCACCGCTTCCCCCTTAAGTGGGCACGTGTGGCATTTATTCAAATTTAGAGATGTGATAAAGACAATGTAATAAAGAACATCAAAATAGTAGAAAACAGAAGTCAGAATTTTGATATGTACAGAATGAAAGAAAAACATAGAATTATAAGTAATTTAATTTACAGAACATGAGAAATTTTGATATGTACAGAATGAAAGAAAAACACAGAATTATAAGTAATTTTTAATTTACAGAACATGAGAAATTTTGAAATGTACAGAATAAGTATACAATAATAGAAAATGTAATAGAACATTATTCTATACAATAGGTAGATTTTGTGAAGTGGAAAATGGAACGTGAAAAATGTTAATAAAGATATAAAAGATACAATGTAAGTCCAAAGGGATTAATATAAAGTCAAGAAATTTTACAATGTAGAATATCAGTATTCAAAGTAGCAAAAGTTCAAAGTTCTCTTTGCAGCGTTTTCGAAAGTTAATTAGGGGGTCGCCATGATTCAATAGGTTTACCCACTGCCCTAGCAACCTGCGAGTTGTAGGTGACGCAGATTCAATTCATCCCTGAGTGTATTTCTCTCTTCTGTGACATTAAAACCTTCCTTTTGTGTATGTCTATATACATGATGTTGTATGTTTTGTGTTTGGCGCAGTTTGGCCAAATACGACCCTTGCGGCACAAAGTCCAAAAAAAAAACTCAATTGGGCTTGTTTAATTGGCTCTAGCTTTGGCTAGTTGGGCTCTATTTGATTTAATTTACTACATTTCTGATCTTAAGCTCTCTCCTGGCCACCCTCTTACCATCCTTAACCCTCCTAGTGGTTGTCTCGATGAGGCATCTCATCATAAGAAAATTGACCAGATCTTGATGGATGAGATATCTCGCCATTATGAGAAAATGACCAGATCTTGATGGGCGAGATGTCTCGCCATTATGAGAAAATGACCAGATCTTGATGAACGAGATATCTCGCAATTATGGAAAAACTGACCAGATCTTGATCTAGTCATCAAAACAAGATCGGATCCTTATGGACGAGATAACTCGTCGAAACCACTTGGAGGGTTAAATCTTGGTAATGTGGTCCATGTTGCTGCTAATCTCCTTACGTTATAGTGGGCCACAGTAACTCAATTGGAAGAGTAACGGATTAGCAACCGGAGGCTTTCGAGTTCGCTTCCAACCAAAGACCGTCGTGTACAAAGGGGGCTAGTTCACGTTAAATCTGTTGTGACCTCAATTGTCTTCACGTTGGCATGGTGTGGAAGTTTGGAGAGTGGGGTGCCAGCTCAGGTGTGACCGCGTCATGTGATCGTGGTTCAAAATTACGTGGCGTTGTCCTCGATCTTTCCCTTCGGGTTTGAGACCTTCACCAATAACCCGTTGTGTTGCTCCAGTGTGATGTTAATTTTAATACCTATATCGGTGAGATTACCTGATGACCTTGAAGAAGTCGATTTATAGAAAGGTGGAAATCTTGGTAGTTGGAGAGGGTTGTCATACACAACATCATGTTTGGCTGTTGTAATTGGTGATTATTTGCAATAGGTGATTATTTGTTTCGATTACTCGAAATCATTGCTATCTCTTCTGGCACCAACTGATAAAATCGCGATTCGAATCAGCGCTTAGACGCCAATCGGTGGAACGCAATGTTTACGCTTAACCTGTCCACTAATTGAATTGAATTGACTCGTTAAGAATCGCGACTCAAATGTTAACCCTTCGGAACCGGACACCACGATTATGAAGGAAAAATCTTAAAGAGGTAATATGCAAATATATTTACTTTCTTAAAATAAGTTCGTTAGTTTTATGAAGTACATATATGTGGGTATCTGGATATAGAGTATCACAGCACCTGCTATTTCCTGTTATCCAGGAAGTGATCAAGCGTCGGGATGACGAGTTAGACTGGTGTCCGAATCAGATCTGAGAGATGTATAGAACCCTAAAGAAGGTGGCATGCAGCATGACGATGAACATGTCATGGATGATCCCCTGTAAATAGTGAAAGGTATCCCTATTCATTGTAATTAAACATTTAATAGTAAAGGTCTCATCCCTTTACCAACAAAGTTCTACTTATATTATGCACAAACTGTTACATAGACATTTGAGGCATTCCTTCTGAATCATAACTCACGAATAATCACGTAACCAGAGATAAACTGGCCATAGGACTCAGCCAATTTATCTCTGAAGTATTGATTAAAAGAATCCTATGAAAGCTTCTATTGATCAGGGTCTATACATGTGAATTCCTCACAGGGTTAAGGATTTGAAGAATCAAACTGAAGTCGAAAATTACAACTGCGCCCAATGCAAGATTGTATAATTAAACAACAAATATCAGCGTAACTCTAAGTCAGACGCACAAAAATAATTTACGTGCACTAAATGTTTGATAATTCTTGAAAAATAGACTTGATTCATCTTAATTTTTTTTAATAAATAATATTTTAAAAACTGAAAATTGCGAAGAGATTTGAAGATTTCTACCAATGAAATTTTGCAGAAAAATCTGATAGTTAAAAACAATACAGGCAATGAAAATACGACGAATATTTAAAGGAGTTGAGCATAAATTACACACATTACATGTGGGCGTTCTCTTCTAAGAAAAGATGACGACTTAGGCGATTATATCCAATGCGAAGGCGCGTACAGATTGCAGTTTCAACAACAAATTTTGAGTAATACTAGGTTCATCACAAGCACTTCAAGTAAATTTGTTGCATCTCTGATTTCTAATAATTTATAAAAACATAAGCACTTTGGTATTCAATTCCTTAATAATTCAACGCGAAATATTAATTAAAGTAATTGTGCTGATTCTAAATCAATCTATTCAAAATACATTATACAAGTTGCGTTAGATATTTTTTTTTGCCTCATTGAGGACACATTTCGAGTTTAGCAGTCCGCTTGTCTGTATTTTTCTAGGTTAATTAATTGGGCCTGTTCTCGGAATCACTTAGAATGGGAGCTTTCTCTTGACAGACTTGGAATTGCACCAAATCAGCCCTTTACTTATAGAAAACTGAAGATTAATTGACTTAATCATTCAGCCCCACAAGGATGTTCGTATTAATTATTTTGTATCACAATAATTAACTGATGTTATAATTATTGTCGATCCTGCGGTTCAGGTGAAAAGAGTAATTAATGTATTAGCTGCGATTCTTCCATTTCACGGATCATTGAGTAAAATCTAGTCTTATTAATTTGGGAGCGCTTTGTGATTTACTTATTTTTTACTGCGTGCTGCGTTTGCTGTGGTGGTGATTTTCTTTCCCTTCAGGATGAGATGAATTTGCATCTAAATTAATAGTATCCGTTTTCACATTATTTTACTTCCGAAGTTTATATTTCTGTTATTGAAATTGTGGTGGGTTGCAAAAACCGCCAAATCTGATCCGGTGCGAAAAAAATTGGGCAATGTTCATTTATGGTTCCAATTATGGCTTACTACATGAATTTTTCCTCCCAAATTTTCCAATTATGTATTTTGGAGAACATAATTATATGTAATTAAATTTCTCGCTATTTCTACCCTTTGAATAATTATGTACCATTAAATTTTCTTTCAAAATTCCATTACTTTCATTTTTCTCCTTGCTCCCTTTTTCATATGAAACGCTCTGGTAATCATGCCTAGCATTTATGAGGCTAAAATTCGTTTTTTAGGAAACTAGAGCATTTGTCTGAGGATACTTTGGGTTCGAAATGCATAATTTGAGTGTGCTTCTAGTTTGTATTTTTAAAACTGAAATCTAAAGAGTAAAAACATGGCGGTGATCCATCATTGTGTATTTGAAAAACTTTTTCTCGTGTACTTTGCAAAAAAGGTACATTTCGTGAATTATTACAATACACTTTTCATCCTCTGTAATCTACACAAATTACTTCGATAAATACAAGCCTCTTTAAAAGGTGTAAATTGAGTCAAATGGAAGTACTTTGTTTTGTACTAAACACTATATATATGATGTGGTATAAAATTATAGATATTAAGAAGTATATATTATTAAGTGTAGTGTGTGTGTATACAAAACGTAAGTTCAAATTATAACTTTTAGTAACTAATTTTTTACTTGATAGCCAATGACAAATTATATGTTCTCGTTAGGTAGGTATTTTAATTAACGTTGGCACTGGAGCAACATAACGGGCTATTAGCGACGGTCCAGGATCAATCCCCTAAAGGAAAGATCCGGGGACAACACCACGTAATTTTGAACCACGGTCAGATGACGAGATAACACCTGAGCCGGCACCCCACTCTCCAAACTTCCACACCACGCCAACGTGAGGACATTTGAGGCCACGACAGATTCAAAGTGCACCAGCGCCCTTTGTACTCAACAGTCTTTTGTTGGATTCGAACTCGCAACCTTCCTGTTTCTAATCCATTAATCTTCCAACCACGGCTCGAGTGGGGTGCCAGCTCAGGTGTTGCCTCGTCATCTGACCGTGGTTCAAAATTACGTGGTGTTGTCCTCGGATCTTTCCCTTTGGGATTGATCCCGGACCGTCACCAATAGCCCATTGTGTTGCTCCAGTGTGACGTTAATTGAAATACCCCCCCAACCACGGCTCCAATTTTTTTTCTCATTCATTTTTTCTAGCACAAGATTCTGATATTGAAATAATGAATTCGAGTTCACGACAGTTTAAAATTTCCTTGAGGTAATCAACGCATTCGTATTGTTAATGTAGATTTTTTTCTAGCATTAGCATTGTTGTAGACGTATGAGCTTTTAAATATATTGCTTTTCGTAATGAGAAATGAGTCGAGCATATACATCATATTTTTTCTTTATCGCAGCACTCAACAAAAGTTTTAATTTCATGGTGACACAGAACGTATAAAACGAATTTTTAGAGAAAACTTTCTAATCTCTAAAAGGTTCTGCATCGTAATTTTCATAGAACAAAAGGTACAAACAACATTCTAAAGAAAAGTAGCACGCAAGCTAGTCAGACGTAATTAGTCTCTTGCATTACAAAGGAATATGATAGTGAAACACTGAAAAATTTCAATTCGGGTAGCGACGAATGTGTCGAGTAAACACAACACCAGTTTTTATAAATTACGATGAAAAGAACTTTTTTAAAACAACTAGCATTAATTGCTGTTAGGCTTAAGAATTCGTATTCAGGAGTTTATAGCAAGGACGAACCTGTCGAATGTGTCCCGTACCTCGCTTTGAATTCTTTTGCGTCCTATGAAGGAAGAGTAGCGGTTTAGCAACAGGAGAGTTGAGAATTTGAAACTCGATCTAACCAAGGACCGTCGTGTACGTGGGGGGCTGGTGCACGTTAAATCTCATGGCCTCAAATATTCTCACGTTGGCGTAGTGTGAAACTTTGGAGAGTGGGGTGCCAGTTTAGATGTGACCTCGTCATCTGACCGTGGTACAAAATTACGGGATGTTCTCTGTTCTTTCACTTCGGGATTGATCCCTGAGCTTCGCCAATAGCCCATCGTATTGAGCCAGTGCGACGTTAATTCAACTACCTTCCTTCCTTTGAAGGAAGGAAATGCTCATTTTATTATTGATATGCGCTTCCAAGTCTTATATAGAAATATTGAGCCAGTGCGACGTTAATTCAACTACCTTCCTTCCTTTGAAGGAAGGAAATGCTCATTTTATTATTGATATGCGCTTCCAAGTCTTATATAGAAATATTTGATTCGGTAGAATAAGTTTTGGTCGACTCAGTCTCAATCAGTTGCAAACTAAGGTTTAAAAACCGTGAAATATAGTAAAAATCATTTTTGGAGATCGGTGATAATTACCTTTACCGAAGCGTGATTACCAGTTTCCTCCATTGTGATAATTATTATTTTAGCTTTATTTGCTAAATGCTATAAATCCAGATATTTACACAATAGTGGAAAATGCAGCCAGAAATTCAGCAATTTTTACCGTGAGGTGTAAGGTTAAATAAACATCAGTTAGAAATTGCTACATCCACAAAAGTGATTTTTTTTTCATAATTTATGAGAAAAAGATTTCTGTATTTCGAGGTTAAATTGTTTTTTAATTTTCTTTTATGGTATATACGTATACTTCCGGGCCGACCGTCAAGGTGCTGGCTTCTAGATCGAAAGGTTCCTGGTTCAAATGCAGGGTAATTCATGAATGTTTGTCCGTCTGGATTGAATTTATGGCCTCTAAACGGGTTTTGCCTAGAA
This sequence comes from Meta bourneti, assembly GCA_933210815.1. Lineage (NCBI taxonomy): Eukaryota > Metazoa > Arthropoda > Arachnida > Araneae > Tetragnathidae > Meta > Meta bourneti. The sequence continues at coordinate 85,913,678 of OW119923.1, read as the reverse complement.
TGTGTGGGATGTGTATGAGTTTTAGCGTCAACCCACCCCCGTGGTGCACCGAGTAACGCCAAGTGGTTTACAAATCCGCCCTTGTAGCGCCATAGTGAGTAATGTTCAATTGTCCGGGTATTAAAAAAACATACTTCCGAGAGGAAAGTCGGTCTCGGCTGCTTGTCACCATGCAAGCATTGTCATGTTTGGTGTGTCACAGTGCAGAAAACGAAATAACAGAGAATTTTCTTCATTGAAAGTCGTAGTACGGAACTAGTACCTGAACTATGTCCGAAAATCGCACATAATCGGTGTCCTATCAAAGAAAAAGGTAGATCTAAAAACCAGTATTGAAAATATGCCTCGGCAATTTACCACTATCGCAACTGTCAGTAAATTTTAAACCCTAGCTGCAACATATGGAGCAACCCTGAAAAGGATCAAAATGTACGGCGAATCCCTATTTCATCCTTTAAAATTAGGGTCGTGGTAGCCACATTTGGAAGAGCAACGGATTGTCGACCGAAGGGTTGAGAGTTCGAAACTAGGTTCACCCAAGCGTGTACATGGAGGCTGGTGCACGTTAGATCTGGCGTGGCTTCAAATGCCCTCACGTTGGCGTGGGGTGGAAGTTTGGAGCGTGGTGTGCCAGCTCAGGTGTGACCTCTTCATCCAAACATGGTTCGAAATGACGGGGCGCTGTCTTCGATCTTTCCCTTCGGGATGGATCCCGGACCGTCGCCCATAGCCCTTTGTGTTGCTCCAGTGCGACGTTAATTAACTACCTACTTACCTGTACTTTGAATGTCAACACACAAAATCAAACCATATAACTAAACCAAAATCAAGTAATAAACCTATCTGGCTAAACGCTATCATTAAAAATTATTTATCTAGATATAAAATTAAGGCTTGTGTGTTGGCTGCAAAGGAGATAGTTGGAAGGCTTCCTCCACCTTGAATTCATATGTAAATAATTTAACTCTTTCTATCTAAATTTGCTTTTTAATGTAGTTAAAATATTTAACATTGTACACTTCAACATACTTTGAATGGTTAAATTATATTTCATCTACATTGTTACATTTATTAATAAATAGTTCTATATAAACTAATTTATTATACAATTACTCTCAGGCAATGTTTGCCTGATTTATTCACCAACATTTGTTGGATTTTTTTGTATTAAAAAATGTATCATTTTATGTAAAATTTAAAGATAATAAATGGTTCCCCCTCCTACCATTAAATGCTTTAAACCTCACGGCGAGTAGGTAGGAGGTGGGTCTACTACTACTACTACCTACTTACCTACCTTTAAAATCAAGTTACAAATTTCTGGTATGAAAGGAAAAAGTTATGTTAATGGTATAGAACCCAAAGAGGTCCAAACTTCAGAATTGATCTATATAAATTGAACGTCGGTTTGTAAGTTGTAAATTTATATTCCCTTTAGACCTAAGAAAACGAATTTTTTTATGACTTTTCAGTTTACGAAGTGTTGGAATTTTTCAGAAGCAATAAGGGTTAGACGGAACCAATCATGGACACCACTCAACCCCTTTACTACCGAAAACATCCCTTCATTTTATTGATTTGAAGAGCAGGCATATTCCCACTAAAGCTAAAGCCTGCACCAACTCTCAAATCCTTTTAGCGTTCAGCGTTTGTTGACTGTGTTGCACTTTCTTGAGCAAGAAGATATGTGGGAGTGCCTTCCGTGACTTCAAGGTCAACAAAAAGAATTATGTTGACCCTCGTGGTGGTTGTCTCGTCGAGGTATCTCGTCATTAGTAAAACTGACCGGATCTTGATGGACGAGTTATCTCGTCATTAAAAGAAAACTTGCTCTTGATATCGTCATCATAAGAAAGTGAACCGATCTTATAAAATAATCGGCAATATCTTTATCACGAGATATCACTTGTGGAGGGTTAATGATATGTAACCGAAATTGTGCCAAGTTTCATGGCTGATAAATGTCAAAACATTTGCTACTATTATGATGCATGTGAAATCAAATATTTGTAAGTTACAAAACCATATTCGCAATTGAGAAAACTAAGTTTCCCACATCGCATTTTGGGCTTACGAAACCTTGATATATCTTCAAGGGTTTACCAGAACCGTTGGAGTTAGGATGAACACAAACATGCATGGAAGACACCACTCATCCCCTCTCGTGCCGAGGACACCCCCTCATTTTATTCATTTAAAGAGCGGGCAAATTCCCACCAAAGCTAAAGCCTGCACCAATTATCTCAAACCCTTTTAGCGTTGAGCGTGTTTGTTGACTTTGTTGCACTTTCTTGCGCAACTCTCAGAAGATATATGGGAGTGCCTTCTGTCACTGCGGGACCAAACAAACTGAGGAGTTGAAATTAAGTTAGGACAATGGGAACGGAGGAAGCAGTTTATAAATAGGAACGTCTCAAGGGTTGGTAAATAACTGTCACACTCGAGCCGTCGGAGTAAATCACTCGAAATTTATTTCACAAAGCAGTCGTAACTCTCCGGCAGAAATATTAGTTCTGGGCCTGAAGTTTTGGGCAAGAAGCATGCGCTTTTAAGTGAGGACGTCTTCATTGTTTGCGTCAACACCCGAATTCTGAAATTGTGACAATCTCCAGATGAGGAGTGTCAGACCTTAAAACGTTTTTCTATCTTTTATTCAAAGGGATCCTGCAGCAAATATACTTAGTTGAGAGTTTGAGGCTCATCTATTATTTACCGATCTTATGCAGGCAGATATTCACGATCTCTGTGTGTTTTCTTTTACAACGTCACCTCCATTCTTGAATTGTTCAATCACTTTCGGCATATGAGAATATCTGTTCTTAATGACACATTCTTCTATAAGTGTGATCACAAAAATCATTACGAACTCGCTTGTTGATATCATGCACGAATATAACGCGATTTCTCAATCCAGCACAGGGACCACGGTAAGTGGAGTGCCAGCTCAGGTGTTTACCGTGGTTCAAAATTATAAAGGTGTCCTCGGATCTTTCTCTCCGAGTTTATTCCGGACCGTTGTCAATAGTCGTACTGCTCCAGTGCGACGTTAATTAATTACCTACCTACCTCAATCAAGAACAGATAATAAAACGCCATTCAATATTGGTTCTTCTATAGTAGCAAAATGAGTTTACTTGCTTCTATCTGTATCAAGGATATTCAACAGTGACGCTATTAAAAGCAATTGTCAATCTTGTAATCGCGAAAGAGCAACTAAGTAATGTTTTGTAATATATGAATGGCTTGAAAAATTTCTAAAAATGAAAAGTTTAAAAAGGTATTGTGAATAAGATCAAATTTATAATTGGCATCTGAAAAACAAAAAGAACTGTTTATGTTGTTTTTATAAACAAACTTGGAAATGATTTTCGAAAGCTTGCGTGTGTTTCATGTTTTAAACACAACGTAAATAACAAAATATTATTGCAGTTGAATAACATGAATCTTCACTTAGAATACATAACATTATGAAATTTATATTTTATTTTTTTAAGTCCAAAAAATTGTCTTGTAATACAAGAGTTTCTTTTGCACAAACGGATATTTTCTTCGCAGAAATATTTACTTTAAGATTTCTGTTTGTGCTTTTGAATACGCTGTTCCATTGAACTAGATACATTGTAATGTCTCGCTCAGTAAAGAAAATGAAACATATCCAGCTACTCGAAGCTTCCCTCAAAGCGTTATTCGATAATCTTAATGCCAATGCGAGCGAGCAAAAATATAAAAAAAGTGACGAATCAGTAACTACTGCTTTTCATCATTACAAGAACTGACTTCAAGATAAGAGGATGTACATACAGAAACCACATTTGAGAGAGCTTCACGTGTATGGCAAAGCTGTTCCATTCAACGAGTGCGGAATAAATCTGAAAAGGACATTAAGCACCAAGAATTAACCGCAAAAATTACGCAAAACAGGCCCGCTTCTCCACTTTTTGAGATTTTATGAGCCTATTCGCTAGGCAGTGGGAGTTTATGACCATAATTTCCCTCGTCAGAATGGCAACACGGAATCTTAAGCAGACCAATCACCTCACTGTTTCTATTTGAGATACAAAGCGAGCCACCTGGTGGGACTGTTCCGAGCAAGACAGTGGCAGTTACAGTTTTAGGAAGAGTATTAAGAAGGAAAAGTTCTAAATTAATGTCCCGGCCACCCACGATGGTGGTAAAAGTGCTGAGATGTGTTGAAAAGTGTTCCATCCAGCTAGCATAAACATCGGAAGAAGAAAGAGAAAAAATGTTCTTTATCTTGCGCAGAATCACTGGTTTGAGAGGAAAACACATTCTTCAAGTCATGAGTCGGTACTGTCCAAAAGGCGGTTGGGACTAATGTAAATTCTTATTGATGTTTATAGGAATCAAAGCATTTGTTGGGTAAACTCAATTTAAGAATTAAAATTTTTGACACCCAGAAGAGATGATATTGATGCCATTAATGTAAGCATAAAATACGTATGGTGAAAAAAATCCAATGTTATTAATTTTTTTGCGGTTGAAATAATATATGAGGAAGAATATGATTCCGTCGTTAATAACGGAAAATACATGTTTCAAATCATGAGTTGGTATTGTCCCTAAACGCTTTTAGAAATAAGTACTTTTTGGCTTTAATCATCTATTGGTTTGGTTGAATGAAAATTCGACTTTATGAAATGACTGAAAATCTACTTATAGGAATTATATCACTGATGCCATTAGATCAAGAACAAAACAATTTTTACTTTTATTAACCACCAATTTATTCATGAATCTTTCTCATAAATTAAATAGAAACTCTATAAAGTACAAAATAATTCTTTAAATTTTAGTTAAATTTTAGGAACACAGAACGCGTTGACTACAACCTCCATGCAAGTTTTGGTCACTAATTTTTGCTAATGATTTAAATAACGTATGAACTAATTGAAATCGCGTATCATTAATTTATACTTTTTAAAAAGATCTAGAAAAAATTTAAAATACTGGAAAATATTTCGCAAAATTTATCCATGTACCTAGAAGGTGTATTATGTAGTATAAAGCGGTGAAAATGGGCATTTAGGAGTGGTAAAAGTATAATAGTAGTGTTAATAAGAAAACTGTTCATTCAAATATGCTAATGGGACTAGTATTAACATTAATTTTCTGTTTCAGATCTTGAAGTACCAGTATTTTATTTTCATATTCAATAAGTAAAGATTGAGAAGTTTCTTACATTTCTCAGTCCTTATTTATTAGATGCGAATGTATTTTTCTTTTGGAAAATTTAGTCAAGTGTCGCTGACAAACTTATTACATACATGTTTGTTGTCTGTCATTAATTTGACAATAAAGGGATTTAAATGCCTCCTTTTTTGTTGTTTACGTTTCACAAATGTCTGTTAAACAAATTAAAGTACTTAAATAATATGCACGAAATTCTGAAACAAACTACTCCCCCAAAAAAATAACAGACTACGTACCAAATGGCAAGCAAAAGGGTAGATAGGAAGTTATAGTCGCACTGGAGCAACACAACGGGCTATTAGCTTCGGGATCAATCCCGAAGGGAAAGATCCAATACAACGCCTCGTAATTTTGAACCACGGTCGGATGACGAGAACAACACTTGAGCTGGCACCCCACTCTCCATACTTCCACACCACACCACCGTAATGACATTTGAGGCCACGACAGATTTAACATGCACCAGTCCCCACTCACACGACGGGCTTTGTTTGGATCGAGTGTCGAACTCGCAACCCTCCGGTTGCTATACCGCTACTCTTCCAACAGGGCTAACGTGGCCCAGGTATTCAACAATGAAAATTAAATAATTACAATTTCAAAGCTTTGTCACATAAAAGCCAATAAAAATATTAAAAATTTCAATATCAAAATCTTTACAATAAAACTTCAAAAGCCCAGCATTCAATCCGAATTTCAAACACGTAAGTCGCAAAAAGAGTAAATTCAAAACCAAGAACCCCAACCTTAAACGCTTTCCACACAAAAGCCGACCTTCGAGTTCTCTTCCAGAGTATAATCGAGGTTAAATTCCTCCACTTTCCCAAAATATAACTTCTAAGCATTGCCGAGCGAGAAGAAAATCGTTTCCGATGCCATTTATTTTAACCACATAAAAGGATAACGACCGATGGCCACAAGAAAAAACTCCCACGGGTCACCCTGGTGGCGTTACCAACAACTGTAACACAAAGCTTTCGGTTTAAAGGTCGGTAAATTTACGTCCCAGCGTGATAAAAGGACGCGCCATACGTCAGGTAGGAGTAGTAAATGATCTGGGTAACATTAATATGAGGATGCAGGTGTAGGAAGGTGTACCTGGACACCACCCCTAACTAATTTGTTACTCTAAAGCCTTGTTAAATGTGGCATCGGCCTCGCCTACCGCTTTCGATGAGTGGAGGAATTGGAAAAGTGTGAGGGTCAACGTAGGCGAAAATAGAGCGATTTAGTTTAGGTAGGTAGTTGAATTAACATCGAGCTGGAGCAACAGAACGGGATGATGCTGACGGTCTGGGATCGATACAGAAGGTGAGATCCGAGGATAACACCGTTGCGTGGAAGTTTGGAGAGTGGGGTGCAGCTCGGGTATTTTCATCTGACCGTGATTCAAAATTACGAGGTGTTGTCTTTGGATCTTTGCCTTAGGGATTGATCCCGGACAGTCGCCAATAGCCCGGTGTGTTGCCTCCGGTGCGAAGTTAATTAAATGCCTGTCCAACTTGGCTACGGATTCTTGGACGGAGTTGACAGCATCGATGAAAGCGAAGTGTCCTCCAATAGAGGTTGAAAATAGAAAAGAAGCGATTGCTTGTATACTTATAAAAACTAGCTTACGTTCCCTTCATTGATTGTAGTGAAAACGCTTCATGAGAAATAAAACTTGCCAATAACTTTAAGTCATTTTTGTAAAAAGTAAATAAATTTAAGTTCAGAAAACCGAGACACGTTTAATATGTTGTGTAAGGAACTCAATCTCGTTTCGGGATTTAAATTTCGCCAGTATCGTCAATTAAATGGCAATTGGGATCCACTAGTTATAGTTAATTGTAGTTTTAACCCTCGGTCTTGAGATTTCTGAAAAGTATATGGGGCCGTCGTGGCCCACTGCGTTAGCAACCTGAGAGTTGTTGGCGACGCAGGCTCGATACCTCATTGAGTGTATTTCTCTCTTCTGTGTTGGTAAATTCTTCCTTGAGTGTGTATGTTCATTACTGGAGGGGCCGCGATAGCTCGGTTGGTAGAGTAGCGAATTACCAATCGCAGGGTTGCAACTATTAAAGATCGATCCAACCAAAGACCGTCGTGTACACGGGGGCACGTTAAATCTGTCGTGACCTCAAATGCCCTACAGTTGGCGTGGTGTGGAAGTTTGGAGAGTGGCTGGACAGTTGTTGATCTCGTCATCAGACCATGATTCTAAATTACGAGGTGTTGTCCTGGGATCTTTCCTTCGGAACTGATCCCGAACCGCCGCCAATACCCTGCTGTGTTCCAGTGTGACGTTATTTCAACTACTTACCTACCATTACTTGAGGTTGTCCGTTTTGTGTTTCGTGCAGCATAGCCAAACATGGCCCTTGCGCCTTAAAACCCAACCAAACCAACCGAAACGTCTATTGCTTGTACCCTATGTGACGCACTTAATGACTAAATAGCCGCAGAGATTGATCTCAAGAATACTAGGAAAGATTTTGTGGGTTAAGAAGTCTGAAGAGAAGAATGCTGGTTGCATGGCTGAATAATGTGACGCCCCTAACATGTGACTTTCTTGGCAGTGTTATTACAAAAATTTACAAATTTGAAAGATACCCATAGAATAGAAGTTCTTCAGACCGTGAACGAAAAACATTATTCAAAGAAAGTTTTCACGAAGTTTTATAAAAATGCTATGGAATTTTTGTGTTTTTAAAGCGAGGCGGATGCATAAAAATGTTTCGAGAAAAACGCACTTTTAAGCTCGAATTATATTTTTATCACTTAATGTCTAGCTTTACTTCTATCATAAATGCGAAACTTATTTTATATAAGGCCAAACTTAATCTATCCAACGAAAAAAAGTGCCATGTTGGAATAAATTTGAGCATTTCGACGTTATGGTCGGGCTGCGGTAGCCCAGTCAGAAGAGTAACGGACTTGCGACCGCAGAGTTGCGAGTTCGAAACTCGGTCCAACCAGACTGGTTTGCACACGGGGTTGGTCCACGTCAAATCTGTCGTGGTCTCCAATACCCTCACGTTGGCGTGTTGCGGATGATTGGAGTGTGGGGTGCCAGATCAGGTGTTGATCTCGTCATCTGGCCACGGTTCAAAATTATGTAGTGTTGTCCGCGGATCTTTCCCTTCGGTATTGATCCCGGACCGTCGCCAATAGCCCATTGTGTTGCTTCAGTGCGACGCTAGTTAACTACCTAGTTTCCGATGCTATGCGCTTAACACTAGATTTACCACACCAGTCCAAAATGACTGGTTTTACAATTTTATTTTAAAATTCTTACTTCACCTTAATTTTTTGTAACGATTATCATGACATTTGTAGCGATAATTAAATGAATATTATTAGGCGGTTAGTTTTATATTTTTATTCAAAATCAAAAAGTTTTTGAATATCATCGGTACTTATACCAAACCAGTCAAAATGACTGGTGCATTTTTCTATGTGATGGAATGAGTTTTGCACAGTTATAATAAATTATAAATACTGCGTAATTGTAGCACGATAAAAAAATGCCATGCGGGTGATAATTACAGAATTCGTGATAAATTTTCAGTCGTTGATTGAATTTTGAGGGGTGTTGGCTGTGGACCTTTGTTTAGAAAACTGGAAAGAAACATTTCTTTGGATATTGAAATATTGTATATTCTTTGGTAAGAAAACTAAATACAGAGAGAAATATTATCCTATTATTAGTTTCAAATTATTTTTATAATTATCGCTAGGCCCCAAAAATGACAACACGAAAGAAATATTCCGAGTTTTTGGAAAATATCACCGACATACCTATGGAATGTTCGGATGTTGAAAATGATTAGAGCTTTATGATAGCGAAGGCGAATTATTTGATAACCAAAATGATCCACACGGCAGGAACAATAAACGTGTTGATATCGAGAGTAGTGATAGCGATATTTCTGATAAGAGCAATGAAGATGATTCAAGCGACAGTGAATACGAAAACATTTCAAACATACGTAAACGAAGATGTTTACCATTGCCGTCCAGTTCCAGTGACGAAGATGAAAGTGAAACAGAAATTTCTGCAGACGGAACTATTTGGAGAAAAATAAAAGAAGGGGGCGTTGTGATTATCAGTTCACAGAATTACAAGGATACTCCCGGGCCTACAGCATATGCAAAAAGAAATATTATGAAGGAGGAAATAAGTAGCGCATTTTTATTAGTAATTGACCATTTTATTTTAGAACATATAAAAACTTGTACAGAGTTAGAAGTACTTGTACGAATGTTTTATTTTTATTTATGTTTCAATTAACTAATGAATGAATTTATAATTAATTTAATATATTACAATTAATCTAATTGAAGTAATTTATCATTTATAAAAATATATAAAGACTGGAAACCCCACCAACCATTTTTCTAAGACCAGTCATTTTGACTGGTGTCGGTAGAAAAAGCATAGTCACATTGTCGGTATATCTAGTGTTAAATACTGATTTGAAATGGGAACTAATACTCTGTATTTCTGTAAGGAATTTTTGATGAGTAAACAGACAACATGGACAATTCTTTTTTCATTGTTTCTGTTCAATGCAATCCCTTTCTTAAAGATATTTTTACCAATATTACAAACCAATATGACGTTTTGCTAAATTTCTTACATTTAGACGAAAACTGATATATTGGATCAAATTAAATAAGTCTTCTAAATGATAAAAAATAATTGGTGTACCAATTTAATGCTTATTATTTCTATTTAACTCTTATAACTTTCAATTTCTTTGAACGTGCCTTATACGGTGAAAAAAAATTAAGATATAATACTTTCCCAAAGTTCGTGCTTTCATCAATGACAAAATTTCTTAAGTCATGTTTTTATGTTTTGTATTCCTTCTGTTTTTATAAGGAGATTTAAGCTGTGTGAATACTAAGTTCTTTATTTCTGTGAAATGGATTAGTCTTATATCTCAAAGTACATTAAAACTTTTGTTGCGTGATATTTCTATCCTACAATACAAAAATAAATCGTGAAATTTAGTATTCTAACTATACTTCAACCTACGCATGCGAACACTTATTCCAACAAGAGGACACTTATATCGAGTAAAATGACTGTTATGCTTTGAAGAAAAACAAAGCTGTAGAATTCCAACAAGCTCTCCATATTTCAAGGGCCACTTAGAACAGGGAAATGACGTTCTGCCAATCGGAAAAATAACGTTTAATCATTCTCCTGAAATAGATTTTCGATTGAGTTCCACCCATAATCTGCTAGAAGTTTGAGGTTATGCATAAAAACACTCGTTTTTTAATTTCGGGGTGAACTTTTTACATTGAATAAGTGAATCATTATTTATAATTAAACAGCATCTTTTGCATTTTCGTTCATTTTATCATACAAGATTTTTGACTATTGAAGTTTTAGTTCAGTTTACCATACAACATAAAAAACAAATACCATTTGATAATATGGTTTTCGTAGGACAAAATCATCCAACTTAATGTTATATTGATGCAGTCTTCCTTGAGTTTATACTATGATTCCCTCTGTGATGTTTTTTGTGTTAAATAAGAATTTCGTCATCCTTTTACAGTCACGGTCTCTCTTTGCTGCATATCACGCTACCAACCTTAATTTCGTTATTAATTACTTAGCTGCACTTATTTTCAAAGCTGTAAAGAAATTAATAATTTATTTAGCTAATATAACCAATGTATTTCTTTAAGTATCTAGATTAAGTATCAATTTTCTTTAAGTATCTAGATTTCTATAACAAATTTACTCAACTTTTAGCCTTTAAAGGGTACTCTGCCAAGAAATATTTCTTTCAATTTTTTGGACGAAGAATTATCACCTTTCAGGTGAAGACTTAGCACCTCGTGATTGTATTTTGCACGTAACAAAAATTTTGTCTTAGACCTTTTATGAGGTAGTCGGACCCATAATTTCTCACAGCACATCTACAGCACCAGTGGTGCAGTTAAAGGGATGTCTGATGGGCTTCAGATTTAGTTTCAAATGAAATAATGTTGCATACTTTTGGATCGAATTCTTGCTGTGGGGTCATCTTGATAGCATTGATCCCATCATGCGTATTTTAAAACATTGGTTAGACTCAGGAACACGATACCATCGCCAATAGGCAATAGTTATGTCGCCAAATGGTGATAATTTTGAAATATGGTAACCCGTCATAGTTTGATACATGCACTTCTACTTGCGCGCTAGTGGAAGACATCCAATATGGCGGCCAAACCAAATAGCCGTTTGGCGACGAAAAATTTAATCATCAATTTGGCGAGGGACCGGACCATGTTCTTAAGTTTTACCAAAACAACTCAATAACTCGAGAAAAGGGCCTAATTAATCCCTAGACCAAAGACCATTTTGTGAAGTCAACATTTTTTTCAAGAAACGTCACGAGATTAAATGCCACCCCTTTAGACATAGGCGCCCGGGGCTGCCTGTCACTCCCACTTTAGTTCCGATTTTGTATTTTTATCCTAACTAAGACATAATATCATAAACCACCTAAATGTTATTTCGGTTATAGCGTTTGTCGGCCACCAAATATAGGATCTGGATTCGCTTCTCGGTTTGTAAGTGCATGGATGTTTGTAATTGTCCCTGTTAATAGCGATGGTTACCTCCATACCTTAGTGCTTTTTCACTTTCACAAGTAGCTGCCAGTTCGCCCCTTGTTGTGCCGAAGAGGTCATTGGTCGAACTTTAGAAATAAAAAAATAACTATTATTGTTATCTATATGTTATATCTGTACCCTGGTAGAAAAAGGGCCAATGTCCATTTTGCAAGGTTTTGGTAATATTGTCGCGTTGAAATATAATATGTAACGTAACACAATAATATTGTCACTTGGCAATAATTGAAAATTCGAAAGAAGAAAATTTAAAGATTTATTTTGAGAAAAGAGAAACACGGCAAGAAATAGTGGAATTCATAAATAAATAATAACCAACATTTAATAATAAACATCATTTGATGTTTTATGATTGGTTGCACGAAGCTTCTTAAAAGTTCTATGTGATGCCATTACCAAAAATACAAAATAAAATATTTAAATTTAAATGAAAAAATGGGGGAAAATGTCGTCTGCCATCAAAGTCTAATACCATTTTTGAATCTATAACTGTTTTCTTTTAACTATTTATCGTCTGCACAGTTCAGCATTATGCGATAAAAATAAAGCAAGAAATCATCAAATCCAAAGCAATGTTATGAGAAACTTAAAAACACTTCCAATTATCTGATATTTGTCACTATGCATAGATTGAGAACCACGATAACGCTGAAAGCTGAAAAGGCTATATTTTGTTTCTTGAAACGAAATTTTCTTCCTCTATTTTCCATAATTCATATAGATGCCTCTGTAAAACATACAGAGTACTCTGCTTTCCCGCCTCTTCGAGAAGGAAGAGTTTCTTTATCTCCCTAAAAGGTTAAAAAGCTGAATATGTTCTCCGTTTCTTCATTTATAAGCAAGGAGGCGTTCTGCAGATGCGTTTTAAATAGTGCTGAACCTTTTTGCAAGCGGGAGGAAAAAATACAAACGAATTCATGTATTCATGTTTTCGAAAGTACAGAAGAAAAAACTCGTGCTTCGGTTTGAAAATGGTGTTTTAATGGAGTTTTGATCTCCGAAATCTTTTTATTGAAATTATTCTGTTTTTTTTTTCTTTTATTTTTTCCAACATTTCATTTAAACTCTCGGGTTTTTGAGTTGCGGTTTAAAAAATTATGCATATCTGAAACAAAAAAGAATGATAAATTGTTAAGCACCGAGTTTTTTTCGTAGTTAAGTGAATATCAAAAGTGGAAAAATCAAAACTACTTTTTGAACTCCTGAATATAGTATATGTCTAAAAAGAGGTTTACGGTTACGTGATGCCAGTAAAGGAAATAAACTAATAACCTGCAAGTACGCCAAATTTAATTTTTTAACTTCTCCATTATTTTAAAATTATTTTACTTAATCTCTAAGCCTTTTGAAGTATAGTATATATCCACGAAGCCCTTTCGGTATACTATAAATTTAAAAACAGAAATTATATCAACACCCTATGCGAATACAATACATAATTAAAGCAATTGAAAACAAATCTTGCATTTCTTTATAAATATCGTATTTGCATATTATAGTATATCTCTAGACAATACAAAAGTAACAATGCTAATCACATCTATTTATGTGTAGAAAAAGCACATCAGGATGTTTATTCCTTTTTATACTATTCTATATTTACTCTGTACTGGTTTATAACTAAATTATATTTTTCAACTGTGATTCTTATTCATGTTTAAATACTTTATTTAATTCCATACTGTTTGTAAAGCCTTTGAGAATGTCTAGAAAGATCCAAGATGAACTTTTTTCAGTTTTTGTCGACTCTTTAAATTTAAAAACAGACTGTTTAAAAAAGCGTTCATTGCACAGCTTTCAGCAATAAGCAAGTCTAAGTTGTTTGTTATTTAAAAACAATTAAATTTATTGTATCTCTAGACGGAACGTGAATAACATTGCATACATTCTTTATATATTATTCAGAAAAACATCCCGAGGTACTTATTTTAAATTTATCCGAAGAGAATTAAGTACTTCTCAATTGCTTCTTTGTTTTAAGTGATTCATCCTTTTATTAGAAGAATAAATTGCATACATGCATTGGTTTATTTAATTTAATTAGTTCAGTACTTTTTTAGCGAACACGTCGATTTATAACGAAAATGTTTGCTATATTATAATTATTTAATGTATCCTTTTCCTTGGGATTTCGTACGGATTGTTAATTAATTATAAAAGTTTATTGTGAGTGTTTTGGTCGAGCTGTTTATAATATATTGTTTGTTGATCTGCGATTGTTTTTATGGCACAAGGGTGAGATCCGGTCAATTTGCGCCAAGCAATGTTTTGACGTGAATACTTTAAAATCCGAACAGTACTGAGAAAATGTATGAAGTCATACGCCACAAAAAGCTTTAGATGTTTTGTCTTGATTTCAGAACTTGATGTTTGATTTCAGAACTTGATGTTCCTTTTTGAACTTGAAACATCTAGATGTTTTTTCAAGTTCAAGAAGAAACATCTAGACAAAGGATGTTTGTACCTGACATGACTTTGGGAGTAAGTGCGGGAAGGGGAACCCCAAATGCTGTAGGGCCGCGGTAGCCCAGTTGGAAGAGTAGCGGATTAGCAATCGGAGGGTTGAGTTCGAAACGATCCAAAGTCCGTCGTGAACGTGAGGAGTGGTGCACATTAAATCTGTCGTGGCCTAGAATGTCCTCTCGTTGGAAGTTTGGAAAGTGGGGTGCCAGTTCAGGTGTTGACCACCGTGATTCAAAATGACGCGGTGTCTTTCCCATCGGGATTGATCCCGGACCGCCGCCAATAGCCCATTCTGTTGCTTCAGAGCGACGTTAATTTAAGTACCCCCTAAAATGCCGTAATATTAATTGAGCATCGAGTTTAATGATTTTTCAACTGTTTTCAGATATTGACGCATTCAGGTGTATATTTCGACTGCGTGCTTTGCGAAACCAAATTTCTCTAATAAACTAGGGGTGTATTTTTCATATCTTTTTAATTCCAAAATCCTTTTGTGAAGAATTAGTGCCCGTGAAACATACCTGACCTTGACGAATACTTTTTGAATAGTTTAATGTAAATTAAGAACAAAATATGTGGTGAGATTCAGACTCATCAGGACTTGATGAGTCAGCTTTTCTTGCATTTTCATATATAGTTTAATATAGCATGATGGTATAGATATAATTACTGCATAGATGTAACAATGCTCTGTTGTACTAATAACGTATAGATGCGATATACTCTATCATTCTGGATAGACATGCCACCTCGGTGGCATGCTCTATTCATCTCGACACGACACTAGTAACTGGACACGACATCATGACACTAGGCATGGTAGTGTGTGATGCGATGGTGTTAGTATCTTTTATTAAGATCGCAATACGAACCTACAAAGAACGAGTAAGTAAACAAATAATATCGGAATATTTATTGATGGACATTTTTATTTAAAGTTGGAAACATGCAACTCCTGTCTTTCGGCAGCTTCAATTATTTTCTGATTTCGTGCAAGTATACGCCAATCACACCACTCAGGTTCGTTGGTTGGGTTTTATGGCGCAAGGGCCATACTTGGCCACCACTCAAGAACTGCTCTGAATTGACTCGTGCTGGTGCAATAGACGCTATCGGAACATCGGAAACGGGACATTGCAAGGAACTCAGGATGAATATCTAAGTTAAAAAAAAGAGGTACATCATAATACACACGCACTTCTCACTTTGGTGCATCACAAAAATGATTTGTTTGCTAGGAAACGTTTGGTATTTACTAGTGTCCAAAGTTTCATGGACAAACTACAAGAAGGAAATCTTGTGCGTAAATACAAATTATGTTTTAATTCACTACATAAAGGACCTTAGACTTCAGCTTGCAAAGCGCGAAATTGCACGCATTGCAACGGGAAGCATCACAGCCTTTTGCATGAACTGAACGAGAGCCCAACGACATCAACTCAATAGATACAACAGAGCCAAGTCAAATTGTACTCTGTGGTCGTTTCGGAGAAGCATGCCAAGTTGCAAGCTATTCTCCCAATTTCTTAGGTGAAAGTACATCTGAATATAATCAGACTAACGAATAGACTTGTAATAAAGTAAGCATGCGATGTAACGGTCGTGATAACTCTCTTCGGCTTCTTATACCAATAATACATACAGAATATAAGGATTGCACGGGGATGCGGTGACCCAGTTGGAAGAGCAACGGATTAGCAACCGGAGGGTTGCGAGTTCGAGACTCGGTCCGGCCAAAGACCGTCGTGTACACTGGGGCTGGTGCTAGTTAAATCTGTCGTTGCCTCAAACGCCGGCGAGGTGTGGAAGTTTGGAGAGTTGAGTGCCAGCTCAGGTGTTGACCTCGTCATCTGACCGTGGTTCAAGATTGAGGCCTTGTCATTGGATCTTTTCCATCGGGATTCATCCTGGAACTCGCCAACAGCCCGTTGTGTTCCTCCAGTGTGACGTTAATTAATTACCTGCCTACAAGGAATACATAATGAATAGTACACGAAGATTAATTTGCAGAAAAGCATTCATATACACACAAGTACTGTGGATTTACAATACTGAAGTTAACAATGAAATCCTATTTCAAATTGATTCTCGCTGAACCTTTGCCTCGGTATTTTCAATAAGACCACCTCATTCGCAGATCCCAAGATAACCATTTTTCTTATCGTGTCAAGTTAGAGAGTGAAGCAGTAATATATATTAAATTCCTGAATTATGAGGAACCCGTCGCTGTATACAAGCTAGTCCATATACACCTCAACCACCGACCCCATTCCTGAAGAATTATTTTATCCTATAACTTTACCGCTTTGTGTCAGGAAGGAAATAATAGACTAAGTTGAAATATCTCTCCTCCGTGTAATAGAATATCCACCGAGAAACGCTACATTATAGTTATTTTCTACAGATGAAAAGATTTTTTTACTCGAAAGCTACGGGACTGTATGGCACGGACGTATGAGAAATGATCTCTGGAGGGTGCATGCTTGCGCGTGATTAATCGCATGCGCACGATACGTATCGTAAAGTGTACGAGCTCTGTGCAATGAGGAATTTCTGAGATTCTACGTGAGATCTGAAGTTGCCGATATCTTTCGAGTTGACTGTCGAAAGTACTACGGGAAAAGTTGGAAATTTACTAATGCCCCTACAGGAAATCTTTATCGCGTGCTTCCTTTGAGGAAGATGCGTGCCATTCAAGTTATACCTCCATTCAATATAGTTGCTATACACTATTTTCCTCTGCTTTTATATCCACTTTTTTTCTAACTGAAACTACGCACATGTCTAAAGTTAAGGATAATGAAATCCGATGTTATTTTACCTGCACCAACCCTGCTTCCTTGGAAAATAGATGGGCGCCATTCCTCTATTTAATATAGTTGATATTCTATTTTCCTGTTTTCGGCCGCTTTTTCGTGGCTGGCAAACCACACACTTGTCTAAAGATTAAGGTAGATGGGTAGGTTTTTGATTAACGTCACACTAGAGCAACACAACGGGCTATTGGCGACGGTCCGGGATCAAACCCGAAGGGAAAGATCGAGAATACCACGTAATTTTGAACCATGGTCAGATGACGAGGTCACACCTGAGCTGGCACCCCACTCTCCAAACCTAAAAATTAAGGACTCCAAAACCAGTCCAGGATTATTACCGTGTCATGTACCTGCACCAACCATGCTTCCTTGGTAAATAGATGGTTACCATTCAGGTTATACCTCTACTTAGTATAGTTGTTATACTATTTTCTGTTTTTATTCACTTTTATCTAACTGATAAACTATACACTTATCTGGAAATTAAGGATAAGGCAGCCCGAGACTAATCCCATGCCAAGAATTTGCAGTAGGACCCCAAATAACAAATGAATGTTGGACAAGTTATGTGGAATAAAATAAGAACACCCACATGAAATGTTGGGTTCGATCCTCGAATTTCGTTATGGTGTGACACAACTTCGTCACAGTGTGCACACAATCGTAATGTGACCAAAATAGGGACTCTATTTGTTCACGTTGTGGACGAAGTTGTGTAACCACGTATAATAACCTACAGAAGGCGTATGAATTTTTTTGTTCTAGATTACAATTTATTATGTATTTTATCAAGAAAGCAATATATTACATTCAGAATAATATATATATTTTTATGTAGACTAAAACTAATGGTTAGGTATTTTTTTACTAGACACTGACCTGGGTTCATGCAATATTTAGGAAACGGGATAAAATATATTAAGCAAATTGTAAGTAAATTAAAAAATTACTGTTGGAATTGAGTTTACGCTTACCTTACGTACTTTAACAAAACGGAACTAACTCCGATCGTTCAATCCATACAACTCGTTAATCAATAAACTACGACGATGCTATAACTAATACCTCCGAATTGCTCAACAAAATTCCAAACATGTTCTTCGGATGTGACGCATTATACCCGTGTTTCCGTTCCATTCCCATTTATTCAGAATATTCGTATCGTCTGCGGCATCGCATTTCACTTCAGTTCTCCGAGGCCGTAAAAGTGCTGGAAATGAGCGCTTAAATTTTGTTCTACCTCCGAAACACACGTTTTAGGGACACTTTATTAAGGGCGCAATGATGACGTGGAATAACTTTTGGCGGAAAACGGCCCCCTGAGGAATTGCCCCGAACCTCTTAATGTTTGGCCGTTGCCTTTTTTGGTTTTTTGGCCCTAGGCGCGGTTTTTCGCTGCGTTGCCGTTTCCCGGATATTTTTTATTCCTTCCGTAAATTCGAGCTTTTTTGTTCTGTTGGGATTGCTATTATTTGGAATACTAACTGAGGTGTGTTCGTAATAGAATTACTTTGTAAGGAACGCATGCAAAGAACTTTGGAACGTTCGAATTGTGGAGGTCGCTTTCCCTGCACGTGAGTGTGCTTTGTATGATACATATTTCACTTCTGTAATTTTTTAAGTAACTGCAATTCTTATTCCGTAAACTTCCGCTTTTTCCTGTTTATTTGGGAATACTGAGGTGTTCGTAATAGAATTGCGTTAAAAGGAATGAATGTAAAGAACTTTGGATCGTATGAATGCTGGAGGTCTTTTGCCGGCACGTCTGTTGGCTTTGAATGTTACATACTTCGCTCCTCTAAGTTTTGTTTGAATAATTCTACTTAACTTATTCGGAGTATTTCTTATTCGAGTATTCCGTAAATTCCTTTTTCGTGTTCTGCCGAAATTATTATTTGCAATAGTAACTGAGGTGCTCGTAATCCAATCAGGATATTTCAATCGTTAGATTAAGGTTGCTGAACGAAATTGAATGTCACTAAAAAATATTTCGTAAATAATGAAATCCTAAAATATTCGTGACGCCACTCTAGCCCAGTTGGAAGAGTAACGGATTAGCAACCGGAGGGTTGCGAGTTCCAATACAACCAAAGACCGTCGTATACAAAGGGGACTGGTGCATGTTAAATCTGTCGTGGCCTCAAATGTCCTCACGTTTGCGTGTCTTTTGTTTGGGTTTGATCCCGGACCGTCGACAATAGGCCGTTGTTTTTCTCGAGTGTGACGTTAATTAAAATACCTACCTAAAATATTATTGGGGAAATAACTTTTGGGTGAGTAATAATCCTTGTGAGTAACTGAAATGCGTTCGCCAGAATGTTTACCCATAAAATTTTCTCCTGTAGTAGACAAGTAACGGGAAATATTTTGAAATTAAATCCTGACAATTTAACTGATGAAACTATAGCGTTCATAGTTTCTAAGAGTAGTTACACAGCATTTAAAGTGACTTTTAATGAATACAGGAGGAGGTGGGAGCAGATATGTTTATGGAGTGAATGCGTACCCTGAATACAAAGTCTGTCTCATTCAAGTGGGGACTGCCACCTGCTGGAAATGCTTGAAGGGGTCCTATATATTAGTTCCACCGCAACAACGCTTCGAATTTCGGCAGGGAAATTGCGCAGACCAAAGGACTAAATGAATGAATTGCTCTTCTCCAATTCACAAAACTCACATTTCAAACAAGAAAGATTAAATTAACGTCACATTGGAGCAACATAACGGGCTATTGGTGACGGTCCGGGATCAATCCCAAAGGGAAAGGTTCGGGGACAACACCACGTAATTTTGAACCACGCTCAGATGACGAGGTCAGCACCCATCCCACTCTCCAAAATTTCCACACCACGCCAACGTGAGCACATTTAAGGCCACGGCGGTTTTAACGTGCACCAGCAACCCTTTGTACACGAAGGTTTTTGGTTGGATTCGAATTCGCAACCCTCCAGTTGCTAATCCTTCACTCTTCCAAACGGGCTACCGCGACCCCATTTCAAACAAGAAATCAGTCCATGGTATGTACTAGCCTCATCATGTGGGGCATGTGCGACCCCATGAAATTGCATCGGAAGGTTTTTAAATTACGATATATCATGAGATAATATATATCATGAGATAATAAAACAAATAAGGTAGCAGGTAGTTAATTAACATCGCACCGAAGCTACACAACGGGCTATCGGTGACGGTCCGGGATCAATCCCCAAGAGATAGATCTGAGGAAAATACCCCGTAATTTCGAGCCACGTTCAGATGACGAGGACAACACCTGACTGGCACCCCACTCTCCAAACTTCCACACCACGCCAACGTGAGGACATCTGAGGCCACGACAGATTTAACCTGCACCATTCCCTGTGTACACGACGGTCTTTAGTTGGACTGAGTTTCGAATTCGGTCCCCACCGGTTGCTAATCCGTTACTCTTCCAACTGGGCTACGGCGGCCCATAAAACAAACATGTGTGTAAACATAGTAGTAAAGGGTCTGGAGTATGTGGTTTTATGTTTGGCATAGATTGACCATATATAACCCTTGTGCCATAAAACGCCAAAATAACCAACCTACAATCACCATTAACCAATCTCACTTCGATTTATGTCAAAATCGTCGTTTTTACTTAAGGTTTTACGGATTTCTTTTGCTGCCGATTTGTTTTCCAATTTTATTGGGAGATGCAGGACATCTTGGGCTTCCACGATCGCTACGCCACTGTTACAGTCTGGACTCTGTGGGTAGGCCCACTGCGCTAGCAGCCTTCGAGTTGGCGGCGCAGATTCGTTTCGTGTCAGGCGCATTCCTTCCTGAGTGTATTTCTCTCTTCTGTGTCAGTAAAACTTTCACTGTGTGTGTGTCTGTTATTTGATATTGTATGTCTTGCGTCTGGAATAGCATGTCCAAATATGGCCCTTGCGCCATAAAACCCTAAATCCAACCACTGTTACAGTCAATAATGTAAGTTTCCTTGCAGTTTCGATTTTGCCTTTACCAACCTCGGATCTTTCCCCTTTGGGATTGATCCCGGAGCGTCACCAATAGCCCGTTGTGTTGCTCCAAGTGTGACGTTAATTAAAAATACCATACCATACCACCCCTGTAATTTCAATGTCAATACTAAAATGCAATTTCATGGGCATTACATCTAGAAATTCGGCGTATTAAAGCCGATTTCAGAGTGTCTTCTATAAACGAGCGAAACAATATACATAAAAGGAACATGAGAAAAACAGAAAGAATAGATAAATCACAATTTTTCTTTCAATAGAATTCGAAAATTCATTCATGGTCTTCACAATTTCATGGTCCCCAGTCGTACATAGAAATAGAAAATATACAAAATTTTAGCTACAAAGTATCGCCTTTTCTATGCATATTTGACTTAAAGGGTATGTCACTGAGTTTTGATTAATGCTTTGAACTATACTTAGTATGACTTATAATTTATTCTACAACGATAAGAATTTGTTAAGAAAGATAGCTCTTTGTAATTTTTATGGAAAAGAGAGATGACTATTATTTTAGATTCGCGCTAGGTTATAGCTGAACACATTAAAAGAAAGGTCACAAATTCCTCGATTGTTCACTTTTAAGCTTTTATGGTTGGGTTAAAGTCAAATATACCCTTAAGGTGTATTTTTAGTAACGTAAATGTATGAAGCGCGGTAGTAAAGAGATTTTACTGATAGTCATAAAGATTTACGAGACAAATACATACACATCGTTTCCTACGAACATCATTCTTTTATTATCTCTGTTCGAGCATAGATATTTAACTTGATTTGATTCATTGTGTTACAAAACCAGGGGTCAAGATGACATCAGTTTGTGTTTTGGTAGTTTTCTTACGCAACCCTTTGTGGAAGATCAGTTCCCACTTCTATGTGACCAATCACATGTCTACAAAAAACAGACCATAGAGGTTATTTCTACGTATTGCAATCATTGATATATATATATATATATATATATATTTAATGATTTCGATTCAATAAGTAATCTGCTTCGCGTGGGATGTGTGTTTTGTTTTATCTCTAACTGTATTTGTCTTTTGGATCATATAATCTTGTTCTGTTAAATTGATCTAATTCATTGTGTTACAAAACCACGAAACAAGATGACATCATTTTGTGTTTTGATGGTTTTCTTAGGTAATCCTTCTTTGTAAAAGATCAGTTCCTACTTCTGTTCTGTGTGGCCAATCACATGTCTACAAGAAATCTAGATCTTAGAGGTTATTTCTACGTATAGAATCATTCAGATATATTTCAATGATTTTAATTTAATAGGTAACTTGCTTCGATGAAGTGTTTTGTTTTACCTCTCACCTAACTGAGGGTTGCGAGTTCGAAACTTGATCCAGCCAGATCGTCAAGTGCGTGTGGGCTGATGCACGTTAAATCGTTGGCCTCAAATATCTTCACGTTGGCATGGGGTGGAAGTTTGGTGAGTGGGGTGCCAGCTCAGGTGTCAACCTTGTCATCTGACCGTGATTCAAAATTACGTGGTACTGTCCTCGAATCTTTCCCTTGGGGACTGATCCCGAACCGCCACCTATAGTTAGTTGTGTTGCTCCAGTGTTGCATAAATTCAACCACCTGCCTACCTCTCATCTAACTGTATTTGTTACTTTTGATCATATAATTTTGTTCTCAGTTTAATTGAATATTTTCTGTTGAGAACCAACAATTAAAGCATGTTGTGGACGATGAGTGGATTCTTTGACTTAATCATGCATTTTTCTAATTTACTGTTTTACTTTGACTAACGCTTATCAAAACGTATTTATTTCGTACGAAATAAGCGTTCGTTTGCGTTAGATTTCATAATAAAACTTTACACGAACATAGAAACTTTCTCAAGAATATTATGTCATTCCCCACGAATTTCCCTTTCCAAATGGGGTTAACGAACTGAGAGCGAACAATTTATTATCACTTTACTGTCTCGACTAAGCAGTATTACATAACAGTCTGATTTATACGTCTTTTATTAGTACCTAGTTTATGTTAAGGATTTCCAAGTTAGGTCAAGATTACACGCCACGGACTTATTCACGTTAGTTATTAACAAGTTATGATTCCGTATACACTAATAGAATTCCATAGATCTACATCTAACAAAGCGTTATTAGAATATATATAATATATATATATATATATATATATATATATATATATATAAATTCAAAATTACAAACCAAAACAAAGAGAAATACATATACATATATATAAGTTGGTTGGTGCAATTCATAAATTCGATTAAAATATAAAGTGGTGTTTCTGAGATACCGTAAGACTATTTTGGTCTAAAACTTTTAAACCCAAAATATTACTAAGAATGTAACGAGACCGCAGTGACTCATTGGATTTGCCCAATGTACAAGCAACCTGAGTCGTAACAGGTAAAAGTTTGATCTACAATATCAGTTTCGATTCCTTCTTGGATGTAAAACTTTCCTTGTATGCGTATGACCATTATTCAACGTTGTCTATCTTGTGTTTGCGAAGCTTGACTAAATATTGTTTTTCCGCCATAAAGAACTCAAACTAAGAAAGTAATAATTTTTATTTGAGAAACGTATTTATCTGAAATACACTAAGTATATCTTTTCTATAGTCCCAGAGTCCTAAATATTTTTTAACAGCAAAAAGTCATACATTAGCATATAAAACTCCACAAGTTTGATTGTATTATGAACAAAAATGTTTTTTAAATAGAAAATTGACTTTTGTGTCTAATATCACTTGCAAGTCTAGTACCATCAATTTGGGCAGCTATCAAGGGTCCCTATAAAATGTAAAGTAAGCATTTCAGGATATCTCTGTTTAACCTTTCATCTAATAACATACTTAAGACACTGTTCTGTTCGAGAAAGTTTTTAACTCCTAAATTTCTTTAGATGTGGGGCTAGGTATGCAATGGTTATCTGACAAATGACATAATTCTTTCTAAGTTCTGAGGTGAATCCTTATTTCATATGGTTGAAACATCAGACGAAGGATCCAATCAATGTTCCTTGTGTACTTTCTACGCTGTTGGTGACGCAACTAGTGTTTGAAAAACAATATTAGTGAACGTTGATGTTTTTGTTTACGTTTCGAAATGGTGAACAGAAAAGGAATTGGAAATCGAATTTCTCAATAAAAGATCAAAATTGAAGATCGGGTTTCTTTCTTAAGCTGAAATGATTACATTAAATATTTGTAAGACCCCCCCCCAAGCGATCGTATAAAACGTTTGATTTCGTCATTTTCAAATAAATGTTTCTCGATTTGACTGATACGGTAAGTTGCTACCTTATTTGAAATATTTTTGGAATTGGTAGTGTATGAGAGGGATTTTCAGTGTCAACAAACAGGCGAAAAACGAAGATTTTGCTCCGGCTTACCTAAATGTTCTCGCATGATACATATCGAGGTTACTTTTAAATGTAGTTTATCGACGTTTGGCATTTAATCTAATTGACGCTCGCCAATCAACTATCACGTAATCAGTTCAGAATTAATTCTTTTGAATTTTTACTGACGATGTACCGAGATCGTATTTAAAAAAAATAAGAAGGGTGACGTCACATCCGGAATACGTACAGGAAGCACTTTGAGCCGCAGAACCACTACCGCCACTCAAGTACATTAAGCTCGATAAAAAAAGCCTCAAAAAGATAATCTTATTTGAAATATTTTTATAATTATTAGTACATGTTCAGTCGATGCAGAAACAAAGGTAGGTAATTCAATTTACCTCACACCTGAGCAACATAATGGACTAATGGCGACTGTCCAGGATCAATCTCACCAAAGATTCGAGGACAACACCTCGTAATTTTGAATTACTGTCAGATGAAGAGGTAAACACCTGAGCTGGCACCACTCTCTAAACTTCCAATACCACGCCAAGTTCATACAATGCCAGGTAGTTTAAGGGGTCGCCTTGGCTTAGAGGATTTGCCCACTGCCCTTGCAACCTTGGAGTTGTAGGTGGCGCAGGTTCGAAGATGCCTGTTGGAGTTCGATTCTTCTCTGGGTGTAGTTTTCGCTTCTGCGTCAGTAAAACTTTCCTTGTGTGTACATGAACACTTAGGTGAAATTGTCTGGGGCAGATATGTCCCTTGAGCCTTAAAAAACTCTACTCAACCACCTAAGTCGTTAAAAGACATCACTTGACATCATGGTGGGCGTACTAGTTCATTTGCTGATCATAAAATATGCAGTGGTTGCAGAAAAGCTCTTGAATTGCTAATGTCGGGGTCTGAAGGAAAACCAGCCGATTCATTTCTTGTATTCTCGGTTTGTCTGAAGAAATAAAACGGAGACAACATGTAAATGGCGCGGGTGCTCAATGCCTTCGCTCGTTGCTTCATCGGCGTTATTTTGCTGGGAACAGCTGCAGTATAGACCCCCCCTCCATTTGGCGACTTTATACGTCGCCAACCCTCGATTGCAATTGATGTTTTTGGTAACCCCTCACTTTTTTCCACTCCATTCTAGCAACCCTACAGGTTGTACCGTTTCAATCTTATTGGAATTTCATCTTATTTTTTAGTTAGTATTTTTATTTGTTAGTCATGTCCGTTCAAACTACTGTTTCAAAGTTTCAAGAGTTAGTTGGGAGTAAATTTACTAATATGAGACATACTTTTGGTAGGCCTGGCTAATCGAATTTTTCTTATACATTTGTGCCAGGAAAAAAAATGGTGTTGGATTTTTGGATGGAGGCGCGCTTGATTGCTAATAAGATGATTTGTTCCAAGTGCAATTCTGAAATGAAGCTTAAACCGATATTCAACTTATGTACATTTTTTTGTAATACGTCTGTTAAAAAATGTCGCCAAGTAACGTCAAGGTTGGCGACAAAAAAAGTCGCCAAATGGAGGGGGGGGGTCTATACTGCAGCTGTTCCTTTTGCTGTGATGGTAATTTGCGTTTCAACGGATTTCAATGGAATTCGAAGATACTTTTCCGATAAAGTGACTCGGATGCGAATAAATATCGGTGACAACGTTTTATCGATGACAAAATCAGATGCGTGTTGGGGAACGAGAAATTCCTCCGCATTAATTCATTGGGTGTGCTGGATTAGCGTAGAATTACTCAAAACTGTTGGATGCCTAGTGTGATTGGAATTAAGTTTAGGTGTTGAACAATTTTCAAAAACAAAGTACCGCGGTGGCCCGGTTGGAAGAGTAACGGACTAGCAACCGAAGGGTTGCGAGTTCGAATCCAGCCAAACACCGTCGTGTACAAAGGGGGCTGGTGCACGTTAAATCTGTCGTGGCCTCAAATGTCCTCACGTTGGCGTGGTGTGGAAGTTTGGAGAGTGGGGTGCCAGCTCAGGTGTTGCCTCGTCATCTGACCGTGGTTCAAAATTACGTGGTGTTGTCCTCGGATCTTTCCCTTTGGGATTGATCCCGGACCGTCACCAATAGCCCGTTGTGTTGCTCCAGTGTGACGTTAATTGAAATAAATAAATAAATAAATAAATAAAATAACAAAAACAAAGTGAATAACATAACTTATCATGTCGCATCCTGGTGCAATACCCCAAAAAGTAATTTCTAGTTTATGTGTAAAAAGACTAAATCGGTTCCTTATTATACGCACTTAACTTAAAAAATAAATTATTCCACTTAAGGGCCGCGGTGGCCCGGTTGGAAGAGTAACGGCTTAGCAACCGGAGGGTTGAGAGTTCGAATCCAACCAGACAGTCGTGTACAAAGGGACTGGAGTACGTTAAATCTGTCGTGGCCTCAAATGTCCTCACATTGGCGTGGTGTGGAAGTTTGGAGAGTGGTGCCAAGCTCAGGTGTTGCCTCGTCATCTGACCGTGGTTCAAAATTACGCGGTGTTGTCATCGATCTTTCCCTTTGGGATTGATCCCGGACCGTCCCCAATAGCCCGTTGTGTTGCTCCAGTTTTAATTAATACCTACCTACCATCCTCTTATTGAAAATTAATTTGTCGCCTTATTCTGTCGCCCTTGTAAAATTCAAAAGAAAACACAACACCGTAAACAAGCATTGTGACGACTAATTACTTACAGTTTTTCTTAATATTTATTCACATTCAGCAACCTAAGCCAAGGAGCTTCAATCAGGCATTCTAATGCGGCAATGAAGAAAGTTGAAAAGGGGCGTTGACGCTTTCAATTACTCAGAATATTAACTGGCCATCCATCAATTGTATAAAATTTATTTTTAACAGCAAATACAGCAGATGTATTCGACATTTGCCAATTTTAAATAGTTCAAATTAGCTTCACGAACAACCGATAATCAATGTTTTGGGATGGTAGGTACTTTTAATTAACGTCACACTGGAGCAACACAACGGGCTATTGGTGACGGTTCGGGATCAATCCCAAAGGGAAAGATTCGAGCACAATGTTTTGGGAAATCAAATAAAAGTTGCCGAAAACCTAAAGTTTGCTTCGATACGGCGGCTACACTTAGAGAAGTCACCCATTGGTGCGCGCGATACCGGTCCTAAAACACACAAACATACTCATGCATATCCTGTGGAAGCATGGGAAACATGGTGTTCATATCGATCAGATAGCTAAAGAAAGACGAGATGTTACTTTTTTATCAAATCTTCCGGAAAAAAACGGAATCACTCCTTGAATCAATCGATTTTTAAGGACTGTCCTTTACAAACCTGTGGATGTTTCCTCTGAATTATACATCATTTCAATTTTGAGCCACTTAAATAAAATCACAGTGTATCTGTGAGGTGTTCGGCGTTTTCTTTCTTAGGGACATACTCATTAAATTATTCATTTTTTAAAAATTCGTAGTACATTTTACAACACACTTTAAAATAAATAACTGTGATACATTATTGAGCAACAAGGGAAAATATAGATTCGACACAGTTATAATATTCTGGTAAAACGGGAATAAAACATTCAAAAAACATTATTTCTTCTATTGATGAATTAAACTTGAGACACTCGCGCGGGTTGCTATCTATATTTTTTACTAATAAATGTATTCGACATAATCCCATATATTTGTCAGATAAAAATATTTCTACTGTAGAATACTTTGTACTGTCTAAAAATTGGGTGGGAATGAAGCCTGAATTTTTTTTATTTTAAACGAAAAGCGTCATGAAGTGCAGGACAGATTTCGCTACTTGGAGATATTTTACAGAAATGTTAAAAAGAGCGCCCCACAAAAGAGTTGGCAAAACATAACATTCGCTAATAAAGGCTGGGCTGAAGTTATTTTGGGACTATTCTTCTGGTATTGGCTTCTGTTCCCATTTCATACACATCAGTCAGCACATTCCCATATTTTCCAGGTCTCTTTCAGAAAAGAAGCAGCACGTCGTAAAATCACTAAATTTTACTGCACGGCCTTCCGGTTCTTTCGGCAAACACAGATAAAATATATAGACTGAAGATAAAATTCCAAAACCTTAAACCAATCCGGAAGAGGGAGCTCCTTTTTTTAATATTTCTCTCTTCTCGAGGGCAAACCAACTTTACATTTCATATTTTCTTTCGATATATGTCGAGAATGCGTACACTAAAGCAAACATTTTCAATATTCCGTTCTTTAACGTAGCTTTACAAAGTCAGAAAAGAGGATTGAGAAGAAGGGGTGGAAATCCGGGAATTCACAAGCACGTTTTGACATTTTCCATTGTTATCAAACCATTTCGAATTTCCGTCGCTGTGCTGTAACGCCAAGAACGTGCTTACACTACCACTTTTATTGCATTTATTTATTATGTGCGTTATGAAACGTATGCGCTGGGGTTGCGCTGCGAATCCCAAATTTCCCCCCCCCCCCTCCGCGTTCCGGGAGGACAGGGGGTTTCCGGAGCTGTGCCTTTCCGTTTGTCTGTTTTGGGAGTTTCCTTGAGGAACTTGTTGGATTGGGAGAGTTGGTCTGTTCCGCAGGCTTTGTGGTCCTTTGTTGGTAGGCTTTAATAAGTTGTGGAGAGGAATAAAATGGAACTTTCCTATCGTTTCTGGATGTGCGTGGAAACTAAAGAGGTCTGAGCTCCTGCGAGTCTGGGGATTTAGGAGGCCAGGGAGCATGCGCGATTGGAAATTCGACAGACTAATCGTGACGCGTACAGAGCGTTGTTAGCCCTCCTAGTGGTTTGGAAGTTTTGGAGAGTGGGACGCCAGCTCAGGTGTTGATCTGACCGCGGTTCAAAATTACAAGGTGGGATCATCGGATATTTTCCTTCGGAATTGATCCCACGCCGTCCTAATAGCCCGTTGTGTTGCTACAGTGCGACGTTAATAAATTAGCATTGCCCTTCTGGTGGTTGTCTCGACGAGGTATCTCGTCATTAGTAAAATTAACGAGATACTGATGGACGAGATATTTCGTCTTTAGAAAAAACTGACCAGATCTGGATCCTGTGATAAAAAAATTGACACATTCTTGATGAGATATCTCGTCATTAGCGAAATTGATTCGATCTTTATTAAACGTCTCGTCATTAGCAAAATCGATTCGATCTTTATTAAACGTCTCGTCATTAGCAAAATTGATTCGATCTTTATTAAACGTCTCGTCATTAGCAAAATTGATTCGATCTTTATTAAACGTCTCGTCATTAGCAAAATTGATTCGATCTTTATTAAACGTCTCGTCATTAGCAAAATTGATTCGATCTTTATTAAATGTCTCGTCATTAGCGAAATTGGTAGGATCTTGATGGACGAGATTTCCCGCCAATACCCACTTGGAGGGTTAAAAGTTAAATATCAAATTATTCATTCATTTTCAAATTATGTATATAGAGTATATGTACAGTAAACTTATCACATTGAATAAAAGGTTCCTCATACAAATCTAGTTTGAATGAGTTCCAGTTATAAAAGCACTGACTGAATAGTTCATGTTATGTGTTGTATTGGTATCGTGGGGAATCATGGTTATTGATAGGTGAGGGGTCAAATATGAATAGATGGGAATTTCAAGAGGGTGGTACTCACCGACTGGTCACTGGCATTGGGCGCTCGCTGACTGAAGACACGCTGTAATGACGACGATTCTACGTCATGGATAACTTTTGAAGGTTTCACTTGTGGGTTTGTCGAAGAGCTTGCCCTTTATCGGTCATCCACACTCAGCATTTTTTAGATCTCAGTGTTCCCCGAGAGATTCCCAGTTTTTCCCCTTCAACCCCAATAAAATCCAGCCTCATACCCAATGCTCTGACTATTGCCAGCAAGTCCACTTATCCCACATTCAATCACTGGCTTCTTGACTCCTCCCAATTCCTTATCTTCACAATGAGTCCAGTCATTCCATTTGGTATTGGTTGTTGGTTTTATGCGCTGTCTTTCTCCTTGCAAATTTGTCAAGCTGTGGTGATACCAATAATCATGCGTTCATGTACAAATGGAATTATATAGCGCATGTATTGTATGTTAGAAGTGGCAGCGGATCTCTCCCTTCGG
Source organism: Meta bourneti (assembly GCA_933210815.1). Lineage (NCBI taxonomy): Eukaryota > Metazoa > Arthropoda > Arachnida > Araneae > Tetragnathidae > Meta > Meta bourneti. The sequence goes on along the minus strand of OW119923.1, from coordinate 85,883,139 downwards.
GTTTGATCCCGGACCGTCACCAATAGCCCATCTGTGTTCCTTCAGTGCGACGTTAATTAAAATACCTACCTACATATTTTAAAACTCTAGTTATCTCTTTTTAGAACCAAATATGCTATCTGTCTTCCCGTTGCTATAGGTTGGTTGGATTTTATAGCGCAAGCGCCATATTTGGCTATGTTGTGCCAAACACAAGATCCTGCATGGCAATAACGGCTGTGAGATAACGAGGCTTCTGAGCCAAGAGTCAGAAACTTGCTCAGACTAGCCCATTCATTTATGAGCCATACTGAGGGAGCTTACTAATATCTATTTGCAACCCTGCTTTTCAAATAACTGTCAATGCTCAGTAGTAGTATTAAATAGATGATCTTACTACAAGTTAATTGTAGCTTACTTGTTTTAAGTAATTTAGTAGGATTGTAGAAAACTAAAGGAACTATATAATATTTTATATTTAAATGTGTAACATAATTGCAATTTTTTAAATTATATTTTACCAGATGAATTGTACTTGCTTTGTTGGTCTTACTATTTATTGCTTTAATTTAATATTTTTAGAATGAATAAATGGATCGCTTACGCACTCATTTAAATTCTACTTTTTCTTTTTCAGGTAAGTGCTGTGAAGGAACATAATTTTACATCATTACAGTGCTACATAGTATTTGCAGATTAAAGTGAATCTGATTTTTCTACAGATGCAGGTAAATGTTTCTACGCTAATATGGCTTAACTAGGGACATATTCACTGTATCATTTTGAATTTTCCATTTCATCATAATGAATTCGAGTTTGCAATTTTTTTCAGATATAACTGAAATTTTCCGCGAATTTTAAAAATTATTTGATTTTCCCAAAAATGCCTTCCAGAAAGGCACTTGATCCTTTGTTAGATTAGTCCCCAGGAGCGAATAGATAACCAAGTCAATTTCTTCTCAGGAGACTGCTGGAACATTTATGTTGCAACGGTTGGTTGGGTTTTATGGCGCAAAGGCCATATTTGGCCAAGCTGCGCCAAACACAAACAAGACGACGTCAGGTAATGGAAACAAGGAAAGTTTTACTGACACAGAAGAAAGAAATGCACCCAGAATAAGTTTAATCGAACCTGCTCAGTCTGCATGTTGCAGGTTGCTAGCGCAGTGGTCAAACCCATTGACTCAGGGAGGCCACACACAACGATGGAGGTATATGAATCAACGTCACACTAAAGCAACGCAACGGTCTGTTGGCGGTGGTCCAGAATTAAACCCCAAGGGAAAGATCCGAGAGCAACACCTCGTAATTTTGAACCACGGTCAGATGACGAGGTCAACACCTGAGATGGCACCTTACTCTCCAAACTTCCACACCTTGGAATAGTAACGGATTAGCAACGAATCCAATCAAAGACCGTCGTGTGTAGAGGGCGCGTTAAATCTGTCGTGGCCTCAAATATCCTCACTTTGGCTTGGTGTGAAAGTTTGGAGAGTGGGGTGCCAGCTCAGGTGTTGCCCCGTCACCTGACAGAGATTCAAAATTACGTGGTGTCGTCCTCGGATCTTTTCCGCGGGGATTGATCCCGGATCGTCGCCAATAGTCCGCTGTATTGCTTCAGTGCGACGTTAATAAACTACCTACCCAAACTTCCACACCAAGCCAACGTGAAGACATTTGAGCCCAGGACCGATTTAACGCGTACCAACCTACCACGTCTTTGGCTGAATCGGGTTTCTAACTAGTTGCTAATCCGCTGTTGCTTCAGTGCGACATTAATCCACTTACCTACCTACCAAAGTCCACCTGCGGCGTCAACGTGATTGATATCAATATAAAACATGAAATGTGAAACACAAATCTACTCAAAAACTGATTTGCTTTCGAGAATCTTCTCACCGGTTGAGCCTCAGCATGTTTCTTCAGCATACAGAACCTACGATCAACAATCCTGCCATTTGACGTCATCCCCAGATGGTAAAGAGGGCCGGGCACCGTGCCGCAGGGACCGCCGAAAGTTCCCAAACAAGCACACAGAAACTCCGGACGAACGTGTGCTATTTCCCTTTCTACTTCCAGGAACAATGCCTCTTGTCATTAAACTTCACTTATCTCTCGAGTTGATGACCACTGGAAATGATGTTTGTTGAAAGTCCCTCGCTCCGCACGCCCAACGCCAGATAGGTTCGCGCTGACTGGTTTAGTTAAGGCCCTTTTGGATGGAGCCTACGTGATAATGCTTTTAAAATTAAGTGCCAATGAAATAAAGAATAATAAACGTGCTCACAGACACGGCTGAGCTCGACAATAATGAGAGCCCGTTGTGTGGATTGCCGTGCACCTGTTTCAATGGGTTGGTTTAGCTTTTCGCGGACTGCTTGGGTTATCTACTTTGGTGTTGTGTCGAGTAGAAGCATTTTTGATATGACTGCATACATTGACTGTTTGTTAACCTTGCGATGTACAGTATTTGGGAGTCAAATTGCTTTTGATTTGTTTGGTTTTATTAGGTATCTATTTTATACTTTGAAGATATGTTCGCACTGACTGGTAAGGTTCTGGATGGAATCCAGGTGATAAATGCTTTTATAAAATGAAGTGCCAATAAGATAAATAATAAACGTGTTCACACAGACACGGCTGAGCTCGACAATAATGAGAGCCCGTTGTGTGGATTGCCGTGCACCTGTTTCAATGGGTTGGTTTAGCTTTTCGTGGACTGCTTGGGTTATCTACTTTGGTGTTGTGTCGAGTAGAAGCATTTTTGATATGACTGCATACATTGACTGTTTGTTAACCTTGCGATGTACAGTATTTGGGAGTAAAATTGCTTTTGATTTGTTTGGTTTTATTAGGTATCTATTTTATACTTTGAAGATATGTTCGCACTGACTGGTAAGGTTCTGGATGGAATCCAGGCGATAAATGCTTTTATAAAATGAAGTGCCAATAAGATAAATAATATACGTGCTCACACAGACACGGCTGAGCTTGACAATAATGAGAGCCCGTTGTGTGGATTGCCGTGCACCTGTTTCAATGGGTTGGTTTAGCTTTTCGTGGACTGCTTGGGTTATCTACTTTGGTGTTGTGTCGAGTAGAAGCATTTTTGATATGACTGCATACATTGACTGTTTGTTAACCTTGCGATGTACAGTATTTGGGAGTAAAATTGCTTTTGATTTGTTTGGTTTTATTAGGTATCTATTTTATACTTTGAAGATATGTTCGCACTGACTGGTAAGGTTCTGGATGGAATCCAGGCGATAAATGCTTTTATAAAATGAAGTGCCAATAAGATAAATAATATACGTGCTCACACAGACACGGCTGAGCTTGACAATAATGAGAGCCCGTTGTGTGGATTGCCGTGCACCTGTTTCAATGGGTTGGTTTAGCTTTTCGTGGACTGCTTGGGTTATCTACTTTGGTGTTGTGTCGAGTAGAAGCATTTTTGATATGACTGCATACATTGACTGTTATCCTTGCGATATACAGTATTTGGGAGTCAAATTGCTTTTGATTTGTTTGGTTTTACTACGTCTCAATTTTATACTTTGAAGATATGTTCGCACTGACTGGTAAGGTTCTGGATGGTAATGCTTTTATAAAATGAAGTGCCAATAAGATAAATAATAAACGTTCTTACACAGATACGGCTGAGCTGGACAATAATGAAAGTCCATTGTGTGGATTACCATGCACCTGTATCAATGAATTGTTGGTTAAGCTTTTCTTGGGCTGTTTTAATTATCAACTTGGTATTGTGTAGAGTAGAAGCAGTTTTGATATGATAACTGCATGCAACTGTTACCTTTGCGATGTACAACAGTTGAGAAATAAAATTGCTTTAGATTTATTTGCATTTTATTGTATTTCAGTTTCATACTTTGAAGAGAGGTTTGCATTTACTGGTTTAGGTCTGGATGAAATCTACGTGATGATAATGCTTTTAATAGTAGCGCCAATAAAAAAGAATAACAAACGTAATCACAGACAGCTGAGTTGGACAATAAACGGAGCCGATATGTGGATTTGCCATGCACCTCTTAATAGGTTGGTGGTGTTGGCATGGTGTGTTTGGATTACCACCTGGTATTATATGAGCATATTTGGTATACCTTTATTTTCATTGACCGTTATCTGTAAAAAACAATATGTATAACAGTGTAGTGATAGATATGCTTTAAATTGGTTTGAATTTTATTTTACATCAATTTTAGTTTTAAAAGTTTAAACGAGAGAATAATGTTTTTTCCTTTGTTCTGTATGGAAGGATAGTTTCTAGCAAATATCTATTCCTAAAGTATGATGGAGCGAAATTGGATTAAACGATTTAAGGATGTGGTTTTCAGATATTAGTTTAATGTAAAATTTAAACTAATATCTGAAAACCACAGGTAAACCATATCTGGTAATTTAAAGCATATGGAAAATTATTGGATAAGCATTTTTGTCTGCATTCAACTTTAGATGTATAATTGTCTTAAAAACTTTTCTTGAAAATAACACAAGTATGCTGCTCTAGTCTGAAGTCGAAACGAAATATGCATTTTTCTAATAAGTGTAAAGAATGCCTTTAAATTTATCAAAAGAGAAACTTTTGCATGCTTACAAATAAGACGAATTTTTTAATCTCTTATCTCATTCAAACTACCAGCATAAATATAGCTAAGTTCTATTTGAGGACAATTTCTCGTCACTGATTTCAGAAAATAATATGAAATTTCCCAGGCAATTAGTTCTTTTCAAGAAGGATAAATCTGGTGATTAACTAATGAATTTATAGTAGTAGTAATTGTTGATTTGAAGCAAACAATATGACTATCGCTTTTTCTAATCTTTCATGTCTATATGAAGAACGCTTCATAAATTAGAAGCTTTACAAAAGTGTGTTTCCAATAGGAACAAACGAGAATATATTCAAGACAAACAACAATATGGCAAAGATATCCGACTAAACGTATGATCGCTTCGTTTTTATAAAAGAAAATTATTGAAATTCATTATAAATATTTCGTTATTTCTATAAATGAAGAAAATTATTAAAATTAAAATTAAATATATTTGTTATATAATAGAAGGAAATCCTTAAAATTAATTAAAAACAGAAATACATTTGCTCTGTTTTGATAATTATAACTCAATTTCAAAGTTTTTACAGCATAGGGATAGAACCTTTTCACTTCTATGAACCAACACAGACAAGCTGATAAGCACGACAACCGGACAGTTGAAACCGAAACGCTGTATTTATAATTTCGGAAAACATTGCCGTACACGAAAACAGCATTAGAAGGTCCACATCAAAATCCCCACGAAAATCGCGACGTCAACTGAAGATAAGATCCAGAACCTCCTCTACTAAAACAAAGCAAAGCCAACTTATTTAGCAGAACCCGTCCTTTTATTTTACGAGTTCCACTTCCACTGCAGATCTTCGGAGGACAAGTCGAGAAGGGTCGGTTAAAACGGGAGTTAGTTAAGGGGTCCCAGGCACTGGGGGTGGAACTAGGGGAACAGCAAATCGAGCATTCCACCAGAAAGAAAGCTAGGAGCTTCCTGTTAGGTTTAAAGATAGGGTTACTGTAAAAAAATGGAAGAAACCAAGGGGGACGGTTTTCTTGGCATCTTATCGCTCGAATCTTAAGTGGCGGCACAAGTGCGCAAAAGTTTTTTTATTTCCGTCATCATTAGTATAAGCGTGTGAAAATGTTTCCCCACTTCATCTGGAACTGCCGGGATCTTTTTCATCTAAGTGGTAAAAAGGGACACGAACCGCTTAAAAATATCATTTCTTCACGTGCCAGCTCTTTTGTATTGCTCTGTTTTTTCACGTATTTATATCACTTGGGTTCGTTTTCGATACTCCTCGTGGAGAGCGAACTTCAAGAGTCAACACTTCGTTCCTCTGAGATGGTGCCGTTGTTGCGACGGAACTCGGAAAATTAAGTCACGTATGATGGCGCAAGTGTGTTGTGTGTCTTCGGCGAACTGCGAGTCGTCTTTCTTGCTGCGAGAGTGCGATTATTTTTAAATGGTTTGGTTTTGGAAGCGAGATAAGATCGGGGATCTTTGTTGGTCTGTAACAGAGCTCATTAGTGGAGGTCCTGTTATTCATGGCGCGAGACCGACATGCTTATGAGACGATTCTAAATCATCTAGTGTTTTGAAAGTTCTATTTTAAACAATTAATATACTGGAATAGGATGAGATAGGACATAGCGCTTTCAGAGCACCCTCTGCAAAGCAACTCATCTCCGCATCAAAAATGGAATTAAATGAATATAAAAGAAATTTACATAAGGGAGGTGTGGAGAAGAATGAGCAAGATGATGGAGGACACATTAGAGTCGTATGTGTCTGCAATGTTAGTGATTCCATGTGTAATTGCAATAAAGCTATTGCACTTCAATTCTTTTCTTGACTACTTGTTAGATGAGTTCGGCAATTACCTGGTCCGCAATTCCAAATTTCATCCCTTGCGGCCGAAGTTTGATGCATTTTTTTTCCTTCAGAAATCAAAACAATTCAGGAAAGTATGTGTACAAAATTTGGTTACGATTCGCCCAGTACTTTTTCCTACAGAAAGGTCCAAACACCTATTAAATTTAGATCAACCATCTTTTAAAACAATTCATATAAATTAATGCAGCTAGTACAGCATTAATTTTCATAATTAGCTGGTCACGAGACAATTTTGATAAAGCGTATTACGGTTGAGAAACCTTATTTGATTAACTTGGACACCTTAAATAAGTACTATTAATGGTTTAAATTTAGTTTCATATGGAGTAGTAATTATGCTTTTTATATAGAATTCTTTGTAGTACTGGATTGGATTTGTTGGGTTTTTATGGCGCAATGACCATATTTGGTCATGCTGCGCCAGACACAAGACATAACACCAAGTAATGGACATATACACACAAGGAAAGTTTTAGTGACACAGAAGAGAGAAATACACCAGTGAGTACAGTGGTATCCTAACTAGATAATAGTAGTCTCTCCAGATGCGTTATCTAATACACACATGTACATTACTACATTAATTTATAACTATAATGACAAGATATTACTAAATCCCCACTAAAGTTACTGTCACTAATTTAAACATTCCGTGACATCCAGGAGAGATAAAGCGTATTTTTCCCAAGAAAAACCGATAAATATTTTCGAAATACCGTCTAGACATTGCACCGGGGTCGCTAACCCTGTCCCTTAGTTACCTTCTATATTCTGTGCCTATGTTAATTTATTACTGATGCAACAATCCACCGTTACATCTCACAAGGAACTAAATACACTAGTTACGTTGCAACTTGCATTGTGTGTTTCATAGGCGAGACAGGAAACGCGCGTGTGGTAAGAGTTCATTGTCAAATATAAGATTACGAATGAAGGGTTGCATCACTAATTCGTTCCAAACAAACCACACATACCGGCTTTTTAGTGTGATTTTCTGGACGGAAGGTGCACGTTTTATTTGAGTAAGGGTTTGATACAGGTATGGGGTGAAAAGAAGGTGAAAACAAAAGAAACATAATTAACATCAAACTGAAACAGTTATGAATATTCCGTTAATTGCCTTGCAAGCTTCGTACATTTTAAATACTACGGTATTGCGGTAGAAACAATTTACATCACAGTAAATCTCTTTCTAATTGAATAAATTAGAGAATTTCGTTTATTTCTAATGTTATCTCAGTACATACTAGGAATGAAAGGAAAGGCCATTTGGATGCTTGATTTATAAAATATAGTACATTTCAAACTCAAACGAATATGAATGTTTAGTTAATTGCCTGAATGCTTCGTACAATTTATACATCCGAACTATCCGTCATAATAAAACATTGTTTTCTAATTGAACAAATTAGAGCCTAACATTGTCGCAGCTCATAGGAATGAAAGGAAACTTTTAAGGATATTAATTTGTAAAATATAGTGCTACTTCTAAATTGCTGACAATTATATTTCTTCAAATCAATCAAAACAATAAAAAATTGGTAAGTTGTGTCGAGGACACAGACTATAGTTTCGACGTGAATACTCGGGCCTGATGTTGGATTGCGGAATGAATGTAGACATAGGAAGTTTGAATGATTGTTTATTGCGAATATTCAACAATTAATTGACAGTTTGAACTATTAAAGTTCTGTTTTATAGTAAGAGTGAAGGATAAATTTATTGATTAAAGGCCTGTGATTGTAGCATACATAGTTTGGTACCTTTGAAATGACACTGTACTCAGTCACCTGTGCAATTCAAAGTTACAGCCCCAAAGCTCGCCCAGCACTGTAAAATTTCGACATATTTCGGACCCCCTCCCCGCGCTCAGTGCGCCTGCGCACTCGGTCCGAAGGTTGCATCAGGTGTGGACGTCCTTTGTCTACACGACGCTATATTTACCTTCTGGATGTATATTCTAGTTCGGAAATCATAAGACAAAACGGACGGTGGTAGCCCAGTTGGAAGAGCAACGGATTAGCAACCTGAGGGTTACGAGTTCGACCGCCAAAAACCGTGGTCTACAAAGGGAACTGGTGCAAGTTAAATCTGTCGTGGCCTCAAATGTCCTCACCTTGGCGTTGTGTGGAAGTTTGGAGAGTGGGGTGCCAGATCAAGTGTCACCTCGTAGTCTGATCATGGTTCAAAATTACGTAGTGTTGTCCTCGGATTTTTTCCTTTGGGTTTGATCTCGGACCGTCGCCGATAGCCCGCTCCAGTGCGACGTTAATTAAAATACCTACCTACCATAAGACAGAACAGTTGTAACGCTCGAATTTTCATGCATGCTCCTCAATACTGTTCAGATTTCAAAGATGTATTCACGTCAAAACTAAATATGGATTTGGCACATCATGAGTAATTCCTAACGGCTTGATTTGAATTACGCTTTAAAATATAAAAATACAGCCCGTAATAATCTAATAAATTAGCGAACTTTTTAAGAGAGGAAGAGGGCAAAAAAACTATTCCAATCATCAATCATTCACAGCTAAAATTTATGTTTTTCCCACATTCGTTTTTCAATTGTTTTTGCGACGGGCGAAACGTAATGAAATGCCATGAATTATTCAGAAAAACAATAAAAACACAGTAACACAATTAAAAACTAAATGGGATATGGATAATGGTCTTTTTTTCTTCTAATTTTGTAATCTGTGTGAAGGAAAGAAAAAAGAACGTGCTCCACACATTTTAATGGTTTTGATAAAAGAATGGTCATAATTCCATTACTATTAAACTATTATTGTCGGGCTATAAAAACTATATTAAGCGTTGACAAATTAATGAAGTTATGAATTCGGATTTTTTTGGCAGAAATTATGGATTTCCCTCGTATTTAAATTAAGTTTTCGTCTTTTTTATTTGTTAATAATTCTGATAACCAATTATATAATGTAAGAGTTTCGGCTTTTCTTATTTTAAACTAGAAGACACGGTTTAGATAATATGAAAAGCGTGTTTCTCTCCATTAGAAGGCATGCATTTTATTGCACTTTTCATTAAGTATCGAAACTGGTTGCATTAAATAAATTAATTCACTCGTTTTATTATTGCCCGGTTAATTCGTTGTAGTTGCTGTTTGCAGCTTGGCGTGATTGAAAACAACGTACAAGGTGTTCTGCTTAGGACTGTTACAAAAGAAAAATTTATAACAACCATAAGTTTGAAAAATAATGTGCTTCGTAAAATCAAACCAGAAAATAGCGTTTGATAATAAAAAAAGAAAAGAATTCTTATTATTAAATTAAAAATAGTACCAAATAATAATCGATCTAATAATATTTTATCTGGGACACAATAGAAGGTAATAGGAATATTACAGGTTATTTTTTTATCACCGCATTCCGTCATATTTTAATAAATAAAACTTTAACATCGCACATTCTAAGCGGCATATGGCGCACGAGATATTTTAATAGACACACCACTTCTCTGAAGTGACGCTACATTGAACAAAATCCATCAATACCTCCCAGAATAAGCTTATTTAAAAAGATCCTCAAATCCGGCTCAAAAGAAAAACAGTTCTACCCGCATCCGAAAAGATCCTCGACAATGGTCACAAACACCCCTTTTCTTGGCTTCAGACACCATTGTTGGCCTCTCACCCTCCGCACCCCCTTCGGGTCTCCCACTCGAATCGAGACCCAAAAAGGACCCAAACGTCGGAAGGGATGTCTTCATCGAGGTGGCCATTGTGGCAACAAGGGCGCAATAAACAACAACGCGGCCCGGATTTAAAGGAGGTCCAAAAAGCCGGTGGAAGGAAGACGGTGAAGGTAGAATTTATCCACTCTGTTTGGGGCCGTTTGGAAGAGGACGCAATGAAGCCATTGTTGAAAAAGCTTTTCAACAAGGGGGGAGACAGAACCGGGTGGGTCCATCTATTATTATTTTACTTGTTGGGAAAGGACGTGCGGGATCAGAGGTTGTGGACGGTGGGGTCCGTAATATGGGGACGTTCCGCTTTGTGATGCAAAAACAATGCTGGACTTCGGGGTCTCCCGCTGTTGAGGAGAGGTGAGTTGCATTTATTTACTGGCTTCGGGTGGTGGATGAGGCTCCCCTTGTGGGTGTCTTGATTGCTCTGGAAGGGCGGTACTTTTGGCGGAAGATTTATTCAGAATGAAATTAATCTTGCTGTTGTGCCAGACACCGAGATTGATTTCCAGTTTGGATCGCATCTGCTGGTGGTTGCAGTTCGATGGTTATGTGCAATTGGGGAGAACTGCAGTGTGATGTTGCTTCATTCAAATTATAATTTTATTGTCAAGTGCTAAGTAGTTATAATTTATAATCCCCGTGATGTTTTACAGTTCCATGGAATTTCCTGTTTTGATTCGACCTTAATGTTGGACTGAATCAAATACTTTTTTCCTAATGCCCGGATACCCTCAGGGGCACATCTCGCTTAGGTATATACGGGCTTCACGAACTTTCATTGTGTGTCTGTTACTTGATGTTGTGTGTCTTGTGTCTGGCACAGCATGGCCAAATATGACCCTTGCGCCATAAAACCCCCAATCAACCTTTAGGTGTGAAAGGGCTTCAAGGACCCGAGGTATTCTACTGATCTCTTTTTCTATGGGGTTTACTGACTTTAGTAAACACGGGGGTCGCGCTCCTGGACGCCCAAGCAATCTTTTACTGCTTTCACCCCACTACTCTGGTTCCCAATCCCTCTTTTCTCTCTTTCACGACATTTTTACTTGACGTTGTTTTGTGTGTAGCGCAGATTGGCCAAATATGACGCTTACGCCATAAAACGCCAACAACCAATCATCTAATGTCCGGATAATTAAACATTTCTCATTACGGCACTACAAGGATGAATTTGTGAACCACTTTGGTGCACCAAGGGTGGGGTTCCAGTTACACCTTACATACATAACACATTCTAGACACAATCCATTTGTAGAGGCCATACATTCATTCTAAACGAACAAACATTCATGCCTTACCCCGAATTCGAACCAAGAACTTTCCGCTCCAGAGGCCAGTACCCCTGAGATCACTAGACACCACATAATATTAGCGTCCCAAAAACTAGTTGAGTGCTATTATGTCCACACTAAATTAACTAACTGACCAAGAGTTTGTCCGTGTTTAAAAAACTAACAATATCTATCACTTTTGAATCGGGAATACGAAAAGCTAGGATAGATATCACGTTTCATTTGTATATTTTGCCTTCACAATTTGTGATTACGAGTTTTACGCATTGCGTGCCATGACATTCACTGTGTCCTTATCTGAAGGCTTCAACAAGAATACTGACTTTTAAAAGAGAAATAGCGAATTACATAATACTATCTGTATTTTTCTCCAACGAAGCCAATACTCCAGTCATGAGACTGCAGTCAATAGTCCGTTTTGTTGCTACAGTGCGACGTTAGTTCACTACCTACTAGTCATGAAACTAGCATTACTTTAGCTAAGTGGATGGCACGACTGAAGGTGTAACTAAAAGTTTTTAGTTCACAGTTGAGTGATGGACAAAAACCAGCATCGTGATGACAACCTTACAAAAGACCCCATTTAGGTGTGTTTAATACAAGACAGCAAACTGCAATCTCTCAGAGCTTAAACGTGACTCCACCTTCAACAACCACTTTTCATTGGTGGTTCTTAGTCATCCTTTTCTGTGAATCGAGTTCATGTCTCTCTCTTGCAGCTGTTTATTTTTCCCGGCAGATAACAAGGGAATGACAATGACAGTTGACTTTTGTGGAGCTCTGCAGCATTTAGAAGGCAAAATCCTTCCGGAATCGGGGAAGATAAATACCTTATTTTCTTCCGGTTTATCTTAGGAACGTTGTGAATCTTGCTTCTCATCCCTTTCTTTTCCTTGAAGAGATTAGCACAGAATAGATTAATATGCCTAGAGAGTGACGGGGTAGAGTCCAGTGGATTAGAAAAGGTATCCCGTTTCTCTGGTTGGAATTTCCGAAGAAGGATGGTGTAAATTGCTTTGGGGTTAGGTATGCTTTTTTAAGTGATGCGTTATTTATTGTTCATTGTGTGAGTTGGGAGTTAATTTTATGTGGTTGTTGCATTTGGCTGATGAATATTTAAACCTTTCGTGCACTTGAAATAGCTTTAGGAAAACACAGGACTCTCGAAAGTCAAGAATGTTTCGTAAGAGATGATTTAATTCCGGTTGGTTGGTAGTTGGAAGTTGAATTTATGTCTCATTGGAGCAACATAGAGGGCTATTTGCGTCTGTCTGGAAGGGAAACGTCCGAAGACAACATCTCGTAAATTTGAATTGTGGTCAGATGAGGAGGTCAATACCTGAGCTGGCAGGGGCTGTCGTGGCTTAGTGTGTATGTTCCCTGCACTAGGAACCTGCGAGTTGTAGGTGGCACAGGTTTGATTCCTGTCAGGTGCGATTCTCTCTTCTGTGTCAGTAAACTTTCATTGTTTATTTAGGTCTATTACTTAATATTGTATGTCTTGTGTCTGGCGCAGCATGGCCAAATATGGCTCTTGCGCCGTAAAAACCCAACCAGTCAACCAACCTGAGCTGGAACCCCTCCCTCCAAACTGCCACACCACCCCAACGTGAGGACACTTGAGGCCAAGACAGATTTAATGTGCCCCTATGTCCACGACGTTTTTTGGTTGGATCGTGTTTCTAACTCGCAACCTTCCGGTTGATAATCCACGACTGCCAACTGGGCTACCGCATCTTGGTTTAATTCCAGAAAAGGTTTAGAATTAAGGGATGGAATGAGGGTAATTAATATACAGAATGAGGGTAATTAACTTTTCACACGTACTTTAGAATGAGAAATGCAAAGTATTTTTTGTAAGTCCAACCAAAAATTCGATTTTGTCAAATATTTTTTTGTACCATGAAAGTTCTTTAATGGATACAAATTAAAAGGGGGAAGTTTAAGCATTTAATGCTATAATAAGGGTACTGATGACGTTGCCTTAGAGCAAGAATTCATTAACTAACAAAAACTTTTTTTGCCACACAGCTGTTTAAAACTCAATACTATTAATATTTAGATTAAAAAAATACATAATCATTTTGATAGGTTATATATCTTAAACAGATTGCAATTTAACAATGTATTTTTCATCATTATGAGAGCGAGCATTTAGAGTCCTCGAATAAATGTCAATAATGAATTCCTTCACAAGCGAGATAATTGATACAGAAAGAAAATGAGGTCGGAATATTGTAGACTGAACATTTATATATCTGACTAATAGACAAAATAATAAAATTACTCTCGGTTTTGCCTTAAATTAGATATATTTTACCATCAACTTTTTTAAATCTTATTTTATGAGATATTTTATAATTTACTTAGGACATTTTCAAAGTATTTCCAAAACTATGAAAGAATTGCAAACAAGCAACACAAAATTTCAATGAAAATCCAGTACTAGGTCAAAGATTTTTTTGACGTAGCACTTATCGATATCTCAAGCTTCTTCCGATAGTGCAAGAGGTCTAGGATCAACAAGTCCCACTCCTAGAGAACATCATCTCGACCCTTCTTAACGGTCCAGGAGGGAGGATTACGTGAGGCAATTCGTATTCATAGTACTGCCATGTATTATTGTGAATCGGGTTTATACCTCAAGACGTTGGCGTTTCCATGAGCAAGATATCTTAACTTTTGAGTTATCCTCCAGCTCGTCTTCATACATTATTTTCCATCCTCATACATTATTGAATAGAAATTCTGAATCCCAACGATCCACCCCAAACTCAATATGAATTTCATGCATTTCGTCTCTAACCAGGGTTGTTCCTGAAGTATTAGCTGCTAGTATATAAATCCAGCAGAAACTAACTAATGCAGATTCGAGTGCATGAACGCTGTGTATTCAGGTACTGATAGAGGTTTTAACCCTCCAAGTGGTTTCGACGAGATATCTCGTCCAGGAAGATCTGACCAATTTTCCTCGGTCTTTTTGAGATGACTCGTCATCAAGATATTGCTGATTTTTTATGAGATGAAGATATGACCAGTTTTCTTCTAATGACCAGATATCTCGTCCATTAAGATCTAGTCAATTTTGCTAATGAGATACTGCGTCGAGACAACCACCAGGAGGGTTAAGAATAGCAAGCTATTTCTTATGAAAACGGCTTTCGATAATCGTTAATCAGTTTTTACTGGATTCAGATTGATTTTGTTGTGAAGCAACCCTTATCCGACGCCATTTACTGATGCTTGACAATCGATTAGACCGGTATATATGGTTGGCTGGGTTTAATTACGAAAGAGCTATATCTGACCAAGCTGCGGCAGACAACATCAATTTAAGGGACACACACAACGGATTACTGACACAGGGTGGTATCAAACCTGCGCCTCCTACATTTCGCAGGTTGCTGGAGCGGAGGACAAACACACTGTTGGTACTTGTGCCTTCATAGTTTGGGTGGAGTTTTATGGCACAGAGGTCATAATTGGCCAAGTTGTGGCAAAAAAGTAAATGGAAACACACAACAAGGAAAGTTTTGCTAACACAGAAGAGAGAAATACACCTAAGGAGGAATAAAATCAGCGCCTTCTGCAACTCGCACGTTTCTAGCATAGACGTGAAATATAAGTAGACTGAGCGTCGCTATTGAGAGGAGCTTCAAAAAGTATGACCAACATATCGACTAGTAGTCACGTGACTGCTCTGTGAAAAATTGACTTGGTTCGACGATTTGGCATCTTACCGCTGATATAACATCTTACGACAACAACAACAAAGTTGGGGGCGCAGCCCCCTCCGCTCCGACAATTGCCACTACGGATTAACGGAGGCGGCCCCAGGACCCCCATCTTACGACAGGGTAGATGTGTGAATACGCATTTCTAAAGTGGCGACAAAAATGGTGAAATCTCCAAACTCCATGTCGCGTGACCAATCAGTTGATGGATGGGTGTTTTCAACCGTTCCGTGAACCAATCAGATGAGGAATGCTCGTTTCCACCCGCTGACGAAAATGGTCTAAAGGTCACGTTACTATTAGTTTTGGTCACATGATAATGGGCACATAAAAAGGTTATTGCTCACTCTACTTTTATATTTCGCCTATGGTGGCAGCGCAGTGGTCAACCGAGTCACCCAATATATGCAGTTCACTAAAAAGCTGTGTCCGATTGAATTTTAACCACTGTCTCAACAAATATATTATGATTTCGGATACCTGAGAACCAGACCCAAGCGAAAGCAAAGCAATAGAACATCACTCAGCCATCAGGAAACTCCTGAAACTTTAATTAGCATAGGCAGAACTCAATCGAGATGAACACATCATAAGAGAATAATTGCCTCGGTGGCGAAAATGGTAATACGGAACCAACACAATAAGATGGAACAGTTTTCCAACAAATAAACCCAAACTCCTTCTCCTCCTCCTGTCATCACAATCTGCGTTTGTGCAACATGCTACCCTCCAACATGTGCTCCTGCAGCAGTCTGCAGACACTCCCCTACTGCCCCCTTTTGCTCTCGCCGTCTGTTGTTGTATGGGGTGCTAGGAGGTTGATCATCCAGATGGGGCAGGGGGCGAGCTTCTGGTCTTCAAAGATCCTGGTACCTCCCCCCGGATACTTATCCATCCGCGTCCCACCTGGTGGGGTTCTAATTTATCATCTCGACAGACCCATTCTGACCCCCGAAGAAAAAGTCCATTAAATCAATTCTTGGTCCTCCCCTCGCTTTCTGTTGAAAAATTTTCGAAGGGGGGTGAGCGCCGAGATTGATTCAAGATTGAATTTTTGCCCTACCCCTTGGCTTTCCCTCCCTCCTTTCTGGCTCCTTCCAAGGATGCAACGGATCTTATGAGATTTCTGGGTTTGAGTGGTTTTCACGGAACTTTTCGATTTCGGGATTTCAGACTTCCAGGTGGAAGGCTTGGTGTCAAAACTGAGGATCAATTTTTTATTCCGCTCAGTTCGACCTGTGTTAGATTAACCGTTTGGTTGGTGGGGTTTTTTTATAGCGCAAGGGCCATATTTGGCCATGTTACGCCAAATATAAGACAGACAACATCAAGTGTTGGACATACACACATGGAAAATTTTACTGACACAGAAGAGAGAAATACACCCAGGGAGAAATAAAAACCTAACAGGAATCGAAACTGCACCGTCTGCAACTCGTAGGTTGCTAGCGCAGTGGGCATACCCACTGGGCCACGACGGCTCTAGTAATATGTTTGAATGAGCCAAGTTGTCACAAATGAGAATTACATAAGGTATACTACGATATATTAATGATACACGCAATTCATATGGGTTTTTCTCTACAGTTGAAGATCTTCGGGCAAGGTATAAGGAGAAGAATTTTTCAAGCGATTGATAATTTTTCAGAACAATTTAAAAGTTTTAAAGAATTTCAAAATTATAATGGTTTATTCACTATTCAAGAGGTTATCTTAAACTTTCAAGTGTCAAGCAATCATTCCAACAATCAAACATTATTTTGAATATTTTTAAAGTATTTTTACTACGGAACATATGGTTTCTGGCTTATCACTATGTTGCCTTGAGCCCATAACGGTCTAATTAGACACTGTGTAACTTAAAGAAGACTTAAGGAGGAACAAAAACAAATCCGCCATTAAATATTTCATTCCTCGAGTAAGCGAAATGATTAACAATCTAGGTTTTGAATTGAAATTAATATAATACAATATACAATATATGCACTCTTTTATATTCATTATTATTGTATCAAATTATATTTTATTTCCTTGACGTTACATGGGTCTCTGTAACCCTGGTTGGAAGAATAGCGGATTAGCAACCGGAGGGTGCGAGTTCGAAACTCGATCCAACCAAAGACCATCGTGTTCATGGAGGCTGGTGCACGTTAAATCTGTCGTGGCCTCAATATCCTCACATTAAGCATGGCGTGGAAGTTTGGAGATTGGGGTGGCAGCTCAGGTGTTGACCTCGTCATCTAACTGGTTTACAATTACAAGGTGTTGTCCTCGGATCTTTTCCTTCGGGGGTTGATCCAGGGCAGTCACCAATAGCCCGTTGTGTTGCTCTAGTGCCACGCTAATTCTACCTACCTTAAAGCTACGTTGCAGAAGGAAGATATTTGTTACCATGAAAACCTATATTTATATTTTCAATGGAGGAAAATTCACAAAAATCTTATTTGACCTAACGGATTTTATTGACTCTAAGTTTCAACATTTTAAGTAACAATTTTGTTCCAACTCTGCTAAATACCCGATTTGAGTATTTCAAGTTCTTTTTTAATTTCAAAGTTTGTGTATTTACATATATTCAGCCCGAAAAATAAATTCTCAATTTAATAATTGAATTATATTTTGAATAAAATGAAATTGTCATCGTATGGAGAAATTTTCCTATATGTGAGTATATTATATTTTGTATCGAATCGGAAAGGGAAAACGCTGCTTTTTAATAAAGAACGCTATTGACTGATGATTTATGATCCTTATTAATTCCAAAATATTCAAATATTCCTCCGAAAGCATTCCACTCTTTCACAGCAAAGTGGTGTGAATGCTCGGCGGAAATCAGATACGAAGGCGAAGTGATAGCAACACTAATAAAATAAAGTACAAATGCAATTTCACTTATCCGATGCAAACGTATCGATGTAAGCAAATAAACTCCTTTGAAAACGGGCATTTCATTAGGGAGACTGACTTACACTCCTTTCGAAACCACCGCGAAAATTCATCATTCAAAATTACTTCCCAAAAACCCGAGCCCCACTCGATAAAGCAAACAGACCAGAAAGATCGGAGGTTTACTCAAATAAGTAAAAATTTTTAAATTATGATTTAAGATTTCGCTTTTAACCTTCCCTGCTACCTTTCTTAACAAGGGCCCAATCTCCAGCTCTCGCTCTGGGCTGATTGATCAGCATAGCCCCTCCGACATCAAATCAAATGATAAAAACGAGAGCTCCCCACATACGCTTATTTCATTCATCAATATTTGTTTTTTTACGCATTCATTCCGGCTAACTTGGCGACGTCATAAATCCAGACCAAAATTGACTCCGGCCGTTCTGGAAAGCAATGAATCACCATTGCTTATTCCACTTCATAACGAACGGATGCCTTCTGTGAAGCCGTGCCTGAATTAATAGCGCATTGTTCTCGGTACGCATACAGCCTCCTCGGGGCCCGTGTTATTCAATATATATCTTTCCCAACCCTTTCATAATAACCTGATTGCACGGACTGTAAAATATGGGTTTCCGATAACTGGAAAATAATATAACTGATGGCATGGTCGTGCC
Organism: Meta bourneti; assembly: GCA_933210815.1. Classification (NCBI taxonomy): domain Eukaryota; kingdom Metazoa; phylum Arthropoda; class Arachnida; order Araneae; family Tetragnathidae; genus Meta; species Meta bourneti. Next base: position 85,864,392 of record OW119923.1, on the reverse strand, counting down.
TTTGTGCCTAACAAGGGAAAAAGCCGGCTTGGTGCAGTTCGTTTCTTCTGATACCGCGTTTCGCTTGTTGTAGTTCCTGATTGTTTATGGTTATTTAATTTGATGCTATTTTCTTGTTAGGGGTTTCATTGCGCGGCTATAAATCATGGATTGTTTTGTTGCTCGCTTGTCCCTCTTTTACGGCATGGGATTTTCTTCAATCGTGAACTCGGGATTGATTGGAGTTGAGAGGTCGCTTCTTATGCAGGGCTTATTAATTTTTAGTCAAAGATTTGATAGGTAGGTGGTTAATTAGCAACTGGAGCAACACAACGGCGGAGGGTCGGGATCAGACGCGAAGAGAAAGATTCAGGGACAACGCCTCGTAATTTTGAACCACGGTCAGATGATGAGCCGGCACCTCCAAACTTCCACACCATGCCAATGCGAGAACATTTGAGGCCACTACAGATTTTATATGCACCAGCCCTCGTGTACACGACGCTCTTTGGCTGGACCGAGTTTCGAACTCGCAACTCTCAAGTTGCTCTTCCAACTGGGCTACCGTGGCCCTTCAAAGATTTGGAATTTAGAACATACCGTAACCTCGTGTTATATCGAGTTTCGATATATCATCGTAAATTTAGCTACAACTAGTGATTGATCTTGATAAAAGTTCCTACCTTATGCAAAGCTTAGAATTTTGTAGTTAACTTAAAGATTTGGAATATAGGACACACATTGATGTTGTCTGTCTTGTGTTTGGGGAGGCATGGCCAAATATGCCCCTTGTGCCATAAAACCCAACACAATCAACCACGGCCGTATTACCTGTACCAGTTTAAATGATTGGATTCGTTTAGTCCCTATTTACAGTTGGGTTGCGGTAGCCCAGTTGGAAGAGTAAGGAATTAGCAACCGAGGGGATGCGAGTTCGAAACTGGATCCAACCAAAGACCGTTGTGTGCATGGGGGCTGGTGCGCGTTATCGAATCTGTTATGGCCTTAAATGTCCTCACGTTGGCGTAGTGTGAAAGTTTGGAGAGTGGGATGCCAGCTCAGATGTTCTCGTCATCTGACAGTGGTTCAAAATTACGAGGTGTTTTCCGAGGATCTTTCCCTTCAGGATTGATCCCGGACCGTCGGTCAGCAATAGTCCGTTGCATTACTCCAGTGGGACGTTAATTCAACAACCATACCTACCTCATTCAAATTCATTAGATGCATCACGATGCACATAACGATAACACATGCTTTGGAAAGATCATCTCGGACTCAACGAAAATGGCGTCGATTGGAGACAACGACTCAGACATGCAAAAGACGTTCTGTCCAACCCTTCACGCATTTCAATTCCCACGCGCCGCTTCAACGCAACACCACCCCTTTACCCTTCTCATTCACTCGCGCGCACAGAATCAAATTTTAATAAAGGCGCCCGATCCATCAAGATTAACAGCTGTTAAAGTTCAAATTAATTGGCCCGCATTAATCCCTTACAACCCCTCCGAATGGCCAATTAAAACTAGATTAAGCTATAACTTCGACCGAGCGTCGCTTGTATCAATCAACTCCAAAAGGCTCCAGCCGCGTGAAAAATGGCGCCTAATAACTCCACAAAGCGGAATTTGTCAACAATTTCCCGAGTTATAATTTTATCTCGATGCTGACTATACTCCATTCAGAGCCTGGGGCTTGTATGGGAAAGGCAGCATGGAGGGAAGGGCTGTATAGCCTGGACCTGTCAACCTGAAGTAACAGATGTTTGGCCCCGAACTATGACACTTATATTATAACCTCTGGATGAAAATCTTCACGAGGTGATATGTAGTGGAAGAGGGGAATATATTTCTTTCTTCCCTTTTTTCTGAGCAATAATATATTATATTGCTCTTTTCTTCCCCTGCCGATAAAGGACGGCGAATCGAAGTGAAGAGAAGCGTTAGTTTGTAAACAGCTTTTAAGGGGCAGGTTCCGTTTCAGTGGGCTTGTTTCGGAGTGAGTGGTTTTTATGAATCTCGGTTATTATTCCCTGCACCATTTGACTGTTGTTATCTTTTTGCTATGGAATCCAGTAATTTGTTGGACTTCCCTCACATCTGAATCCGGTTCGGTGGTTTGTTTTGTGGCAGGTTGGTGCTCTGAATTTCATAGCGCAATTTTGGTTAGCGTATTGCTGCAAAGGGCCGCGGTAGCCCGGTTGGAATCCAACCAAAGACCGTCGTGTACAAGGGGGTTGCTGTACGTTAAATCCATCGAGACCTCAATTGTTCTCACGTTGACATCGTGTGGAAGTTTGGAGAGTGAAGAGCCAGCTCAGGGCGTGACCTCGTCATCTGACCGTGGTTCAAAATTACGTGGTGTTGTCCTCGTATATTTCCCTTTGGGATTGATCCCGGACCGTCGCCAATAGCCCGTTGTGTTGTGTTCCAGTGTGGCGTTAATTAAAATACCTACCTACCATTGCTGTAAAATTGTGTTTGGATTTCAAATTCAGAGCATTACACATTGCTGCCTTGCGTAAGAGATTTAAACACATTTTCCAGAGTTTTCAGAGAATTTATGACATGTAAATAAACACGCTTCTCAAAAGAAGGCCCTTGATAACAATAAGTAAATAATACGCAAGCAAATTCCGTAGTGCAATTTTGATTAATGCATTCCGCCATCATTGGTGTCCATTGCTGTAAATATCTGTTTAGATTTCAAGAGCATAAGCATTACGTATTGTTCCGTCCGATAAAAGATTTTACAGATTGGATTGGATGTTTGTGTTTTATGGCGCAAGGTCTAAAGCGGGCAAACTGCGCCAGTTTTCAGAGAATGCTCACTCAAATAATCGCGTGCCTCAAAAGACAATAAGTAAATAGGCAAACAAATAAAGTACATACAAACAATGTTTCAAATTCTCTTAGAGAGAAAGAATAAATGCATTTCAGTTTCTAGGATTTAAGTAGTATCCTTAAGTTCCGCGAACGTTTTATAAATACTACCACTGCAGAATACGTTAATTGCAGAATACGTATTTTGGAAGAGAAAACTTTGAGCTATATACTAAAACTAAAAATTCAAATAGAAAAGGAGTGACATATTTTCAACGATGAAAAGAAAGATAGGAAAGATTCAATAAAACTTGAATTTTTAGCTTGACAGCAGATTTTTCAAAAAGTATTTTGTATTCAAAATTCTAAAGTATAGGTGAAAACCCCGTATTTTGAAGGGTAAATTAATTATCCTCATCCCGTATCTCCTTCAAATTAACCCTTTTCCGGAATTAAATAAGGCCTCGGTAGCCCAGTTATTAGTGTCGCGGATTAACAACTGGAGGTTTGCGAGATCGAAATTCCATCCAACCAAATACCATCGTGAATGTGGAGGCTGGTGAACATTAAATATGTCGTGGCTTCAAATGTGTTCACGGTGGCGTGGCAGTTTGGAGAGTGGGAATGCCAGCTCAGGTATTGACCTCGTCATCTGAAAGTGGCTCAAAATTACGAGGCGTTCTGGGATCTTTCCCTTCAGGATTGATCCCGGACCGTCGCCAATAGCCCGTTGTGTTGTTCAGTGCGACGTAATTTCAACTACCTACCTGCCTTAAGGCACGTTGCATTAATCCACGTGAATTTTCATCTAGTCTAAAATAAAACAGGAAGAAAATGTGGCTGATTGGCAGAGAAGTATGAATCCATTCTCACTTAAAATTTCATGAGGTAGGTATGTAGGTAGGTATTTCAAGTAAACGTCACACTAGAGCAACACCACGGACTATGAAATTTCATGAGAAATGTAAAGTTAATATGTAAGAATAAGTTCCTATGTATTGAGTGTTGAACAAAACTACAATTAATACCAAGGAATAGCTGAAACTTTTCGTAAATTTGTTTACTGTATAACACTACTTTCTAGACAGATTTTTTGATCAACTTGATTTGAAAACGGATTTAAAATAAAACTGACGTCTCAATCAGATTTACGTAAAAAATCGTCGTTTTTGCTTCAGGTTTTATCGATTATTATTTTTTTGACGCCGAATTCATCCCATTTTTTTAAGTAGGTAGGAAGTTAATGAACGTCGTACTGGAGCAATACAACGCCCTATTGGTGACGGCCCGAGATCAATCCTGAAGGAAAAGCCCGAGGACAAAACCCTGTAATTTTGAACCACGGTCAGATGACGAGGTCAACGTCTGAGATCGCACCCCACTCTCCAAACGTCCACACCACGCCAACGTGAGGATATTTGAGGCCACGACTTAACGTGCACCGGCCGCAGTGTAGATGACTCTGGTTAGACCGAGTTTGGAACTCGCAACCATCCGGTTGCAAATCCGTTTATCTTCCAACTAGGCTACCGCGGCCCCCGAATTTTTTAGGGAATGCCGGGCATCTAGTCTTCGATGGACGCAACTGCATTGAATTGCTCTGTATAAATTATTCATTTCCGCAGGGGATATTTTGTCGTATGATTATACCTTGCTTTTTAACCCTTCAAGTGTTTTTTTTGACTAGGTATCATTAGAAAAATACTGATCAGACCTACCTTGATGGACGAGGCATCTCGTCAACTAGCCAGGACTTGATCTCGTCACCATACAAAAATCGGCACTATCTTGATGACGAGATATCTCGTCATTAGCAAAATTGATCAGGTCAATTGAACGCGATATCTCTTCGGAACCACAAGGAGGGTTAAGAAGACAATTGGGTTGATAAAGGTTGGTTGGATTTTATGATGCAAGAGGCCATATTTGGACATGCTGCGCCAGACAAAGACAGGAAATAATATCAAGTAATGGACATACACACACAAGGAAAGTCTTACTGACACCGAAGACAGAAATATATCCAGGGAAGAATCGAAGCTACAGAGCCTATAACTCGCAGATTGCCAAGCAAATTGGTCAGGTCTTGATGAAGGAAATATCTCGTCGAAACCACTTGGAGAGTTGATAAATATTGACTAGGTTATAATTTTGTATTTCATTAAAAACACACAAAATACACATGCGAAAGGAAGCTATACCTATCCCCCAGGCGTCCGGTCGGCTTCCGTAATGATCTTCTCCCTTTTGCGTCATGCCTGTCACGAATCATTGTGCCAGCTTCGCATCACTGTCACATTGATTCATTCACTTTCCCACCTGTCCACTAACTCCACAAACCTCACACCTGCAGAGAACCCCAACACTGCTACCTTTTTCGCCGAAACGACACCGTCATTACAGCAGCACCATTCATCCCAACGTCAATGTTACCAGGTAACATTGTCTCCCTGCGCTGGACACAAAAGCCGAATGATTACGTCCGAAATTCCTTTTGCTCCGTAGCGAAAAAAAAGACCGGTCGGACTGAAGTGGATTGTTGGTGTGCAGCGGGAGTTGGGAAGGGGGGCGGCAGGGCCTACGCTCCTCCCCCCGAAGGGATGTCGACTCCCCCTCGACCTCCCCTTCCCCACCCGTCGAGGCGTGGAAATCGTCTGCAAGTTGCGGGCCGATCTCATTCGACGTCGTGTTGCTCAAGAGAGAGTACGTGAGCTTGAGCTCCTGCGAGTTGTTGATTCCAGTCGGTCGTTGTGCGGAAAGTTTGTTTTTCTTGAAGAAAGAGAATGGGATTTTTATAGAAAAGAGTGTGATTTGTTTCTTTCTCTCGCGGAAGGTTTATGGATATATATTCTGTGGTCTCGGCGACAACAGGTGTTGGTATGTATTTGCTTGTGTTTTTGGGTTTGGTGACCTGTTTGTCGGTGTGCGTTGTTTGCGACTTGTTAAGCGGGTTTCGGAAGTGAGAGTGTTTGTGTTGTGTTGCGTTGTTAAGTCACAACAGGATGCGTTGAAGCTAAATCTTGCGCGACCCTTGTTTGTCTTCATTCTATTTTTCGAAATAAGTTGAGCCGCGATGAAATATTTGGTCGATTGGAATTTTGCTTTTTAGTTGCGAAATTATTTCGTTGACGTTTAAGTATTGCGTCAAATTGAAAATAATTTAAGTTTCCTTAAACCCCAAATATTGAACAGCCAGTTGATTTGAATTTTTCAAATGTGAAGTTCGTAAATTTAATGTAGAATAGAGTATGGAATTAAGAATATTTTATTTCAGAACTTTCTTGTCGCTCATTCAACAAGAATTTTGATTACTTGATACTTCAAAGTGTCCATTTCTTTTTATGTTTGAATTTCTTCATGGAAATTTCTAATGAAAAATTTACTTTTTTTACAGTGAAATGTACTTATTCATATGTGAATGCATAAGTAGAATAAAATGACTCATTTAAAAAAAATGCGCTTTTTCTTCAGAGTAAGACTATATTTTCTCAGATTATAAATCATCACACATAAAGGCATGGATCTAAAAAATAAGTAAATCTTTCGAGTAATTATTTTAAATGCTTATTCCTTAGACGTTTTGAATTCTTTTGTATTGCATAGAATAGAATAAGAGTTGTAAAAAATAATATGATTCTGGTGTACGTCTTAAGTAAAATAATAGTTATTTAGTTATTTTTAAGACTGTTTCTAAATAATTAGTACTTATAAAACCTTTTCGTCTCAGTGGAAGAGGAAAGCGTTTTAATTCTTGGTGAATTTCATGTTCCGTTTCTTAATTTACGTAATTTATTTATTTTATATTTCGGTTAGATAAATTCCACTTGTCCTGAAGGAAGTCAGAACGATGTTATTTTGTTTGCTATATGAATTATTTTTTTAATGGTGGATTTAAATACCATAAAAGTGACCACAAATGTTTCAGTCTTTATTTTCATTTTTCTAATAGAGCAATAGAAGAATTAAGAACTTCAATTCCTTCATACGTAATAATTTTCTCTTATTTATTAGTAAAACGACTGAAGAAAATAGGAGCTCATTAGAAAATTATTTTTGATTTTTGTTATGCTAATTAAAATCTATTGAATTGTGTTTGCCTAAACATAAAATTCTCCCCGAAATCGAAAAACGCGTTACGTTGAGACACGCTTATAAGTACATTTAATTAAAACCTCAAATTTCCAAGAAATTACATCTTCCGACGCATCACCGTCATTTTTATATCACAATAAAATGAAATCATCCGAGAAAATCTAAAAAACTTCTAATGAGGACGATTTAATGCATTTTGAGTGTTGCATTTTTTAAATCTACCACTTATTTTTGACTACAAAATTATTCTTAGTTATTTTATCTACTTCGTTACGTTCTATCTTGTGTTTGGCGCAGCTTATTCGCTTTTGGACTTTGAGCCATAAAACCCAAAACAACCAACCTACCTAATGAGAACGATGCTCCTACAGTTCATTAATAACCATTAATTAAATAACCATTAATTTATTTTGGAGAGCTAATGGTAGAGTTCCATTTATTTTTCAAAACGATTGGACAATTCCTTGATTGGTCATTTTAAGATAAGTACATATTTGTCATTTCCCGTTGTATTATCGAACTCCAGGAGATATTTAAGATCTAGTTAGCAGAGTATACAAAATATGACAGTAGTGACAGCCCCAATTGAACTTGAGATTTAAAAAATGAGGCGTGCTTCAAATTTTTATAACACTAGCAGTCCTTCGTACATTGCATTTGCGCATTAATTTCCTGTATCTATTGATGGTAGTCTTTTTACGCACATTTCACGCCTCCAAATGAAATACAATTAGTCAAAAGTGTAAAATAGCCTTCCGATTTCTTATAGGTGTTAATTTTTAAAATGCTTGGAAAAAATCCAGATCTCAATCAGTTACCACACCATCTGAACGTTCACTTAATTGCACCCCATTCACTTGTTCAAAGGCTATTCGGTCTAAAGCTATTTTTATGATCGCTCACATTTTCTTTTCTGCACTGATTTCTATGTTTTAAATTTCTCATTGCCTTCTGTAATGAGACTGCTGAAGAATTTCATTGCAGCGACGAGCTCTATCGTGAAGTTTTAGCAATGTTATACAGCTCCATAGAATCGAGCATTTTTAAACTAAGCTGTAAATTTGATGAATGAATCCCCTGGCGGTTGATTTTATATTGTTTATATCCGTTCACCAATGTACAAATAATGCCGATTTCTCTATCATACTGAAATATATATATATGGAGATTGTTTCCTCCAACTGTTTATATCAGCGATTTTCAACCGGTGCTCCGAAAGAATGACTGGTGTGCTTTACTGATGGTGAAGCGGCTTAAATTGTGTAAGAATTAATTCATTTCAATTGTTTAGATTTGAAAATTCGTCAAGTGTGCTCTCAAATAATTTCAACAGTATAAACCATTTTGAGTACGAATGCCAAAGTAGAGAGAATACATTGCTTCAAAAAGCTCTTTTTAACAGCCATTTTAGAGCAAAAATGGTTTGATAATTAACTTAAATATTTTGCAAATCAGCCAAAATAATGTGTATTTTTTGTCAGATCGGCAAAAAATATTTCATATTTTTTTCAAAAAATATAATACATTAAAAAAAACACCAATAAATATATGTTTTATACCCTCAAAAAACCCAATAAATAATATATTTTTACATAAAAAAATATAATGAATAGCAAAATATATAATCTATTTTTCAAAAAGTATACCGAAAAACATAATATATTTAAAAGAATAAAAAATATATTATATTTTTATAATATATAAAAATATATTACAAAACATACTTTATAATGTATAAAAATATATTATAAAATTTATTGGGTTACACCAAAAATATGATATATTTTTTGCTGTATTCGCAGTAAGTTTCGTAAGAATTTTAATAAGTAGTTGTGTCATAAGATGAAAAAGGTTGAAAGTTACTTGTTTATATAATTGAATCAATTTTTCGAGAAACAGAAAAAGTCATATTTTAACAAATGTTTTTTTGTTTCTGAAATGATCTGCTCAACTAAAACTTCGAAAATTTTCAATCCCTATTGCATATTGTTCTGGGAAGTAAACATTTTTGTATAATTCCAGTAAATCTATTTAGATTAATTACAATTTTCTTCTCTCATATTCGTCTTCCTTGCTATGTGTTTATTTGCATAATCTCAAATTACCGAATAAGCTTTCTCTCCCAACTGCGGCGACCCGTTTCCGTTCCTGATCCCGGGAGCAGCATGCAACAAACATTCCTGATTTCCCCAGCGAAGCTACCTGTAATGTTCTTTTACACCGCGCGTTTAAAAAGAAACAGTAATCCAAACATACGCACTTCGTGTGAAAACTCAGATTCATGTTTGCTCTCCGTTGCTCCGAGCCCTTGTAAGGCACGGAATTTTAATCAAAATTCTATCTGGAACGTGGGTTCCTGTCGCGAAATGTTCTTCAGTCTGGAAATATCCGAGAGAATTTCGAACGAACAGAAGGAAAAGAAAGCCGCCGCCTTCGCGTATCCAAGGCTGAAGGTATATCACATTCACCGGAATTCCCTCCCGGAATCCCAAATTTAAATGGAAATCCCCAGCCACCAAACAAATGGAGAAACCGAATGGAAAAGGAAATAAACACAAAAAGTTCGGGAGGAAAAATAAAAATAGTTTGGAAAATGAGAAACATGTTATTTTTTGTATGCATGGAGTGACATTCGGAAGGGGTATCGTTTCTATTGAAATGCATAGACTTTTCTTGGTGCTTTTGCTCAAGATTATCCTTTTGGGAAGAGGTACTTCCGATGCTTGGAGCAGGGCGAACGCGATGGTTGCAGTTAATGCAACGATTTATTGCGCCGTGTTTGAAATTTATGCGCGGACCGGTCACGTATTAAAGTTCGATTTGTGTGGTTTTGTTCCAGTTCTCTCCTTCGTTTGGGAATTGTGTGGGAATTCGATTCTGAATGGTGCAACAATTTGCTGGAAATGAAATTGGATGCCTGAATGTTTTTAAGCTTCGCTAGGTTAGAAATATGTTTTTAGAAGATTTCGAGTCAATTATGTCCATTGCACATTTTATGATTACATTTATCGACAATTTTCTGAAAATTAATTTGGATACGCAAATATTTTTATAAGCTTCGATAGGTTAAAAATGTTTTTAGATTTCGAGTCAACTATGTCCATTACACATTTGATTACGTGTATCGACAATTTTTTGAAAATGAATTTGGATAACTAAATATTTTTATAATCTTCGCTTGGTTCAAAATATTCTTTTAGATTTCGTATTATTTATGTCTATGTTACATTTTATGAATACTTTGGGCAATTTTCTGAAAATGAATTTGGATACCTGAATATTTTTATAACCTTTGCGTTATTCAAAATATGCTATTGGAAGATTTCGAATCAATTATGTCCATGGCAAGTTTTATTACGTTTATTGACAATTTTCTGAAAATGAATTTGAATACCTGAATATTTTTAGAAGCTTCGCTTCCTACAAAATATGCTTTTAGAAGATTTCGAATCTGTTACGTTCTCACGGCACTTTTTATCATACCGTTTGTCAACAATTTTTTTTAAATGAATTGGGACACGTAAATATTTTTATTTGCTTTACCAAGTTTCAAAATATGCTTTTCTTGAATTTTGAATCAATTAGGTCCATGGTACATTTTTCGATCCGGAAAATGTTAGGCACTGACAATAAAAATTAGGCTAACTGAACTAAAAAGAGTGTAAAAATTGAAAAACGTTGTAAAATATCCATTTAAGCTCTTGAAAAACATGTTTACTTTTCGAAAAGGTAAACATGTTGACAAAGTTTCGCCATTTTAGGAAAGCAAACAATACTCTGAAGCTTTATAAACAACACCTATCATTATTGCAAACGTATGAGACGCGTGAACTTGCGTGAAAAAATATTACAAACCCCTATTTCTTTTATAAAATTTTATTTTCCACTGATGTCCAAAATTATTGAATCTTTGGTTGGTTAAATCCGTAGCTACAGCTTTTGAAGTTTTTCATTCCCATTTTACACAACTTTACCAGGCCAAAAACATTTTTATTTCCTTAATTTCACTATTCCAATGTTCGCAGTAAATAAGTAACAAACATACGCTTTTTGAGGCATTTTAACCCCCTTATATGAAATTCAAATTTTCTTGACAATAATTCCTCCCCTCATGTTAAGATGTTAGCTTTAGTTCCAAATTGTACTTAAAAATAGCATTAGTGCCAGTAAAGACTTTCAGGGAATAGCTGAGACTGCAGATGTTTACCAACTTGTTGAATAAATGGATAGTTCGAGTATAGTATCACCCACGGGCCTTCACAAGGTCGCTTAACTTTCAAGGTACCCCAGTAATTTAGAAAATGAATAAATGAAGCAAGCCAAATTAAGAGTGAACGTCGAAAGTGTAAATTTAGGGCCCTCAAATTGTGAGACCTAAGCTAAATGGCATGCTGCATTCCTCTGAGGCCCTGGTCAGTTTATTTCGAAGGGGGAAGCAAAGTAAGAAGCATAACTTTTAAATCAAATTAACTTAACTTCACGGGTTTAGCCCTATAGTTTCTGCTGCTTAAACAGGCCAAATCGCGCCTCAGCAGTTTCGTAGCGTCGTCGAACAGCTGAGCTTTGTCCGCTTCACGTGTTTGTTTTAGCCTCTTCCGATTGATAGGCTCGTGACATCTTTCGACGGTTTGTATTGATTGGTCTTTCTTGCGCTTTGTTCTATACATAATTTTACTTCTATGATTCTAAGAGACTAAGTAGTAGCGGTGACCTAGAAAATCCAGACAGAATAAACTGGGCTGATTTTATGCCAAAACTTAACGTTTAAGTTTTTGCTGATTCAGACTAACCAAGTCTCTCATTTCCTCAGCAGTTTTGTAGCGTTGTCGAATAGCTTTTCTGAGCTTCGATCGCTTCAAGTGCTTGTGTTTTATCTTCTTCCGATTGCTCGGCTCGCGACAGCTTTTGACGTTTTGTGTTGATTGGTTGCTTTTTGTATAAAAATCTACTTCTATTATTTTAAGAGACGTTATGAGCTGGAAATAGTTGCGTGGACCTAAAATAATTTTCTGACAGAACAAGCTGTGCCAAACTTCATGAAATCTGAGCTCAACGTTCGTGTCTGCCGCTTTAGTCTTTCTGCTTTATATTTTAGATAAAGATCTGAATCTTATTCGCTTTTGAAAAAATTGCTTTGTCTGTCGTGTATTTAGCTTTCAGACAAAAGTTTAACGTTGCTGTGAGATCAAAAGTGCCACATCTGTGTTCCAAGTACAGAAATCAGTGATTTTTTAAGCAAATATTTGTAATTATTGACAGTTAAATAATATTTAAAACGTATTTAAATTTTGTTTCTGGGAGGTAATTTGTTATTTTTTTGCAATTTTTGAAGAGTTGATGTTGTCTGGCCACCACGAGATGGCAATCGATTCATGTGGCTTTGAACGAGTCTGTTAGTAAAATTGGACTGGTGGTAATGTAAACCATGTTTACCACACTGGTAGTAGTGTAAATAATGTTTACTTTACCACCAGTACCAATTGCGCTGATTTTGGTTCTATCTATTATCGTTCGGTGACGAAAACGATTGCGTTGGTAAGGGAAAAACATTCATGGCGATACGCATTTATCCTTTGGATAGTCTTCTCCAAGCGAGTTTTCACCACATCTTTTCAAAAACCGACTGACCCAAGGTCGGCTGCCTTGTCGTCAGAGCCGCCCTATACGATACGTAGGAATACGAATATGTAGGTTGACTGTCAGATTAAATTAAGACTGCTGACAGTTAATTTAATAACTGTTATTTTACTTAAAGAATATCACAAAATGTAGGTAGTTGAATTTATGTCGGACTAGGAGCAATACTACGGGTTTTTGGCGATGGTCCGGGATCGATCCCTAGGAAAAAGATTCGAAGACAATTCGTAATTTTGAACCACGGTCAGATGAAGAGATCAACACCTATGGTACATAAGATCCAATGCATTTTTATATTTAATTTTTATTTGTATAGATATAAAAAAATTAAGAAATCAACACACGCACACTTTCGGGAGCGAAGGGGGAGCTTGAGCTCCCAGATCCCCCTCCGGCTACGCCACTAGTCCTGGTTTATCATCCATTATCCCGAATGTTTTTCGCTCAAGAAGTGCAAATAATTTTTCCTTGAAACTGTCATCAATCACGTAGCAAAAGATGCGTTTTGCAAAAATGGCCAGACGAGTCTAAAATACGCGTCCAGTTCTTTTAGGCAATTACACTTTTATATGATATCCAATTATTCCTCCGCTCCATCCCAACGAACACGATTGGCTTTTCCAGAGCTAATTACTCGATCATGCAATAAACAGACCCAAAGAAAGTTCCAGCCCACTTCGCCAAACAATGCACGTCATTTTCAATTGGCAAATTCGGAGGTGTTTGTACAGGATGAGTATACTAATTCCCCTCCAGAGTTCTGGTCGAAGGGAAAAAAGGTTTGACCACTGAAGCTGAAATCCGCGCTGATCATTATTTGGAGCGCCGCCTTGATGGAAAACTATCATACACACGAAAAAATAAAACAGGCGAATTTTTATCTAATCTCTGACATCCGTTTCGCTGTGTTTTACATGCTTGGGTAGTGCTGTTTAGTTCCTTGTAGATTTTGGGGATGTCATTGTTTTTGCCATTCTTCACTGGCGAAGTGGTTCTAATGCATTGATTCCTGCCCTTCCACCCACGCGATTTCGGGGGAAGGTATCGGAAAAGGGTGGAAAAGTTTGAAAGAGTTTATAGTTTTTTAATGGGGTCTGTTCATAATGTGTGTGAAATGGAACCATTTTCGCCAGACAACGAAACTGATGTGGAAAAAAATTATCGAAAAAGAAAGGAGATTGTATCACGGGTTGGAGTTTTTTGCTGCGCGTTTTTTTAACAACTATCTCATTTGCGATAAAAACTTTTTTCATTGAATTTTAATTTAGAGGTAATTTTATGATGCATCGCTTTTCTTTTCGGCAGAATTGGGGCGTTTCGTTTGTTATCTTGTCGATATTGCAGTTTATTTTTTGTTGCTGGAATCGATAACTGAAAAAATTGGATTTTTCTTTCTTGGAACACATTACAGTTCTAATTACATTACTTAGGCAACTTTAAACTCTATTATAGAATTCTTTAAAAAAAATACTTCCCGAGTTTTATCGTTTTTTTTCCAAACAAATCTGTTAAAATTGTTATGTCTAATAATTGTTTGACACCTCAAGCAGGTACTAGATTTAATTCTAGATATTCAGGTGCTATATTGATTAAACTGCAGTTTCATTTATCCATTAGCTGGTATAGTCATCTGATTCGTAATTGCAACTGAGTCAAAACAACATTTCTCATCTTACACATACATACTCATGAAAAGTTAAAACTACATTAAGATTCTTTTCTGTAATATTTTGAAAATAAATTATGATTTGCACATAGTTGAAGATATTGCATGTACCGTTTACAGTACATACCGAAACTCAAAATCTACCGTCTCAAAATCTACTATTTTTAAAAGTTTGGCGACTTTTCGAAAATTTAGGTAACTTTAAAAATTCACCAAAAATCAACGAAAATTTAGTCCCTCTTTTATTAACTATTATCCGACTGAAATTTTGTTTTTCTTTAGAGTAAATTTTCCAAGGGAAGCCAATTTCGAAGTTTTGGAACAAAGCCGTGACAACCATTTTAGAAAAACATCGGAATCTGGTTGCTCGATTGTAATGAAAACCTTATAAAGAATATTTTAAAATTTAAATTTATTGGCGAAATCTTTACGTCTGTTTCATACTTAAAAAGCACATTTTGTGCTTTAGCCGATTCATTTTGTTTCTGAGCAAGAAATAGGGTTTAAGAGGTGACTTCTATTTTTATAAATTCCTGTTACTAATTCTATTTTGCAAATAATGCCTTGGCTGTGGCACTTAGCTACATTTAGTGTGTGCAGCATATTGAGTAGAATTTTTCCCCTTCGTTTACGCAGATCTGTTTTCTGTCTTAGTGTCTCATCTGTAAGTTAACTATATGATATTGTATATCTTTAATATGAAATAAATTTATTTTCTTTGTAATATTGGGCACTTTGTAGTTTCAATACTTGCTCTAATAAATAAATTTCCAGCTCACGAAAAGCGAAAAAATAGATAATTTTTACACAACAAACTAATGTGTACCGTTTGCGGTACACTTGGCCTGGAAAATGATTTCGACTCAAATACAACATGGCAGAGAACGTGTTAAGTTTCGAGTATGAATCCTGTTCGTACACAAGAATATAATCCTGTTGCGGTTTTCCGTGATAGAATCTCAAGATGGAATTCACTGTTCCTTGAAAAGGGATAAAAGCTACCACAAGGGGGTGCTCTTGAACCCTGTTAAAGTTTAGCGCCCCAACCACAGGAACCCTAGTATAATTCCAGACGGATAACCGTGGACAGAAGATCTTGGAACAAGATCACTGACACGAACTGAAATGGAATCAGACATCCATTAAATCTCCTTCGGAGGAAGGAAGATTCTAAGGAACCGAACACAATGTTACTCGGTGCCATCATAGCGGCGTCGCCTTTTGATGCTTTCCGAGGGTCCATTCCAGATGTGTCACCTGTTGAATTCTCTCTCCCGATATTTAACTTCTGCACCCCACTTAAAGAGAAGCGAAATAATGGGGTGTTGACAAAGGCGGCGACGAACGGTAGAGTGACTCCATAGCGAGTCACTGGGGTGGAATTTTGTCTTTTTTTTGTGATGCTAAACATCTTCAATGAAGTATGGTGATGATCTCCACTCCAAACGAGTCCGGGGTTGCCGCACTTGAGGTGAAACGCGTCTTTTGAAAATGTCGCCAAGACGAATACCAGTCTTCTTGCATCGCAGGCAATAAAGTGATTCAATAAAACAAATTTAAGCAGAAAATGTCACGTTAAGGTGTATGTATACACTAGAAATCACGAAAATTGACCAAAATATCGATCTGTTTTTTAAATTCAAAATATTGTCCAACCCCTTAGCTTTCAAACGATACCAAGATCTTGTAAATATTCAAAATAGTTTTCAAGTTACAAGGGCTTGGGTTAGGTACTGTCACCTTAGACAAGACGTTTCCAAAACTTTAAACTTGATTTCTGAAGAACTATGTTTTTACAATGGGAGGCTTCTTTCGAACAGTGATAACTCAACAATGAATTGATCTATTATAATTACTTTTGTGTCATTACAATCTATATAATACAGTGGATGTTTTGACCCTCAGTCGAAGTTATTGGTGAAGAAATGAATTTGTAATTGATTTTTAAATGTTGAAATTCCTGAAAAAATCTTGATTTTTTAGGCTTCCTTCGTGAAAAAAATTGTAAAAAAGAACGTATTCCCTTTAGCAACGTGATGGAGGGTCAAAACATGGAGAATAATGTTAGGAATAACTTTCAACAGGAATTGTCCTTCTGAACACATTAGAATTTGAGATATTACTGTTAAAAAAACATGCTAATTAGCTAATTATATCTAAATTAGATAATTAATGAGTAGCTTAATTAGAATTTTTCACACTGAAATGAGTTTAAGCACAAACCAATGACCTATTGTCAAAAAACTGGATTTTTAAAGTCAAAATGTATAGATACACCTTCTGACAAGGCTCCGAATTGGACACTCATTTTCTACCCGTAGGCATTTGGTACACAGGGAACCTGCTCCTTTATGCTCCATATGCAATAGTATTTTATCCATCCGACATATCTTGACAGAATGCCCGAATTTTGATAATCATAGGTTAAACCGATTTGGTATCTCTTATTAGCTTGAAAGACTGATGGATCCATACCAAAGAACCTATTTTTATTTATTACTGACATTGGTTTTATAGAATATATCTAGCTTTTATATTTGGCCATAACTCAATTGAGACTAAAACCACTGAATTGTATAGTTTTTAAATTTTTCTACTTGAAAACTAGATAATTATAGGTACTGTTTGGCGCATCTTGTCCAAATCTGGCCCTTGTGCCATACAAAACCAACAACCAAGCATCGTAGTAAGTTTTTGGTTTGGTTTTACGTTTTGCTTTGAAGCTCTACTGAGTACCTTGAAATCTGACCGTGGTTTAAAATTACGAAGTGTTGTCCCGATCTTCCCCTTTGGAACTGATCCCGGACCTTCGCCAATAGCCCGTTGTTTTGTTTCAGTGCAAATTCAACTGCCTAACTTCAATTTTCAGTTGAAGAGTAAAGAAAGATAATTTTTTTGAGTTGATACTTTTCTTGAGAAGATGCGATGTTTGTCTTGAACTTTTGGGCACCTTTTTTGCTACACGAGAGATAATTAGACCGGAATCAAACGGTAGTATTTTGTTTAGATATTAAATATAGGAATGCCAGGAATACAGGACTTTATAGTTATCTTTCAAAATGGATATAGACAATTTTCGGATTTTAACAACGTTAATTTGTTATTTTGTGAAGTTTTACCAATTTTATCACCAGCGTGGCTTGAATTACTTTAACTTTATTTAACTCGAACTTTATGAGTCACATACAACATAAACTCTCTTAAGCATTCTTTTGATTTCATTAATGATTGAATGTAATGCAACTCAAATGCCAATATAAGTTAAATGCTCTTCCATCCCTTCAGCGTACAATTTTCACTTCTTTAAGCTGACTCAGAGTTTAAGATTTTATTTTTGGTACTATAGTTTTATTCTATCTATTCACATATATATAGTACTTGTTTGCTTTTAAAGGTACTAACATACATTTTGTTCATAATTTTTATTACAAGTATTGTTTCACAAATTTTTCTGAATACTGTAGGAAAAAAATCGGATTCCACTGTAAGGCCTTATAACGAGATTAGACTACACCCATTGGCTGTTTTTGTGCTTATAACGTCGCCAAACGAGCGATAAAGGGCAACCCACAGCACCGCGGCATTGGCGTTGGAGTGATTTCCACAGGCGCCCTGGGTTCATTCAAATCATCGCGCATCCCTTGCCTTTTCGCACTGAGGGGTTCCTCCCAGAATACGAGATCGCAATTTCAGCAGATGCTCCTCCAGAGAATGACAGTTGGAAAAAACTGGCGGGGTGGTGCAAAGGGATCGAATGGGAATACCCATCTTTTTCGACTTCCCGTATAGTTCTTTTGTCAGAACCATACGGAATGAAAAAGAAAATAACAGTTACATTTCAATTTTTCACGCCAAGTATGCAAATCGACCCCTTTTATCATATATATAATTGCTATTTGACCCTGGATGAAATTTGTATCATAAAGAACCGAGCTTCTTTATCATTGTAATGAGGAGGTCGTTGGTTAGGTGCTTTGTACCGAAAGGGGCGTGATTGAGTTGGTAGTTTTTGCAAGGGTTAATGTCATCGGGATCGAGTTTTATTCTCTGGTTTCCGTCACTTCATCATGAGTGAGCAGTTTGTCCCCTTTTGTGAAATCAGAATGCATTGATGACGGTAGATTCTGCAGTTCCACTTGTAGTTCCGATCACTATTGGTGGATGTCTTATAGTAGTAGAAAGATAGAATTAAAGAGGTATGGTTAGTTGGTTGATTGGATTAGGTTTATGATACTAGGGCTATATTTGGCCACGCTGCGCCAAACACAAGACAGACATCATGTAACAAGACAGACACATACAGAAGGAAAAAGTTTGGAATATCTAGTTTTATTGTCTGGTTTCAGTCACTTCATCATGAGTGAACAGTTTGTCCCTTCATGTCAAATCAGGAAGCACTGATGACGGTAGATTTTGCACTTCAACTAGTAGTTTCGATCAATATTAATGGATTTCATATATTAGAAAGAGAATGAAAAGGGTATGGCTGGTTGATTGATTAGATTGGGTTTTATGGCTGAAAGACGATATTTGGCCATGCTGCGCCGAACAAAAGATAGACAACATCAAATAATGGACGTACACATACACAAGAAAAGGTATGGAAGATCGAGTTTTGTCTGATTTCAGTCACTTCACATTATGAGTGAAGCTTTTGTCGCCACATGTGAAATCAGAAAGCATTGATGACGTTGGATTTTGCAGTTCCACTAGTAGTTTCGATCACTATTGATGGATGTCATATAATGTCAGAAAGATAGAATGAAAGAGGTATGAAAGAAACAAGAACAAATGAAAACAGTATATTTTTGGTAGAAATTTCATACTTTCAATCTTTTAGAACCGCACTGATTTGTTAAATATTCATTAATCCCGGACCGTCGCTAATAGCCCGTTGTGTTGCTCCATTGCTACGTTAATTACCATCACTATTGTTAAATATTCAATACAAAACTTTTGTAACCTGAAGATATGGTTATGTGAGAATAAAAATACGATTCATTGAAAATTCAAGAGATGGAATTTCAGTTTATCCACTATATAAACTTTTAGACTAGTGTGATAATTTGACCAGTAAAGTTTGAATAGTCAAGATCTGCGCAGATTAGGGTTCTAAGTATAATTGAAGGCTCAGGGCTACATTGTGATAAGCCACTTTTCAAATTTTCCAGGCTAACAATTTCAAGTTGAGAAAAATTCCCTTCAAAAGGTCATGTTATCTTAACTTCGAGTATTACGCACACTCCAACAGTCAGAAATTTGTTTGATCCTCTTGTATTTTATTTCGAATTTTTTCAATGGGAAAATATTTTTGTGGTTTATTACTTGTTGCCTGGAGCCTTTCAATTGTATTTAATATTTTGGGGCATTCTTTCTCCATATTCAACAAAAGTATTTAACGTTAAAAAATAGAATATTGTATATTTGAAAAATAAGGAATTGAAAAGGTCACCAAAAACATTAAAATCAGTCATGTCTTCATTTTTTAATTTCTCATTTTGGTGACTTGGTACTTTGGTTTGGTTTGTCTTACTACGGTCGTTTTTTGGCAACATCAGAATTGGTTCTTTTCCGCTTTGTATTGATACTATCGATTTCTTCATAGTTCTTTTCTTTATTTTAAATCTTGAACTTTTCTAATGAAACTGAATGAAAGTGAATCGATATATTACTTAAAATGATCGATATATTGCTTAAAACGAATCGATACATTGCATAAAACGAAGCGATACACTGCATAAAACGAATCGATGCATTGCATAAAACGAATCGATACTGGAAAAAGAAAACTACTTTGGCTATGTTATAAGTATAAGTACGAATGCTTATGGGAAATCCTTCAAGGCAAATTAGTTTGACTCGCTCAACGGTCACATTGATGTACGAGGACTTATTAGATTCCTAATAAGATTATAACAATTAAAATTTTTTTCACAAACCAAGTCAAAAGAATAGAATAAATTAAAATTTGATCAATGTATTATTACCAAATGAGAAACTTTTAATTTGTGGTCTTTAAGCTGTGTCTAGCAAAAAATGACCATAGAGCGTCAAAACAAACTAAATTACTGATACTACCGAAATATACTATCTGCGATACATGTTCTCAAAATTATACAAAAAATACAACACATTTAGTGAAAACAAATTCTATACATAAACATGATATTCTAAAATCATACAAAATCCAGTTTTAAATTCGTGAAACGAAATCAAAATTCACCCCTATAATATGCTATGCTTTATTCATCATTAGCAGAGTAACGATATTTCGCATAGAAGTATTCCAAACTTATTTGGTAGTCTACCATCCTGAATGCTGCCGATATCATTAAGAGGAAGCATCCACACAACTCCGAAATATGATACTCGAAGCAATGCTCATCCACATCAACGATTCATCAATTCATTCCTGCAAATCGAAAACATTAAGATGTTTGTTTCCTCTTTTTGGCGATTGAACTCGCAGTGTCATTTTAAAGTCAAAGTTTTGGAATCGAAGTAGTTTTGGAGAACTTTTGCTCAGGAAATATCGCTTCGGCGTTTGCCTTCTCCCGAATTGATGTGTGTATTTTTAATTCGCATCGGGATCCGATGGAAGTTCTGGAGACGGGAAAGTTTTAATGAATTCCAGAAAACTGAATTCTCGGTTTGTTTTTACTCTTGCTCGAGCCGGCACCCGTAGAATGAATGAATTTCTGAGTTCGTGCACTCGTTTCGAATTCCGCATAGTTTTAATATGTATCCAGGCGTTTGTAATAAGTACGGATATTCGTTTTAAGGTTGCGAGAATCTGGATTTGTAGTGCTTGATACGAAGTACGTAGTGAGCGAAATAGAAGCTTAATCAGATGTCAGTTTGTGTATCGTTGGTTTACAAGTGAAACACACCAAGTCAAAATTTTATTTGAGGGGCATTTTTTAGCTTTTCTAGACCAGAAGGTGATACTCTTTAGACTGGTGAAGACCAAAAACCTATTTTTTGAATAAAGGACTTTCATTGTGTGTCTATTACTTGATAATGTATGTCTTGTGTAGCATGGCCAAATATGGCCCTTGCTCCACAAAACACAAACCAACCATTTTTGAATGAAGGTTAGACTTGAGAAACATGCTTAGTGAGTAGAATTTTCCCCCTTTCGTTTTCTCAGCTTTTTTGAGTGTTTTCACTTGTAAACCGATAATATGTATAAATATAAGCCAAGTTTGTCAAGCTGTGAATTTGAAAATAAGTTAGCAAACCGATTCAAGTGTCGACAAAATGGCGTGTTGACAAAAAGCATCGAGAACTAGTCTTTTTTATCGAAGTGGTATGCGTAAGTTTATTAGTTATAGCTCCTATACTAAAAAATTTTCACTGTAATTTACTAACATGAAAATCACTTAAAAATAACCCTTGAAGTAGCTAATATTCGGTATAGCAAAATTGAACGTAAAGCGACAAAACAAACCTTCAAATAGATAATGGAAAAATATGCTTTTCGCGCTTCAGTGGATTATATCCATGTCAGCTTGCATTCAGTAACAGCCTGAGAATTGCAGTTGCGCAAGGTCTATGATTTTTTCATGCATGCATGTTGTCTTAAGTATTTGTCTATTGAATCTAAAAACCGTCATTTTGTTTTCTTGACGACAGTACTACTTTTTATGTTATCCCACGTAAGTAATAATTCAACATTTCATGTAAATTGTTTTTATGTGAAAGATGAAATGATTACTTTCAACCAGTTATTATTTGTTATACCTTTTAGAATATTTTTCTGAAGCCGAGTTATTTTTTAAAAGCTTATCTTTTTGACAAAACTGTACGTTAGAAATGTCAAATCGATTGTAATTTGTTCCAATATACAATTTTAAGAGTACCTTAAGAGGTTGAATAAACATAAATCGAAACTTCGTTTTGTAACTAAACGAGAAAAATCAAACTCATTTTATTATTTTTGCATCAATGCATTTCACTGTTTTGTGTTCTTTGTTATTGAGTTGTAATAGTGGTAAACTAAAAACAATAACTTAACATAGGTAGTTTGATTTGTGCCTTATATTTTTTTCAACTATTTTTGATGCATCAATAAATGAGAAAATTGTTTGAAAGTCAACTTAGCGTTGTCTCCATTTAAAAATGTTCGACAGAAAATCCATACGTTGGTAGAAACGGCCAATGTCCCAATTCGCTGATTTTGAGTACTGTGCACACATCTCAAAAGTGCCTAACAATATCAATACATTGGGGCCACATAGCCCAGTTAGTAGCTTCAGATCAGCAACGGGACGTTTGGAGTTCGAAACTAGATTCAACCTAAGATCGTCGTGTACGTGGGTCTGGTACACTTTAAATGTCATCGCCCCAAATGACTTATGCTGGTGTTGTGTGGAAGTTTGAAGAGTGGGGGTTCATCTCGTCATCTGACCTTGATTCAAAATGTCCTCGGATCTTTCCTTTCAGGATTGATTCCGGATCGTCGCCAATAGACGTTGTATTGCTCCAGTGCGACGTAAATTGCACGGCCTACCTGTCAATACAAAATGAAAATACTGGAAAGTGTTTTTTGTACTCTGCATTAAAAATTAAAAGATCTTTATCAAGTGTTATAAAAAGCTTGCAAAATAAACATTGGCTCTTTTTCTACAAAAGTACAGAAATATTTTCGATGAAATACTATTTCGGAAATTTTTAACTCGTAAAACGTGTTAGTATTTGTAAGGAAGGCATGAGTTTATCACTAACGTAATAGCAACTAAGGAAATATTTCAAATGTAACGTCGAATTAAAAAAAGAGATGAAAAATGCGATTCTCATTCCATGGCAAACCTTCGGGACAACCGAGCACTTTGCTCGGCTGATAGCAGTGATGTGTACGATGAAATCCAACATTAAATTGCCACCCTTTTCCAGTAAAGTAGAAAACGAATGCCCCATAATTAATCTACCCTGGTGGAACATTCGATGCGTAAAGTCTTCAGACGACAACAAAAAAAACGGATTGAAAAAATCTACAAAAGCTCCACACGTGCCTTTCCCAAGCAAAAATAAGCCTTATTTCCCCAAAATGGAATACAGAACTAAAAAAAATCCAAGTTCTTTTTCCAATCCGTCGCCGTGGAAGCAACAACAAAATCGTCTGCTTCGACAGCGCTGCCAGATTCCTCACTCACTTTCGTTCCCGCGCACTTCTTCATGAGTGATGGACGATCGTCCGACCGAACGCGGGATAGAAGAGGGGGAGGGATGAGAGACATTGTGCGCTGGAGCAAGGATCTCTCTGTGTCGCAGTGACACGTCAGGAAATGGGCTCTTTGGACTGGTTCGCGCGGCCTCATTAGCATGATAGATGGTGGTCGGAAGTTGGGCCTGTTGCCCCTCGTAGATGCGCCCCTGTACTGAGCAAGCCCCGGTAAGATCATACGTGCGCTTATGTGATCAGCTTGTTACGACTCATGTTCAATGGAGTATAACATAGGATCATCTTTGGAAAGTGTCCTTGAGGTGTTTGGAGTTACGCTTCGAAAAACCTCTGACCCTCTCCTTAGCTGTTATTGACAGGAACTCTCGTGTGAATATCTGCACTAATTGCAATTGAAGTTAGGCGTGTTGCCTCTTGTAGATACGCCTGTGTTCACAGCAAGCCCTGAATAGCCCGCTGTGTTGCTTCAGTGCGACTCAAATTTATCTACCAATCTGTGCTAGTCCCTGTACTGGTAAGATATGTGCTTATGTGTTAAGCTTGCTACGACCCGTGCTCATTTATGTGCCTCTAATTTGGGATCATGTTTAGAAAGTCTTCCCCGATCACTTTCCCCCCTTTCAAATAGGCCGCGGTGGCCCGGTTGGAAGAGTAACGGACTAGCGACTGAAGGGTTGCGAGTTCGAATCCAGCCAAACACCGGCGTGCACAAAGGGGGCTGGTGCACGTTAAATCTGTCGTGGCCTCAAATGTCCTCACGTTGGCGTGGAAGTTTGAAGAGTGGGGTGCCAGCTTAGGTTTTGCCTCGTCATCTGACCGTGGTTCAAAATTACGCGTTGTCCTAGGATCTTTTCCTTTGGGATTGATCCCGGACCGTCACCAATAGCCCGTTGTGTTGCTCCAGTGTGATGTTAATTAAAATACCCAACCCTCCGCTTTTATATATTTTACTTGACGGTGTGTTTGCCGCAGCTTGGCCAAAAATTGCCCTTGCGCCATGAAATCTAAAACATGTTTAGAAAGTGAACTTCGAAGGAGTTTGGTTACACTTCAAAATAACCTTGATCTTGACTGCCTCGTTAGCTGGTATTGACATAAATGTAGTTGAAATGCTAGTTCAAATATCCATCTGTCTGTTCTTGCTTCGATAGTTCAAGGAACGTGGACGAGTCAACTTTCTTATCTTTGGTGACCTCAAGCTTGTGCGATTAAGGTTACTGAGAAGGCAATATTTACAGCCTCCGGGGATTATACAAGAATACGGCTTGTAGAATTCGCCGACAGAAAAATACTTCCTATTTCACAAACTAACAATGTTTAATCATACCTTAATCTATTTTGGAAATACCGCCAGCTGTTATTTTTGAAGAATAATCCTCAATAATGAAGAAATAAACCACTGATAACACGAGTAAAACGAGGCTTATAATCTGTTTGACCAAAAAAATACTATCCCAATACTAGAAAAATACCAATGTCTTAATTCAGAACTTTATCTGACTAAACATCTTACTATCTGTTTTCAAAATATTGTTACTTCTCTTCAGGAATGTTTCACACAATCGTCAAGAATTAAATCAACAGTAAAATTGGTGGCTCTTGTGTCCCCAATTTTATTGTAGAATGTAGGAATTTGTTCACACATGAGATCTGTCCTAGATGATTTATGGTTCGAATATTTCCCAAAACACTGGAGAACATACAGATCTATTTTGTAGACCAGTAGTTTTATTTTAAGGTGCTAGGTGTTACCAATGTTCCAAATGAAATCGCATTGGTCTCTTCATATCTTGCATTCTGGCTCATTTAAGTTGAACACTTCATAAGATAGTTGGCCGTATAATCATTAAGTAAATGTATCTTTTGTGTGCATTAATCCACGTTTATAAAGTTTATTAACTTGGAATATTTGCTCATTAATCTCTTTACTTCCCGTATACGTGGCTTATTTTTTAAAAAAACCCATATCTTGGTAAATTTTTATAGCTTTGTTAGTTACCTTCAGGTTTTGCCAAACATTAAAACCTCCAAATTAGCATTCCGAGTTTAAATTTGATGAAAAATGTTAATATTTATATCGCTTCAGTAAATATCTGCATTTTTATGCGTCATTAATATTAACTATTTTTTCTGAATTCCCGACAGCTTAGAAAAAATAACAATAATTAGCTATACTTAAACATGGATTGCCAGATTTATTTTTGTTGTCTTGCGAATTTAGATGTTTGCATTGTATATATTTAAAGAACGACCTGTTTTTTATAATTAAAAAATGCGTTTGTGTAATGATTGTAATTCTTTCTCGTTGATCACGAGGGATTTAAAAAGAAAAATAACACTTTTTCAGCGAAAGCGAAACTTATTTAAAAAAATGTATATCAACACTCACAATGTAATGATATTAAGTAATCTTTTTATAAATTTGATTATAATTTAAACAGTTTGAAATTTGAATATAAAATTACGACTTGGCTTTCGTTATTTTATCTTTCGTAGAATATGGAGATGTATTTTTTACAAGTTAAGTCAACATTTAAATTTTTTGAAATATAAAAGGTCTAATTTGTTTTGTCATAAGAAATAAAAATTGAGATTAAAGCAAATAGTTTTATTTAATGTCACAAAAAACCATAGATACTTAAGGGAAACGAATTCCTGCGGGAAGTTCGATTTTGTTTAAATTAGGATAACCTAAAGTAGTGTTGAGTGATTCAAAATTGCGTGGTATTCTCGAATCTTTCCCTTTGGGATTGATCCCGAACCGCCACCAATAGCCCGTTGTGTTGCACCAGTGGGACGTTAAGTAAATACCTACCAATTTACCTTTATATTACAATTAAATTTACCAATATACCTACAATTAAATACCTAACGCAGTTGAAACTTATAATTTAGGTATACCCACAGAGTTGGACTTATTATTTCACCACTAGTTCGCTTTGAAAACCTATCGATTTCTATTACTGATGGGGCCGTCGTAGCTCAGGGGGTATACCCACTGCGCTAGCACCCTTCGAGTTGTAGGCGGCGCAAGTTCGATTCCTGTCAGGTGCATTCCTCCCTGGGTGTATTTCTCTTGTGTCAGGAAAACTTTCATTGTGTGTGTCTATTACTTGATATTGTATGTCTTGTGTCCGGCATAGCATGGCCAAACATGGCTCTCACGCCATAAACCCCCAAAACAACACCTATTACTGATGCTTGGCAAGATCTGATGCCTTTACGCCATAAAAAACTTTAAAACCCAACTCATTACTGAGGATTTTTGTGTTGAGTCGCATTCCTCTGCAAAATTGTGTTCAGCCCTTTGCTTTTAAAAGCCCTTGCCTTTTGCTTCGTGAAAAAAATTGTAAAAAGAACGTATTCCCTCTAGCAACTTGATGGAGGGTCTAAACATAAAGAATAATATTAGGAGTAATTTCCAACAGGAATTGTCTTTCTGAACACATTAGAATTTGAGATATCACTGTTCAAAAAACATGCTAATTAGCTAATTATTTCTAAATTAGATAATTAATGAATAGCTTAATCAGAATTTTTCACACTGAAATGAGTTTAAGCCGGTGACCTATTGTGAAAAAACTGGATTTTTAAAGTCAAAATTTAAAAAAATGTTCTAGTGTATACATACACCAATAAGTAACACTAAATGCATTTTTCGGAGCAAAAAGAATCTGAAATTGTACCGTTCGAGGCAGGAGGATATTTTAACTTATTTACATACGCGGCATGGATGACAACCGAACTGACTTCTTGATCATTTCTTCGGATCACGTAAGTGTTTCATGATTATATACAGGGTGAGTCTAAATTGTTTTTACAAAATAAAAGGGGTGATAGTACCCATCCAGACGAGCAATAATTACCATGGAACATAGGGTCGCATTCCAATCTGAGTGGCAGAAAAGAGTAAAATTAGAATTTCAACATGAACTTACAACAGTGTTGGGAAAGCGAATGAACGATACCAAAAGTTGCACAATCTGATTTATTGATCAGAGAAAAACTCACAGCAAGTGCTCAAAGTGGCGGCCACGCGTATCGTTGCACAGTTCACACCGGCGAAGGAATGACTGGCGCACCCTCTCGAAGATTCCTGGTGTGTTAATTTTGTCTGCCGCAACACCGATTCTCGCTACGAGATCTTCAGCCGAGTCCACAGGCGTCTGGTGCACTAAAGATTTCATGTGCCCCCAGAAGAAAAAGTCCAGTGGGTTGAGGTCCTGTGAGCGAGGAGGCCAAGCCACAGGTCCGCCACGTCCGATCCATCGGGCGGAATATGTGGCATTCAAGAAGTGCCGGACTGTGCTGGAAAAGTGTGCGACGTCAGAGATCGACGCGTTTCGACTTTCTTTTCTGCCTCTCAGAGTGGAATGCGACCCTATGTTCCATGGTAATTATTGCTCGTCTGGATGGGTACTATCACCCTCCTTATTTTGTAAAAACAATTTAGACTCACCCTGTATATCCCTGAAGGCTCTTATCCGCCAACCTGCTAGATGAGGTTCGATTCCTGTAACTTTTCCCTGTGTGTGTCTCTCTTCTGTATCAGTAAGACTTTCCTTGCGTGTATGTCCATCTTGGCCAAATATGGCCCTTGCGCCATAAAAACTCAACTCTTACCTTCGGAAAAGTTTAAGTGACTTACCCCTCTCTCTAACGTCTCAGCCTCCGTACCTTAAAGAACTCAACGCCCGCCGAAAGAATTTTTATCGGAGACTGCGCGCAAAACCTTTGATTTTTCATGACTCCCTATACCTATTAATTTTGTTACAGCTATTGAGATGTAATCCTGACAGATTTTCCCTTCCCCTCCCCACTTGCAAACTTCTTTAAGGAACCGCTCGCCCTATCACCCCCTTCATCCCCTCGCAAACAAAAAAGAACATTTTTCAATTGCTGTCTTCCACATTTTTCCACTTATTCTTTTTCCTGCACCCCACTCCCTTTCTCGTCACCGTATATCATTCATCTCACCAACTCGGCTGGGAAAGGATGAAAAAAAAAAAAAAAAGACTCCGAAGAAATCATCGGAGATTATTATTATTATTTTAAATTTTTTTCTGCCCTCCTGTCCCTCTCAACTCAACTTATATCCCCACCCAGTCAATCGATGGAAGAAACTCCGTATCGATTGACGTACCGATGTTGAACGGCGTTAAAGTCTGAATTTCAAGTGACCTCGTCGCGTGAAGTTTTGACAATCGTGGCTGGGGGCATGATGGGCCCCGGCTCTCTCTGGAAATGTCAGAGTTGTCAGCTAAATGGGCGCCCAAGCCTCACGGCAGCTGCCGCTGATAAGGTCTTTTGGCCAGGGGCCTTGTCTGAATACCTTATGGATGGAAGTCTTGACAAGGCTTGATTGAGCGTGATGCCGAGGGTTTCCTGAAGGTGGCATTGTTCTTGACGGCAGATTGCTGAAATAGGTGGCACCGAGAATGTGATTATGGGGCATTAATGGGAATTTGAGGCTCGAACCAGATAGAAACGACCCGTAACTTAATTTTTCAGAATGGTAACCCATACACAGTTTCGTTACTGTCCACTTAGTGTCAACAGAGGCTTAAACTTTACTCACTGGGTACTTATAACCCTTTATAGGCTCCAATAGTTTATGACCAATCTTTTAAATAGCCGAAGTGATGACCATAAAATATGACGGGAAATATTTGACTCGCCTGTTTCCAACCTCATACCCAATGACTTTTTGGTGGGTTTGCCCAAAACTAGCACAGCCAGCGCAGATTCGATTTCTATTAAACTATCCTGGGTATATTTCTCTCCTGTGCCAGCAAAACTTTCGGTGTGTATGTTGATTCATTTGACTGAATAAACTGCGTGGTGCAGCTTGATCCAATCTAGCTCTTGCGTCATGTGAATTTATATTAAATAGTTCTTGTCCTCGCAAACAGCGGCAGCTATAAATAATAATTCTTAACAGGATATTATGCTATTTCAAATCATAATTTACATAGAATGAAATTGAAACTGTAACATTTCCTCAAATAGACTATTTTTATGTATGTTAGTTACATCCGCTTATTCGTTTAGTCAGACTCAATACAAGAGCTCCGAGCAACATAGTACTAAGCCACAAAATATGTGCTCTGTAATGAAGAAAAATTGAAAGCAAAATATTTAAGAGGATCTAAAGAATTTCTGATTGAAAGAGTGCTTAATATTTGAAATTTTAAGATAACCTCTTGAATAATGAATACGATCATTATAATTTTGGAATTTTTTAAAACCTGACAATTGCCCCTGAAAAATTTAAAAGTGGCTGTTGCCCAAAGCCCTTCAATTACAATCGTCATTTGCGATTTCTAAAACTGGCATTTAGCACAACTTGGAAAAAATTTTTAGAAGGAACCGAGTATATGTGGATATAGAGTCCTCGTCACACAAATGCTTTCAAATTCTATATCCTACTTCGTAATTACCCTGTCACAATGCAGGGTTACTTATGATTTATGGTTTCCTCTGGATTGTTCCGTTTCCAAAAACCTCCATACATCATCCTTTATAGGCGTGGTGGGCCACCATTATTTACTTGACCACTGGTCAGCAGACACGTAGGGAGATCGACCCAGCCGCGCAGATTCATCTTCCTTCAGCACGGGATTGAAGACTTTGCGACTGGTCAGGTCACCTGTTTCGGCCTTTGTCCGAATCTCTCTGAATGCTGTTTACTTGCAATTAACTTTTGCTCGGAAGAGGTCCCCTGCAGAGTCTTGGGAGTTTAACCCTTTTTCCGTTCCTTTTTCTGGTATTCAGGTTCGAATTTGAAAAGATTCGGGGGTGTTTGACAGAATGGGATTCCTTTGCAACCGTGTAGGCGACTGCATTTGTGGTTTTGTGGAAGTGTGTAAGGCAAAAGCCCCCTGCCGTATTTAACTTACCCGCTTTTTGTAAATTGAATGGAAGAATCTCTTTGTACTGCTGGACATGTTGCCCAGCGTCGCTTTCAAATCCATAGGGATTTCAAGGTAATCTATCGGAGAGTGCTAAACAGGTGTGATATTCGAGAATGTCAGCATGGGTTAGGACGTTTCTGATTATTGTGCTGGGAGTGCTCTTGCAATCAGTCAGAAAAATAGAGGCGTCCAAAAGGCAGGTGCAGTATGGTCTCCAACATTAAATAATCGTGCTCAGCATATTAGTTTTCAGGTATCAATTTGTTTAGGTGCTTTGTAGATTCCTTTTGCGATTGAATCTGCATAATCTGTTTTTTAATTTACATTAGAATATACGAAAAAGCATTCATCAAAGTGAATTGTGATCGGGTGAAGTGCCATCGGGCTCGAACCCTTCCCAAAATGATTTTGGAATTGAAAAGCTGTCAAAAACACATGCTGAAACTAGCTGTATTAGGAACTTCGAACTTAACGGGTAGAATATACGTCTGAATTCGCCAATAGCCTGAAAATAGTCGAAAAATCATTAAACGCAATGCTCTTAACATTACGGCATTAAGGGAACAGAAAGAAGACTGGGCTATTCGAAATTATTTCTGAACATCTGCCTGATGAAAGCCTGTTTTCAAAGTAAATAAAATGTTCTTGAAAAGAGGGGAGACTTGCTGAGGTTTGCACGTGCGGAGGAACAGTCCTGGGCTTGTGTTTGGTTGTCACTCGTTAATTTTTTGGTATAAATTGGATTGGAGCCGACTAATAGGCATAATGCATAGGAAATTTTTAATAAGATGTATCTAAATACGATATTCTGTTATACTATATATGAAGGGCCTCAGGCAACATAATAAGCCACTCTTAAATTTTTCAGGAGAGCAATTTTAAAGTTCGAAAAATTCCAAAATTGTAATGGTTTATAAACTATTGAAGAAGTGTTTAATCACACTTCCAAGTATTAAGCACTCGTTCAAAGAATCGGAAATTCTTTTGATTCTCTTGAATATTTGTTTTTAATTGTTTTCTATTACGGATCATATTTCGGTGGCTTATTATGTTATCCGGATGCCTTCATATACTAATTATCGACATTATTTAAGTCGACGTTATTTTGAGGAATCGTAATTAAAAGAGTGATGCAAGCAATGTTACAAAATCAACTAAGTTTGTGTGGGTTAACTAAGATTTCAGAGCAGTATAGATTTGACGAAATAATAATCATTATATTTATAAAAATATTGCTCTTCATTTCACTAATTTTTCTTAGGGTTCAAAATTTTAAGATTAGTTCAATATTTGACGTTATTTTGATTCCTTCGTCAGACTAATCGAGATATTGAGCACCTGAAGAAAAATTGGCAAATTCTGTGTAAATGAAAAGAAATTATTTTTTATGTTATTTAACTCTTGGGTAAAATCTTCTGTCATGAACCTTCGCTATCTTTCTCGTCATCTGTCCCTTTCTTATCCTAGTCGATCTGTAAACTGCTGCATTCAAATGTTCGTGTTGCGTTCTAATGGTGTTCTCAACAAAGTGTCCGTGTAATACGCCCAAAAGAATGCTGTCGTCACACCTCCGATTGACAAATAACTTTGTAGCTGGGGCCGCAATCGAAGCTCTCTGATTGTTCTGACCGATGAAGAGGCGTGGCTCCAAATCCGCCCATGCGATTTGCCTTTGCGCAACAAAGCCATTTTTGTCACCTGTCAGAGTGAAGAACGTGCAATATTTTCCAACCCGAAGACAAAAGACGAAAACAAACTCGAGGATAAAAAAAATTAGGGGCGGAGAAAACAAGAACACTTTCTTTTGTAGTCTTTGACGTGACAAGTAACAGTTGAAAAGACTGTTTGGAACATTGGAAGACCATAGAGCTTTGATGAACAAATTATACACATGTTAACTGCTCTATCTGAGCGGCAACTTCCAAAACGCTGCTTTGTTTGAAAAGTGTTCGTTGATATAATTTTGATCAATGCGTCTCTTTTCATCTGTTGACATAATCTTGTTTTTATGAATTGAGTTACGTGTCCAAGGATGTATACAGGAAATATACATACTCTAGTTATAATGGACAAAAAAGACAAAGAGCAGATGTTTTTTGTTCACAATGAGGAAATGCTAATCTTGGATAAATAAAAGTTAATCTATTTCTCTTAATTAGACGATTACCTTGCTTCCAGGTGGTGTTTATTTTTAGTGGAGTCCTTTTTTACGAACTAAGTTCTAAATCCTGGAATTTCTGATTCAATTCGTTCTACGTAATGTTTTTTACTTACTCAAAGCTTTCGCGTAACGTTTCGACAAACTTAATTCGTTTAACAAAATGTTTTTTACTTACGCAAAGCGTTAAGCATTTCCATATATTTTCATCTTTTTCTTGATTTATACTAAATTTGATATCCATAAAAGCTTGATGTTATTTTGTGTTGATTTAAAACTAGCAATAAGCGATTCTTGATAGAAACAATTCGGTAATTATATCAGGCTTCCAATAGCTTTAGTACCTGATTAGTTCGAAACTCGATCCAACCAAAGACCGTTGTGGAGGCTGCCAGCTCGGGTGTTGAGTTCATCTGATTACGAGGTGTTGTCCTCGAATCTCCGTTCGGAATGGATCCTGGACCGTCGCCAAATAGTCCGTTGTGTTGCTCTAGTCAATTCACCTACCTATCTACCTTATAACAAAGTCGTCAAAATGTTTGGTCGCAACGGCTTCAGAAAATGTATTTTCTAGAAGTTCGAAATCCTATTTTTAGATGTAACTCAGTGGATACGCCCTCTGCTCTAGCAACCTGGGAGTTGTAGGCGGCGCAGGTTTGATTCCTGTAACTTACTCGGGTGTATTTATCACCTCTTTCTCAGAAAACGTTTCATGTCTGTATGTCCATTACTTGACATTGTCTGTCTTGTGTTTGGCACCGATTTGAAAAATATGTCCCTTGCTTCAAAAACCAACCGATCTATTTTTAAGTTTAATCCGAGTTTGATCGAGGTGTAAAATCTTATCGCACCACAGATATAAATCCTGTCCTAGTTAAATACTTGCGCTTTGGTGAGGAAAATCTTTCGAATGTTGAAGAAATTTCCCTTGCAAACCCCCAAACCGTCCCCTTGCATCCTCAAAGAAGCAGGGAAGGGAAGTGTCATTTTCGTTTCGAAGGAATCGGGGGTCGGAGTGATTTCCGGGCTTCCAGAGGAGCCCCGACGCCAAAGAGTGGTCATTCGATCCAAGTATATCAGCAGGTGGTCACCCACTGATGTAGGTCGTTAGGGATGTGGCAGAGCTAGAGGGAACTTGAAAACGACATTTTAACGAGCTTCTGTTGATAAAGAGGTTTTTTAGCCCTGACCTTCATTAAAACTGTTTGGGTGGTATATTGATGTGTATCACCGGCTTCAGGCCGTTAGTTTATCTTCGGTAGGGTTTATTGCTGTGTCTGCATTTTCTCAAAGCAAGTTTAAGAGTAATTTTTCGACTCGTCTTGGGCACTTCTGTGTCATAGTAAGTGTACACAAAGTGTGACATAGTAAGTGTACCTTGCTCCATAAAACTCCAAAACAACCAATCTATTTTGTGCTTATGCCAGTCGCCAGAAACAATGTTATTCTTTCATGTTGCTATTATTATGGTAGATTGTCTGAAAGACAATTTTTATGAACTGAATCTTTCAACACTATTACCATGGAATGAGATTTTGCTAGTTTACATTGATGAAGCGAAGTACATGATAGACCACACAAGGGGAAAAATCTATCTAAGCAGTTTATACCATTCCTGGACTTATATATGAGATGAGAACTGGTATTTATATCGAATCGCTTTGCGAATAAAAG
This sequence comes from Meta bourneti, assembly GCA_933210815.1. Taxonomy (NCBI): domain Eukaryota; kingdom Metazoa; phylum Arthropoda; class Arachnida; order Araneae; family Tetragnathidae; genus Meta; species Meta bourneti. The sequence continues at coordinate 85,830,266 of OW119923.1, read as the reverse complement.
GTCTGTCAGTTTAATGTAAAAATCTAAGTAATAAAAGCACAATTTTTTCCGTGTTAATGTCTTCGCCAGAACCAACATTCCTTTGTTATGATAAAGGTAGATTGTGTTAGAATATTTCCATGAACGGAATATTTCAACACTATTTCCATGGAATGAGCATTTCTAGTTTGCATTGATAAAGCGGAGTTTATTATAGACCCAGAATCACACAAATGGTAAAACTTATCTAAATAGTTTCGAATTCCTAGACTTTTATGGGAACTGGCAATTACCGATTTGCTTTGTTTAATGGTCGAGGTTTTCCAAAATGGAAAATGCATTTCTTTGAATTTAGTGTTTTATCTTGCTGGTGTTAGCGCAGAAAAAGTGACGTTACTCTTGAGGATTGAGCATACCCGTTTTACGTATGGACATTTACTGTTGGGTGAGATTGCCCACTTATGTTTAACTTATGGTATTTCCCTTTCTGTCTTTCACATTTTAACTACGTCCAGATTTTAGCTTTTATCGAAATAGGTATTTTAACAGAACCATTTTATATTAACGTACAAGATTTGGCTGGGGTAGCCTCTACATCAAAATCTTTGATTATTTTACTTGCCATTGGCTTCTCAGGGTATGTTTTTTATCGATCATGCACGTCTTCTGTTACTATTATATTTTTTATTACTTTGTTCATGAAAGTTTTATAACATTAAATATCAATGCTTTTATTACTTTAGGACTGATTTTCATACGCTTTTATTGTGACATTTAGGTCACAACTTTGTTTAAACTATTTTCCATAAATTTCGATCTTGTATTTGGCGCAGTTTGCCCGTATTCTGGACCTTGCGCCATAAAACCAAGCCCAAACCTGCTTGTGTCAGGGGTTCATTTATGTGTGCATTTCATTCCTCCCGGTAAACAAAACCAAAAGTTTCAAGCATACTTATTCATTGATAAAGGTAAAATTATATATTTAGTTTTCAGAGATCATCAAAAGATCCCACATACTTTAAACCAACGATTTTTCAATCGGTGTGCCTTACGAATGGTTTAAATTGTGTAAGATTTATTTCAATTTCAACAGTTCAGTCTTGAACTTTTGACAAGTGTGTTTGAAAATGATTTCAAGTAATACCCATACAAATAATTTTGAGTATTCTTTATTACAAAGTCTAAACAGATAGTTTCAAAAAGGTTTTAAAAGGCCACTGGGGCCAAAAAGGTTGGTAATTGATGTTTTTTTTTTTAAATCAAGCAAAATTTTACCCACTTTTTGTCAGATTGGCAGAAAATAAAATACTTTTGGGTGTACTGCAGAATTATAGTAATTAATTTATGCGTGCCATGAGAAGAAAAAGGTTGAAAATATCTTTAGCCCATTGCAAGATCTACATTTAATCATCGAGTCCCATTTTCTTGCATTTCCATCCAATGCTTTTCGGTATCCACGAATCCTAACCATCATAAGCTCTCATCGAGTAAAAGAAAGCAGCAGAAGTTCCTGTCTGATATTTTTCATGCCGTGTCTCTTGGCTTTACCTGTACCAACAAATCTTTCTCTGGACCAGAAACTGCCACGCGCATCCACAGTCACGGACCCCTACCTGAATAAACAAGAATCATTAATTTTCTATCCTCATCCCTCAGCTTCATGGTTATACACTTTTTCCCCTCTTTCCCTTTTCCCTTTTATTTTCATTACTGCATTTTCATTTCATTTATTTTTCCCGAGAATTTTCGCTCAGCACCGGTGTTATGTCAGCTTTTCTAAATGTGGCCTTCCTTCTAACGAGATCATTTAATTACTCGAAGCTCTGGTTCGCGTGATGGTGTATATGTTCTTGGCCGTGGTGGGGTACCTGCGTGTTTGGACTAGTTTTTGGGGTGCAGCAGAGACGGAGGGTAGGTTCGTAAATAGAATTTTGAGGGGCTCTCTTCCTGTTTTTTCTTTTTTTGCGCCATCTATCTGAATTTTTTCTCCGGTTATTTTCTTTTTTGTTTGCCGTGGTTCGTCGAAAGCTGAGCAAAGATTGAGTTTGTGCCGGGATCACGGCTGTGTCCTTTTCGGCACTGAAAGTAATTTATTTTCTTGCTTATTTTTTGGGGGTTGATGGCGTGGCACCAGGTCGAGAGTGCCTCTCTCTTAGGTTGTGAATTCGCCTCAACATATACCTCGGAAACTTGTTAGGGTGCTTATTTGGTTAAGTGACACATTAATTATCCAGGGAACTTACTTTTTTTGGATTGCTGCCTACCACAGTAGTAAATAGTAAAATAACATTTCATTGGAAATCTTCGCCTCCGTTTCAGTTCGATGCATTGTTTTATTGATACTAGTCTTATTGATCGTTACTTTGAAGAAATCTTTACAGTTTAGGATATTTAACATTGGAATTGTTCCATGCTTAAAAACCTGACTAACCATTGCATCCTAATCTGAATTTCGAAATGAGTTTGTCAATTATTATTGGTGATTACTATATTTATTAAATATTTGCTGATAACCTCCTTTTTATTCGCAAAATATCGCTATGGTAGTTATAAAATGTATCGTTGTTACTTTCCCCGTAAGGTTTAAGTTTTCTTTTATGTCTTAAACTACATCACTTTAGCTAAACCTTTTGACCCTCGTTCATTATTTTTATGTCGATAATAACGAGAATCTTATTTTCCAAGTTAATCTGTACTATCAAGGATTTTAATGTTTTCAATATATTTGGAATTCTAAGTGGTATTAGTAAGTGTGCCTGTTTTTAAATCTGTTTTTATTGCTGGGTAGGCTGTTCTGAATGATTAATAAATTTAGTGGGTCGAATTTTATCTTGCGCTTGGAGGAGCTTGTCAGTTTCCGAATTTTGCGTCATAAAACCCAAATAAACCAACAGGTCTAGCTAAACAGCGAGACCAAGTCCATTGGTCCGAACACGCTCAAAAAGTCCAACACTAGATCAGGACTTCCATAGAGATCCTCTCTTATCAAACCAAAGCAGGCAAGATGACTTAATTGAGGTTCGTTCAGCGTTACATTTTAGGCAAGTTGGAAAAACCTTTTGAGCCTGCACGAAGGATAGAATTCTGACGTGCCCGCTTACAAGTTTAGAAAGTGCAGTCTTAGTGTGAATATTTTATTTCGCTGAGGTATAAAAAAGAATACAACTGATGTCCATCTTCTCAGTTAAAAATTGAAAAGCAAGCGAGTTCTATTTCAAGAAACTGAAAGAAAAAAGCGTTTTTTCGCCCTTTGGTCATATTTTTGCCAAACGAAGGCTTAATTAATTACCCACGAAGTCTTATTTGGATTAATGATAGTGAGGTTGTTTCTTAATTACCTCAAATTTATACGTGGGTCGGTGATTGAGGTATTCCGATGGACAAATATTAGCTTGTGTGGTTACTAATATTTTTTGTTTTTATTCGTAATTAGATAGCCGTTATGATGGTATCTTAACTTGATATCACTAAGTGCGAATTTTTAGGGCAGTTCCATCCTAAGCAAAAGTCTCATCTATAAAAGTCATCTTTTCATCTTTTCGCTGCTGAAAGAAGAAACATCCTTATCTGAGCCTGCAAAAGATCCCAGCTGTCAGGTGAACCCAAGTGTTTGATGGATGGTGCACTGAGTGATTTAGATATGGAATGGAAGTAGTATAAATTGTTTCATTTCTCAATTTTTTTTACCGTCCCCACTTACCATGATTGCTCATTCTCTAGTAGTGCCTATTATGATGGGAAAGTGAAAACTAGTTCTCACCATCAATATTGTTTGGAGTTTTGCAAAATCCTCGACTTTGCATTAATTGTTCCGGCTTTTCAGAAGTTAAATGATTGTTGTCGTCACTTTTGTCGATAAGGTGAGAAATGATAACTCAAAAAAGCAAATTTTACGGGAAAGTCGAAAGAAGGTTGAAAATCGAAAACATTTTACCCTTCGATTTGACATTTGTAGAATTCCGCCATTTGTCAAGATTCGTAGCATATTTCAGGTTCTCACAAACCTCAAGAAGGCCCGATTTTTTATTTCAGTTTTTAAGGAGTCTTTATAAAAAGTTATACATTTCATTTCGTCTGTGTTCAAAGATACGACTTAGATACGTAATTTAGCAATTTCATGAACAGATCTTTTCTTACTCTTGCTAAAACCAATATCAATAACACTTGACATTGCACAAGTATCATTGTTGGATCTGAATACCAACCATAGTACATAGCAAAGTTTTTCAACAGTGGGTCACTGGTTAATCTACTTATATCTATGTTAAATGTAGCCCTAAAATACTCAAAACAGTCTCGAAATACGCAAAACAGCCTTCGTCACGCCTTTAAGAGAAGGTGCGATTTGAGAATACAATCATTAATTCCATTATAGCTAAGATTGTCATGCATCTTCAAAACAATTTTTTAAGAAAACTAAAACTGAGTCTTCATGTTTTTTTATAGAAAAAAATAGTGTTTAAATGTTATTTGATATTTTTTATGAAAACAGTACACAAAGAAAAGTTTGAATAATAAATTATGGAGAGTTCCACCTACTGATAGTTTGTAGTTTAGTAATCATCCCTGTGCCGTATCGACTATGCCCGGGTGACGAATAACTGCAGACTGGCCCTTTCTAAGCTACATCCGAGTGGTCGCATCCGATTATTCTTCATCCAGAGCTGTAAAGTTTTTCCAGCTTGTCACAAATGTTAGGAATAACAGATCTCTCCAAGTCATCTTCCCTCTTGTGTTGGACTGTTTCAAGGTCTATCTTTTTAGAAGCCCCAACTACATTTTGGATTTCCCTAGGGTGTTTGCGTGATTTGATGTTTTATCTCATGTTTCCTTAGTTCGTGTTCTGAATCTTGCGCCATATAGCCAAACCAAAAACCTTGAAGTGTTTTGACTCATGGACTTGATTCAATTCCTGAAACGAACTCTTGGTGTATTTCTCGCTTTTGTGGCAGTAAAACTTTCCTTGTTTGCGTATATGCATTACTTGACATTTTCTGTGTTATGTTTGGAGCAGCTAGGCCAAATATGGTTCTTGCGCCATAAAACCAAGACAGAAATAATGGTCTTGGTTTATTCAATTTTTCAGATCTAGGTCTTTAGGAATAAGAAACAACATAAATGCATGCTCGCAAATTTATTGTAACAGTTTGGCTCTTTAAGTATTTGTTTTTACGTTGAAGAACACCATTACCACGAAAAATTTACTCGGAAAAACTTTAATTATCCCTTTCTTAATGATGATACGGATTATTAGCTTTCGTTTTTTTTTTTTTATGAATCGTGGTTGAAAATGGTTTCTTGATTTTATATACCCACAAGGGGATGCGTTTTATGTAATGACAAACCGATTAGCTATCGAAGTTGACTGTAAGCAAAAATTTATAGCCCATCTCACTATTCAAACTCCCCAAACCCTTTGGTATCCTACGTCGTTTTTTACCTACCGACCAATTTTCTTGCACAAAAGCTATATAATTGCTTCTAACTTGAAAGATGATGTCCTTATTTCTCCACAACCTCAGCGCTTAATCTTTTTCTTTCCTTCTCCTTATCCCTTCCTGACGGATAATTACTTTTGTCTAGTTCATTTGCAAGGGCGGAAGAAAACCACACGTAATGAGTTTCAACCCTGAGCTAGTTGCACCGGCTCTCACCCCTCCTCCTTTCCAGAGATCTTTTTTGGTGTTTTCTTCGGTTCTTTCTTTTCGACGAGTTCTGTTTGCTTGTTAATTTCCGATGTTTGAGCGACACTGGTGCCGAAGCAAATATTTACTTTCGAATTATACGATCGTGGGAAGACGTAGAGGAGGGTGCTTTTGGAAATATGTGCTCCGGATTCTGTAGATCGAGTTATTCCTCTGAGAGCAGGGCGGCGGAATATTACCGAAGGAATTAAGCTAATTCCTTTTAAATATGAGATGACGTGACGTTTTGCGTTGTTGGAGAGGTAATGATTAAAATAAATGATTGAGGCATCTATCGCTGTAGCAGTGGAAAATTTTGATGGATTGCTTTTATATTTTACTCCACTTTTCGTGTTATTCATCTCCATTTGCTAAACTTACTGAAAAATAAGTTTTGGCGAAAAAGATGCGTGAAAGAAATCAATGTTTTAATGTGAAAAGGTGTGCAATTTCAGAATGGGAACTTTTTAAAATGCATTTAAATATGGAATTGATTTTTATTGGAAACGTGGTTTGCTTTATTACTTTACGGTCATTTTTGCCAATACGTCGACCAATTGGTTTTTAATGTAGTGTAGATAGCTTATTTGTTTTGCTGTTACAATGTATGTTGCTTTGTGTCTGCTTGGAAGGTTTGTTTTACAAGCAGATCTCACCTCTTCCTTTGCTAAATTTTTAAACGAAAGGTCTGATGTACACTACATCTGATATTCAATAATACTATGACCTGTAGTTTACTCAAAATACACCATATTTGAAGTTATCGTTATTACATTCAGATGACGATATGCAGTCTGACTTTCAATATTGCAATTCAATTTTTGAATGGAAAGGAATGGGAGGGAAAGTTCCCTTTCCACCCCAATATTGAATTCCTAATATTTTGACACTTCCCCTTTTCCAACAAAGGTCCTCAATTGTCATAATTTCATTGTTCCAAACCCATCCTTGATTGCTTGGATCAGCTTGGCTAGATCTGGCCTTTGCGTCATAAAAAAACAACTAACGTTATTTACTTGAAACGGAAGTAACATAATTATCTTCAATTCATTTTGCCAGACCAAGGAGCGGAAGATAGCAAAAGCACATGTTCCAAACATCAGTGACTCATACACTCATTCCACCCGCATCGAATCTTCCGATGCGAGGGAAATGATTATTAGAGGATCCCCAAACACCCTGAACACTTGCTATCGCATGACTTAACATATGTTAATGGTAGACGAGTGTGAAAGAAAACTAAGAATCAATTTGAAAAGATGAAAGTATAGATGAGGATTTTTTAGTACAATGGAAGTTTCCATGCTGTTCGGCATTACCTGTTGCCAGCTTTTCGGTATAAAAAAATAATTTGGGTTTTCAACATTTACCACCATTTTCACTATGGTTTCTAAATATATTTCCTCCAAAAAAATTAGTTTTTATATTTTGGCCATTTTTACCTTTTCCCCATCATATAGGTTCTCGATCCCTCTGATTTCATTGTTTCAGGCAAACCCATGCCATCCTTTTTACTTGAAACTGAAGTAGCACGATTATCTTCAAATTATTTGGTTTTAGATAGTCATTACAAGAACTGAATCAATTCTTGGAATTTTCCAGAAAAGCGAATCCCATACTACTGGATGTCAGCCTTTCAGTAAATCTCACCTGCCCTTCTGCTTTTAGCTTTTTTTACCTCCCGCATTGGTTATTTTGTCATGTGTTTGGGCCGTAGCTTGGACAATATTTCGCCCTTCGCATTGAAATTCAACCAACCAATGGTAAATATAAAAAATTGGTCAACGTTACCACCATATGAAGCATGGCTTCTTACCTCTATCCACCGTTGAAAGGATTTTCTTATATTTTGGCGCCTTCACCACTTTCCCATCACAGGTTCTCAATCATTCTGATTTCACCGTTTCAGGTCCATCCATATTTACTTCAAACAGAAATAACACACGATTATCCTGAAATAATTTTGTTTTAGATAATCATTACAAAAAAACTGGAACAATCAGAATGCTTCAGTCATGCGAATGGAAGTTTCCATACTACCTGTTGTGAGCCTTTCGGAAAATCATCCTCAATCACACACAGTAAACCTCACTTGCCCTTCTGATTTAGCTTTCTTGCCTCCCTTATTGAGACGTTGGGAATTTTGTCCATCGACCTTCTAATGAAATAGACGGATCATGTGGGCGGAGTCGCTGTCAGGGTAAATCACGTGACATACGAATCGACTTAGCCGATTGGCTGTCGAATTGCAGACTAGTGTTTGATGACGGTGGATAATCACTTTAATCAATAATTTAGGATTCATGCTTTTACCATACAAGATTTTCAAACCGAGCAACTGGAAGAAATAACATGAAGCTGCGTCTATTTCATTATAAGGTCGATGATTTTGTCATGTGTTTGTGGTAGCCTGGCTAATATTTGGCTCTTGCACACTAAAATTCAACCAACTTTCGGTAAAAAAAGTAGACTGTCAACGTTTACCACCATCTGCAACATTTCTTATATTTTGGCACCTTTACCCCTTTCCCATCACAGGCCCTCAATCATCCTGATTTCACTGTTTCAGACCCATCCTTATTTACTTGAAACGGAAATAACACGATTATCCCCAAATCATTTTGCTCGTGCCAAAAAAGGGGTGGATGGAACAGCAGAGGCACATGCTCCAGACTTCAAGTGACTCACCCACTCGTTCCGCTCGCATCGAATCTCCGGAATGATTAATAGAGGATCCAAAAAACACCCTGGAAAACTTGCCCGCTCAAACTCCCCTTCACTCACTCAAATTCCACCCGCTCACGCAGTTTGTTCCACGCGTCCCCAGAGGAAAACCCAGCGCGATCGGAAGCGAGCAAATCCCTAATCAAAACTTAATTAACAAACTTCTTGGAATCATGTCTCAAAGTGATGCGAAGACTTGCAACATTTCGCTGAGTGTAATAAATCTTCTTTGAAGTCATTCTTAGGGCTTGATGCCTGGATTTGAAGGGAGATGTATGCATTTCGGCACTGCGAGGATCTTATCCAGGGAGAGTGTCTGTAAACAGTTTTTTTCGCTCATTCGAGGTAAATTACTGTATGGCTTCTCTTTTTGTTTTTCGGTGTTTTTTGGCTTGAGGTTTTTTCGTGTGTTGATGGCGATTGATCTCTTTGTGAAATGATTAAGATTGATGGGGGACTAGAATCTGTATTCTTGGAATATCAACAACAGATCTTGTAACGTTAAATTCAGAGAATAGATTTATTTATTCACTGCAACTTTCTAAAGTAAGGGAAAACTGTACAGGGTACTTGCCTTAAAAACTGAGTTGTAGGCGGTTCAGGTTCGATTCCTCCTAGGATGTATTTCTCTCTTCTGTGTTAATAAAACTTTCCTTGTGTGTGAATGTTCATTACTTGACGTTGCCTGTCCAGTGTTTGGCGCAGCTTTGCCAAATATGGCCTCTGCACCATAAGAACTCAATCAACCAATCCACTGGCATTAAGAAGGCCTGATTTTTCATTTTAGTTCAACCCTTATTATTTGTTGAAAGTCCTTAAAAGTTTTTAAAAAGCCTCTTTCTACATATTTTACTTCACATGCATTCAATAGCCAAGGTACGCTGTCAGAGGTCAAATTGTCATTAGAAATCGATAGGTATAAAAATCGATAGGCATAATATACATAGGTTAGCTAAGAACTGATGGTTTTAAAACTAGGTCCGTGAGACCAAAACAGAATCCGTAGTAGAGGGAAAATGCGTCTTCCAAAGCAGTACTGGGGCGGTATTAGTTGTAAGTATTTGTTAATTGCGTAGAACTAACAATGGTTCAGACAGGTCTTGGCGAATATATCCCTTATTACAGGAGTGAATAGACAAATAATAAACTATTCGATGTATTTCAGCACATTTCACTCCTGCCGTTGAAATCTAGACCGCGATGTACTTATTACTCGGGTATTCGAGAGGCACACAGACATTTATTAATAGGGAAACCGCGCCAACGTGCCATCATTGCCAACAATCGTTTTATCATACGCACATTTTAATCTCTTGTTCTCGTCTTAAACCTTGGTGATGAGGTATTAAAATAGGTAAAAAAAATTGTGATGAGGTACTAAAATAGGTAAAAAAATTGGTGATGAGGTACTAAAAGCCGAGGGTAAACGCCGGTATTTTAGTACCTCATCACCAATCTTATCAGACTTGTTGGATCAACCACATTCATTATTTTTACCTTCCTTCATTCAATATTTTTACCATTTCTATAATTGGTTTGTTTCTAAAACTAATTTCATTAAGTTCTATCATCTAAGATGGTGATATCTCATCTTAGATCTCATTTCATTGTAATGATTTTCTTGTGAATAAAGCCCTCAGTGGCACATCTTTCGATGTTTACGCACATCACAACCCCGAGGTACCTGAGTGATCTCTCCTCCCTTTCATTTTTGCCCTCGCCAACCTTTTTGCTTTTTTCCCTCCGTCATTGTGTTGTCTGTCTTATGTTTGGCGCAGCTTGGTCAAATATGGCTCTTCCGCCATAAAACCCCGAAAAGCATCCCATCTTATGATTCAAATTTTAACCTTCATATTTAATTTTTAGATGACATTTGATTTTAATTATTGCATCTTTTCTTTTAATGTGGGTCTGGTTATTATTACGATGACCTTTAAACATATTATTGAATTTTATTATCTTGTGTGTGGCTCAGATTGTCCATCGTTGGATCTTCTCTATAAAACCCAAACCAACAATTGTGGCAAAGAACAATTTCTTTTTCGTTTCATCATCGTAACTGAATTGATAACGTGCATCTTCTTATTTCAAGATCGCGTGAGTAGACATCCGTACGCATTTCGTCCAACAATTTTTATTTTTCGTGAGCTCTTGATTTAGTCTGCACTCATCTTCATGCAGGACATCTTCCCTGGGAACCCCAACAGCTCCTCCGTTACTTCCCCTGAGAGAGTTCTCCAGGGGTAATTAATATCAACAAGTCCTGCTTCCCCTGTCACGTCACGTAGCAATTCAAATTCTACCCCGCAAGTGAATCACTCGCACTTTATTCCCGGTTCTTTTTGAAAAAAAAAATTATAATATTCCCAATCCCAATTTCTGCACCGTTCCCAAAAGCATTTGCTGCTTGCCTCAGTTTTGTTTCGTTTTCTTTCCTCCCTGTTCCTCTCAAACAAATAAATGAAAACCTGCTATCCGGAGATAAATCCAGGACCACGATGGGGGATTTTTTGGTTGGAAGGGGGGGTTTAAAGGGGGTGGATGAAAATATCTTTATACATTCACGGACGACGGAATGCTTCGTTCGCGAATGCATGAGTCCTCGTATGAGCGAAATCCTCGTATCCTTCTGGGGATTCTATGATGGATGGTCTCTGTCTGCTCTCATGATTCATGTCTTGGGTGTATGCGTACACTTTTAAAATGCCTTTTCTAATAAAGACTTTACAAACTGAAATGATGCCCATGGATCATGGTTGGGTTTTTTTGTGTGTTAATTTAAGTTTTGCACGAGGGTGAGTGGAATTTCGATGTCCTCTAGTATCGATTTTTGGTGCGGGCGATGGGAATCGAATCTTTTGCCGCTGGGATCGATTCTTGTTTAATCTGTCGATAACACGTTGTGGGAGGATGCGAGTCGGTGTCGTATCGCTGGGATTTGATTAATGAATTTTCGTTTCGGGAAGTTATTGATGTGCATAATGTTCCTGGTTCGATCTGGGATGTGTTTTTTTGTTTTGGGTCTTTTGTTTTATGGTACTGTGTTCTTGTTACAGGTAGTGAATGGTACTTGTTATGAATTGCCTCGACATAGACCGTTGGGGAAGCGTGTGAAGTAAGAGATGGGATATTTTCTATCGATAGGGGTTTATCTTCGTGATCAAACCCTCAAAGGTTGGTCTAATTAGCCCTCGTATAATAGAAAACGGTCGTATTAAAACAAAACATTGACGTGATGTTATTTGGAAGTTAAGTCCTTGACAAGTCCCATTTTCAGACCGCCAATCTTACCTACACAGAAAAACTTTGCTTCCGGTCGTATTTTCTATGAATTTCATTGGAAGAGGAAGCACATTCGCGCTTTTTGAGTTGAATTAAATGCGCTAGTAGTGTTTATATTAGAAAGCATGACAATTGGGTGTCACCTTTTCAACTCTTCACTAAAACAATGCAAAGGGTCTATGTGCAAGCATCGTTTTGAGATGTGTGTAGTGTGTCTACTATAGGACGGCAAGTCCATTTATTGAAAGGTAGCTCGTCAGGAGAAGGGGCTGTCAAACACAAAATGATGTATGGCGGTCGCCATAGGTGGTTGTTTCGCCAACTACTCCTTCCTGCCATCGCTTCCAACACCAAATGATAAACTAGGAGGCAGAATCCGCACTAAGAACTCCAATCGTGGGTCAGTAAAACATTCCTTGTGAGTTATAGGAAGGAGGTCACTGACTCAGTGGGTTTTGCCCACTGCGCTAGCAACCTGTGAGTTGTAGGTGGTGCAGGTTCGATTGTTCTCCCTGGGTGCATTTATCTTCTGTGTCAGTCCTATTCTATTTTTCCTTTTTACACCTCATCTAAATTTTTTTCCAAATTCAAACCGACTCATCAATCTATTTTATCCAAATTCTTTTATAATTCAATCTTTTAAATTTTACCTTTCCAAATTTTATATATAGTTAAATTAATTTCATTAGTTAAGCTGCAGACAATGGTCGTGTTCTTATCATCTGACTATTTTAATATTTTTATTCTGATCTACAGATTTTACATGTTTTAAATCTGCTTTTTATTTGTGTCTTAGACTTGACTTTTAAGAGTTTTGTACTTTTATTGGGTTATATTCTGTCTTGCGTATGACGCAGCTTGTCCCCTTTTGGACCTTGTGCCATGAAACTCCAAAATCCAATCGTAATCTATTTGTCCATTGACAGCTTGGCAAAATATGGCTCTTGCGTCATAAACCGAACCAATCTGGTGTACATATCCATTCACTTAATGGAAAAGACGTTGCTTGGCCATATCTGGACCCATAAAAAATGAACCAACCTGTACAAATTGAAGACATACATTTATATATATCCATCCATAATTGATAAGAACGGGAGTTGGAATGTATCCTGTTAAATTCCACTTTCGGTAGATACTTTATGTGCGCTTACTTATTTCCTCCTAACCCTGACTCGTACGAGTCTGATGGGATTCAGTGTGTGATGGCTCGGTCAGTTTCTGCCTCCGCCCAGTCATCGCGCTTTCCTGTCACGCTGGCTGAAAAAACTCCAAGTGGGGGTGGGCGGTCATCTTTTTGAGATGACCCTGGGCTGACGTGACTGGAAAGGAAATGCCCGACCTCACCGTCATCACTCAATCCTCCCATGTTAACGTCCGGTTACCGTTAAGCTCCATGTTCCCCCTTCGCAATGTGAAATAATTACCTCTGTTACCGGCTTCGTTTGTGCCCTGACAGACGAAACGCCTTTCATCAGTGAGGGCAGAAGTGTCAAGTGAGTCTTCGTCTTTTCTGTTTTAGACTGTCTTCGTTGTGGTTCGTACTGGTGCCATTACTTGCTCTTTTTGGTTCAGCTTGAACTGATCAGTTCCAGTTTGGTTCGTGAAAAATCTTAACAGTACTGACTGTCCTGCAAAATGTGCTGGCACAAGACTAAGATGTGCTCCTGGGCATATTTTACCCCGAGACACCCTTGTGATCTGTCCTCTCGATTTAACATCGCTTGCCCTTCTGCTTTTTCGATCTCTTCCCCTCCATCGTTGATTACTTGACGTTGTCTGTCTCGTGTTTTGGCCAAACATGGCCCTTACGCCATAAAACCCAAACAACCAACACATCCACGTAGTGTGAATTTCCTTTCGTCTTTGCGTTCGGCTCACCTTATCCTCTTTTGGATCTTGCGCCATAGAACCCAAAGCAACCAACAAAACCTGGACATATTTTGGCCTACTGTTCTAGGATATGAATTGCTTTTGTAGTTTGTTTTCGCATCATTATTTACTTTCTCGTTATGGTTAAGCTTGTAGTACTGTTCTTCAATCTGGTCCACACAAAAGATCATAAAAACTTCACGAACCTGAGGTACCGTGATCTATTGTTTTCCTATGGGATTTAATGTCTTTGGTAAACTAGACCAAGCAACACTTTGACATGGAGCACAGCAAGTATGAGACTTTAATTTAGGGACGGTCCCATTTTATATCGCTGCATAAGCCCGTAGCGTGATGATTTTTAAAAATATCGTTGGTCTTCTGTGTTTCGAGAACGCATTTGAGCAAAACGATATCCAACGCGAATAGAAAATTTAACGCTTTACCAGTCACAGATGCAGCTAAGGGCCCCGAACGTATGATCACAGAAATTGAGATTGTTTCCTTTTTTCTCCCTTTCCCCTTATTTTATTAATATTTTCTTCTCCACTCGTTTTTGTTGTATTTATTCCGGAAACTTCTACCCAGGAACAAAAATTATGAAATGGTTCCAATCTTTAAAATAAACTGTCGATCGGTAAGAAAATAATTCAGCGGGGGAAATGCAACTTTCGAATGAAATATATTCTACAGCCATCGCCATTAAAATGTTCGGAATAAATCGAAAAAATACACGATGGAAGAATTCCTCTTTTTTTATTCGTCTGTTTATAGTAATATCTTTGTACTATTTGCTTTCGTTGAAGATAGTGACTAGAAATCGTTTGCTTGTAGGATGATTGAGGGGGTAGAGTTTTTAATAATGATACAGATTTCTCTTTTTCCGATTGGAAGGCGAAGCGATAACATGTCTGCTTCCAAGTGATTGTTTTTTCGGTAGTTTTCTGACGGAATTTGTTTATTTTTTTAATTCAATCGGAGAATTGATTCACACGTTTCCATTGCTGCCTCCCAACCGTTTCTATGAGGATGTCTCGGATTTTATTAATTCTCCTCCTTTTTTCGTTTAGTTTGCGGATTTAAAATGAGAAAATGAAGTGCTGTGAAAGTTGAATTTTCTTTTTCGTGTTTAAAGAGTGAAACTTTTCGGTTTTTTTTTTTGTGCTCGTGATTTGTGTCTTTTTTGGCCTTGAGTTGAGATTGAATTAGGACAATGGACGTTGTATTTTCAGGAGAAATGTTACGTAAAAGAGAATTTCGTGAACTATTTATAATGTACATGCTGAGAAAAAGGATAAAAATATTTCACGAATCGGGGTAAAATGTCTGAATGTGTTAATATTGTTTTTTGGTACGTTTTGATTATGCATAGTTAGGCGTTTGAGATAAAAAAAATTGACAAAATTTGGGATTCATCTTTTTTGACTTAGTTTTGATTAAATTAGGAAAGTGAACTTTGCATTTTCAGGAGAAATGTTACATAAAAGTGAATTTCTTAAGCCGATGCATGCTGAGAATGTATAGAAATGGTTCACAAATCGAGGAAAATATTCGTTTGAGTGAATAATCATTGTTTTTTTCGTATGTTTTGATTTCATTGTGAGATGTTTGGTAGGAAAAAAATTGACAAAAATTGTGATTTGTCTTTTTGATTTTGAGTTTTGATTGAATTAGAAGTGTGAACTTTGCATTTTCAGGAGAAACGTTACATGAAAGTACATTTCTTAAGTGATTTATAATGTCCATGATGTATCAAGATATTTCATAAATCGAGAAAAATTATGTTTGAATGTATTCATTTTGTCTCAAGGTGCGTTTTGATTGTGCTTAGTGAGGTGGTTGGGACAAACAAATTGACGAAAATTTATGATTTGACTTTTTTTATTTTCAGTTTCGATTGAATTAGAAGAGCGAACTTTGCATTTTCAGAATAAATGTTACGTAAAAGTGAATTTCCTAAGCGATTTGTAATACACATGCCGAGAATGTATTTAAATGTATCGCAAATCGAGAAAAAAAATTTGTTTGAATGTAATAACATTGTTTTTAGGTACCTTTTGATCATGCAGTTTGGGAGAAAAAATTAACAAAGAGATATTTATTTTATTGAAGAAAATTACAAAACAATGCAACACATCCTGATTTATTTTGTGATTAGTAAATGAAATTATTTTAATAAAGGTCGTTTCCATGTTTAGCTAAATTAATTATGACACCCCCTGTTGTATGCAAACAGTAGTACAAAAAACGCCACTTTGTGCAACATCTTTCTGCTATTAGTGTGGGATAGATTTGCTATGACAAAAGATAATTACATTTTTCGTGGCTTCATTCTCCCAAAATTTGTCTCTGGGAAAACGAATTCATCCCCCGATAATTAAAAATTATTTTCAAGAGCGGTCACAGAAACGAGTATCTTTATTCGTCTAATTTATTTACACACGAAGATAATTAGAAGGATTATTGAAAATAAGATAATTAACTTTACCATCTTCGAAAACATTTTATTTGTTCCGCGCCTTCCTCCTTTCATCACTGCGCGGTTCTCGAATATCTTTTAATCAATGCCATAATGAAGTTCAATTAGAATCGATCAGAAAAACAAACGATATAATAGTTTTTTATTCGAAAAAACTTTATTTTCCCTGGAATTGCCTTAATTACCGCAGTTGGCGAATTCCGGGCAATCTTTCGGCGGTATAATATAAAATGGAACGAAAGAAACAAAGAAACAGATTGATAAAAAAAAAAGAAATACTGAAGAGACCGAAAAAAATAAACAAATCAGTTCGGAATTATCCCGAAAAAAAAACCGTCCAGCTAGTAAAGCTTAATCAGACTTTCTGATAGATCTCATAGATAGGTCCAGAAAGATCTTGCTGAATTATTCATAGCAGCAACTGCGATCTGAGGGAGTATGTTGTGAAAATAAAAGAAAAAAAGATCATCGTGTAGAAGCTACGACTGGAAACTGGCTACACAGTGAAAAATTACTCCAGCTCTTGGGAGAAAAGAATAGAAGCGCAAATTACACATCGGGTTAATTAATAGATAGCTTGAATCTTTTCTCCTCGACGAAAAAAAACGCGAAATCATCCCTTTGAGCTTTATTTAAAATTTATGAAGGAGGGTGGTATTTGGAATGCTTAAATTGCTGTCTTTGGGAAAAGAGTTTAACACTTGTGTGTTTTAAAGTAGTGTGTGTTGACTTTTTTCATGAACCTTTTTTTTCATTTATGCAATTCTCCCCGTTCCCTTGATTTTTCTTTTGAAAATATTTTTTTACGCGTATTGATGAAACTGATTTCCCAGCGTAGTTCGATTATCTGCTGGGATAAGTTTGGGATTTTTTTTTATAAATGAGACAATTTCTGTGTTTGGTATCAAGATTATCTGATTAGGTGGGATTAATGGGGTAGAAATTCGAGTGGGTTTGTGTTTAGACAGCCTTTACTTCGATCAGGATTCATTGCTGGTGATTTTCTAAAATTTTTATTTGGTAAGTCGATTCTCTAATTAAAGGATGTCCCCGATACTGCGTAGATTCTAATGATAGTGATATTTGATGAAATAAAGTGATTGTATCTGGTTCTTCAAAAAAATTCTGCTTTGTTTGTGTAAAACAAAATGAGATTTAAGGCTGAATGAACTTTAATCAAATCAATCTTTTTCCGAGAAGTACTTTGAAAACCGATTCAGACGAAGATATTTTGTTTTGATGCTTGTGTCAAATTGGAAAATCTTGCAGAGATTTCCTTCATTATCGAAAAGGGACTATGTTTATTTAAAAAAAGTATATTCAATTACGGTTGTTTGGGCTTCACTTTTCTCATTGAATCATCGTTAATGTCAGATTAAAGTCAAATGTCTTCTCTTCCTTGTAGCTAAACAATAAAGTTATTAGGACAGTAGGAAACTTGAAATGTGAACATTAAATTCTAAGACGTAAATAATAAATTTTCGTGTTTATTACTTTAGCGCGTAACTTTACAGAAACAAAAGCCATTGGGTTTATCAAAATTGTTTTGTTTGGATTAATAACTAATTAAAGTACAATACTCTGGAAAGGAACTTGATTTGCAATTTTAGTCACTGACCTTGTTTACTGATTTATTTTGTACCACTTTAACACAAACAGCATTATGGTAAGTTACACCGAGTGTACTTTTGTATGCTGTATCAGTAAAATTTTCTTTGTGTGTGTCCATTAACATTATCTGTCTTATATTTGGCGCAGTTTGGCCAAATATGTCCATTGTGCCATAAAATCCAACCATATAAACAGATGAAAACTAGTCAAATTGGTAGTAAAAACTGATGATAAACCTTCAACAATGACTAATAAAGATTATAAATATCGTCAATGGCCATTTCAATGGAGCAGGACATCCGTCATCATCAGGACCTAAGTGTCCCTTGTAGAAAACGCGAGTTTAAATGTTAGAATAGTGTTGCCACCAACTCACTTTTATAAGTAAGCCTTACTAGGCCGCGTGTAAAGACGATGAAACACTAGCGTCATTGACTAGTGTGTTCGACAACGTAAAATAGATAAACCTTCTCTGATGACTCGAGAATAGACCTTGGAGATCGGGCCACTTTTGCTTGCTTAAAATCAAACTAATAATATCACTAACGAAAAAAATTCTCGACAGTGTTGAACGATGGCAAATTTATTTATTTAATTTTGGTGACATCTTGATGGGGTGGACGTCTTGCTTCATCGAAATGGTTATTTACGATCTTTTCTAAATCTTCATTAATCGTTCTTTTGAAAGTTTTTCATCACTTTCTACTACCAATCTATGTTCCCACCCTACAGAAAAGAACTGATGCAAGGAATGATACATTATACGGAAGGAATGGTACAACCTTACTCCCTCCTGAGCGAATTTTGATTCTCTGCCGATGAATGCAAGTGCACTTTCTCTGACCAGCCAGAAGCGCTACTCATGTGCGGAAGCGCAAATTTCGGTAGACCCTCATGCAATATTCAGTGTTGAACGCAAATTCAATCACCGAGGGTGTAGTATGAGACTCGAGGAATTTTTTAGAACAAAATATTCATATCCATCTTTTTGTTCCAGGTAGGGTGACTATCAATTGCTGGGGAAAGATTTCTTTCAGCACTTTATAGGGGCTCGGGTTATATAGGTTGCAAAGATATTGGGGTTTCTTCTGCTTTTGGAGTTATAATATGTTTCCGCATTAGCGTTGGACGCTCATCGAAGAGTATCTTATATATATGGTCAATTTGATTGGATTGAAGAAAAAGATTGTTAAAAGTGTTTCGTAAAAAGCACTTAGCTGTTCAGATAATCATAGTCGTGTATATGGAGGATGGTGCACATTAAATCTACCGTGGCCTCAAAGTCCTCGCGTTGGTGTGGTGTGGAAGTTTAGAGAGTGGGGTACCATCTCGTCATCTGACCGTGGTTCAAAATTCTGAGGCGTTGTCCTTGGATCTTTCTTTTCGGGATTGATCCCGGACCGTCGCCAACAGCCCTTGTGATGTTGATTATCTACCTCAGATTGTCATAAACAGAATCCCGATGATAAAATTTGCTGTGAAATAGATCTTCCGAAATGCTAGCGAATATGGTAAATGATAGTTTTACCTGTTTTACCCACGATGAAGAATTTTAATGATCCGTACTTTAAAACGGATACCATCGGCCATGCTGTTTAATTCATAAAAAACACTTTATTTGGGGGAAAAATTGAATTGGTAAAACTCGCCTTTTTTTAACGGACTGCGATTAGAGAAGACCCCGAAAGCACGTAAAAGAAAGGACGCTAAAGTTCTAGATAATTGTATTAGTAAGGTTATTCTGCTAGAGAGTTTGACATGCATCAAATAATAATGCTATTAACTAATGAAATTACATAGTCATTTAACCCATGAGTTCGCGCACGCGGGTACAGCATTCCCTTTTAATGCAGATTCGAATAGTGGCGTAAGATTCTATTCATTGAGATTAATATCCGTAGCGATGATGAAACCGAACTTTTTATTACTCTCATTATTTCTTTTCCTTTTTCGTGTATTTAGTTGTGGAGTATATACTGAATTTTCGGCTTCCGAAATATGTGGGCTATATACCAATGGTTTTTCACAACTCTAGTTTGGATGAATGAAGATTTCAACGTTTGGGATCCCGTACGACGATTTGGGTCGCCTTGGATTAGTGGTTTATTCACTGCACTAGCAATCTGCGAGTTGCAGTCGACGCGGGTTCGATTCCTTCCTGGGCATATTTCTGTCTTCTCTATCAGTAAAACTTTATTTGTGTGTGTATGTCTACTTACTTGACGCTGTTTGTCGCAACTTGACCAAATATGGTCTTTGCGCCATATAACCTATCCAACCAAATTTCGATTTTTACTTTAATACGAAATAATTCGGTGTGAAAAAATATTTAAAAATAATTTGAGTATTGCATATTATGACCAAAGCTTATGATACCATCTTTAATAGAAATACTAGCTGAACTTAACGGGGCAGTGTAATCGTAAGTTAAATTGACGGAACTATAATATCTGATACCACATCATGTGGTATGAATTCCAAATTCGCACGTGGATCTTGGACCATAAAACCCAAATCAACCAATCAAATTCACATGTGTCTGGTACACGTTGAATCTGTCGTGGACAAATGTCCGCACGTTGGTGTGGTGTGGAAGTTTGCAGAGTGGGGTGCTAGCTCAAGTGTTGACCTCGTCATCTGTTTGTGGTTCAAAATTACGTGGTGTCGCTCTCGGTTCTTTCCCTTCGGGACTAATCCCGAACAGTGTATGTTACCATATCTGTAATAGCAATACGAATTGTACTTAACGGTGCGTTGTGTAAGTAATCGTAATTTAAATGGACGTGACTAATGTCTGGTCCCACAACATGTGGTATGAATTCCAAATTCACTTGAGGCAGACCTGGAGAGTCCATTTATTAAGAACAATTCTCTTTTCCTCCTCGGTTTGGATTGAATATAAACGCGCATTGCCCACAGCGGTCAAATACCGAACCTTTGATCCGGATTTACAATTTGATAAGCGGCCTTTTGTGCACCTCACCACAGGCAAAGCAATAGACTTAATTCTGACTGGAATCTTTCCTCTGCTCTTTCTCCCTGAGTTAGTAGCCTGGAAACTCGACTTGGCCCAAGAAAACGCTGATCGAATGTCTTGTGCATTTTAAAACCGAAGAAAACAATGGAATTTTTTTTCGGAATAAAATTGAAAAATCTTCCGCCTAAAAACAAACCCGCCATCTTGTTTTTTTCCCCTCCGCGAGGATTTTTGTGGAACAAAAAAAATTGCTTTGGTGCGTCGAATTTTTTGAATCGCAGCTGTAAATACAGTTTTCTGAGAGACTATGTAGATGAAGTGTTAGCCGCAAGGTATGAAAAACTGCTGCATCGGTTCGGTTTTGAAAAGAAAGAGTAAGAACGGGGAAAAATCAATCTCAAGTTAGTGCAAAAAGAAAGATGAAAGAAGGCGAGGTATAGCTCAGCATTGCGGTGGTTCTACCATTTTTTTTCGACCTCCATTTTCTTTCCTTTTATCTTATATCTCCACGTCCAAGGGTTACCGGTTTGTGTAAAATCTAAATTTTCGCCAAATGTGTTTAAATAGAAGCGAAAGTTGTGTGCTAAAAGTCCAATCATTAAAGACAGCTGTCGTTGCTAAAATGTTTATACTTTGGGCAAAGCACCATTTTACTGTAATAAAGAACATAACATAAAAATAAAGACGGCCTTTCATATTTTTTCGTCTGGCGTAAAGAAAGTATCGAATTATTAAACTGAAAGCTGTGCAATCTTGTCATGTCAATTGGATGTTTTAACTCCTAGTATATATTAAAAACAATTTTATTTTATTTCTAAGGGTTTGTTCCGAAGTAAGGGGGAACTATTACATTGTAATACGTTTGTTGAAAATATATTACAAAGTAATATTTTCTATGATCTTAGTTTGAACTTTTCCTTAACTCCAAGTAGAAAATTCTTGAGTAACGATGAAATAATAAATTGGTGAAAATGTTTCGAATACAAATCTGTAGGCGCATATTTCGAAAGTTTCATTTATAAAGATAGGGAGCACATGTTTTAGATAATGACAAATTCTTATTCCATCAATTTGTAATTAAAAAAAATTAATCTTTAAACAAAGAATATTTTGTGTGTTACAAAAATTCTAAAAGGCTATAAACTTACAGTTTTTTGCCCAGCGATTGTAGTCTGAGTTATTGTACGTAATGGATATCAAACTAGATTAATAGATTTCGGTGATATTTCACGTTCATATTGCTTATATTTGAACGTATTAATTTGAGGCAATAAATTTTTAAATCAGCTTACGCTCTTGAAATAATTAAAACGTTTTTGATAGTGCACACGACAAATGTTCTTTTTGACAATTGCCTACAATTAATTCATAACATTAGAATTTATTTATATTTTTTTTTCCTGTTCTCTCAAAATAAATATATTTATATATAATTTAAATGATGAAAATTAACATTCTCTAGCTTTTGCATTCCCGTGGTAAGAAATAAAACAACTTTACTTTTTGACGGATTAATTCACTCATTGATGCCTAATTATCAATGCTTAGTAACTTTTGCATTTATTAGAATAATTTTGTATCAGTTTTTCTCAAAAGTTGTTTCCTCCTAATGAAGTGAATTTGTGGATAAAAATGCATTACATATTTTTAAAGTTATCATTTTATCACTTGCTGTCATATCTACTATATTAAGAACGAGTTTTATATATTTGCTGTGAAATGGTATTGCGTCATTTCTTCAATAGACGAAAGGAAATCTTATTGGCTACTACTCTGAACTGCCATGGTGGATTCATCCGTGTTTTTCACAAAAATAAATAATTTGCTTCAATTTATCTGCTGTGCGGATTACTTAGCTTTTAAATGTCAGATTTTTTTTATCAATGGCATTCCATAATTCTTTCATCTCAACAGACGAAAGAAAAGCTTATTGGCTACAACTATGTTTGAACTTGCATTGGTGAATTCGTCCATTTTTTCACGGACATTTTGTTCATTTTATCTGCTGTTTGCATGTTGGAACGTATTTGGAAATGTATTTTGATGACATAATGACTAAAGAATTGATTAATTTGTTTGCTTTTCGCTCCAAAAATGTCGCCAATTTCGCCAAAGTAGGCAGTTCGCGATTTCGAATCGGTGTAAACAAAAGGCAAGATTTCTCCGAGTTTTTCTTATTTACGTCGGTATATTTACTACAATCGATCAAAAGGAAGGATGAGAAAATCGAAAGCACCGGGAGAATTGAAACGTGTGACATTTTCTGACAGGCTTTTTATTCCCACTAGCACAAAAATAGCGCTCCAAGAAGAAAGAAAACGAATAAAAGTCATTGTTTTATTCTTTTTTCGCCTCTTTTCTCTTTTATTCCTTTAAGAAGAGAAACTTCCAAAATATATACCGCCTTGTTTCGAATGTTCTGAAACATAACTATAAGAAGGCGACTGAAGGGGGAAAAAAGATTTCTGGTAGAGAAGTGTCAAAAATCAAACGGAACTACCATAGCTCCTTGCCATCTTTTTGGGCTTAACTTTTCCTTTCTTTTTATTCGCCATTTCTCCCCTCGCGTTCGCCCCCACCCCCACTCAACCTTCTAGATTTAAAACTTTACGTCACACTGTAAAATTTAGTTGTCTCGAATTCCAAATTCGTTTCTATTGGAAACAGTATCTCGATTCTTTTTTCTCTGCAAGCCGTTTTTCTCCGTTTTCCGAAATGATAGCTTAACTTTAAAAGCGAATGGGGTTTTTATATTCACCTCATGTATATGGACCGATTTGCTGTAAAATACCCGGGTGCCGGTTTTTTGTATTCTCTCGTGTCCCAGCGCACTTGGAATATATTTCAGAATTCGAACGCTGACATCCAAAGACATAATTTGAGTTAGGACTTGGAAAGGGTGATACCGTCAGAAACTTGGAGACAGAAGTTTATTGTTTAGTTGAGGCTTCCTCCTTCGCAGAACGAATAATTTTGCACAATTCCAATGTAAACTCGATTCTGCTGGATATTCTATAAAGTGCGTGTTTCTCTTGTTAATAAATTGGAATAATTACATTGTATACCTTCAAACCTCTAATTTTAAAATACAAGACCCCCTTCGTTTTAGTATATTATTTTAAAGATTAGTTTTATTTGGTTCATTTTAATCCAGATCAGCGATTCTCAACTGGTATGCCGCAAGAATGACTGTTGTGTCTTACAGATGCTGAGGCGGTTGGAATTGTGAGATATAATTTATTTCAACTGTTTATTTTTGAAATTTATACAAATGTGTTCACAAATAATTTCAAGTAATGCTCGTATAAATAATTTTGAGTATTATTATTTTTATTACAAGTATCATTCATTCATTTTTTAAGAAGTTTTAAAAACTACTTTGGTGCAAAAAGCGAGGCAATAACTATATTTCCCAAATCAATCCAAATTGTACCTACTTTTTTTCAGATTGGCAAAAATAAAATTTCTTGTGGTAATTGAGTTCATAAGTTTTAGGCTTAAAATAGCATATCACTTTCACTTTACTCATTTTAAGAAGTGATAGTCAACGCATTTCTTTCCAGACTTAGTGACGAAGGTTTAATTGAATATATCGAAAACATTTTGTCAATTAATGAGTTTCTTCTCTAGCAACATAAAACACAAAAAATATATGACTAGATGGACTTATTTTTAACGAATACCAGCATTAATATGAACATCCCCCAAAATGAAGAGGTTGGGAATTGGTTAAGTGTTTTGAATTTGGATCAACGATTAGAGGTCCAAACTTGAATGAACAAATATTCTAGTGGATTTTAACGAGGACGTATTTTGCGCTTTTCTGGAGGCAAACTAAACTTAGAACAGTTTTTTTGTCTTTTTTAATCAAACAATCAGAAAATCAAATATTCATGTTCATAGTATAGTGTAATGGCAACAAATGACGAATATACCAATATTTCATTTTCTAAAATGACTAATTTGCAAGCTGAATAGTTTTCCCTTTGAGTTTTTATATCAGTATTTTTTATCTCCAAAAATGAAATCACTAAATAAAGGGAGTTTTTGATTTAAAAATGGTTATTGAATATTTCTGTTAAAAGTAATATCCTATGATTTGATGGCCATTGCATTGGCGGGAATGAACTGTCAATTTGGTTTGTGTTTGTAATTCAAAATTCGTGAATACAATTGCGAAAAATGCATCACAAAACCGGATCACCACTGCTGAGCAATTAAGTGATAGTGCACATAAACAGTTGCAAATCATTAGGGACACGAAGTAAAATAAACCACGTCCCATTCAAAACAATTACCGAATGAAGCAACAACTCTGTGCTTCACTGCTGGTGGAAAGCGAAGGATAATTTGTAAGCCGAAAACATCTCAATCCCTGTGGTCCAGGACTTCATGATTGAAATGGACCTCGGGGACCCAATCCTCCTTTGAGTGATGTGAAAAGTGATCCCTGGCCTTCTAAATGTCCCCCGGTGCACGTGTTTAGGTACCCCCTCAAGGGATCCTGCTTCAAGCTGAAGAAACGTTGTTCTTCCCAAAACAGAAAAACTTCACCCCCGCCTATGATTAATTACGGATCTTGTCATTGGCTTCGTTTCTGAGTTACCAGGCTTGGCGACGTTATCACCGTTGCGATCTTCTTTTTTGGCACCATTTTGCATTAGATGGCCGAATGCGGGCAGTTCGGTCCACCGTGCTTTTTATCAAGTTTGTAATTTTCTTGATCAATTTTTCAGGAAATGGCGTGGGCTTCGTCGTGCAGAAGTATTTTTCGTTTTTTTATTTTGGGGATAATATTTTAAGTGTATTCGTTTTACAAAATGGATACAATATTTGGCTTTTCGTTTTAGTGTTTTTTTTGCTATACGTGGCAGAACTTTTGGCAGGAATATATTTAATCCTCCAGATGATTTCGGGACAATCAAGATCTGATCAACTTTGCTAATGATGTCATTAAGATATTGACGATTTTTTTTGTAAGGACGAGATCGAGATCTGGTCAGTTTTTTTAACGACTAGATATCTTGTCCATCGAGATCTGATCAGTTTTCTACTAATGACGAGACATCTAGTTCGTCAAAATCTGATCAATTTTCGGCAATTATCTGATCAATGTTGGCAATATCTGATCAATATCGCAATGTCTTGACAACGAGATATCTCGTCATTAGCAAAATTGATCAGATGTTGGACGAGATATCTGCGCGAAATCACTTGGGAGAGTTAAAATCTATTATCGATTTAGTTATGTGAGGCAATTTTGCTTGGATGCAAGCATAATGGTTTCAGAATGTTTTCTAGTTTATCGAGATGTATTCAATGTTTACTGTAAACGAATCTTACTGAATGCTATCGTAAGATAATGGGATTTGTAATGATTATTCGAGAGCAATATATTTACTGCAACATTTATTCTGGGGGATTTCTGATAAAGTTTGAAACGTTACTCACCATACCTTTAGTTAAATGCGAATCCCTTTCTCCTGAAGCTATTCGATAAAACCGTTGAATACTGTCATCAAATAAAAGCTCTCTATTGCGTATTATCCAGAGACTTTATGAGAAGTAGAATTCCCATAAAATTTATCAGCAAACTAGTTGCTTTCCGAACCTTCGACGTTAATTTTATTACACGGTGCGTTGTCTAATTTCAACACTCCCCAAATGCGAATGAAATTCAGTTCTTTGCCTTTTAGTGTTTGGAACCAAAGCGATGGCGTCCGTTCGATTCATTACCGCCGCGAAACCGATTCGACACCATTAATAACCTTAGGGAGGCGTTCCAATTACTTAATTCAAAATGGTTCTTCGCCGTTTTTAGAATAAACTCGCGTTTGGGAGAGGGATCCGTGAAAAAATTGGTTTTCGCAATTAGATATGCTCGAAGGTAACTGGAGGATAAACATTAACAACATGGAATTCTTTCACGAAGACATAATTCAACTCGGTTCTTGACTATTGTTATTTGAAACAATAAAGGAGGTGTCTTGATGGGTCTTTTAAAGTATACCACTAATGGTTGTAATTATTTGTCGTTATGAGATGTTTCTTCATTAAGACAATCCTGCGGATTATTTCAGGAACTCATAAGTAAAAATTCTATTAAGACGTATTAAATCTTCCATAAGTCAAATAAATAAGACCTTATCGAAGAGAACTTCTCTCTTCATATTTAGTACATTATAGGTAATCTTATTTTCAATTACTGGAATTTAATGATAGCATTTGTGTGATAGCTTTTAAGTTTTATTGTTCATAAATAATCGTGAAGAGTGTTAATGTAGTACATTGTGTTATGCTATCGTTTCCCAAATTGTGTTTTCAGAAATGTAATAATTTAGTTTTTAATTAAGACGGGTAAACAATTTTAAGACGCTTCTTATGAAATAGGTGGTGAAATGAAGTTGTAAAAACTAAAACATTGTTCACTTCATGAACATCTCTATTACTTTATTTTCGAATTTGATCCTGCTCTGTGAACAAGATCGAAAACCGATATCACTTTGTTAAACTTTTTGTGAAAGAAGTTAAATGCTTTAATATAATTGAATTCAAAATGAATTATTTTAATAACATTGCGTCATCCATTTAACATTCGTTCATTGTATTTTACAGTCATTTTGCAGTTAATACTGCAAAATAAAGCTTCGCCAATATGAGTCCTGTGTATGCTACTCTTTTTGTAAGAAGTAGAGAACAGTGACAGTTCTGTGAGGTACTTGGGGTATCAATGCTTCTTTGAAATCATCGCATCAACTTGTTATAAATTTAAAATACGAATGAGATGTGTTTAGAACTTTTATACTTGAAAAGGAGGCGTAACGTGATTATACAGAGGACTTGGTAATTTGTATTAATATGCATAAAGAGTCATAAAGAAAGGCCTTTAGAAAGGCGTGCTCCTTATTATCCATACCATAGATTATCTTTGCCATGAAAAAGATTCCGGTCAAGATTGAATCAAAGATCCGTTCAAAATTCCATCAAAAATAAAAGCATGCAAATTATCAAGACAACAGATGGAAAACCATCCTTTTCCATGCTGTTTGCCGAGTTACACTTTAAAGGTTTTCTCCCAAACGTGAGAAAAGTCATCAATGATTCCACAATCACGAATCTTCAGGCTCACGAACTTGTGAAAATTGTACGTCTGGTGGACATCGAACAACGAAAAAATAAAGCTATCTTCCTACTGTACAAACTACCATTTTAACCAGCATCTGGCGAAAATATCCCCTCTTCCTGTATTCCATCATGAATTTCTTAATGAATTAGTAAAAAGGACATTCATAAAGAACCTAGTAATATGGACTCTTAAAAAGTCGGTCCTTATCCTTCAGCGATCCATGAAGAAAAAAATCCATTTATTTCATCAAAATTGAATATCTTTAAAATAAAATCATGCAAATTACCAACACCATAGATGAAAACATCCTTTTCTACACTATTTGCCGAGTTAAACTGGAAAGGATTTCACCCAAACGTGAATAAAACCATTCTATGATTCCACAATCACGAGTCTTCATGCTCACGAACCAGTGAAAATTGAACGTTTGGTGGGCACCAAACAACAAAAAAGTAAAGCTCCCTTCCTACGGTACAAGCTGTACCATTTCAAACCAGCATCTTCTGGCAAAAGTATCATTCCCACTTCCTCCATTCCATCATGAATTTCGCCGGTCCACACGAAAAAGGCCCCGAGCCCCGCCATCCAAGGGAAAAGAGCCTCATTATTATTGTTATTATTTATGATTTTTACGTCGTTCTTACCCTTCCTGTACTTCCTCCTCGCAACCAGAATCGTGTAGCCATTGTTACTTTTCTTTCCGAATAAATTAAGCGTGATGATGATCTACGAGAGCTGGAACCTGTTTTTCCCAGGATCAATTTGAAACAAAAAGTAACGTGATATCTATCAAAACGAAAAAAAAAGAAACCAAAGCAGAGTGTGCTTATAGAGGTTGTGATGGATTATTGCGCGACACATATTTTATGATGTTTCTGCAATTTCCCCGCATTATAGATTCGTTCCGACATCGAAAGTGCTGCGTTTATTTGAATAGAATAATGGAGTGTAATTATATGGCCTTTTATTTGAGATTAAATGTTCAGACCGTCCGGCTGGTCAGTTGGGTGGGACACGCGAATGCATATAGGCTGGTTGGGAGACCATTAAATTTTCAATAATTCGTCTCAGTTCGGAGTTTGGGGAAACGCAATAAATCTTGTTTCATGTATCGTTGCATGCACATTAATCTGTAGGTGTTTCTTGTTCTGGCAGATAACTGGGACTCAAAGTTCATTTATTGGTGTCTGTTGTCATTTATCACTAAATGCGGTGCTTGTAACTAAATACATCATTGATTTCCTTGGCCATGGCTTTTAAATAGAAGACAAAAGGAGAGCAAACCAGAAAACGCAGTGATGTTGTAGCGCAGTAATCCATAAAGTAATAATTTTTCATGTATTGTAATCTATTCATCAATTGATAGCTATGGAATATCATTAATCACTAAATACAACCTTAATTTTCTTGAATAAGTAATGCACTTGAGATGTGAAAGCAAAGAGCATCCACGCGAAATAAAAAGAGGTGATGCGTGTAACAGAAAAGTAACCGAAACAACAAAGTGATACTTGCAGTGTGAGCACTTGCATAAAGTGGTAAAATTATGAATCCATTGGTGTATCATTTATCACTAAATATTTATGATATTGAGGTACCATTTATAACTAAACACAAATTTTTTTTACCTTAATGCATTTGAATTGAATACAAAAAAGAATCAACATAATTAGGGCCGCCGTGGCTCAGTGGGTTTACCCACTGCCCTAGAAGTTTGCGTGTTCTTTTGTGTCATTAAAACTTTGTATGTCCATTTTGCTTGGCAAAGAAAACATTGCTTGGCCTGATCTGGTCCTTACGCCATAAAAACCAACGAACATAATTGCTAAGGTACGCAGCATAAAAATAGACAAAATAATGAAGCGATACTTGCTCATCAATCCATAAAAAGATAAAAGTATATATCCAATATTTTTAACATAGGAAATTTCAGACAGAAAAGGACATTCAAGATTTTTGCCCCAAATACTTATTCCTAAATAAAAGACCTTTTGGGAAGTTCCTTACAGTAAAAATTTGTTTTTATTCATCTCTGACATCGGTTTTGTGAATTTTATTTAGATTTTATACTTTGACTAGTTTCAATTCAAAACTAAATAGATAAATCTTATCTGTCTTTATTTTGTCTTGTGCCTGGAGCAACTTGGCCATGTGTGGCCCTTGCACCATAAAAACCCAACCAACCAAAATACTTATTCCTAGCAGTTTCTTAAAATCTGCTGGAAGTGATCAGAATGTAGGTAACTCATGAATGTCTTTTTGGGCGCCGTGGCATTGTAAGTTTGCCCACTGCACGCGCAATCTGCGAATTAACAGTGCAGATACGATGCCTTCCTCTTCTGTTTAAATAAAAACTTTCCTTGTGCAGATTCATTTACTTGACGTTGGTGGAGCAGCTAGACCAGATACGGTCCTTGCGTCTCGAAAAACCAACATGAATGTCTTGAGTTTTAAAGTGAACCCATTGAATTTAGCCAAAAGCTTTTGGACTGTTTGTAATTCTCAGAACCGAACGCAATCACTGTACGTCAAACAAGGAATCGATTTGTGATTCCCGACTTATAAAAGTGCACTAGTTGAAACTTCTCGGTCAAGTGCACCACTATTTTCTACTCGGTTGCATCTCCAGTTTTAAAAGAAACAGGGGTTTGTGAGGAGTGGAGACAGCAAACTACCCTTGAAATTGAACGATTTTTTCCGACTTCTTTCGCTCCTTTTTTTATTGCTGAGAGATGGACAAATACGAAACGAGAATAAGCGTTCCCATTGGAACCACGACGCATTCGGTACGGATGCGACGAAAAGCAATAATTCCCTAACATATATTGCAGAAATTATTTCTTTCTCCGTTGCTATCTCTTCTGTTGATGGATTGTGTTTCGAAATATTCCGGGAATGATTTTTAGGAATTTTCGTTGCGAAAGGATCAGCCGCTTTTTCGAGAAACAGCTATAATTCTACATTAACGAAAGGGGAATGAATTATATGTCCTGTCACTGCACCGTGGCTGCAAAGTTTCTTTCCGTAAATCTTTGATATGAACCACATGGCTTTAAGGTTGTACCATTAGCATTTCTCCTTTTTTTCGTGCTTGTGTTGGGTTTTGCTTATTATTTTGAATTACCTGTTTCTGCATTTCGTTCGGACGTGCTTTATTTATTTCTGTGTTTTTTCTCCTAGGAAACGGGCTCTGGAAGCAGAAAGTGGTAGCCGTTAGAAAAATGATTTTTGTGATATTATTAGCTTTGTTGGCGTCTGTTGTGGCCAAGACCAATGGAGGTAAGTTCGAGCATGATTTGATGTCTAAAATATGCCTGTGCTTTGTATGGTTCCCGAATAAGTTTCATTCGTATGCGTACGAGTTTCCAAAGTGGAAGTGATTTTTCAGGAAATTTGGATTCTTTCGTTGTTTTTCTCTTTTACCTCTCAATTGAAAATATTTTTGCAAGAATGTTCCAAACCATAAGTAGTATTTAATCCACAATCGATAGAATTTGAGGATTAAACTATCTCTGTTAGTCCTAGACAGAATACCAGAAATTAGGAGCAGAAAGTCAATGGTACCTGAACATTTCTCAGTTGTCAAATTGCTCAACTTGAATGCAATTTCAAAACATTTCTGTTTACGTGGATGTGTATAAACACAGATTATAGTTCCAAGATCTGGTTGGTTTTGCTAATGATGAGATACCTCGAAAGAGACAACCACCAGGAGGGTTAAATGAGATTTCCAGCATTTTTTTAAGGGTTGCTGCTTTCAGGCAATTGCCCACGTTCAAATTATATTTTCCTTAGATCATGAAAGTTAAAGCCAACTAAATAACATCATAGACTGATGTAATGTGCTAGTCTCAGCATATACTTGCTTCCTGTTAATTAAATAATTTATGTGCATAAAATTTCATTCCACCAAATCCTTTGAGACTTGTTAAGACAACGCTTAATGATAAATTTGGTTAACTAATTATAAAAATACGTGTAACATTATTAACTTATCATATCTGAAGGTACGTGTGATAGGTAATTGCACGTTTTTTCTTCGGATCTTGTTCTTACCTTTCGCAAAGAATTTTTATTTTTCAAAAAAATCATCTTTTTTAGGTGAGAATATATAAAAAGAATCCTGCTTGTCATTTTTTTCTCTCGTGCGAGCTTATTTATCACGAAGGCCGAGCGAAATTTATCCTGATGTTAATCAATTATGAATCAGTCAATCAATCATTTTTCGTTGAATTAAAAATCCTTTATTTTTTTCTGGTCTTTTCTTATCCTTCCAATGTTCTTTCTTAAATGTAAAATTCATCAGGGGAGGGCTAGAGTTTTAATGTTTGGGGTAGGAAATAAATTCATACATGATCACACATTATCGATCTTACATGAATTAATTAGTTTTTTATTCCATAAAAGAAAAATACCCGAAAATTAGATTTGCCGAGTTAGCTCGAGGAAAGCATCTTAATATTTTGTATTTTTCATTGCAAAATTATTTTAATTTTGATTCACATATTTCAAAATATATTTTCGTCCTACATTTATTTGTGTTTTGTACAATAAACCGCATTTATTTTGTTCAAAGTCATTTAAAAAAGGTTTTTGTAAAGTCTTGTGTACGATCATATTTCGGAAATTACGCTTTTCATCAATTTATTTGAGTAAATTTATTGATTTAGTTCGTGCGTTATTTATGAATAGCGCAAAGCTGCGGCGATGAAAAGCTTTAACATGAAAGCAGGGTGTTCTCTCCACAGATCATTTTTAAAAAATGTTACTTTTATACCCTTTTCTATTTTTGTTTACCCTTCCGAAAGAAATGACTTTTTAATGGAGCTTTTAGGATGTGTGGAGAATGATACAAAAAATTTAAATGTATGAAATATTTTTGAAGTGAAAAAGGAATTGATTTTCCATTGTAGTATTTGATATTATTTCTCGGCTTTCCAAAAATAGCTACTTTTAAAATGGTAGCTGTGAATTTTCGTAATACCTTTTTCAAAAGTTAGTTTCTCAAATAGAAAAGTGATGGTATTTTTTTTATAGAAAAAAAGGTACATTACGGAATGATTTAAATCAGAGTAGTTTATCTGTTATGTAGTCTCAATGTTGATCATTGGCATAACACGATAAGTTTTAAATATACCGACTTATCAGTTTCATAGTTGTACCTCGGCAGTTTAGATTCTGTACTTATTCTATTCATTATGATTCATTCTCTGATTGTTGAAACATTATGTAGCTTTTAAATGCAAAATTATTAAGTTTTCGTTTTGTATCTAACTTATTTGGGGGTAAAAAGTCATTTAAAAATATTTTTAGAATAAGTATGCTCATTTCTACGTGGCTTACATTTTTTGACTTAAGTTGTTTTAATGTTTCACATTTGTACATCAATATGACTGACAGATAGGTGATATATGTATCAATTTTGCTTAACTAGTGATGAACATAGGTCTCACATAACTACAGGGCTGTTATGACTTTCGAAAACCTTGGAAATATGCAAACTTCGTTAGTCGAAATATTTTCATGAGGAATTGCAGGTTTCCACAGGCCTTAAAAGGCATTGTTTTCCATTTTAGTTATGGCTTCTTGGGTGGATTCTAAGATTTAGCTGAACCTAATATTTGGCTTGGTACAAATTGCGCTTCCAGTAGTATTCATTCAATTTAAACAGCATTGTGATACTTTTATAGATTCTAAACAAGGCATTTACTGCTTATTCTCTTGTCAAGAAAGCAGTTCCTGTACGTTTGGTCATTTTGATTGTTTCATGCTATGTATTCTAATATCTGATACATCAAACTAGGTAATACCATGATCACTCAAACAACTATTGATTCAGTATGCTGTTTCTAGCCATATGAGGCATCGGGTACTTTTACACACAGCATTTTAACGACCATTAACCCCAATGGACAGGTTTGGAGGTACCGCCTTTCTGACTTGCACGGATTGTGACCGTATGCCTTATTGAGAGTTAAACTGATGTGACTTTCAATAGAGCAGTTACTCTCTTTTCTACCGTTAGGTTTTATATTATTAACGGTTTAATGGATAGAAAGACTTATATTATTAGATCTTATTTTGCATTTACGCGATCGACTTCATAATAAGAAAATACTTGCTAGCCATTATACTACCGTGCTGGCCAAGAAAGCAATATCTCCAAATTTGATCTTGGGACCGCCTAGGAATTGCCTTCTGTTCTAGCAACCTGCGAGTTGCAGGCTACGCAGGCTTGATTTCTGTAACTTACCCTGGGCGCATTTATCTCTTCTGTGTCAGTAAACTTTCCTTGAGTGTATGTCCATTACCTGACGCTATGCGTCTTGTGTTTGATACAACTTTCAAATACGGCCCTTGCGTAACTTAACCAAACGAATTTGATTCTTTGGGTTAACAGTTGAATAAAGGTTATGTCTCTGATGCCTCCTATAGAAAACAGTATGTTCTGTCTTCAGTTCAGTGATCATACTGTTAACGATTGTAAAGTATTAAATACTTGTATATGCCGTGTGTAACAATCGCCAATTCGAGAAGACTAACTTGAAGATACTGCCTTTTTGCCTACCACTGTAGTAGGTATGCCATTTCAAGTAATATATCATCCCTTGGCTATGAGCCCCTCAGGGAGTCTACTTTTCTCCAAGTAAACACTGGCATCCCAAATCCAAGGCACCCTAGTGATTTGTCCTCCCTTCAGTAATATCCTCGCTTTTAAACATGGCTCCCTCAGGGAGTTTACTTTCTCCAAGTAAACACGAGCATCCTTCAAGGTAGCCTAATGATCTGGCCTTCATTTATATCCTTGCTTTTTAATATATAGGCCCATTAGGGAATTTACACTCTCCAAGTAAACAAGGGCATTAACTCCAAAGTAGCCTAGTGACTTGTCCTCCCTAGATTTATATCCTTGCTTTTACTATATGGGCCCCTCAGGAAGTTTACTTTCTCCTAGTAAACATGGGCATCACTACTCCAAGGTACCCTAGCAATTTGTCCTCCTTTCAGTAATATCCTCCCCTTTTTAATATATGGCCCCCTTAGGACGTTTATTTTCTCCAAGTAAACACGGGCATAACAATTCCAAGGTACCCTAGTGATCTGTCGTCCCTTGAGTTATATCTTCACTTTTTAATATAATGGTTTCTGCATAGTTATATTACTAAGATTATCTTGTGTTTAGTGCAGCTCGGTCCTTTCTTTGGACCTTGTGCCATCAAACCCAACCAACCCTTGGCTATGGATTTTTACATTCTGCAAAATCTGCTTCCATTCCTTCACTGCTCGATTTGAACACACCACTTGATTATGGAAAAACGTGACTTAAAAGGACGCAGCCTAGTCTGGCGTTACAGGTATCGGAGGAAAAAACCCTCCCCTGACACCTGTCCAACTCGTCTCCTAAGTCGCCAGAGCCGCTGATTTCGGAGTCGGATCACATCCCGGCCGAGCAAAAGGCCCGACTTTGCACCCTGCAATCACCGAGGGTATTCAATTACCTGCCTGCCTATAAATAAAACCGGAAAACGAAAAGAAGAAAAAAAAATCGCACTCCCAGTTACAAAAATGGCCGCCTCGAAATCACTGCCAATTACCGTTTATTACGTCGCCCTGAAAAGTTACTCTTAAGAATGGCCAACTTTTGATCAAATTACGTGAAGGGATATGCGAAAAGTAGTTAGCCCTCGGACGTGCCTCGGTTGCCGTAATACCGGGTTGTAAAAGCGGAACAGGGCCGGCCGTTTGGGAATCGCCAAACGATCATCAGGGGGCCCCTCTCGGAATTTTACTACCACCCCAAGCAAAGTGGTTGTTTGGTGCCCTGTGTACACGGATTGGAACGAGGTGGAGGTAGGGAAGCCCTTTTTAGTGGTGGTATGACCTTTATTTCACTGGAATTCAATTTCACCTCTTGGTGGAAGTAAATAGTACGCATGCCATTGTGCGAACAGGTGGGCGAGGAGTGCTAAGTGGACGTTTTTGTAGCACCGAGTTCAATCACGTTGGTTGTGATTGGTTATTTTATGGTGTGATGGCTCGACGGGGTGGCTGCTGAATCCTGAGTAGTGAGAATGCGTAATCAATTGATGTCTCAGGAGCTGGGATGCTTGAAATGGATGTGATTTGCCCTCAAATTGTCAGTACAGGAGAAAAGCAATAAGCATGGATTTCGAAATTGTAGTTGAATTTTGATTGTAAAGTAAGCTATAACTAGTAATTCTACCATTTGTACTGTTGAAGGGATTTAGTATAAGATTTGATGAGGCGTGAAAAGTTGCAACCTGGTGATGTTAAGTTGTATTTAGAATTATTCAATAAATTTCATACCTCAGGATGTCCGAGCGATCCTTCTCTTTCTCCTCTCCATCCTTTCTTTTCACAATAACTTGACATTGTCTATCTTGTGTTTGGTGCAGCTTGGCCAAATATAGCCCTTGTGCCATAAAACCCTTAACCAACCAGTACATTTCGCACCAATGATTTTGCAAATGTGTAATTAGGTGAAACATGGCCAGTGAAACTCAATGTTTTTGTAAAATCTAATCTGCTTTTCTACTCGTTTGTCAAGTTCATAAAATCTTGTAATTTCAGTTAAATTGTTTTCCACTGCTTCTTTGTTAAATCAACTTACTTCTGTAAGCCCCGTGTTGTACTTCTGTGGTGCAAGGGGAGTTTGCTTTTGTTCAATAAAAAAATGTGTATTTAAATACACATTTGATAATTGCTTTCCCAAGGGTCGTAATGAAAATTATCGAGAAAAAAGAAAAATAGAAGTTTAAAAATTACACAAAGTGCAAATGTTTTGAACATTAAGATGGCTGAAATGGTCTTTGTCTTGAGAAGGCACTCAAATTGATTTTAGACTGTCTAGTGTCCATTTCAAGCCTCGTGATACATAAGATCCTGGCTCAGTGGGTTTGTCCACTACGCTAGTAGCTTGCGAGTTTTATCTAGAATGATGTCGGGAAAGGTTCAATTCCTGTAACTACTCTTGAGTGTTTTTCTATTTTCTGTGTCAATAAAACTTCTGCGTGTATTCATTTACTTGATGGAAAAATCATTGCTGGTCCTGCCATAAAAAAGTCAACCATCCAACATAAGGTACAATAGGCACTTTCAGATGAAGGGATTTCTGAACTCTATCTTAAATACTTGGTCTCACTTCGATGCTATGAACAGATCCAGTTTTTAAAACGATCAAAACGTCAATAAGTAACTTCCAATCTGCAATTGCGACGCATTGCAAGATCTCAGCAAAATGGCCACGTTTAATTCTCAAAAATGGGTGACTCAAGAAAACCACAATCGTCATGAAGATTCTTTTATTTCCCATAAAAAAAAATAATTTTCCGGTTCCAGTCTCTTCCTCAAAAACCACTTTCTGCGAGAATATTTAGGGTTGACTTCAATAGATAACATTTTTTTTCAAAAAATTAAGTAGTCCCTAGAGACGAGAAAATTCTTCGTCTTCCTGTCACAAGCATCCGAATATTCATAAAGCCCATTATTTTTTCTTCCAGTCTTGAACAACTTTGAACAATGTTAATAAGGGGATTCCTCACCCAAACCCATTCCACCTAGAGTAGCATTAGTCATTCTCAATAAACACCATCCTTTGCGATGGTAGGCTATCATTAAAAAATATCCGAATTGTGGGTAAACCAGCGGTATTTCTTTACGAGATGGAAATAATGGCAGGCTATGGTTTCGGTGAAAGGTAAAGTAAATAAATACTCATGCTTCTACTCTCTGGAGGCGGCGGAAACAGTTAATTATACACTTTGGAGCGTGGACTATGGTTACGCTGCTGTAGGGCAGGCGCTGCCAAATAACACCGTTGTTTTCCGTTTTCGTACTTTAGAATTATGGATTTTTAATCTGTTTTTCTCGTGGTATTTTTCAGTATATAATGAAAAAAGGTTTATTGTGGGGGGAAATGAATTACATTAGCAGCGCAAGAAGTAATAAGGGAATGCATTTTACAGATTGGGAAACATGCTGCGCTATTTTCATGCCGAACATTAATAACGTATGCAGGAAATTGAGAACCTAAACAATGCCGTCTGGCGAGAATACATTAATATTTACCTTTAATGTAAATCAACCTTTCCATTTGCAGGAAACCCTTAGTTTTACGGAGACATATTTTTCGATTATCATTGATAAATATTTGAAAAATATTTACTAATATGCTAGTTTAGTAAAAGTGCACATTGTCAATGTGCATTTATAAAGGAAATCCAATTTATCTTGCAAACATATGTACATAATAACGTTTATAGTAATTTTGATACTACATTAGCTAATTTATAATGGGTTTTTATGGATTTGAGAATTCATCAAAAGGGAAATATTAATTGAAATGGAAGGATAAACATCACACTTCAAACGAAACATGAAAGGTTGAGAAGGACGTTAGAAGTAATGAAGGAATACCGAACTTTGAAGTAAAAGCATATCTGTGTCTGCCGAAGTCTTACTTTCAAGAGCAATTTTGACTCAAAATATTTGCAATATAGCTTTGTGTAAACATTTCTGAAATTATCTTTTTTCGTATTTTTTTCTTGTTTGCTTGGATTATTCACTACATCAATTGAAAAGTATTGTATAACACCGAAAAAAATATTTCTTCGATATTTTTAATTTGATCATGTTTGGTTAAGTCGAGAGGTATTTCATCAATAAATACTGAAACTACTTATTTGTTCAGTTCTGATAAGAGCTTCTAATTCTAAATCATGCCTCTTTTCTTACAGTCAAACGCTGAAAAACAAATTTTTAACCGTTTATCATTCATTAAATTTTGATCGAAAATAAAAATAAATTGATCCAAAATAAGTAACTTAAAATCGTTTACGGTAAGGTGCTTACTTTTACCACTCACTCTTATTATTTTTGAGTAAATTCAAGTGAAATCGTAAAGATATAAGATGAATCTTTTAGATCTTGTTAAACGAAAGTACGTAATTAAAATCTATAATGAAACTGGATATAGAGTCACTTAACCCTCGAAGTGGTTTCGACGAGATATCTCGTCCATCAAGATCTGATCAATTTTGCTAATGACGAGGTAACTCATCAGGAGGGTTGGATGGGAAATTATCAACTTATTTGATTTACATAAAAATCCTTTAAATCAAAATTTTTGCTGTACCTTATTTTCACGAAGGTGGAGACCACAAAATTCTCGTATGTGCTTAATCTTGGATATCTGCAAATGAGCTTCCTTGCAGACAGATAAAGGGAAACCATTTTTACTACTCCGCAATAGACAATTAACCCTTGTGGTGGTTGCCTCGGATATCTCGTCAAAACCACTTGGAGGGTTAAACATGGGGGCGTCATGGCCCACTGTGGGTTTATCCATTGCAATCATCTTCCGCCCTGATGTATTTCTCTCTTCTGTGTCAGGGGGCGTCGTGGCTCAGAGGGTATGCCCACTTCGCTAGCAACCTTCGGGTTGTAGGCGCGGATTCGATTACTGTCAGGTGCATTCCTCCTGTCAGGTGTATTTCTCGTTTCTGTATCAGTAAAACTTTAATTGTGTCTGTCTAATACTTGATATTGTATGTAGTGTCTGGCGCAGCATGACTAAACCCCTTGCGCCATAAGCCTCCAGCAAACCTTTTCTGTGTCAGTAAAACTTTCATTGTGTGTGTCTATTGCTTTGTAGT
This sequence comes from Meta bourneti, assembly GCA_933210815.1. Classification (NCBI taxonomy): domain Eukaryota; kingdom Metazoa; phylum Arthropoda; class Arachnida; order Araneae; family Tetragnathidae; genus Meta; species Meta bourneti. The sequence goes on along the minus strand of OW119923.1, from coordinate 85,790,857 downwards.
GTCTGGCACAGCATGGCCAAATATGGCCCCCCTATAAAACCCCAAAACCAACCATTGCATTCATCGAATTCTAGGCGGCGCAAGTTCGATTCCTCCCTGCGTGTATTTCTGTCCTCTGTATCAGTAAACCTTTCCTTGGGTGTGCATGTCGATTTACTTGACGTTGCGTCTTGCATTTGGAACAGCTTGGCCAAATATGGCTATCGGAAGCAACCAACAAATAAACATAATATTTGCATTTGGGAAGACAACCTGAACCTGAGTATAGAATATAAGCAGCTGCGTGGTATAATATTGAAGCTTTATACTCAGATTTCTTTGTCGATCTTCATTTTTAAATTACCAGAAATCATTTTTCAACGAGCTGGCTTCTGTTTATTTCTGAATGATCGTCGAATGGAAAATTAACTTTTTATTCCTGCATTCGTCTTTTAAATTTTCCTTCGACAATTACGATGCTTCGAGGCAAAGCAGAAAAAAACTGAACCATATCTTTTATTACGTTTCCCTCCACGATTGTTTCATTTTTTTGCACTGCGCGCTTTGTTTGTTTTTGGAAGAGGCCTATAAAAACGAAACATTCAATTTATGCGCCTGTCTTGCGACACCTGGGGCAAATGGAAGACATAAAAAATTCGGTTTAGCTTTTTTCTCCAACTTTGGGTACCGGCTTCTGTCTCTTGCACACGTTGAAGAATTCGAACGACAACGTTTAGCGTCATTTGTATGATAAAGCGGGATGCGGGAATGCCCCGATGATGTAATTGCAAGCCATAAATAAAAGATCCGCTCCTTTTTTGCTTTGTTTCTGAGCAATTTGGGGTTGCTGCTTTTCCGAGTTATTTAGCTGTTTTGGACGAAAAATCTTCTAAAGAAGCCCTTCCTCGCCAAATTTAATTCAAGAGTCGGAACTTTAGATTTTAAAGTAACACACCTTATTTAAAGCACATCAAAACTACTTTGAGACGTATAGTAAAATCTGTCTGCATTCAACCTTCAAAATTTTCTTGTTATTAATTTAATAAAATATGTGATTTTTTTTTAAACCATTAAATAAAATAACAAAAACATTTCAGGGCGAATATTTCAATGAACTGACAACTTCATTTTCTTATTTAGACGAAATCATACTATTTTATTCCCATAATACAAACTATAACCAATGGAAAAATGTATAAAACATAGTTGAAATTTCGAAACTTTTTCTGAAAAACATGTTCTGTCCAATGTAGACGTTATTTTATGATGGTGAGGGAATGGTATAGGATCTAATCGAAACAACTATGAGATGTTTTGATAGTATAGTAGTATTCAGCAATTCTAGTTTCTTGAAAAATCGTAATGTTATATTTACCGAGATAAATGAAGGTTGGTTGGTTTGAATCTTATGGCGCAAGAACTATATTTGGCCAGGCTGTGCCAAACACAACAACGTTAGGTAATGGACTTACACACAAGGAAAGTTTTACTGACTTAGAAGAGAATGAAACTTACACCTCTCACAACTAGCAGTAGGGAAAAACCACTGAGATACGGCCCCAAGATGTATGAAGACATAAAATTTTAAAACCAGCCGTATTTTACCTTTGATACCAATTCTTAACATTTAATTTTCGTATATAACCTTTAATTCCATTAAAAGGGATGAATTAGCAGAAGTGTGGCGAAAGTCCGTCATGTAGCTGTAAATTAGCTCAGAGCGAAAAATGCTTGGTTTCGCACAAACATAATGTAATTCTATCAATTAATATTGTAATATAGCGGTATTTATTTATCTAAAAATGAAAACGATTTCAAGAACCTTCAATGGAATTGGTTATGCACATCTTAGCGAATAATTAGATATGTACAACATATGAGGGATTTTCAGGGTAAATAAACAATCCAGACGAAATGCGATTTCCCTTCCGCTACCCAAAAATGCTCTCGCATGATACTTATCGATGTTAACTTAAAATGTAGTTTATCGCCGTTTTGGCTACGTTTGGAGTATAATCTAAATGGCGTTGACCAATCACTTTTCATGTTTTAATTTGGAATTCATTCTTTGAAATTTTTTTGGCGAAGTGCTGAAATCGTAGCCGAAACTAAGGGACGTTGCTTTCGGAAATGCATACAGGAAACACGTTCCGCCGCAGTAACACTAGCACCACCAGCATTTAGCTCGAATTTACTAACATTGAACACACATGGCCTAAACTCAAATTTTACAAAACCAGTCGCCAAAAGAACGAAAAACAGCCAAATGTTTACATCCGATCCATCCAACTGCATCCGATCTCAAACTTTCGCGTGATTCGACTGTTTCAGACACCGCGAACATTTTCTCCTCCTCTCACCAAACGATTTACATGTGGATGCCACGCACGAAACATGAAAATAAAAAAAAAACAATTTTTATATAAAAAAGCAACAAAGGGATGGAAGAATGCTACTTACTAATTTTTCCATGTATTTACTTGGTTCTGAAATAAAGCTCTTTTCATCTGCTGCGTGATTATTGGGAAATAAATCGTACGAAGGAAAAATAAAGTTAAAAACACGCAAAAAAGTTTAATTGGAGTGCAATTATATCCGTGCACATCTGGCGTGTCATGATCATAACCTGGGATTTCGGGTGATAAATTTGCTTAGTAGGACGCGTGTTAGTTCCCAACTACTGTTGTGCGTTTCTACCGAGAGGAAAAAACATCTTTTAATAAAGAATATATATAAAGAAATGGAATGGAGTTGGAACTTTGGTAATAAGCTTTGAATGCTTATGCAGCCATTGTTGCGTTTCTGTTTGGGGTAATAATTGCAGGCATAAATTAACCTGTTGATTTCCGAGGGTTAATTGTGATTGGTTTGTATTTCTTGCTTTGGATCAACCTACTGCGACATAGCGGGAATGAGTAGAACCACTAATGAGGAAATTATATCGGAATTTAGAAACGACATGCAAGAAATCTTTTGAAGCCTCGATAAACTTAGCGCTTATTGAAAATCAGATTTAATTTGCCAATTTGTTGTGTTTGAAAATTCTTAGCCTCATTACATTGTCAGATTGTATTAACAGCAGATGTATCCAGAATTTTGCCCCCTTACTATTTTATTTACTATTTTACTATTTTATTACTATTATTATTATTATTTATTATTATTTATTATTATTTATTATTATTTATTATTATTATTTATTATTATTTATTATTATTATTTATTATTATTATTTATTATTATTATTTATTATTATTATTTATTATTATTATTTATTTAATATTATTATTTATTATTATTATTTATTATTATTTATTACTATTATTATTATTTTATTATTATTATTACTATTTTATTTCGAAATATTGAACCTTTTTTTCTTGTATGCGAGGATTTTACTTATGTTATTCAAATGTTCTCTCATGATACATATCAGGGTTAGCTTAAATGCGTTTTATCGCTATTTTGGCGACGTTTGGCGTTTAATCTCTGGTGTTGATCAATCACCTATCTTTTTCAATTTTGAATTTATTCTTTTGAATTTTTATTGGCGAAGTGCTGAAATCGTATTCAAAAAACATGTCAAGTGACGTCACGTTCAGAATATGTACAGGAAACGCGTATCACCGCAGAAACACTGCCGCCATCTATATTTAACTTGACTGAAGATATCTCTTATAGTTCAGATATTTTCTATATTACTGTTTTAAGGGGCTCAGTGTGTTTGTTCACTGCGCTAGCAACCTGCTTTCTGTATGCGGCATAAGTTGGATTCCTATATCCATACTTCTGCCTTGTGTCTGGCCCTTGTGCTTTAAGGAAAAATGCGGCCCTTGCGCTTTAAGAAAAAATGTGGCCCTTGCGCAATAAAAAACCGATAGCAATAAAATTAAACATGAAAATTTCCCAAAGCAATCCCAAATAGTTTTGAATATATTTGAAGTAGAAATGAACGCATAGAACACACGAAACGACATCTGATGAAGAAAATAAAAAATTTGAATAGGTTAGGATGAGAAATTTGTTTTATTTTCTTACATCTCAATATTTTTCTCCAGATACATTTACGAAAGAATTTTCTTTCCGATATGAAAAATCCGTTATAAAATAAAGAATTTGGAAATAAAACATTAAGTAATAACGAAAAGTTTTGGATAATAACAAAGGGATTCAGAATTTGCGTTAAAGACTTGTGTGTGAAAACTATTAACTTTCAGTTGCTTTATTTCCTAATCTAGTCCAAAGCAACTAATTGGCAGACTGCTCTTTTCGAATGAAAGTGGGTTATTTCCCATTTCCCTCACAGTTCCAAACGCACGCGCCAACCCCCCGTAAACTCGTTAAATTCCCGGATTAAAACCGAGAAAGCAATCCCAACTCCAGCGTACTAATAATTTATCTTTTCGCCGAATTAAAATAACGAGTGCGATTAAAAACGCCGAAAACCGTTCCACGCCGTTCCATCGTCTGAGAAAAGTGACTTCGCGTCGCCCCCCTTCAGTTATGCATAATTTATAATCCCCCCGCGGGGCGATATCCCTAAGCCTTCGATAATTACTTTGAATGCAGACTGCCGCTGACGCCCCTTCTTGTAAGAGGTCCGGCCCCTTATTTTGGTTTTGCCGGGATTAGACACGCTGTCGAGGCGCAGCGCAGACGAGAAATGGGCTCGGGCGAAGTGAAGTGAGTTGAGAATGGGCCGAGGCGAATGTTGCCGGCTGAAACGCCCGGTTTCCTTCTGCCTAGGTGTGTTGTTTATTGTTTATGGCTGTTATGTGGAAGAATTTTGGAATAAAATTACCGAACCTAAAAGCGATTATATTAATAGGTACGAGAGGGATTTTTAGTATAAAAAAACAAACCATACGGAATAAAGATTTTACTTCCTGTTACCCTAATGCTCTCGTTGGAATCAGAGGGTTGCGAGTTTGAAACTCGGTCCAACCAAAGATCGTCGTGTACGTGTGTGTGGGGGCTTGTGTATGTTAAATCTGTCGTGGCTCCAAATATCCTCACGTTGATGTGGTGAGGAAGTTTGAAGAGTGCGCTGCCAGCTCAGGTATTTACTTCGTCTTCTGACCTTGATTCAAAATGACGAAAAGTTATCCTCGGATGTTTCCCTTCGAGATTGATCCCGGACGTCAACAATATCTCGTTGCTTTGTTCCAGTGTGACGTTAGTTAACCACCTACCCTAATGCTCTTGTACGATACATATCGAGGGACTCTTAAAATGTAGTTTATCGTCGTTTCGGCGACATTGAATCTAAAATGTAGTTTGGAGAGTGGGTTGTCAGCTCAGGTGTTGACTTCGTCATCTGACCGTGGTTCAAAACTACGAGGTGTCCTCGGACCTTTCCCTTGAGGATTGATTCCGAACCGTCGCCAATAGTCGGTAGCGTTGCTCCAGTGTGACGTTAATTAACTACCTACCCTAATACTCTCGTATCATACATATCAAGGAAATCTTGAAATGTAGTTTATCGCTGTTTTGGTGAAATTTGGCATTGAATCTAAATGGTGTTTACCGTTTAACTATCCTACAATATCGATTCGGAATTCATTCTTTGGAAGTTCTATCGGCGACGAGCTGAAATCGTATTCGAAGAGCGAGCCATGGTGATGTCACGTCCGGAATATATTATATATAGGAAGCACATTTCACCACAAAAACACTACCGCCACCTACATTTATCTTCTTAGAAAACCTCATGCTTGTGGGCTTAAAATATGAATTTCTGTGGTAGCATCAGTGGTAAAGAATTAGCTATTCATGATTTTAGGTTTTTAGCAGGAATTACTATCGAATTCTGTGGTAAGATCTGAGTCTGGTGGATCACATGCGCAGTAGGCGCGAACCTAGAATTTTTTGACACAGAAGGCTCCTCAGAATGGAAGGATGTTGATGTCAAATAAGCATTTTTCAGAAAATTCCACAACATCTATTTAATGTTTGGTTTAGGACTTTTATTTTTAATCTATTATTGAGTGTAGTTTTCAAAATTATAAAAATTTCGTATAGGATTTTTTAAGTAAAATTATCTAAATAAGTTTTAGTCAACAAACTTGAGAATAATCACGAAGAGAGATATCCGCCACTGATTTGAGTATATTGTAAGTAATGCTTTAATCGGGTTTCGCACAAATTATGTTTTATTAAATTAAGATATTTTTTATCAATTATTTTGGTATTTTTTGTCTTGTGCTTATCACCACACCCCAAAATTTACAAAAGCCGTATGAACTATAGAAAAGACAATACTTAAGTGATCAGCTTGGTAAAGTAACTTGCATTATATTACAAGATTTGTTGACCTTTGTTGTAGGATTTCAATACATTATACAATATTTTGAATCAGGTTTTCTCGCAAACCATATATAGAGCAGAACCTTCCCAAAACTGACAAATCTACAGGACCGAAAAAGAACACAACGTGGTAAAGTAATCTGGCAAAGATTTCGACATGGATGTTTCGTTAATTAATAATTTAATTTACATAAAAATAGAATAATAAAATAACACACAAAACCCCATAATTTCTAATGGCTATCCACAATTGCTCCATATCTAATACGACTGCGAATATGTTCGGAATTTCGTCGATCCAATCTCTTAAACTTGGTTGCGTGTCAGTTCTCTTTTTCTTAAACGAATAGCACTTTTTTGTTGCGTTTATCTATAAAAATGAATTAAGACTATTCCAATGCCATCTGGTGGAACACAGACATTCGTTTTCAATCCATGAAACCCTCCGCCCATTCTGTTGATTCAGACAATGAATAAATACTAAACCCTTTCTCTCTCCTACTTCACACACTATCTGCCACAATGACCTCGTACGAACAGCTGCATGGTAAAGCTCCACCCCTTTTTTACAACACAATGATGATGAATCCCCGCCTAATAGCTCTTTACCCACCTCCAGGATATTATACAGAGTTTCATCTCAACACGTGAACATCGAATCTACAACGAACCAACTTCCCTTCCAGAGATAGCGCCATACCTCCAAACGGTATAAAACTCTACTCAACCATTGCTCCATGGTAAACGCAGTTTCAGTTACGTATGTACTTTCTTCCACTTCATTGGAGAGGAATAATACCAGGTGATTTCCTGTTGCCTCGAGGGATAAGGACCTCACACAGCGCCACTCAACTGCTAATTTGGTGTTACATATAAATCATAGCAGTCTGTTCGATTTAATAAAGGGGTCCACTCGCCACACTGTCCGTCCGAATCATGTGTCCCCTCAGACGATTTTTGTCAACTGCCCAATGATAAGTGCGCATTAGCAATTTTTACAAATGGTCTTCAATGCCTCTTCTTTCTTTGGGAGTAGGATGGTCTAATTATAGGTTAGGTTTGGTCTCCGAGACTAATTAGGGACGTGTGGTTAATGGGGAAGTATGCATTTTTTACCCCCTTCAGGTGCGTGTACCTTGTTTTTTTTTGCAGTATCGTGAAATAATTTCGGATATAGCATCATGCATACTCCCGCCTGTACTCTTTTTTCAGCGCAGTCGTGCTGAGTTACACGGATTCAAAGCTCTTTTTTTACTTCAATCAAAACTGCCCCTTTTGCAAGAATATATTTAATAATTCAAGATCGTGAAATGTGAAGGGAGAAAAGTCACCAGGGTTCCCACTGGCCTTAAAGAGCCTTAATAAGACCTGATTTTCCATTTCAGTTTTTGGGGTCCTTAAAACTCAATATTTACTTAAAAGCCTTAACCCTCCAAGTGGTTTCGACGAGCTAATCTCGTTCATCAAGATCTGACCAATTTTGCTAATGACGAGATATCTCGTCACTAGTTGAAACTTGAATGTTTGTCAATAAATCCTTTCCCATGTTTCTATCTTCCTCGTACATTTATTATTTTATAATTAGCTTTTAGTAGACATTTTTTTTCCCAGTGCATATTTGTAAAATCATTCAATATTCCGGTTTTTCTCATTAGCTTGTACGTGTTGATAAGAAAGCGCAAAATAATTCGCGATTCCTTCTATCACAAAACAAGGGTCCCTTTTCCATTTCACTGCCACAAATCGAAACTTTGCAAGATACCATTCTTCATCAATATCTTGTGTCAGTAAAACTTTCCTTGTGTGTATGTCCATTTACTTGACGTTGTCTTGTATTTGCGGCTTGGCCAAATATGACAAAAATCCCCAAACCACCCAACCATCTTCAGTGATATCTGCAAAAGGAACTGCATGAAAAAAATACCGTTGTGCTGTTAAAAGCAAGTTAAAGTTTGGTCATCTGAATGAAATTCACCTGAAGCGGAATTCTCCAGATAGAAAATAATTTTCATTTTTGGTGTCATTTTCACTCATGGCTGATTAAACTATTGTTTTCTTGTTAAAGTTGGGTGGCCATTAATCTGTTGAGATTATTAGTTTTAGTATAAAACTACACGCACACTGTTTATTTTTCTAAGGGGCTACTTTCTATTTTAGATACTTTCACTAAGGTTTTCTTTCTATTTTCACCTCACTGATTTGATTCAAACAAATTCATTTTATACTTAGGTTGCTATTTATTATGTCTCGTTATCTTGACATGTAATCTATTTTATTTGAAATATATCATTAGTTATATAAAATGTTTTAATCGCAAGGATATTGATTACTTTTCATTTGGCGACATTTCGTTTTATGTTATGATTTATTCTGTTTGGAGTTTAGTTTGATTTGTGTTCATTAGATTTGATTTTAATACAAATGTTATTCCGCCGTCATTCATTTTCACAAAAGCAAATGGAAAAGGCCATTGGCTCCAACCGTGTCTCAGCATAACTTAATGAATCCACCCTTTTTCTTTGTAGAAAGCCATGAACAACTTGGAATTTTATTATGTCTGGTGGTGAACGAAAGTTATTTTTATTCGGAAGTTGGATTTTCTGGAAAACCTGCCTAGCCTAAGATTTATTCCTAACTTTAATAATACTAATATTTCAATTAATTTTTTGTTTGTGAAAGGAATTCTAACAATTGATTATTTTCCGATGATGCAATTGCAATATCGAAGATCATTTTTATAAAATATAGAATCAAGTTGCTTTACATACATAAAATATTTTTTTGGTTGTCATACAGGACAGTATTAGTTGCTATATAAATATGTGGCGAGTAAAAGATTGATCTTTCCATAGATGCACAGAAAATTGTTTTATTACTATTGTTGAAATTAATATAAAAAGTTAGTTACAGAAAAACATTAACACTCATTAGTTTGAAAATTGCATGCCAATTCGAAAGTGTGACGGGGAAGTATTCTAGATATAAAGATGTATATAGAAGGTAAATTGATTTCTTAGAAGCAGGGGCGCACCTACGGTGGGGCTATGGGGGCTTCAACAACTCCAAAACCGTATGAAAAGCAAAAAATATTCTTATTTAATTCATTGATTGTTTCTTTAAAAATCGAGTATAAAGATGTTTTGATATTTTCTCCTTGCAAGGGGGGTCAATTAATATTTATTCGTTGCTTTCAGCCAGTTAACAAAAATGCTCGAATTCGTATTTAATCGGGCTGGATAAAATAATTGAAAATTTTAGTATTAATTAAAACGTTTGGCCTTTTCCCTTCAATTCTATTGGAGTAGTGGGAGTAGTCACTTTTTACTACTCTAGGTAACACACCTTAAAACTAGTCTCTTGAGAATACATTCCAAAACTAGTCTCTAGGTTACGCACTCAAAAACTAGTCAGTAAACACACTCTAAATCTAGTCTCTAGGTAACACTCCGAAATTAGTTGCTATGTAACACACTCCAAAACTAGTCTGTGTAACGCACTCCAAAACTAGTCTATGTAACTCGCTCCAAACTAGTCTTTTGGGAGATTAGTTTTCCAAAAATAGTCTCTTGGGAATACACTCCAAACAAGTCCTTGGAATGCACACAAAAACTAGTCTAGGTTACGCACTCCAAAAATTGAGCAAATACATTAAATCTAGTCGCTTGGGAACACCCTCCAAAACTAATCTTTCGGTAATATACTCTAAAAATATATCTCAACGAAATTTTAAAATTATCCCTAAATAAAGAGCTTACGGTAAAAATATAGCCCCTTCTATATTGACATCGTGGGTGCTTGTAAGTATATCTAGGTAAAAGTAGCACATTAGGTTTTCGTAGAATTTAAATGTTCTATTTGAATGTCATTTACAAAAAGCTTCAAGAACAACTTACAAGCACTTCTGAAACAATGAAGCATTTATTCTGAAACAGGACTGTTGGATTGCTCCTACACTGAAAGTCACCACAAACCCTTAAGTTCTAATAAATCTTACCACCCCCTTGCTTTCATGCCAATCATCCTTTCCCAGAGCCTTGGAGGTTTTCACCTCCCATAATTTGAGCATTGCCAGAACCAGATCGAAAGTAACGATCGGAACTAGATTTGTCACTAGGCATAAAATATTCCATTCTCGGAAGGGTCCTGGGAAGTAGCTGGTGTGCTTTATGCCTGTTTAATGCGTCCTTTATTCCAGTGGCACCAGTTGGAAATATTTTATGCAATGTTATTCCATCGTATTTAATGAAGTCTCGATGATTAATTATCTCTGTTGTAATGACGTTAAGATGTTTCGGCGTTGGGGCTTCCTTTGGTAATGGAACAAAACCTAAATCGTCTACCGTCCACATGTGTGGTCTTGAATATTAAATCTTGCGTCAATTAACTCGGAAGTGCAATCTGGCAACGGCTGCCGAAATTGCCGGTTTCTTTGTGGAGCCGGCGAATAATTTTTAGAGGGATCGATGGAGGGAGGATGTTGGTTCAACCCCTTCGAACAGAAATTAAATTACATGAAGACATGGATTGCAAATATGCTAGTTAATTTGTGTGCTTGTCTTCGTTTTCTGCCTGTTTGCGATCGTCATATTGTAGCTTTATGAGTTCCTGCTTGAAGTTCGTTTTTGTTTACGTTTTTTCCCGAGACAATGTGGTATGGCATGCGATTTGGAGATAAAATGGTTTAGTTCTGGAATAATTTGTTCGTTTCTAGTGTGCATATAAAGCATGTTGTGCCCCCCCCAACGTTCTTTTCGTTATTACTTAACGTAACGTGTTTATTATGCAGTGTGCGATGCTTGCATGTAAATTAATAGGTATTTAGCTAATAGCAACATACGTAAATAACTCATGTGTGCTGATTGCTAGGTGGTTCTCAAATCGATTAGCCATTATACTTAACGTGAATACAAAATACATTAATTCAAAATTACCGTAAATTACTATTATTACAATTTAAATTATCTTCCACTTAAGTATTGTAAGGAATAGTAAATTTTTAAATCAAAAATTACGGGATCCTAAGTATACAGTATTTGTAAGGGAGTTAACGTGAACGTGTGATCCTAATTTGATCTTCCACGTGTACTATTGTACTGCAACTAGTCTAGACTAGTCTGAGAAAATTTTATTTGTAAATGTACTTAGCATCAAGCATGAGGGATTTTTTCTACATTCTTTTCCATCAAACGCGTTCTTATAAACACTACATAACCTTGTCTTGTAACATTGGGAAAGTCGATCCAATCAGACCGTCGTGTGTAAGTGGGGGCTGGTACACATTAAATCTATCGTGGCCTCAAATGTCTTCCCGTTAGCGTGGGATGGAAGTTAGGGGAGTGAGGTGCCAGCTCAGGTGTTGATCTCGTCATCTGACCGCGATTCAAAATTACGAGGTGTCGTTCTCGGGCCTTTCCCTTCGTGTTTGATCCCGGACCGTCGCCAATAATCCGTTGTGTTGCTCGACGTTAATTATCTACCTACCATCCAATGATATCGAAATGGTAGGTGGGTATTTAATTAACGTCACACTGGAGCAACGCAGCGGGCTATTGGCCGTGGATCAAACCTGAAGCGAAAGGTCCGAGAAAACACCTCGTAGTTTTGATCCGTGGTCAGATGACGAGGTCATCTGAGCTGGCACCCCTCTCTCCAAACTTCCACACCACGGCAACGAGGACATTTGAGGCCACGACAGATTGAACGTGCACCAGCCCCCCTTATATACGACGGTCTTTGGTTGGATTCGAACTGTCCTCCGGCCTATTGCCTCTTCCAACCGGGCAACCGTGGCACGATATCGAAATGTAATTTATTAGTGCCTATCTGGCTTTTTGTGTTGAGCGCCATCACTGCCCCGCATGTAATATTCACATGGGCCCCTCGCCTGTGGACGAGGCACCTGAATGCGGTTGCTCGCCGTTGCTGAACTCGGCGAGATTTAATTACTCAAGGCTTGATTGCTCCGGCTCTCGGGCCGTCAGCCTTGTCTCGCCGACTCTGTTTTATGGAAACGACGTTGTTCCAACCGGCCGTAAGAGCTGCCACCACGATTGAATTGTTGCACTCGCCGCCTTTTGGTAGTGCCCTTGCGCCACGTTCTGGAATAGGGCGAATTACGGAGATGGTCGCTGGGAATAGTAGATAATCTCTTATGCGGTTTCCTTTTAGTGTGAACAGTTATATACTTTTTGAGTTGGCGTTGTATACTTTTTGAGTGGGCCGTTGTATACTTTTTAGTTGGCCGTTGTATGCTTTTTGAGTGGACCGTTGTATGCTTTTTGAGTGGGCCGTTGTATACTTTTTGAGTGGGCCGTTGTATATTTTTTGAGTGGGCGTTGTATACTTTTTGTTTGTGCCGTTGTATACTTTTTGTTTGTGCCGTTGTATACTTTTTGAGTGGGCCGTTGTATACTTTTTGTGTGCGCCGTAGTATAATTTTTGTGTGGGTTTTTGTATACTTTTTGGCGGTAGTGTTCGAAAGTATAGCGGTTGATTTTAAGTTTTGAGACATTATTCCGAATCTATTGCATTCTCAGGGGCACATCTGCTTTAGATGTTTACGGGCTTCACGGACTCGAGGTACTCTAGTGATCTTTTCTTTTCCCATGGGGTTTACTGTCTTAATCTCTTGGGATACCCTAGTGATCTTTTTCTTTCATCCCACTACTCTCTTCTATAATCCCTTTTTCCCCTTTCACGACATTTTTTAGTTGACATTCTCTTGTGTTTGGCTCAGCTTGGCCAAATATGGGCCCTCGCGCCTTAAATCTACCAAACAAGCAATCAAACAGATATGTATTTCACTTAAAAAGTTATTTTTAAGTATAATAGATTCGGTTGGTTGTTTCATGGCGAAAGAGCCATATTTGGCCAAGCTGTTCCAAACACATAGCATCAAGTGAAAAATGTCGCGAAAGAGGGAAAAGGGATTGCGGAACAGAGTAGTGGAATGAAAGCAGGAAAAGATCGCTTGTGTATCCCCAGAAAGCGACCCCCGTGTTTACTAAAAATAGTAAACCCCTTGGTAAAAGAAAAGATCACTAGAGTACCTAGGGTACGTGTAGCCCTTACACACCTAAAGGAGATGTGCTTGGTACGCAGCTTGTTCGTTTTTGAACATTTCTCCACCCCCCACCATAAAAGCAAACATCTAATATATCCAACAAACAGATTGAAATTGCTATCACAATGACATGCAACTGAAAAGTTAAAACTAACTTCCAATCCGAATTTTAACCAAAATTTAACTTAAAAAGCATGAACTGAAGGAATATTCCTTATTTCCTTAGAATGAGCTTTTGCCATCATAATAGATGTCAGACTTATGAGTAAACCGATATCCAAACGCAATTTCTAGCGCAGCTTGTCCGCTTTTGGTCCTTGCGCCATAAAACCCCAACACCCAATCCAATTCAAACGCAATTTCCCTTACCTGGCACCAGACTCCCTCTCTGGCCTTGGTTGTGGGGCATTTCCTTAAACCAACGCACACAAACGCCGAGCTTGTTAAAACTAGGGTACTTATTACAGACCAAAGATAGTTTTTTTTATTTTGACGATTCAAGAGTACTCACGGCGTGAAGGGTCAAAGATTGACCTTCAATTCCCTCTGGATGGTCATGCGTAGACCATCACGATCAAGCCTTCGCCTTCTCCAAACCGTATATAAAAAACACAAGAATTATTCTCACGCATTCGGTGACCCGGAGGATCTTGTTTTGAATAGTATAACAGAGCGGTGGAATATCTCATCTATTTGAGGGAAAATCATTCGTTTGACATTTCTGGTAACGATTCCCGTAGGAGAGGCAGATCGACGGGTTTCGTATTACAGTCAGACCTCATAAAAACGAACTTGCTTAATACGAATTACCGATAATACGAATTAAATTTCACTTCCAGTCAATCCGCGGTAGCCCAGTTGGAAGAGCAACGGATTAGCAACGGGATAATTGAGAGGCGTTGTCCTTGGTCTTTCCCTTCGGGATTGACTCCGGACCGTTGCCAATAGCCCGTTGTGTTGTTCCAGTGCGACGTTAATTAATTACCATTACATTCATTTGACATTTCTGGTAACGTTTCTTGAGAGTCAAAACGAGGAATTACGTATTACAGTCAAACCTCGTTAAGACGAACTCGCTTATTACGAATTACTGATGATGCAAATTAAATTTTACTTGCCGTCAAAATGTATATTCAAAGAATGTTAACTGATTAGCTTAAGAATTCGGGTTGCACTAATCTCCGGTTAAGACGGACAAGTTTTCGAAACTTAAGGGCAAACGGATTCTTTTCAATCGTATTTTCAGATACATTAAGTGACTCCGAAATTGTAAAAGATTTATTTGTGAAACATAGTGAAAGAGATGGAAGAAATGAAGATTCTGATGAAGACAAAGGAATAAGCGCGCCTTCTTTAAAAGAAGCTATTACTGGCTTAGAAGTTCACCCCTTTTTGTTAGGCAGTGAAAATCTTCTGTTCAAGTAAACAACGTTGAGACAGCATCGAAGATTTTCTTAAGGAAAGACAAAAACCGATTGAAAAAGTTCCGATAATGGAATTATTTCAAGACAAAAATTGCGTAATCAGGAAATATCTGTAATAAAAAATTATCTATAATCAAGAATCTGTATAACACCTTGGTGGTGAATGCCTTTTGTCTGGTGAACCAAGAATTGCTCAGTGAGTAATGCAAATACATTAGTACTTTATTTTATTGTTGAAATAATGCTTTTTTTCTGAATTCGGATAACACTAACTACGGTTGATACGAATTTTTTACGGTTCCGTGAAATTCCGTCTTAACGTGGTTTGACTGTAATATGCATTTCCATTCTACCTCCTTGGTTTTTATACTTAAATATCATGCTGTTTTTGAGCGAAGGAAGGAAGTCGTAGAAACTACAAACAGCGTCATTTGTTTCATTTAATTTGCTTTGAAATAATTCAGCTGTTTATACGAGTTCTCTGCTGGTAACGTATCATTTTTTGTGAAAAGTGGCGGAGATTATATCTATCATCTGTCGCCATAAAGTTTTATTCGAATTTCAGACGGGCATCGGAGCGTGATTTTTCAGATACTATTACTTAAATGGATTACAGGGTGATCTTTTTGCTTGCTGTGCTTAAGTTAAAGAAATAGTTCTTACATGGGTATGTTTTTGAGAAGGATTGCCGATAAAAGTTAGGTGAACTTCACTTAAATTCGTTTTTCTACTTGTTTTAAAAGACGGAAACACTCTAAAAATCCGTATCAAATTTTAATAAATATTCATGTTTTACTGAATGGGCATATATATTGCGAAAACCTTTTTAAAAAGGATACCGCATTTTCCGGCTGTAGCAAAGTTAAGTATCGAGGTTTTATTTGCATTTTTTAAATAAATTCAGTAAATATTTTTCGGGAACAACTTTCAGAATCATTTATCATGCCCCAATAAACATAAATTACAAATGTACAAACCCGCTAATTAGGATTCATATAAAAGAGGGAGAAAACTATTTTTTTTTTTTTTAATTTTGTGAAGTATCTTTAACACGATACGAAAATTTCACTACTTGCATTAACGAAATTTCATATTTAAGACTGGATTTTACTTGCGTTGGTAGCGAAATTCCTTCATATGTTCGTGTGCCAAATTAAAACTACTCATTTTATATTGTTCCTGAATTTTGAATTGTAAATGTATTATAGTATAGCGACTTCGAATAAATCGTGTTCATAAGACATTGATTGCAGAAGTATGTCTTATGAAGTCACCAGCTCTGACATCGTTACGTCTCATCACCTGCCAATTTTATCCTTCAAGTATAATGTGTTATAATCATATTTATATTGACTAACATACTAAATTCACGGAAAAAACCCAAGATAGAAGCGGAAAAAAATCAGCTTTATTATAGGAACACATGTCCATTTAAGAATATCTCATTCACTCTTCTTGTTTTACGTGTGAATGGCCCTATGCAGAGCTAAAATCTTATTATCGTAAATTATTGAGCTTGCCCGTAAACCCCCATTATCTTTCGGGGCTCTTTTTGTGCGTTCGGGAGACCTCCAAGCATCCATTCTAAAGGTGCATGGAAACACAAGAACGAAGAAAAAAAATCGTCTGCGAGTAACACTGGATGCCAGGTGTCGACGTTTAAACGTTTCATAATGGCTACCAACGGTGTTGTGTGTCTTTGCTAATGAGACAAAAATTACGCCGAAAAATTTACCGCCGTGGAAAAAACTGAAGTGAAGAGCTTAGTTCATTAGCGGAGGATCCCTTTTTTGCGGTTCTATATCTATTTTTAGAAGAAAGCGTCGTTATACTAGTTTTCCCTTGAAAGTTGCGTAGTCGGCTGTCTCGTGTTCACCTTAGGAGAGAGAGGGGAGTAGTTGAGGACCCCTCCCCCACTGTGCTCCGAAAAATACTCGAGTAATTGTGCGAGCTGGAAATAATAAAAATATTAAAGAAATTTTTTTTTTGTAAGGTTTATAACAGAATCGAATAAGTCGATAAATCGACTTTTTAATAGTCGATTATGCTTTTGTTGCTGAGAGCTTCATTGAGAGTGACCGCCTTGTTCGTGTTTTGTTGTTTTTTCGTGGCGGACATTTTGTTACGTGTGTCATTGGAGATTTTTTTCTTTTTTGGTTCTAGATGAAGGTAATTAAACGCGTTTTTTACGCTTCACTGAAACTTCGTGTTGAATAAAGAATAATTTTAGTGGTAATTAAAAATTTATGTTGTATCCCTCGATTACAATTGGAAGTTTTTATTTCGACATTGGTATTTTGAAATATATTTTATTTTATACTAACGAATTCAAGTCAGCAGTATTTTTCTTCGAAAAGCTTCGTTATGTCTAAGTAGAGTATAAATTTGGATTTTGATATAGTTCCCGTCTTACGTTTCTATATCTAAATTTGTATTAGTATCAAAGGAAACATTACGAGGCATTAGGAGCATTACAAATTGGATAGAATTCATTTGGTACCTCATTTTCAATGATGCAAACGAAGAGCTAGAGCTTCTTATGAACTGGGGATCAATTCTTGTGATGACTATGGAAATTTGAGAAAAAATTACTCATTGAACTTAATGAGAGTAGTGCAGATCCGGTAAAAACGCGGATGGCCTTGAGAAGGTCCATTTGTTCGAAGGTGGTTAAGCTCGTCAGTGGTTGCTCTATGCAAATTCATATGGATATCGCCAGGGGTGATTATTTTTTCGCCAACTCGTAATCACTGCTATGGTCTATATCACCGAATGCTTGGCCAAATATGTCCCTTGCGCCATAAAAACCAACCAAAAGACACCGTTTAATAAACTCGAAACCAGAATTTATGAAAAATTTAGATTTTTTCAATGCTTAACATCTGACCTCCCTTTTGGTGCTACAAGGAGAGAAACTCGATCCACACACAACCAAAGACAGTCGCTTATGTGGGGACTGTGCACGTTAAATCTATCGTGGCCACAATTGTCTTCAGGTTGCCATGGTATGGAAGTTTGGAGAATGGGCTGCCAACTCATGTGTTCACTCTTCATCTGACCGTGATTCTAAATTACCAGGTATTGTCCTCGGATCTTCCCTTATTGATCCCGGACCGTTGGCAATAGCCAGTTGTGTTGCTCCAGCGTGATTTTAATTCAACTACCTCATACGCTGACAAACTGGGATTGAATCTCTGGACCTACTGGGTGTTAGACAAACGCTATGACCACTTAAAAATCTGAATTATTCACTGAGTAATGTAAAGAGCACGTTATGTATTCTCTCACATTGTCTCCGCTTTTTCCCTCTCGTTGTTGTCTTGTGTGTTTGGCTTGGCTAAATATGGCCCTTGCGCCATAAAACTCAAAACCAACCCTTGCATCACCGTACTGTTTAGATATTTAGAACAGCACGCAGTAGTGGAACATTTAGAATTTACTTTTCTTTGTACTTACATTTCAGTAATGCTTTATTCACCGACTCACAGCGCTTAATTTAATTTCTCCAACACTTAAAAACGAAGAATGTGCTGCTAGCCAACTTCCGTATTAAGTGTTAGAATCTTTAAGCACCGTCTTGTAACTCGTCCCCGAGCAAAACTGCCAAAAAGGACCCTCCCATTTTTTATTTCTTCCCCGTCTCCTGTGTGTCGATCAGTTTTCTAAATATAACTTCCGTGGTATGGGTGTGCCGACTCTTTTTCATGATGATCAGGGATATCGGGCTAATAGCATATCTCCACTCATGGTAATTGGACCTTTTTCTTAAGATCACTTCGCAGAAGGGAAAAAAAGAGCCTTCTTACTGGTGATGGCCTGCTACTGTCTTACTAAAATAAAATAACGGAAAGAAGATAATAATGATAAAATAAAAGTTATGGAGGACGAGGGGGAAAATTGGACCTCTTCCCAGCTTTTTTCTGTTTTCTTTCCTTCCATATTATCTCTATCCATCTTTTGGAAGACTAGTTAATGTTGCCACCGGAATAACAAGTACGGGGAAATGATGACGAGGGAAAATAATAAATAAAGGAATTTCTTGGTTTTTAAATATTATTTGGTGTTTATTCAGATTATCGTGTGTGTCGTCTGAATCCTAAGCTGAAAGATGAATGTGTGCGTGGATGTTGCATGTTTTCAGGGAAGGTTTTTAATATAGTAGAGCCTTGATATTCTGATTAACCGAGTGTCCCTGTTATCCGAGCTCTGATTAACCAAATGTCCATGTTATCCGAGCTTCTATTAACTGAATATCCGTGTTATCCGATCAGTAAGACTTTCCTTGCCTGTGTATGTCCGTTACTAGATGTTGTATGTCTTGTGTTTGGCACAGCATGTCCAAATATGGCTCTTGCGCCGTAAAAACCCAACCAACCGTTTTATCCGAGCTCCGGTTAACCGAGTATCCATAGACCGTTGCCAACAGCCCGTTGTGTTGCTCCAGTGCAACGTTAATTCAACTACCCACCTGTTTAGAGCGATACAATAATTTATATTTGGGTTATCTGGTGTCTGGATATAAGTACATGACCATACATTTTACAAATAATTAATAAATTGAAAAATGGAAGATCAATATTTGCTCTAACATGGGAAAAATCTAATCAGATACGAAAGAAAACCGATTAAAAGTGCATTTCGGAATTGCTGTTGAGACTGCAACTTGTGAAATTTGTTTTCCCAACGTTTTCTAGGTAATCTGCTCGTTGAAAAAAATCGTGTGCTTGAACGGTCTTAAGCTTTAGTTTAAGTAAAAGGTTTATTTTACTTCGGTGAGTT
Organism: Meta bourneti; assembly: GCA_933210815.1. NCBI lineage: Eukaryota > Metazoa > Arthropoda > Arachnida > Araneae > Tetragnathidae > Meta > Meta bourneti. The sequence continues at coordinate 85,771,306 of OW119923.1, read as the reverse complement.
CAGCAATCTTCTGTAATTTTCTCCCCTCAATCAACTTTCGTTCCCCAACATGTTTTCATGAAATACTTCGTTTCGTGTTTTAATTGGCTTGGCACTTTGCAGAATGAATAAATATAGAATCAGTATTGATTTTGACCAATAATTTATTCATGTTTAACTTTGTTGTACCAAAAACATCTTTTCGAGTGATAAAAAAATTTCGAAAATACCTATAGTTCATAAAATAGTCACTACTTTCTTCCACAATGCCCATTTTTCCCTCTTTCACGATATTTTTTTACTTGGCGTTGTCTTGTGTTTGTCGCAGCTTGACCAAACATGGTTCTTGAACTATAAAATGCCAAAATAACTAACCAACTAGTCAATTGTGTAAAATCTTCAAGAAATGAATAATAAGGAAGATAAGACTGTCTAGATATTTCAGAGGATGAAACGAAGTCGATCCTGTTTCCTTCGCAGTTTCGATGCGTAGTCGAATAGCATTTTGAGCTTTGCCAGTTTCACGTGCTTGTGTTAATTTCCCTTGCGATTGCTCGGCTCCTAACAGCTTGTAACGTTTTTGTTTATTAGTGATTAAAAAGTAGTATCTTGCGAAGTGTTGCGTTTTATGCTTTATTTCTATAGTTCTAAGGGCGACATAGCGAGCTGTGCAGATTTCATGACGCCAGAGCGCAGCTTTCAAGAGTTTTTGCTGCTTCAAGCATATTTTCTCATGTATAAGATACCGCAATGCCTTTACCTTTCGCAAATGCAAATTTACTATATTTTGTACCAAGTAAATAATTTCAAAGAAAAACTTATACAGCTAAATTAATCGATTGTAATATAGTTAGTATTTTTAAATGCTTATGGAAAGTATTTTTTAAATCGATCGTTTTTCAAGTGTGAAACAAAGCATTCAATTTTAAAATATGTGATTAAATTAAACTTGAATACACGACGTAATCAATTTAATTCAAAACAAGAAAATTTGTCAAAGTTTATTAAGTTGGTGCAAGTATATCCTTTCCATTTGTTAATGAAAGCAAATCTCTTGAGTCTCTCTTGACGTTTCTTTCTACAGTGGATTTTTCATGCATACTGTAATATTAATTGAAATTCGTGGTAAGACTAGAATTTGTCTAATTTAATTTAACCTCAAGTAAACTGAAACAACAAAATAAAGCTAATTATTTAACTAAACACCCTGCTAGACGTAGTCGAGACAGTTAGCAAACTCTCGAACTCAAACTTTACTCTGCTGTTGAACAGAAAAAATATTGTTGTCAAGAAAAGCAATTGATTAAATTCAAAGGGTCGATAACATTAGATTTCCTTGAAACGTTTTTAACAGATGGACTTTTATAAAAGCGCAGTGATAAATTAAATTTACAAGAGGGTTTCATGTCATTTGTTTTTGTTGACCATAAAAAAGCCTAGTAAAATCAATAAGAAAAATAGGTATTCCCAGTTGTATAAAAAGCTAACAGAAAATTTAAAAACATTTCAAAAATTGGCAAGTCAAAGAAATACGTTATGCATTTTATGCTTTTTTTAAACATAAGCAGAAACAATTGGTAGATATATGAAGCCGATTCGTGTTTTCTGTCACTGTTTTAGTCTACGAATTCTAACGCATACATTTACAGTTGCTTGAGGAACACAGAAAAATACCATATCCCGCCTTATCAAGCTCAGATGCCTGAGATGTTTTTCTAGTCCTGGGATATGGTCTAAGTATCACTAGATCATACCACCCTATTTTCCATCTTTGCGAGATCTTTTCATCATCTCACAAGGATATTGCACACAGGAACTCTCTTACCACATGCTTTGAAGACAGAGAACATCTTCCAGTCCAAATGAATTTTATCGCTCATGGTACTCGCATGTGAAAAATAAAAACCCACAACCCTCATATTTACATCAGAAGCATTAAACGATCGATTAGTCATTGGAGTTCCATTTCCCAAAAACATTCCCTTGAAGCATCGAGGAGGATCCATTTTGCATATACTTCACCCCCAAGTTCCTGGAAAATCGACAACCAGTTCAATTTACTTAATGAAATCAGACAATGGTATAGTTTTGAGGAACCGATGATGGTAGAAAAGCTGGTAAATCTATTGCTCAAGCATGTAGTCCAACAGATAAGATGGACGTGGAAAAGACATCTGAAGGTCGAAAGAGACATCTCCCAAAATTCGATCCATCATTTCAACAAGCATTAAGTTATCTCCGGTACTCTCTGACTCTTCAATCTTGGCCTGATTTTTATGAATTCTTCCATCAGTATCTTTCCTTCATTGCTTCAGACTATATCACCATCCCAGGATTCTGGTTGACACCCGATAAAATTCCCATTTGTTTCTACGCCACGTCATCGGTCAAAGTGGCATGGGGTGTTTTTTCAGCGAAAACAAAGTGGCTCTTTATTTTTCAGAAAAAAGCACAATCAACCCTCGATAAAAGTCCATCTATCCGCAACGCGTCAACAAGGTAATACTCTTAAATAAACGAGCCAAACCAAAATATAAAATAAACGGCGGTACAAACAATTCCTTTTTCTTCTACAAGAGTATTCTGTGAGTTTTTTTACCCGCTGAAGTAACCTATCATTTAACACAGAGAGGTTTAGAATTATTCCTTATCGTCCTTCCTCGAAAAATAAAAAAGTGAAAAAGTTTTTGGAAGCAGCTTCTGATCACCGCAGCTGGCATCTTCCACTTAAAAACGAAGCGGATATGAGGCCACGAACTGGGGGAACCCCCTTATCAAGATACACTATGATACGATGACAAGTCATCACTTATTTTTTTCATCGCTGCCACAGCATTCCATTTTCATCTACAATTCCCGAGTTCCCCTTTTTTTAATTTCTTCCGAATCCGACTTTTTGTGTCCTCCGACGTTCCACGGAACATGTGTTCGAAAGGGATCATTTCGAACAATTTATGCATCTCTCGTACCCCGTTTCGGGAGGGAATGTTTATTTCCTGCTGCTTGATAAAGATCCATCTCTTGGGTGAACTATTAACAGGATTTACACTCGAGTGTGTTGATAGTAATAAGACATCTAGTATAAACAGGACCATTTATCTAGCGTGTGTTACGAAATCGTTTAGATTTTTTCTCGTTCTAAATCTGGCTAATGAACTCGGAACACTAAAAGACGAGGTTTATGGTATAAACCAGCGATTTTCAACCGGTGGTACGCTTGCTACCACTTGGGTATTTGGGATATTACAGAGCGGTACGCCACGAAATTCGTTGCACTGAAAATTTGGTACCACTTATTATTACTGACCTGAATCCTCTGTTCAATTTCGCTAAACTTGAGGCAAACTAACTTCCGTATCATTCATTATTTTTTTTTAATTTCTAAGTCTTAAAATCATGCGTGCGAAAAAACTCATAAGAAACAAAAATCATTTTTTTGTGTGAAATCTTCAAAAGCTGACGAATAAGGAAAATAAAAAGATAACTGATCTAACTTTCGTGGAACAAAATGCCCACCGACGTCAGGACCAAAAGGTTGTAGTCCTGATGTTGGATGGCCCTTATGGACACATCTTTATGTGTACGTGGGCATCGCAAACCGAGGTACTCGAGTAATCTGTCCTCTCTGTTTTACCCTCGCATATCCTTCTGATTTTTGCTTTTTTTTTCCCTCGTCATTGTCTAGTGTTTGACGTAGCTTGGCCAAATATGGCCTTTGCCCCATAAAACTTTAAACCAACCAACTTAATAGTGGATGTTTAGCTCCGCAGAAATAGCAAAAACTCTCATGTGGAGCCAGTTAGTGAAGCTAGAAGGAAATTTATTTGCATGATGAAAGTTAAAGCTAGGTTATAAGATCAATTGATAAGATATGAATATGAATGAGAGGAATATGTTAAAGGGCTGTCTTTACCAAACCACTTTTATTATAGTTTAGGATCGTGAAACAGGTTGTCGATGCTGAATTTAAAGGCTCCTGATTTTCCCCTGAAGATATGTGCTATTGCCGATGCATATTAATATAACGCTCCGTTGGACCGTGTGAGAAAGTACGGATTCGATCCCTCCAATTTCACTGAAGCGGTTCGGCAGTCTGAATCTAAGAATGGTAATTCAAATATTGTAAGAAAATTTTATGATATAGATATTTAATGTTCTACGATTTGTGAGCGGATTATCTAACAAGTATTCTCAGTATGCTATCAGCTAGTTGACGTTGCATACATTATTACATCGAGGTCTGACTATCTCAACGTATCTGAGGCTTGAGAACAGATACATATTCGGACTGAACATTGAATTATGAGTTTACTAGGCAAGAAAAAATATCAAGTAATACTTATATATAGTAGTAAGTCCTCTACTTAAAATATTTCGTACGTTGCATATCTATATGTATAAGAAATGTTTGTCAAAAAAACTAAATGTACACATCTTAAATTATCTAATTGCATTTGGTGCTGTTTCCTTGTTAGCCCACGGAATATCCTCGTTTTTTGGATGGATATTAGTTTTTGTTATTAGTGTCCTTGATAAACAGCAACAGCAGTCTAAGGTCTTGTTTCCTGAACCACCTAGCTACCAAATATTTTGCTTCTGGTGATATAGAACATCAAACACCATGATAATTTATATTTTTGACGTTAATTTGGTTATTTTTTAAAAATTTTCTTCATTTCTTTAAACTTGAGGGCCTCAAAATATTACCCAAATACTTTCATATGATATACATTGGGATTACCTTAGAATGTAGTTCGTTGATGTTTTGGTGTTCAATCTAATGGCCTTGACTAATTATCGATCATGCATCGATTTGGAATCCATTCTTATTTACAGGAAACACGTTGTACCGCAGAAACATAGCCAATATTTAATTTGACAGAAAATTCCTCTCATGGTAGTCATTGAGCGTTTGTCTACAATCCAGTTGGTTCTGGCTTCGAATCCCAGTTTGCAAGTGCATGGATGTTGGTGTTTGTCCGTGATTCGGCGGCTTCTGACTGGGTTGGGTTGCTCCCTCAAAAAAAGCCACCAGTTTACACCTCGTTCCGAAGGCCTAAGAGGTTAGTGATCGGGCATAAGGGAAAAAAAGATACCATACCAGTTGCCCTTCTAATGTTTTTGCTGTATATTTTAATTTGTGGGCATCACTTTTGTGTTGTATTTATTATTTCAATCCATCTTGCATTCAATTTTCCCTAGCACCATTTCTGAGATGGTACATTAAAAAAACCGACCCGGTATTTCCCTCTCCTGGCTGCGAGGCAATAAAAGTCATTCCGGATGAAGTGGACCGGACACGCCGACCATTTCCACCTTGGGCCATCTTTCCTGACCGCCGTGGTCACCTACAGGAGCGGGGGCTGGGGTGGAAGCCAACCCCCCTGCGATCAGGGGAGAATTTGAAATAAGAACTGCGAATTAAGATAAATCTTCATTCCTCCTCGCTATTTCTAAGGCCGTAGGAAGGGGAGGAAAGATATGGGGCAGGGGCTTGGGGGGGCGGTTAGAGTTGTTCGAAACTGATGGGGCGGTAACCTAGTTTATGGCGCCCCATGCCAAGAGTTTCTTTTCCGTTCCGGTCCCGCTTCGGGTGTTTTTTTTATTGCGTTTCTGTCTCGATTTACTTTTACACTTTCGTTTTATATTGTCGTTAAGCGCGTTGTGCCGGAAGTTTAATAGCCTATTTTATCTGGACATTGTTGAAGGGGAAAAGGGCCCGGAAAGGAAAGGCAGGTGTAGAGAAAAGTGAGGGATTTTTTTTTTTTAATGTTTCGATCGCCGGTTAATAATCAACGCAGGTATGAGTGGGTTGTTGGAAGTGCCTTTTTCGCGAGGCTGCTTAAAAAATGCAGTTGGGCTCGTAAGGTGTTCGTGATTGTTGTAACGTTGACGAAAATGCTTTCGGTAAACTTTGTAAAATGGACACATTCCTGCGAAGTCCTTTAGTGTCAGTTTTTTTATACCTGGATGTTTTCCATTTAAAAACAGGGGTCGTTGGGGTTCAGTGGGTTTGCCCACTGCGCTAGTAACCTACGAAGCTTTGATTCCTACCTGGGTGTATTTCTCTCTTCTGCATAAGGAAAACTTTCCTTTTGTGTGTATGTCCATTTACTTGAAGTTTATTGGCACAGTTTGGCCAAATATGGCCTTTGTGCCACATAAAATTCAACCCACCATGAAGAGCGGTTGTGGCTCAGTGGTTTTGCCCACTGTTCCAACAACCTGCGAGTTGTAGGCGGTGCAGGTTCGTTTCCTCCAGTGGCGTATTTCTCTCTTCGGTGTCAGAAAAACTTTGCGTGCGTATGTCTAGTGACTTCGTCTGTTTGGCGCAGCTTGGCCAGATATGGTCCTTGCGCAGTAAAACTAACCCCAAGCAACCATTTAAAAGAAATATATAGTTTCAACGTTGTTCAGGTATAAGCACTACTTCATGCTTTAGTTTTAAAAATTGTCTTAATTGTTGTGATTGAATTGTCAAGCTATTTTAACGAAGCTAACGATTTGTTAGCTTTCATTCGCAATCTCGCAGCAAACTTGAATCTTGAAATTCTGTTGAAAAATGTAGGAAACTTACTAAATAACGAAAAGCACCTACATGTATCAATTAATCATAGCCTAGTTGAGCAACTACTGCTTTAAGTTTGAGTTGGGGTTTTATGACGCAATGGGCCATATTTGGCCAAGCTGCCCTAAGCACAAGACGGACAACATGAAGTATTGGACACAAACACGAGGAAAGTTTTACTGATTTAGAAGAGAAAAATACACTCAGGGTGAATTACACCTTAACGTTTGGGAAATTCGGGTTGCAAAGTTAAAAAAATCTGTATTTAAAATTTGAATATTTTTGAAAAAAAAAAGAGAAAAGTTTGAATTTTTTTTTGATATTTGCGGTTGTATTTTCTAATATCCAGAGTAACATTTAAATTCCTCAAGAATTGTTGGAAAGCTAAGACGTATAAACCGTCCAATGGACAGACATTTTAAAACTGAGTGTTCTTTCCCATTGATCCAAAGTTCACAATGACCCTTGTTATTTTTGCGTCTTTTCGTACGTTGGATTGCGCTGATACTTTCTTCACATCCGCATTCACTCTTTTCCGAAACATTCTGTTGGATTACAGCTTATCTTTTTCAAAGAAGCAAAGTTATTTTTCTCCGATTCTTCAAAAAATATCTCAATAATACCCACTTTTTTCGGAACAAAAAGAAAAATACAGCATTCACTTCTCTCTGGCAGTACAATGGACTTCTCAGCGATCTTACAGCTCTGTCATGCCAGTTACACGTCATTCCACTTTTGTAAAGGAATTCGCGAGGTTTAAGGAAAGAAGCGAAGCATGGTAATAGACCAGCACAGATGTGCTTTCTAGATTCAGTTGTCTCACCCATCTATCAGCGAAGGCAGATTTTTAACAGTAAAAGCGTTTAAAGGATCACTTGTTGCATGAATGACGAGGTATTCTATAGTTTCAAATCCATCCGAGTTCCGTAAATAACCCATACTTTGAGGGCGGCACTTTGAATTGGCATTTGAAAGGAAGGAAATGCGGCTGTTTCTTTTTAGAGCATTTTATCGCATTCATATCAAAACAGTAGAATATTGGATATTCCTTATATATATATATATATGACCCACGTGGGATCGTTGGTGAATATCAGGATATGCGATTTATGCTTCGAAAATCGAATACCAGAAAGCTGGATGCATTTTCCATTCTTATTTTACTTTTGTGTAAATCAAACTGAAAATAGTTGTCTTGTTTTCAAAATTATTAACTTAAAGCTTTGGCAATCCTACTTTTCGGCACGAAAGATTTCCATTTAATCGTGTTGCGTTCGAATGCCGACTACCTGGTACAGTGGGGGCACGGTAGCCCTGTTGGAAGAGTAACAGATTAACAACCGGAGGGTTGCGAGTTCAAATCCAACCGTGTAGAAAGGGGGCTGGTGCATTTTAAATCTGTCGTGGCCTCAAATGTCCTCACTTTGGCGTGGTGTGGAAGTTTGGAGAGTGGAGTGCCAGCTCAGGTGTGACCTCGTCATCTGATCGTGGTTCAAAATTACGTGTTGTTTTCTTAGGATCTTTCCCTTTGGGTTTGATCTCGGACCGTCGCCAATAGCCCGTTGTGTTCCAGTGCGACGTTAATTAAAATACCCACCTACTTAGTACACGGCCATCGTTTCTCTGCCACTCAGTGAGTCCGGGGTTTGAATTCCAGTTTGTAATTCCCTGTTAGGAGGAACGACGACTTACCACTGGATGCTCCCTAACAAATATCCACAATTTTGTCTCTTGTAGTGCCAAAGAACGAAGAGGTCACTGGTCAAGTAATAAAAAATTTATTCGAATGATATACATAAGAAAAGTATTTGCTTGTATAGTTCGACAAAAATGTCTTCAGAAATGCGTTAATTCTATTATTCCCGTAGTAAAATAATAGAATTATAAGCCTATTATTTATACTCGTAGTACTCACAACGCATATATTGTTTCTAGTTACTCTAATAATTTAAACTATTATGTTTTATTAACGTGTGTTGAAATAAAATAGTTCTGATTAGTCTTAACGTTATAAATTGGATACGCTCCCCTGAAAGACTATTACTGTATAAACCCATTAATTTTATCTATGTATAAAGTTTATAAGGTTAATTCTAGCAAATTATATTGCGAAACGAATTTTATTGAACGAGATTTAGAATTGTGCACTTTATAAGAGAGAACTTTATTTAAAACGAAATGTAACTGATTTAGAGTGACATTATGTGAAAGACAAGATAATTAATTTTTTATGAGAAATGAAATGAAAATATTTGTTGTAAAAGAAAAGATTAAAATTGAATTCAGATAAAATACACCTTGATAAATAATGCAATTATTTCTTAAGTTTGATTTTAATAATTGTAGAATGCAGTTCTTAAATGTTTTCTAGCACTTAATAAATCCGCTTTGCGTGAGGAATACACTCCTATATATAATTTTCTCAGCAATTCTTTTGGACGCGTCTTAGAAGTAAAAAAGCCATTGTTTTCATGCACCCAGCCATTTCACCCGTACTTTCCAGGGAAACTTTTCACCTTTCTCGAAGTCGACGGATCCAACCGCAACTGGTTTCGCTCTTTTGAGTTTATTACTATGATTTGTCATCTTGATAATACCAGTAACTTACTTTCGAAAAGAAAAAGCAATCCACTTTTCCGATGCGTGGAAAATATTACTTTGGAAGACATCAATGGACCGCGTGTGTCACGCTGCAGTGGCAAAGGTGGCGTTTTATGACACTTGGAGATTTGTTAAGGCGTTCGTACCTCGCTCTTTGTGTTGTGGCCACATTTTTCTAAGTCACTTAAGATGGGAATCATCAATCGTTGTTTGTTGGGAATAGGGCTGGAATGATTGCGTGTGTCGGTGGTATGGAAGCAATTAATGTTCAACTGTGACGAGAATCGACAAGACTGTCATGAATTAGGTATTGGCGAATATCCTGTAAATTCGATTCATTGGTCAAGGGTTAAGTCGAGTGTTTCCCATTTCTGGCTGATTTGCTGTCTTGTTTCGCAATATTTCATGCTTTTAAGTAGAAAAACGTATCTTGTTTTTATCTTTTGGAAGTAGAGTATTAATTTTACACGAAAAAGGATGTATATACGAAATGCATTAGAAATACCTTAAAATGTGTTTAAAATTTCGATTTTCAACTTTTTCATCTCATGCCGCACAAGCTTATTACGAAAATTTTGCCGAACATCAAAAACTACATTACAAATTTTGCCGATCTGACAAAAAATTGGTATAATTTTGATTGATTTAGAATAAAGAATAATAGTAATTACCAATCCCTTTGCTCCAAAGTGGCTTTAAGAAAATCCTTTTGAAACAGTTTTTCTATACTTTATAGTAAAAATAGTACTCATTTATATGGGTATGACGAAATTATTGTGAAAGTACTTGTCAAAAGTTTAAAACAACAACCGAAATGAAATAAGTCCTCCGCAAATTTAACCATTTCACCGTCTGTAAGCCCATCTATGATATTCTTGCGGCCCACCGATTAGAAAATCGCTGGTGTATACAATATCTAAGCGACTAAACAACGACAGACTTACCTTACTGAGGATATATCGTTAAATCTTAAGATTTTTGCTTGCCTAATTACTACCCACTGCACCTCCTTATTAGTGAATTAATTAAAACACAAGGTCCAGCTTTACTAACCAACTTCTCCACGATTAACCCGGATGAGTGAAATGAGCCCTTTCCAGGTTTAAACTCGGTTTCTAATGGATTATGGGGGGTCCAAACGAGGTTGAAGCAATCAATCTAGTTCCTCCACTTACCGTCCTAGGAATTAACCTTGCCCCGATACAGGGAAGAGCCTAACCTAGCGTTTCGACAGAGATTTTCCTTCAGCCCCGCTCCTGGGTACGTAAGCGTAAGACCGTTATCCCTACTTTATGAAAGTCCGGCGGCCCGTCCACTTTTCCCAAATCCAGGAGATCCAGGAAAGGGGAAAATCCTCTTATAACGCCGAATGGTCAGGGCTCTGGAAAAGTTCTCCGCCGGCCGTTTTCTTTAGGGCCTAGAGAGTGGATTGTTTCGGCCGGCATGAGATTTAAAGATGAAGGTGGGGTGAGTGAAGGATTGGTCTGTCCGGGACGGTCAGTGTCCGGTGATCGATGCAGAGTTTAGGCCCTTTTCTTCCGCCCTGGTCACGCGGGAGAAATTTGGAGTGACGTTGCCCCTGTGGACTGTGGAAAGCCCATGGGCCTCTATCTCTAGGTGCTTCAGTTCCATGTGTCCATTTAGGTGCTAGTTTGCTTTCCCTTTTGAAGCAAATCCACTTGACGAATATTTCCGTGAGGAGGATTATCTTGACGTTTATGAATATAAATAAGTAACCTTTTCGTCATCTGTAAAAAGAGATTGGATGGGATCTGTGCGGAATAAGTAATGCTGCTTCCTCGAGAGGCCTTGACATTTTCTTCTTCAAGACCAAATATTTGCGCTTATGAATACGGGATTTATAGATTTGGGAAAATAGGAGACATTTTGATAGCTCCAGGTAAAATAAAAAGAATTCAGGATATTCTATGACACAAGGGCCATATTTGGCCAAGCTGTGCCAAACACAAGTAATTGTGGCGAGAACGGAATGAGAAACAGGCCACTTGGGCATCCTGGGGTCAAAATATTCTCGGAAAACATGTCCCCCCGAAAGGAGTTGTAAAATTCATAAAAATCAACTGCTTTCTACAATGGGACGTTTCGAATTTTGTAAGAGCTGAATGAAAGACTCAGGTCATCTAACTCATGAAATGGCGCAAATTTATAAGTTTAACATCTCTTTATTTTGCCAAACTAATAAACAATTTATTATTTGACGTTGAAAACTTTCAATACTTGGAAGTTTCCGAAAACTCGTTCTCAAGGAACGTGTTTTCGATCTTTATGATCCAACCTGCTCATTCATTGAAAAAAAAAAACACTACCTCCCCAACTCTGCATTCCGGGCTCCCTTTATCGGGTTACATGATAGACTTGAGTATCAGTTTATGGGCAGCAACTTGTTAGTTAATGGCCCCCTCACATTACAAAGGTCTGTGTTTTCTGTTATACTTGGTAATAATGCTGATCGTGGTTTAATCAAGTTGTCGAGGTATCAGAAAAGTCTGTAGACTGTCAAGAAAAAGGAACGCCCCGTAGACATGAGATACGAAAAAATGTTAAACCATGCTCTCTTTATATTATCATCACTGAAAACAAAAGCATTCAACAGAAAAGATAAGAATTGCATGTATTTTAACCCCCCAGATGGTTGGCTCGACGAGGTATATCGTCATTAGCAAAAGTGACCAGATCTTGCTGGCCGAGATATCTAGTACATCAAGATCTCGTCGTCTCGTCATTAGAAGAAACTGGCCAGATCTTGAACACGTCATCGCGAAAACATCGGCAATACTTTGATGACGAGATACTTCGTCTCTAGCAAAATTGGTCAGATCTTGGTGGACGAGATATCTCGTCATAACTGCTTGGAAGGTTAGTGTTGTGGCGGAATGCACAGGTCGCCAGTTGGTTGGGTTTTATGGCACAAGCTCGATATTTGGGAAATACAACGTCAAGTATCTTAAAATGAATTCTCATTGCATTATTCTACTATTAATATCTCACGTGGATCAATTTCATGTCTTTTGTGAATTAATATATGACAAATGAAAATATTTTTCCCAAGATGCAGGTGTAATTTCTTAGAAATACTTGACTGTTAAATTCATGGTTTCATATATACGACCCCAAATGACTTACAATTACTTATTCTACTCTCACCACTTCAGTTCCCTCTGGAGAGCAGTGGATCGTTAGATTTCCCGTGCTGATCATTTGAGCCAGTCCACCCCTTCCTAGTACTCGATATTTAACTTTGGAGCACATGTATAATTTTTCTTTTCCCCCTTGCACACATGTTTATAATTGCATTTTAAATACTATGTAGATAGGTCGTAATAACAGAAGTCGAATTCCCAGACGTGTGGCGCGATTCGTGTCGACAGTCGTTCGAATTATTCATTGGGGAGTGTCTGGTGTTTAAAGTTCATAGGTTGGATAGTGAGGCAGAGAAAATTCATAGAAAATATACTACTAAATCCGAGTTGGAACAGCGTAAACTTATCAGAGTACATGGAGGGATTCTATATTGGGTGTGAGGTATTTTGGAACTGCACTGTTGTCTTTCTGTAAGGGGCTCCTGAAAGAATGAATAGTTTTAAATGAATCCGCATGGGAGTTAAAGATAAAGAGGAAGATTATTGAATTTAGGGACCTATCGAGAAAGTTTAATGGCAGAAAAGGCGGAGTTTTTAATAAGGTTGCACTTTTATCTTAAGTGTTGTGGCGGATTTCTCAGGGCGGCAGTTGGTTTGATGGCTAAAGCACAATACTTGACTCAGACAATGTCAGTAATGGACATTCACACAAGGAAAGTTATGGCACAAGAGAAATATACTCCCAGGATAAGTTACAGGAATCGGACCTGCGCTGCCTATAACTCGCAGGTGCACAGGACGACGGAAAAGGAAGGATAAATAAACAAGTTGAGTAAGCGTGCCTGTTTGAAGCTACAGCTAGCGTGGTGGGTTGGTTGGATTTTGTGGCATACGTGTTTGGTCATGCTGCGCCAAACACAATATAGACACCGTCAAAGTTTAACTGACACAACAGGAATCGAGCCTCAGGCTCCTACAACTCGCAGGTTGTTAGCGCAGTAGGCATACCCACTGAGCCGCGACGACTCCACTAGAGTGGTGGGACCGCTTAAAAGTTGAGATGAAAACATGCATTGAATTCAAGCTCCCAGATGACTAGCAGTGAAACAAAGAATAGGAGAGAAAAACGGAAAGTTAATTTTGGAACGTCAAGGACCTTTAGAGGTTTAATTTTAGTTCGTTTCATATATAACTTTAAAATTGGAAAAATATCTGCGCATTACAGTACAAAATCTTCCAAGGATAATCCCGGCTACTCCTTTCCTTGGAAGGCTTGGGATACTCACAGAATTTCGAACACCACAATCGTCTGCATCCGACCTTCTCACGGACATTTTATCTCCACTCCCCGTCCGTCTAGACAATTCCCCAAACCCACCCGAAACAAACAGCCCCATCGCCTCCAGAACATACGATCGCGACACTCCTTTGGGCCCAGGTCGATCGAGAAGCAATGAATTTACACATCTAATATCACCCGAAGAAGCTCCAACGGAAGAGCACACTGCGCGTAGGGAAAAAGGGAAAATTTAAAGTGACAACTTTTTTAGAACTGCTCCGGTCAGCATCAAATGTGAAGTGAGGAGAACGAGCGTTAGAGAAGCGAAGCGAACTATTGTTGAAGTAAGTCTCTTTGCTTGAAATTTGCTCGCTTAAGCGATTTTCCTTCTTTCTTCCCCTTCCCCACTTCGAGAGGGATTTTTTCTCTTATTTCCCCCCTTATTTCCTTAACGCCACCTTTTCCCTTTTTTTGGCGTTATTATTCCCTTTTTTTCCCTAACTCTACTAAAAAGATTCGGAAGAATAATAAGCGGGTGCTTATTTTTGAGCAAAAAGCGTCGGATTTCGGGGAGCTGCGAACTTTCGATTTTTTTTTTGCAGGTGGTTGTAGGTAGAATGGGATGTTTTCGATGTGGAACTATTTCGGGAGGAAGGTCCGTCCTTTGAATGGAGATAAAATGGGGTCTGGTACAAAGCAGGGACCCCGATTGGAGATCGGGATCGTTTTGATTTGAGATAAAACGACGGGGAAGGGAAATAGATAGGGAATCGAATTTCTTAAATGCTTCGGAATGAAATTTCTGTCCCTTCCTTTTCTGTTGTGATCTATTTTTGGAGATAATTTTGTCGGGAACGGGCTTTTTTATTGAAAAAGTTATTCTAATGCACGTGCTTTGAAGTTCAGTAAGTATTTCCAAGATTAGAAATGGTCCCATTTTTATTTTGGGACATGGGAAGTAAATTCTAAAGAAATTATTATTTTTGTTTCTCGTTTTTAATATTTTGTTAACTCCCAAAATAATATTTCAGCGCATATTACGTATTATTACTTTGTTAGTATCTGTTGTATGTATGCTCACTGCGTCAAATTATAGAAATTTCTTTAACATTATATTGTTTCCAAAGACTGAAATTCTCTCAAGGACACATTTGCTTTAGATGTGTACTGTCTTCAAAGATCCGAGATACTCCAGTGATCTGTTCTTTTCTCATGGGGTGTACTGTCTTTCGTAAGCACGGGGTCGGGCTCCCGGGATACCCAAGCGATCCCTCCCTGCTTTTATCATTACTGTTCCTCAATCCTTCTTTATTCCCCTTTCACGACATTCTTGACTTTGTCTTGTTCCATAAAACGCCAAAAAACCAACCAACAAAAGACTGAAATATTTGGAAAATCGTTTTTCAATAAAATGCAAGGCATAGTTATTAAAACAATCAAAACATCAAATCCAGTACGAAAAACAAATATCATAGCAATATGTGTCAAAAATCTCAGAATAAATTTCGGCCTTTAATTACATATTTAAACATTCCTTATAAGTGACTTGTTAAATTTGATTCAGGAAAATGTTTTTACCCATCACGGAAATTTATAAAAAAATCTTTATTTTTGTGCAATTTTTTTAAAAACTAAATAACGAAAAGTCCTTTAACATTAAGTAGACACGAATGCAGACGAAATAATCAAGAGTTAACGCATGAAAAAAATCAAAACTTAAAAATTCGTTCTAAAAGATTTCGGAAGCATTGTCAAGCAATACCCATCTCTTAGGAAATTAAATAATCCGGACAAAGCATTATAGTACTTTAAAATAATTTAAAATTTTGTTTTTAGAATGTTTTTGCATTCGATAGTCCTTAACATAATTCTTTTATTCCATGGCTTTTGCAAATAATCGTTTGCTGCATGATTCGACTAATGTCGTGCTTCCGGTCGCTACATTAATAACCAAGCTCAAGTAAAAACATGTGATGTCAGTACCAATAAAGATAAGCATTGTCAGTGAATTCAAAACAATCCCTCCGTGCTCTTCCTATTGTTCCTTCCTTTTGGTTTTATTATTCCTAACAAAAGGAAGAGAAACTGAAAAGCCAGCAGAATAGCTCTGCTTCCCATTTTCTGTCCACCTATAACAACTTAAGAATTGTGATTTTAATACAAAAGAACTTTGTTTTATTACCGTGGGCGCGCGGAGAAAATATGGTAAAAGCACTCAAAAAGGACGAAAAGAAAAAGTTCCTTGAAAAAGTTCCGCTAGTAGAAGTGAAGATCATTCTTATTTTCTCCGCAGGAATTTTATGTTTAAAATAAGGAACTAAAAACGAGAGATGAAATTCTTGACGCTTTGATTGGGGATTTTTTTGTATTATTATTTTCCCTTTTCTGTCGAGGAGTTGGGGAAAAAAGCGAAGTGATGATATGGAAACATTGTTTTGAGTTCGCATGCTAATCCAAGATTCAAAAGTCTGAGCACTCTTAGGGGCGAGGAATTCGGATTCGCGCTGAGAGAATGCAATTTGGGTTGCGGTGAAGAGAGGACAGTCTTTGGCCTAAGTGCTGCTGCCTTTATTCAGACCGCCGAATTGTGGGACCGTCTCCAAATTGTGACACTCGACGGTTTTGCCCTGCTTATAAATTACAGCATGGAATGGGGACCTCAGTTTACAGGGCAACTAAAAGGCTGCTTTTTGCTACTATTTTCAACCTTAGCGACGGGGTATCTTAAGCAAGAGGGCCGCTGTAGCCCGGTTGGAAGAGTAACGGACATGCAACCGGTGGGTTGCGAGTTCGAATCCAACCAAAGACCATCGTTTACAAAGGGGGCTGGTGCTCGTTAAATCTGTCGTGGCCTCAAATGTCCTCACATTGGCGTGGTGTGGAAGTTTGGAGAGTGGGGTGCCAGCTCAGGTGTTGCCTCGTCATCTGACCGTGATTCAAAATTACGTTGTGTCCTCGGATCGTCGCCAATATCCCGTTGTGTTGCTTCAATGCGACGTTAACTAAAATACCTTCCTTTTTAAGCAAGATTGTCTCAAAAGCTACTAATTTCAAAATTTTGGCGAGTTTTTTTTTAATTCACCAATAGCCAACGAAAATTTAATCCCTTTTCTAAATGGACGAAAAAATATGTATCTGATTTTTCTTCAGAGAAAGTTTTCCAAGGGACGCGAATTTTGAAATTTTGTCGCCAAGCCATGGCAACCATGAAAGCAAAGCATCTTTATCTTGTTGCTAGATTGGTCACTTTTAAAATTTAAATTTTGGTGACTCTTGAAAAAATTTTCTACGGGACGCGAATTTCGAAGTTTTGACGCCAAGCCGGGACAACCGTGAAAAAAGAACATCGGAATCTATGGTTGCTAGATTGTCATGAAAAAAAATCTAATTTTAAAATTTAAATTTCTTGGCGAAATCTTCAAGTCTGTTTCATACTTAATTCTCACATTTTATGTTTTAACCCATTTGTGCAGGTTTGTTTCTTTCCCGGGTGTATTTTTCTCATGTCAGTAAAGCCATCCTTGTGTGTCCATTTACTTGACATTGTTTGGGGCAGCTTGACCAAATATGTCCCCTGCGCCATAAAACCTAATAAACTTTAGTACACTAACAATTACTAAATTAAATATTCTCTAATATATGAAAATATGGAGGTTGCGAATTTGTTTTCTCTAATGATAAATATGTCGCATATTAGCATATCTACAAATCGTGTCAACATTTCAAAAGTGACAAAAATGTAAAAAGTGAATTTCGAGATAAGATTTGAATATTTTCTTGGTGTTATTTTTTGTCATTCTAACTTAAAAATTATAGTTCCAGATATTCATTGGCCATAAAAGCTCAATTCCTTACATTATTCCATAAATTTCTGGCTACGCTGCAAGTTTATTATATAGTACATTTGCTATTAGTAAATTAAATTTTCTTTCTCATAAATTTTCAAAAATTCAGACTAATCATAATTTTCCCTTTACACAATTTCGAATTTCAAGATTAATTCTGTAACCGATAATCCACAAGCATGGATTGAGAAATTTTACTCTCTGTAGTAGACGCTTATAAAGTTATTTTCGCTTCATAGTTAAGGATTTTCGGGAAGTGGTACATCATGAAAAAAGCTTGGGAAATATGCTGGATCAGCGATTTTCAACCTTTTTCATCCCATGGCACATATAAACGAATTACTAAAATTCTGCAACACACCAAAAAGTATATTTTTCGCCGATGCGACGAAATAAAATTGGTACATTTTTGATTGATTTGCAAAGCAATAGTATATACGGCCCTCCCATTTGAGCTCCAACATTTGATTGATACCATTGATTTACAATAATAAAAAAATAATTACATACCTCCCTCAGGGGCAAATATTTTTAGGTGTGAACTCCGAGGTACCCGAGTGATCTGTCATCCCTTCTATTATTTTACCCTCTCCTAACCTGGTTTTTCCTCCTTCGTTGTTGTCTTGTGTTTGCAGCTTGGCCAAATAACCCTTGCGCCATAAAACCCCAAAACAACCAACCATAATTACATACCTTTTTGTTCCTAAGTAGCTATCTAAAAAAATCTTTTTAAAACAATTTATTCATGATATTTTGTAATAAAAGCAATACTCAAAGTTATTTATACGAGTATTACTTAAAATTATTTGTGGACACTTGTCAAAAGTTCAAAACACTAAACCGTTGAAATGAAATAAATCTTACACACAATTTAAACCATTTCAGTATCAGTAAGTCGCACCGCTGTGACTCTTCACACCATCACTGGACTAGAGTAATCTTAAAACACCTTTACCCGACCGACTTGAATTTCACTTTGGTGACAACAGTGCATCTTGTTCTCTGTATACACTGCACAGAGAGCACTTTGGTACGTGCAAATTGTATAAGCACATGCTTCAGTATATATCATGGCAGTATAGGAATCCTTCAGGCGCGTTGTTAAGCAGAGAAGCCCAATTGCCCTGTGGACTTGGTGTATTGATTCGTTGCAGAGAGGAGGTTAATACTGTTGAGGGTTACACTGAAGGGATAATTGAGGCACTAACAGTAAGAACAGCCAAACTACGAAAATGGCATGTGCTATTTAGTGTGTTCATGCAACATATGATGCAAGAAAAGGGGATTGCTGCCATTTCCGGGGTGACTTTTAAACGCAGTTAGGCTGTTTTCATTTCTTTAATAACGCAATGCCAAGATCTCACACACACTTGCCAAATTCGATGGTTAGTCTGGTCTTGCTCAATTAAAATTGCTTGTTGATCAAAGTACAGCGGCGAGGGTCAAAATTATCGGATGTTTTCGAAATTTACTATTGATATACTAATGTAATCTGTTTTTACTGAATTTTGTTATCTTGCGTATGGCGTAGCATAACCTTTTTGAATTTGGCGGCCGTAAAACCCAAATCAACCGACCTTTTTTGGTTCACTTTTACTCCTCCGTTAGTTTTTCCGACTCCCTTGAGAGTTACGGCAAGAAGTTAAAAACATCTGATCTACAGTTTCGAACGATTTCATTCTTCACTGTGCTTCAGCTTTCAAAGGTCATCAAATTTGTATTGAACGCTGTATCAGTTTATTAGCCGAAAACAGCCTCGAATCACTCCTAAATCACACCAAACGCAATTACAGGTAATGGCCAGGCACATTCAAAATGCAAAATATAGCTTCGTTTCCCGTGCAGTTGTAAATTTAAGCTGTAATTCGATATTTTTAAGTGCACCGACAGAAAAATTGAATTACAGACGACGCGAAGCCATAGACGGTGGAAGTAATAAACCTACAATCCCTCCTGTGAAGTCAAATAGCAGGAAGTCGAGGTTCCTCATGTGCGGCACTAAATTCGATTGCAATTGTGTAAACTGGGTAATTCGATTACAAGTGAAGGCAGTTGGTCCAATTCTTATTTAAAGTATTCCTATGAAGTTTTAATGCGTTGCTTTGCAATTTATGTTAGACAAGACGGTTCGAACAACTTCAAAGTCGATTTATCCTATCAGGTGCAATGAATTAAGAGACGTTTTTCCTAAAATATCGACGTTTTAAAAATCTAAACCTTTGATTTACAAATTAATTTTTCTTGGAAAATTCGAAAGGCAAGTTCCTGCTTATAAATATTTTACAATCTAATTATTCCAAGAAATGATTAGAGCAATGCCTTATTTTAAACTGAATATATTTATCGTCTTCACATGTAATATGATTGTGTTATACAGATTTCAACTTAAGGCATAGGTGGTTCCAGGTATACGATTGAAGTTCAATGTATCTACATTCTTTAATTTGTCAATGTTCATAACAATGTTCAAGTTTTAGCATAAGTTCATTCAAGTTCTAAATGAGCAGTCTAATGCAAAATATGTTAGCACGAAAACATAATGTTTAATTTTTTAAAATTATTTTAGTGCAGTTTGGAATAAATTAGAAATAGGTACACAGAGAAAGATATAAGGTTTCAGACGATGGGGTTGTTCAACTAACCTTAGAACACTCTTTTCAATTATTTACTGAGAATTGGATTGTGTTTCCATATCATCTAACCACCATTGGTAATTGCTTACACGACTTTTTTCAGGCTGAAATTCAAAAACAGATTGTATTTTCAAATTGTCATCAAGAATAAAAAAGACACCGTTGAATTTGTTCCTAAAAGTTGCATAATCCCTCTTCTGATTTTCCTCCGTTTTTCAATTTACACGACTCAATTTCATTGAATAAATATTCAATCAACACTTTGCCAAAAACCGTGAAATAAAATATTAAAAATGACAGCTGAACTCCCTTCAGATTAAAAAGCGAAGTCGAATGAAGGAAATTGAGAAAAAATTTACCAGCGCCATCTGTTGGTCAAAGGAGGCAGTTCCTTTTTAAAAAATTCCTCGTATCAGGGATCTTCCTTTTTCTTTCAAAAATTCCCTTTTGGGGATTTTCTTTTTGCTTCTCACAGGCCTTATTGTGACAGATCGCTTTTCTAAATGCAGATTCGTCTGCGGTGTTGCGATAGAATATTTAAATTTGATTTTTGCTGGGGCGTAACCGTCGAAGTAAATAAGTTAGTTTTCGTTTTTTTCATTTCAGAGCCCTACATGTACTCCTGGAAAAATTATTATCCCATTTCGCTGCGAGATTATTTTGAAAATCTTTCTTTTCACACTCGGGAATTTTTTTTCTTTAATTTTTGTTTTCGAACGCAAATTGGTTTTAGGCTTGGATGAAAAACTGCATTCCCTACAAATACCCCATTCAGGATTCTGGAACTTTATTTTTTAGTTTACGATAATTTTATTTACAAATCAGATTCGTTAGAAAAAGGGGATCGTGTGTGATAAAATGAAAGCTTGGAACTGTCAGTACTTCAAGTTCTCTTTGTGTTTATATTCTACTCTAAGGGAGAAAGTGCTTAGTTATCCGGATTTTGCAGGGATTTTTTCGAGTGGTGTTTTTATGTAAAGGATCACAGTTTAACGTACAAAAGTATACACCAAGATTTGTCGAAATCGAAATATTTGTGAAGCAAGATCATTTTTTATTTTTTTTTATTTTCCCCCACCTGATTTATCTTTTACAGTTTTTTAAAATATGCAGTAATCAATGTTATTCTGCTTTTATTAACAATAATTAGTCTGGCGCAAACCTAAAATTAAATTATTTCGTTTTATTTTTCAGCTGAGCAAATATTTATTTCTGAGACAGTTTTTTACTACAAGTAGACAGACCAAGCAAAAAGCGAAGATTTTACTTCCGCTACCCAAATGCTTTCGTATGATATAAATCGGGGTTATGTTAAAATATAGTTTGCTGCTGTTTTGGTGACGGTTGGCGTTTAATCTAATTGACGACTAATCAACTATCATTTAGTAGTTCGGAGTTCTTTGGAATTTTTACTGGCGAAATGTTGAAATCGTAATCGAAAAACAAGAGACGTCATATTAGGAATACGTACAGAAAACACGTTCCGCCGCAGAAATACTACTACCACCACCTACATTTAGATTGACAGAAAATGTCTCATGTAACTTTCAACTGTACCAATTTTCAACGGACTATTAATGAAAGTATGGATCATTAACCAGGAATACGTTCAATTAAAAAAAATAATTTTTATTCGATTTTACTAGTGTTTCTTTCAAGTCCATGCTTTTTTATTCCATAATCGGATATTTTTAGATTCGAAAATTATTTGTAGCAATTCTGTATAGATTCTTTCAACAATTTCGATTATATGTATTTCAAAGGTTATAATTCCTCAAACCTAACTTTATTTTTAAATACTAATACCGAGTTACAAATAATTTTGCCCGAGTCCCACGAAAACAAAAATAATAAAATAACATCCAAATAGAACATTATGGCAACTGAAGGAAAATGTTTAGTTATCATTGACGCACAACTTTCTGCACCTAATTTCTAACCCTGGTTTGGAACTTTTTTTATGGCAGCCATTTTTAATTCGGCGAAGAAAGTTTCAAGTATCCAATTCCATAAACTTTTGATTCAATGGGAAAGGGTTTTAAAGGAGTATAAAAATCATCACGAAGATTAGATTGTGTGGTTTTTCTTTGCTTCTAATGTTTCCATCAACGAAAGAGTAATGTTCTATTTCAATGACTCTTTGTTTTTAACTCTCCACGCGTTCAGAATATTCTTTCGGTTTCGTTTCTGCAAAAGAATGCTACTGATGCCATTCCTCGCTTCCTAAAAGTGGGTGTTTTTTCGTCTTTTACAATATGTGGCCCTGCTTCTCCTTCCATATCTGATGTCTAGAAGAGATACGGTTCTTCTTCTAATGCGAAAATAAATTGGCACTGCCTTTCTTCGCTTACATTAAACTCGAGCTTCAATAGTAGCGAAAAGCGTGCGGGATTTTTAATACCTCTCCGTGCGTAAATTGGGTCCTTTTATTGTATAGATCTAGATTTTGGTGTTTTTCAAGAAACTCATTTCCTCTGCTTTCTTTTTTTTTCTCTAGCTTTCCTCCATTTCGGATGTTTCATTATGTTGGAGAATCGTTATTGGATGAGATTATTTTGTCAGTGAATATTTTTCTCTTTGAATGAAATGGAAAGACCTGATTAGTGAAGGATATTTGCTCAGGAAATTTACTATTATTTTTGTTGGAATGAGCATTGTCTGATTCATTATTTTTGTTTGCGTGTTGCTTCGAATCGAAGGAAGAGTAACATCAAACGATTTATTAAATTTGCGGTGAGAGCATCTAAGATAAATAAATTGTTTCTTGAAGTTAATTCGAATGTTGGTTGAGTTTTTGAATTAAGCGTTTTCTTTCGGCGTAACTAATCAATGAAGTTATTTTCCTTGTGAATTCCTTAAGATTATTTGTATTCATTAAGGTATAAGATGTGTTTGGATCCTCATTTAAGAAGCTTATTTGGAACGATTTACATTGCCTTTTTGCAATGTTGAATACACATGTTAATTGGAGTTGTCTGCCATAATTTACTAATACTCTCGAAACAATGTAAAGTAATCGTTATACCATCTCCATTATATTGTAAATTTTATTTCAATTGATGCAGCTACAGTGTAATTATTTTCCCAATTTTTTACGAGACATTTATACGATATTGCATTAAGTTTCAATCATCCAAACTTTTAGCTTATTTAAGTTCAATCAAGTGTCCAAGTTTTTACCGGTTACCAATAAGTTGTTACCGCTGATGATATAATTCATTTAATTGGTAAATTGTTAAACAGATTATTATCAAGCAGGATTTATGGAAAGTAATACAGAAGAAAGTATTCTAAGCGGATGAACATTAATTTTTTATTTATTTCGAGAACAAGGCACGTATTTCACAAATTTTCACAACAGATGAATTGATATATGATAATTGATTGGCCAACAGCAATCAGATCAAACGCCAACGTCGCCAAAACTACGATTGACTACATTTTAAGGTGATCTGGATATGTGTTATGAGTATTTGTGTAAAGGAAATAAAATCTTCACTTTCCGTCTGGTTTGTTTTAAATACTGAAAATCCTCAGTCATTTCACAGCGCATTAGTTTCATTCAAAATTCAACCTTCAATGTCAATAATTACACGGACTTAAATTTCGTTTCACTTACGACGTGACCATTAAATTATTTCAAAGCGAAATTAATTAACAGGTTATAAACATCCAAATATATTAATTAAATGTTATTCATCGTGCTGAATCAGAATCGTAGAAGTCGCCCGACATTAAAATTCGTCTTCTTAACACCCTTTGAATCCAAACGAATCGATATCCGAATGCAATATGCATAGGATATTACGATTTCCCAACTTTTAGAGCATTATTTCAGTATATGAGATTTTCCAAGTTGGTTCTATAATTCTCTCCGGTTAATGCACAGCGTACACGAAACATCTCTCAAGAACGCTTCGGAACATTAAGCAAACCCTTACACACTACCCCCCGAATCTGGGCAGCGAATATAAATGGAGTTTGCATTAAAAATCATATTTTAATGCATCCAGCGAGCAAACGAACATTCCTGAGAGACGACGAATTCGTTATCCGTTGCCATTCCGCGGCGGAGAAAAGTTTTCTTGACAGAGTTAATTTTAAAATGGATTCGCTCGGCTTTGCATTCCAAGGTCCCGCTGTCATGAATACTGTATGCCCTACTAATGACAACTGAATGTATGGCCCCCGGAATACATTCAATTACAGATGGAAGTCTCAGAAGTCACATTTTATATGTATTGGTATCTGTTCGCTTTTAACATCTGCGATTGTTATTCGTTTGTTGTTAGGTTCTGATATCGTCTGCTGGTTCGAATGCCGTTTCTTCTTTTTTTTAGTTCTACGTACAAGAGATTCTGTTTTTTGCGTGTTAATAAAATCTTAAAAACTATGGTACAATTTTTTTATCAGGCCGCATAAAGTGTTCGTATTTTTATGGTAGCAAATAGTTGCTCTTATTACTTCGTTGCTTAAAACAAAATTAAATAATGTAATAACGATAAGTCTTAGTTCGAAAGGAAATAAATCAATATGAATTTATATAAATCGATTTGTGGTTTCCGCATCATATTTTATATTACGGTTATTGCCAATGAGGGATTTTCAGTATAAACAAACCAAACGTGAAACGGGGATTTATACTTCTGATACACAAATGCCTTCGTAAGATACATATCGGGGTTACCCGAAAATGTAGTTTATTGCCATTTTGGCGACATTTGGCGTTTAATATAATTGGAGTTAACCAATCAAATATCATGCATCAATTCGGAATTTATTCTTTGGAAATTTTTTTGGTGAAGTGCTGAAATTGTATTCGAAAAACAAGTGACGTCATGTTCGAATACTTACTGGAAACACATTCCGCCGCAGAAATACCAGCGCTACCTAAATTTAACTTGGCAGACCTCTCATAGACTCAACGCATTTTATTGACATAATAATATACTCTATATGTATATATGATCAATAAACATTTTTTTAAACCAATTGATTTTGTAAAAATCAGAATACTTATTTTTGTTACAATAATTTATCGCTGTATTGCTCGAGTCTTGTTTTAGGTTTCCGTTCCTAAATGCACTTATTTTTTTGTAAAATACAAGAAAATAGATTAGAACCTGAATGTTGCTTGTTAACTTGAATTCAATGTATTTATCATTCAGGGTAAAAAGTAACAATGCAAAAGATGTTTTTCATACAAATAATGCTTTCTCCTTAGAATTTCTTGCGATGATAATGCTTCAAACATTGACATACAGTTATTTTTAGTTGAAAGATTCGTTTTAATAGGCGTTTTACATTTTTATGTCATGCATAAAAAATGTACAGAATAAATTTTTAAAAAGTTAGAAATTTACATTTTTTTTGTTACTTATCGATGGACGAAACTAATTAAACAATGTTGAACTGCTATTTAAGTTTAAAATAATAAAATTTGAAAAAAAAAAAAGGTGGCTTAATACATCAGTTGGAGTGTTTAATACATCAGTTGGTCTTTATTTCGACCTTGTTTTTCTGAACAACACGGGAAAATGAAAAACAAAATGTTTTTAAAGCCATGTGCGGGTTAGTCCACAAAATCAAGCCAAGTTAAAACGAAACTCCCCGAAAACCTTCTTTTATCCAATAAAACAATCGATCAGAAACTCACGTATCTTGAGAACAAATGGCATATATCTCTCCTGACGAGTCGATGTAATTACAACATAAAAATTAACTTGTTTCCAAACAAGATAATAGAAATGAAAATTATAAAAGAACGTTATTGCGCTCATTGTGTAGTGTATCGTCTGAGGAATGACATGTGCGAGCAGATGAAAAAAGATCCCAAAACAAACGCATGTAATGACTTCCAAACGAAAACAAAAGCGGTACAATACCAACATATAAGGCAGCAAAGAATGATGCTTGTGTATAGAAAAAAGAATCCCCTGAGGGTTATTTTTCTTTTCCCTACTTTTCCCCCTATACCGGTGTTTTTTCCCTGTTTTAAATTATCCCCTCGTTTCCCATTCATTCTGACACAAGTACACAAAAAATTCGAATTTGTTTTTTTCCATAATAAAAACTTGGGAGTTCTTTTGAGAAATTACTCGGCCAGGAGGCATTTTTCATCAATTACTAATGACCTTTAAAAGGTCAGCAAATGGAAAAGGGGGAAATTATGTACACTTTTGAGGCATCCCGATAGATTTCTTCCTTCCCCCTCCGTTCTGCTTTTAATTACGACAAAAGACGAAACAAAGAAAAGAGAAGTTATCATTACTTTAGATTGCCTATAATGAATTATTCTTAAAACAATTTAACTCTACTTGAAAGAAGTGATATCTCTTGAAATGCTTTTTTGAATTAAAAATTCAAATGATTGAAGAACACGGTGAGGTAATAGGGGTGTAATTAAAATTCGTATAAAAGAGGATGATAAAATTTTAGCAAGAGATAACATTTGATGTATTCTAATATGTACTGAAAATGTTTTTAAACCTTATTCAAATATTTGAAAACATGAACGAATAATGAATTATTTTAAACAGTGTTTCGGTGATGAGAGTAAATGTATTCATAAAATAAATTTCGACTATGTAAATATTCGAAAGTTACTACGTTGTATGCGACTGGTATGCATGCGGAAGAAAGCGATAATGTATATGAAAAATATAAGAGCTTTATTTAAAAGCTTTCCTTTCACATTTATGTGTATGGTAAATATATATGGTTTAATTAATGTATATATGATTAGTATATACATTAAATGTGTAATTATTACTATGCATCAAGGTTAAATTGCGGTATTTACTAAACAGATCTGAGATGCAATTATATATGGAATGGATTTATTATTGAATAGCAGTATAGTTATAGAATTTAATGAAAATTCATTTTAAGATAAGGTATGGCTAAATTTTGCAGATAATTTCTATAGTTCAGTCTATTTCAGTGTTATAAAATGAGGTTATTTGTTATCTAATTAGAAATGTATTGGCATTCGTTTCAGCAGACAATAATACTATACTCTGGGTCAAGTTAACATGATTCTACAGAATACCCTACACAACTAGACGAGAGAAAATACAGCGCTATGATTTGCTAAGAGTGAAATCACGAACTACAAAAATAAATAATAGTTTGTTGAGTTTTGTTACGCAAGGGTAATATTTGACCAAACTGCGCCAAACACAAGACAGACAGCGTCAAGTAATGGACATACACACAAGCGAAGTTTTACTGATACAGAAGAGAGAAATGCACTCAGGATCCCTGGCCCAACCAAAATATAAAACAAAAACAGTGAAGTGTTTAGTTTCAAAATAAATATTCAGTACTTTCTATTTGTGTTCAAAATGTTTTCATCATTCAATTACTCTGACGAAGTGTAGAGTTTGAAAATCTATATTCAGATGTCAGAAGCATCCATTTTGCAGAACAAATACGTATAATCCAGTTAATATCGCCCATAGTATCGTACACATTTTTATCGATATCACGACTTTCTGAAACTATTAAATTGGCTAACTAGAATAAAAAAATCAGTGAAACAGAAAGTAATATTGAAACAGTAGTGTTTAATTTAAAATAAATATTGTTTGCAATTTGTGGTTAATATTCATTCATTCAAATTTGTAGAGTTTCAAATATTCAGATCCGCTTTGTACTAGAAATACTTACAATCCAGTTATGGTGACCCGAATCATTGTTATGCATTTCAATCTATTACGACTTTTGCACCGGAAATACTAAATTAGCCGACTAGGACAAAAGTCAGAAATGCACTACCCGTGAAGGTCCTTAGAAAAAAAAGGAGAAATGGGGGTTCCAATGAAAATAAATACTGATGAAGTTCAGCGGTCCTTTCCAATCAAGCGATCCCCGGGCTTGGAACGGAGCACTTTTTCAAACATGTCAGCATCTTAATTCAATTGTCTTAACGAGCGCTCATAAACAATTCTTCACCGTCGCCTTCTTATCTCCCTCTTAAAAGTGGCAACTCGAATCGGAGGGACAGTTTCCAAGACGGATGGACCATCCCCCTCCACGATGTAACTCTGGAAATCATTTTTCAAGGCCCCTGAGGGCTCGATAATCAGATAAATCCCGCTTAATTACTTGGTGGAGGAAATGGCGAAAGACCCTTGCTTTAAAACGAACTGTTAACCTTCCAAAGTGAAATCGTCTGCTCTTGCGATAAACAGAGAATTTTTAAAAATGGCGCTGGTTAGAGAACGAAAAAAAGCGTTGCCTTTTCTATCAATTCATTTTGTTAAAAGCGTTCCGTGTCAGATGGAGTTTAAAATGAAACATTGGAGGTTCTCTCTCACCGTTTACTCGGAAAAAATGGCGGCGTATAATTCGTTCGTTGTTTGGATGCTTTTGGCTGGGAGATAATGATGAAAAATGAAGAATTTTAGTGCGCGGTGACAGAAGATGTCATGTTTTACACGTCGGCTAACAAAAATCTGTCATGAGAAAAGTTTTGCGCGTTTTTGTTTTTCGTTCGGGTGTTCGCCTTTAATAATATGTTTGTTCTTCGAAGAATTCGGAGTTTCGTCCAAAGTTCTTTCATAATTCATAAAGTTCTGTCCCTTTAGGACGGTTTATATTTTTTCTGATGTAATGATGGTTAACAACAGTACTAGTAGATCGGATCTTCGGATATTTTTCATTTCTGTTTAATAGTTAATACTGATCATTTGATGTATTTTTTCAGTAACTGCTTGACTCTTGATTTCGTTAAATTTTTTTATTAATTTGCAATCCAGACTATAGAATAAACGTTGATTGAATTTAAAACAATGCTTTTGTATTTTGCATGTTGAAGAAATCGAAGGATAAAAGTTATTGTAGCTAAATTAGTTGTAAATTATTATTTTATTCTAGATTTATATGTCTAAATATGTCTAAAAAACAAATTAAGCTATATGTCTGAGTTAAATGACGCTTTCAATTGCCAAACTAGTTCATTTTTCACTAGTACGACCGCTTTTATTCGATAGGAATAAAAACGATCTATAAAAACCAATTACTTTTCTCTAATGTAAACTTGTATTCTGTAAAATATTAAAGTTAGACATTAATTATTTTCTGTAGTAATTAAAAAAATAAATTTTGAGCTATACGTAGATAAAACTTTTACTGTTACTGAAATATCGGCACGGTCTTTAAGAGTTCGTCTATAACAGTTGAGTATTAAAATTAGGATTATCTATTTTTACCATCATAGTAAAAATCTAAATCAGCAATTCGTCGTTTAACTATCAAAACCTCGAAAGTCTTGAAAAACAAAATTTTATAGGTAGGATAAAAAACTAGATACCAAAAACTAGACTAGTTATGGGATACGAGTTTCCAAATTCGCCGATAGAAGACTAAATGATGTAAACTTAAGGAAATTTTGAAACTAGTTTAGTAAGCATATTTGTAACCATATAATGTTAAAACCTCATAAACCAAACAAATTTGGACTTACGAGTTTTCGATAACGAGACGACGAATTATGAAATATAAACATATTAGAACCACATGTGAACAATTTCTAATTTTTTATAGATTGAATCTCATCGTACCGAATGGCCGCGGTAGCCCAGTTGGAAGAGCAACGGATTAGCAACCGGAAGGTTGCGAGTTCGGAGCTCGGTCCAGCCAAAGACCACAGTGTGCACGGGGACTGGTGCACGTTAAATCTGTCATGGCCTCAAAAGTCCTCACGTTGGTGCGGTGTGGAAGTTTGAAGAGTGGGTTTGCCACCTCGGGTGTTATCGTCATCTGACCGTGGTTCAAAATTACGATGCGTTGTCCTCGGATCTTTCCCTTTGGGATTGATCTCGGACCGTAGCTGTGTTACTCCAGTGCGACGTTAATTAACTACTTACATCATCGTGCCGAGTTTATCATGTCTTGTACACCGTAGAAGCGACAAACCAAACTTTATAAGCCTCACCCCACTTTAGTTTTTATCAGAAAATAAATAAATACTGGCTGCAAGTCTTCATTTTAGCCAAGCATTTTCATTCAACCTCGTTTATGTTATATGCCCTGAGAAATCCCGCGTGATTGAACAATCAAGGAAAGGCAGCATATTTCTGCATAACGAGCTCAAAGAAAATTTCGGAAAACCAACTTTTTTTTTATTCAGATTCAAGAAAGCAGATGTTCAATTGTTACTCTTACGCTTTGCGGAAGATGCGCTTATTCTTTTGGGTTCATGAGCGCAATCAGTAATGCGGAAATAGGAGAGATCATAACCTTATATAATATGCATAATGTATGTATATTGTGACTTGTCTGATTATTTCACTTGCGGCGAACAATTGGATAAATAAATTTTCTTCACTATACCCTCGCTTAGATGAAGTTATCATTGCATATGTGTGTTATATAAAATTCTATTATTATTAGTTTTTGTAATGCTAGTAGTCGTAATAATGGTAGTTTCTGGTATCATGGTTCGTATATTTTTGTTTTATGCGCTTATATTATGATGGTTTTTCTGTCTAGCCTTATGACCTTACTTGATTGAATCTTCATGACGTCTGTGGCAATTTTTTGCATGTGTGGACTGGTAATGGATTTCGAAAATTGCTTCTACCATTTTCTCCCGAAAGTATTCACATCATTGCATATTTTGGAAACTGACTGAAAGTCGACCATGGTCAGTCGTATACCGTTCGGTAAATAGCTTTGGAGTAACGGTGCATTTGCAAAAGGGAAGGTATTTCGTGTTTTGTATGCTTTTTAAAAATTTATTATGGGATTGTTTCTGAGAAGATAACCTACGACGTAGGATTTTTTTTGGATACTGGTACGGCAACTGTAGAAAGGTATATGCATTATCTAAGTATTTAACAGGTTTATGTGTTCAAAACTTGCGAATCAAATCATCTGGTAAAAATAGTGAGTTGTAATTTGCTGTGGTAGTCAAAAAGACAGTATCTAAAGGTTTTATCTTTGCGATTTAACAATCGTTGCATATGTAACTATCTATCTCTTCTCAACACTAATTAAGTATGAATCTCATGCAACTGTTGATTGAGCGACCTCTATCTACACTAGAGTGAAAGAACATCTCATACTCTTATATGCAGCATTTTAACTTTCCTGGTGGTTGTCTCGATGAGTATTTCGTCATTAGCAAAACTGACCTGATCTTGATGGGCGAGATATCTCATCATTAGAAGAAAACTGACCAGATCTTGGTCTTGTCATCATTAAAACATCAACTTTATCTTGATGACGAGGCATCTCGTCAATAGCAAAATTGATCAGATCTTGATGGACGAGATATCTCGTCGAAACCACTTGGAGGGTTTAGAACTGTGAACTCTAAGCCCGGCTACACGCTAGAGTAGCATGCCACAAATGTACGATAAGCTCAAGCGTGCTCCATTTCTGTACAGATAACATGTCCGTACGCATGCGCAGTTCAGCTAATTTAGTGTCGCATGAACTTGCCTAAAGGTATAATTTGTTAACTATAAAGACCAATATGTAGTATGTATCATGTGCTACACATTGGAGAAGGCAATATTTATTATGTAGTACCTTGACTAGTACTGCAGTTTTATAGGTCTGAGTCTGAGAGAGTACTAGTTAAGTCTAACTTAATTAAACATTCAAGCATTTGTGCATGAACTTAATTAACAAGGCTGCTACTTTAATTAATTTGCGGTGAAATAAAAAATATTTTTATATTTCTAGATTATTAAAACTGACTTACACAACCTAAGCTCGGACCAGTAATATCCAGAAACTTTAATTGATTACGCTTCTAAAACATACTTTTGAATATGAATCATAAAGAAATCATACGTAGCGTTTTATCTCTTATTATGAGTTCACATTCGGCTGCCACAAACTGCTTTTAAATTTAGTTTGCAATAAAAAAAATAAAATGTTAAATGTTATTCTCCCAATTTAAATTAAAGATTTGTGTCCCTATTTTTCGATGTTAATGTTACTTTTTCACTTTCCCCTCTTTCCTTTCTGTTTTGTTTCCTACCAGCTGTGGCTATCAGAGCTACTAAATAACGAGAGAAATTAGACGGGGAAAACGAAGAGCTGCAGTTAATTACAATTTCTCAAATGGCGCAGCTTTCCCTGTGATTGGAGGAAAGTGCTTAACGAGCGTTTTACGTTGCCAGAACGAACTAATTTAATACGTACTGCCTATTGTTTGGCATCGTCGAATTTTTTTTGCTTCGCATCAAAGTAGCCGTGTTTTATATATCAGATAGATTTAAGATTTCCTTTTATGCGATTCGTTTTGAAAAGTTCCGTTGTTTTTATTGTTTTCTTCATCTGATTAGTAACGTAAATATCAGAAATGGGAGAAAAATTGCAATCAAAACGCAGGTTGTTTTGTTCTTTCGTATTTTTGTTCGTTTGCGATAATCTTTTTAATGGTGCTTTTAATTAACAAAACGATAAAATTCTCGTAAAGTAGCGAATCGTATCTTTTAAAGCTACCGATTCGATTATCTAAATTGGGAGGCATTTTTTAACTTAAATGATGTCGATGGGATGTTTCTTGACAAATCCTTAAAAAACCTTTTCCAGAAGGTATGTAGTGCTGTTGTATAAATGTTTTGAAGAAGAAAATGATGACATTTAAATTAACGACATTTAATTAACTGGTTTGGAATGCGTGGCTGCTTATATTTATTATGTTTATAACGTGACTTACATAGTTTATATTTTGGATAGGGAATATATTAGGAACTCTCAGGTTTGATATTTTTTGTTTAATTCACAATGAATTCGTTCCAGTGTTGATAAAAATAAGTAATGCTTCAAAGTAATTATAAAAATTTAACTAAAATAAGTTTTACCTGTGCATTTTCCCTTAGAATAGAATCCTTTTGAATGATTTTTCCCCTTTCCTTGGAATAGAATACTTTTGAATGATTCTTTTTTTTTTAATAGAATCCTTTGGAATGATTCTTTTGTTTTTTTTTGGAATAGAATCCTTTGGAATGATTCTTTTGGGGTTTTTTTTGGAATAGAATCCTTTGGAATGATTTTTCCTTAGAATTGAATCATTTGAAAAGATTCTATTGCGCCTTTCCTTAGAATAAAATTATCTGAAAGTATACTATTGGTCACACGAGGACAAAATTGGTTAAAAGTCATTCAGGAAAGACTGCAGGTTACAACAGGGAATTATGCGTGTGAACCACTTAGAGGGTTAATAAACGAACGGCATATTTCGGCCCCCTCCACCTTCCTATCCGCAACTTCGGTCTCGAAAGTTCCTCCAGACGGTACAACGAGATGGCCTCCTTAAGTTTTCGCACCAAGTTGGAATAATCAATGCCTGTTTAAGTAGGCGAAGACAGGCCAATTCCAAACCCCAAGTCCTCTGCATCTAATTTTACCTTTTGCAGGAAGTTTTGATGGGGGTGGAACTCTCAACTAAGGAGCCCGCCCTTTCCGGAAAACTGATTATTGGAAGTCTCCGTTTCAGCATTTAAGAGACTCGAGAGCGGCAAGATGCCTTTAAAATCCCAAAGCTCCACGGAGAGTGGCAATTAATTGAGAGCTCTTAAGAGATTCCTGCGTGTTTAATCGATATAAGAAGAAAGAGTTGTTAAGTCGGATGAAGTCCCTGGCCTGAAGACATTGCTGATATGCTCGTCCTCTTTGTGGACGATTTGGTTTGGCATTAAAAGAGCATTTGAATTGGAAAGGGATGGGATTACTTTATGTTCTAAATTAGCTTTTTTTGTTGCTATTTGTGGCACTCGTTCCTAATTTTTTGTTACGCTGAACATCAAAATTAAGTACTTGTAATCATCTTTTGCAACACTTTATGTGTGACTTAGCCCTCCAAGAGGTTTCGACGAGATATCTCGTCCGTCGAGATCTGGTCAAGTTTGCCGATGAAGAGATACCTCGTCCATCAAGATCTGATCAAGTTTGCCGATGAAGAGATACCTCGTCCATCAAGATCTGGTCAAGTTTGCCGATGAAGAGATACTTCGTCCATCAAGATCTGGTCAAGTTTGTCGGTGAGGAGATATCTCATCCATCAAGATCCGGTCTCAAATTTGCCAATGAAGAGATAGCGTCCATCAAGACATGGCCAGCTTTGTTAATAACGAGATGCATCGTTGAGAAAAACTGCCCTATTACTCCAAGGAGGAATGGAGATCCAAATAAGACAAGGTTTTGCCTGAGAAGCTGGCCACTACAAAACAGTTTTCGACGCGATGATAAACTTTCCAGGAGGGTTGACAGAAAGAAGTCAGGACTTCAAAGTGATTCTAGAATGTAATTTCTGAACGTTTTTTATGTTTTTCGTGAGCGTAGTTACCACAGAAAGATCCCTCAGTGAATGGCGCAAGAACATAGCTCAAAACGAAGGGGCACGACACCAGCTTACTAAGCTTGCCTGCTTCTTGAACGTTGAGGGAGAAAAACTGCTCTGCTAGGCTCTATCGGTCCTCTGTATATCTGGATACATTGAGAACCTTTCTCATCCCAAGGGTCACGTGGCTCAGAAGGTTTGCCCACTGCGTTAGCAGCCTAAGAGTTCTATGCTGCCCAGTTTCGATTCCTGTCATGTTCCATTCATCCCTGGGTGTATTTCTCTCTTCTCTATCAGTAAAACTCTCCTTGTTGCGTGCATGTCCATTACTTTGTGTTGGCTGTCTTGTGTTTGAAGTAGTTTGACCAAATATGGCGCTTGGACCATAAAACCCGATACAACCATCCCAAGCTAATAAAGCATCGCTTTGGTTTGCCTAATCTACAGACATCCTTTTTTTCTATACTGGAACTAATATTAACATTGGAATTTGCTGGAATTGATTGCGATGCTAAACACCATAAACCGAATGACATTAGGATTGTATTTACTTAACCTAAGCACGTACCATACAAGCTTACTGAACACGACTTTTACTATTCATAATGTAAGTAATGAACAACTTGAACCATTATTAGCATACTTTTATGATGCTGTAGGGTTATTTCGTTTTGCATACTGATCATTACTACTGATGTTTGGCCATTATAACCACAAATCTGCCCTGTCAACGAGAATTCACAATCTTTAAGCAGTTATCGGAGTTTGCATCTTTGGCCCATGTGCTGACGTTATATGAGTTATGATTGCAGACATTCATTTTCTTTTTATGTGACTACCAACATACATTTCATTCATTGAGATTGACTTGGTACGTTTTTGCAATGTGAAGGGTAATTGGACCATTTAGTCAATAAAACTGATTATGGTGCCTACTGAAACAACTGAATCTACTAGCGAAAGTAGTGGTAAAAAAACGGTAAAATGTTGACACAAATATTTTAATTTACTCTCTAAAGTGGCTGGGGTTATTCCTCTTTATACTCTCGTGATTAATTTCAGAAACTACCCAATCCTCTTTTACAATTTAAAAAAATCTGTAATCCATTGCAATTTTTACAAAGGCTTAGTATTTTTGAAGGTGCCGGTTCCGTAATTTCAAGTGCGTTTTACCAGCCCTGCAGCGATTAATTAATTCCCAGAAGGGAAGCTCTCCCGGAGTCTGATCCAGGCACATTAGGACAACAGGATACGGCTTTGGGTTCCCCCGATGCTAGAAAATAGTTTAGTGGCCGTGTTTTGACACTTTTACCGCGATTTTTTCGCCCCACTGTTCCTGTTAAATTGCTTAATCCCCGCTTGGAGAAACTGTGAAATTAATTGCTTTTGTTCGGGCGAAACTGGGGAGATTAGTTCTTTTAATCCCCTTTCTTTTCTTGGAGGTGAGTATTTTTCTGGAGGCGCAACAGGATGTGCGACGGGTTCTTGCTGGATCGTGTCTTCTTTTGGAAGCTTCTGCCATCTTGCTTTTCCGCCAGCTAGTATTTATTCACTTCTTTTTAAATAATGTTTTCCCACCGAATTCGCCGCAGTGTATGTGAGGCTGATTAACTGAGGTTTAACCAACTTGTTGTGCAAGCGTGATTGTTTGAAAGTGTGGCACAAAGAATTCAGTGAAAGAAAATCTGGCACATCCTGACTTGCAAAATTTTTCTTAATATCTGCCTTGTAGTGCAGGATCTAAAAACAAACATACACTGCGAGGTTATGGTCTAAACAGTGTGCTCTGGAAATAAAATAATTTGAAAAGCTGTCTTTCAGATGGAATTTACAACGAAAGAAAATTTAGCATTTCCTGACTTTTGACGAGTGCGTGTTTACAATATTTTTTGTTTGCATTGAAATACAGGATATAAAACAAATCTACACTGCAAATAATGGTACAAAGAGTATGCTACTCTGGAAATAAAATACTTTCTGAAACTCGTGGTAAATCATTTTCTCAAACACAATACACCGACGATTCACATATCGTCGGGTTACTGGGAAAAAATGTAACTCCATTTTTTTTAATTAAGTACACTTTCACACAATTGTGTAGCATGTTCTGTGAAAATAAGATAACTCGACTGTGAGCCTATCAGCTGTGAACTACTTGAAGCCTATCAAGTAATGCGTTTACAGCATCTTATGTGTGAAATTGTACTTTACTCAAAAAGAAAGAAATAGTTATCTAGTTTTTGCAGTAACCCAACGATATGTTAGTCGTCTAAATAGAGTAGAACAATTGTGCCATAAACTATCAGTAACAAAGGGAATATGAAATAACATTTGAGTTTTAATACCTTCATATAACTGAACATTCTATTAAAAATTGCAGTATTTTTTGCTTGGATTCCATACATTTTCTGAAAACAATGTTTATTGACATGAATAACTTCTGGAATTACTTGCTTATATAGCTATCTAAATGGCATACAAATTGATTTATTGATTAGCATTATCCCCATTGAAAAGACTTTTGGACCTCGTTTAATTATCATGGTTGACCTCTTCTCACAAATCAAACTTGAAATTATAAAAATGTTCTATTTCTCAAATTTTTTCACGACTGTAATTGGACATTAATTAATTAGTCGTTCGTTCATCCCTTTATACCATAGTCTATTTCATATCGGTCATCGTACCATTAAAGAGTCTCCATTTAGTCAAAAGTTTGCATTTCTATTCAACAGTTACAATAGATTTTAAACATTAGAAAATCAGCAATCCAACTCCTTTTTTATTAGAATCTTGGTAACCATCCAAGTCTTTTTTCATCTTTCTCCTTTCACATTAGCCCAAAGTCCCCCCTTTTAAATCCACGAAGTGTGATACGTCTCGAACATCAGAACATCTTTTCTCAATATTATGTTTGAAATGTTATTATCTGGTTCTCCATGTTACATCTGTTTTTGTGCTCCCACTCT
The DNA here is from genome assembly GCA_933210815.1 of Meta bourneti. Classification (NCBI taxonomy): domain Eukaryota; kingdom Metazoa; phylum Arthropoda; class Arachnida; order Araneae; family Tetragnathidae; genus Meta; species Meta bourneti. Next base: position 85,734,026 of record OW119923.1, on the reverse strand, counting down.
GCCAACAACAAAAAGTTCTCATGAGGAAGAACTATTACCGTACAGCTTTCCGATATAGCGATTGGAAATAATAATACGGAGAAAAAAGAACAATATCGGAGGCACTAAAAGAAGAAACATTTATTTGTGATCGTAACAACTCAACTCTTCTCCACGCAGCCCAAACGACATCTATTATCGGGGAAGAGAACCACGAAATTGCTCTTAAAAATTGGAATCAATAGTACCAGTAGGGGTTTGGAGATGCTGGGAAAAGGTAGAATGGACCCAACTCAATTGCCCAACTATACAAACAACATTAAATCGACTATAAAAAGTTTTCTTTCTTGCTCTGCTAGAGTTCAGATATCCTTTTCCTGGTTCTGCGGCAGAGGACCCTTCAGTGTTTATAGTGTCTCATTAGGGGAAATTAAGATCTTCGTTGCGTTTTCCAGTTTCCAGTGTAATAGTTGGAGGCCCGTTTTAATGGTAAAGGAACCCTGATTTATCTTTTCCTTGCGCAGTTGATGAGCGTTTGCACACAATTTTGATTTTCTGTGCTTATAAACGCTGTTAGATTGCACCTACGAAGAAGCATTTTATTTGAAACTCTATGTTTCGAGTTGAGATTGATTTCTGAGCACAAATTCTGTATGATGGTATTTTTTAAAGGTTATTGCTAATGGAAAATCAATGGGGGGGGGGCACTACAGATATTTGTCTTTTTACTTAATGGAATAAACTTTATATACTGAGTTACCTATTTATATTTTGGGTGTAATTCATGATAATTCAGAGTTGATAAATTTATATATTTAAATAATGCGTATTTCATTAACAAAATTCGTCTTGGAATTTTGGGGGAATGTTTTGATTTGTCGCTCTATTGTCATGTTTTGATACGCGAGGGCTAATTCGACCAATGACAAACATTTTACAAAAATACAAACATTTTCATGCAACGCAGCAGGAACTACTTCTAGTTATGTCACCGTTGAGGAAATTTCCTATTGCCATTTCGTTATATATTAACTCATAAAAATAGTTCGCAACATTCCTTGACACTAAAGTATAGATGCTGAATTGGTTTAATGGAAAACATTTTAACTTTTAAAGTATTGATACCTTTGTTAAAAGCAGTTTTTTGTTTTACGATCGTGATAGCCCAATTGAAATAGTAACGGATTAGCATCCGGAAGGTATACTGATATTAGCAACCGGAAGGACCGATATTAGTAACCGGATTAGCAACCGGTATTTGGTTAGATCTAGTTTCGAACTCGATCCAACCAAATATCATCGTGTTCGTGGGAGGTGGTGCACGTTAAATTTGTCTTGGTCTACAATGCCTTCACCTTGGCATGGTATGGAACTTTGGAGAGCTGGGTGCCAGCTCAGGTGTTGACCTCGTTATCTGACCGTAGTTCAAAATTATAAGGTGTTATCCTGATCCATTGATTCTAGACTGTCCCCAATGGCCCGCTGTGTTGCTTCAGTACGACGTTAATTCAACTACGTAAACTTACACTGTTTTCAACATTCATTGAAAGTATGGGTACTGAACTCTATACTGGTCCAAAACGGTATACAATGACACATTCTTTGAAATAATTTGTAGCTCGCCCCTTCTCAAGCGAAACACCTATAAATCCATTAGCAGTCCATCAACAACAGTGCCCTCTTTGGAATAATCATTCAACTCCACATCAGTCCAATAGTAATAAAATCTTAAAAAATCTCAACAATCACTGGGAAACAAAAACTCTCATCCCCGTACTTAGGTTTACCCACACCTAGTGGGTAAACCTAAGTACGTTCGCGGTTAGAAACAAAAATAAACCAACCAATGAATAAAAATCGCAACACGTAATAAATAAAGTGCCGAAACAAAACAAAAAACTCGATTGTTGGTGTGGAGCAATTTCCTGGCGAAGGCGTATTCGAAAGAACATCCAACGAGCCGCTGTGTTTAAAACGTATCGATTAACTGTAGCTGTTGGGCGGACAGAATCGATTCTTTTTGGAATCGATTGTGCATCACTTGGTTTTCGAGGCGCTTGGAAGAATTATATTTTTTTATAATGATGCCAGATTTCTATTCCCTGTTCTTTTTTCGTGTGAAATGGTATTCCCTATTCAGGAATTTCGAACGATATCTTTCTTTTTTTTTAGTTTGTGCACTGATTTCGGTATTTGAATTGTTTTTGAAAGGCTTAGAGATGGATTGATGATATTTGGATGAGCGATATTTTAGGGACGTGTTTTTTCTTAAGGTTATGTTTCTATTATCTCGATTTTCGAAAACCGATAAAAGGTTTTGATACTAAGAGATGGAAAAATTTTTCTTTGCGTTATTCGACCTTCTGTTTATGAATACTATTTTAAATTTGTTTCGGGAATTGGCGTGTCTTTAATATCATGCTTGATCAAGTAAAATCAATCAATTTCTTTTGCGTTATTCTCTCGTTAAAAGTGTGGAATGTTTTCACTTTTTAGAAATATGATCAGAATACCTATATTTCTGGTAACTCACATAATATAAATTTATATAACAGGTTATATATTCCGCTTTTTGGGCTTCATCTTAGGTACTAAATGTTGTATAAACTGCCATCAAATTTAGGCATTTTGTGTAATTTTACCCTCAGCGTCACGAGTATAGCCTTTCCCCACTTCACCTATAGACTAAATAACCACATATATTGATTAAAAGAATCCTTGAAGAGATTCTATTAGTCCAAGAAGTCAAACCTGGTTTGACAAAATTTTCCCCTTGCGCCATAAAGCCCAACCTAAGGCACAGGATGAAGTTTTCTCCGCAACGAAAAATAATAAAGACGTAACTCATTTTATAATACATCTTCCCTATTCAATCTCAACAGTCCGTTGTGTTGCTCCATAGCGATGTTAATTAACTACCGACCCTATTCAATCTATCGAAAGTATTCTTCAGTAGATTTTACTGTTCGGATGAGTTTTCATTCAGATTTATTGTTTACACGTGTTCGCTTAAAAAATTGAGAACATTTTATTCCATATATTTCACAATTTTAGCTAAAACTTCGAAATTTTTCGTTTTTAATCTGATTAAATTAGTATAGCACGGATATTATGAAATATAGACGCATGCTCTAGGACTAAACTATCCCGAATCGCAAAAGCCACAAAAAAATTCAAAAATCGATTCGTTGTTTTGGAAAGAATTTGAATAACAACTGCTGCAGAAGGACCAAATACTCAACTTCCATTATCTTCAAAACAACCTGATTAAATTAGTATAACACGGATGTTGTGAAAGACAGACGTATGTTCTAGGACTAAGGTATACCGAATCGCAAAAGCCACGCAAAAATTCAAAAATCGATTCGTCGCTTTGGAAGGAATTTGAATAACAACTATTACAAAAGTACAAAATACCTCAACTTCCATTATCTTCAAAACAACCTATTTGGGTCACACAGCAGGCAGCTTTTTCATCCAACCCAACCACATTACACTAATATCGATTCCATAATTAAGTTAACGCTCTCGGCCGATGCATTAGAGAAACATAATAACCTCTACGGCAGCCTTGTTATAGAGAGAATGGGAAGACCACCTGTGGTTAATTCACTCCTGGTCCTCAGTCCAATTACGATGGCCTGCAATGTCATTACACTCCTCTACCAGCTGTCAACGAGCCTTTTTCAACTCCTACCTCACTCCACGACGTTTCGGGTGCTATTTTTCACTACACTGGCTTTTTATTACCTCATTTCATACGTCGCTTTCAACACCTAGCCCCTGACACGTTGTAATTATTACCTCGATGTCTCTGCCCAGCCTCCTCAGTGCATATAATTTTTTATAAATTTTCCACCGCGTTGCCTTGTTTCGTCTGCCTTCATATCGGGATGATGATTGCGAACCTCCCCTGAGCCTCCCATTTTGGTCTAAATTGCCTACTAGTGTGACTGTTAACTGTAGCCGCCGACGTTTCGGCAACACTCTCTACGGGGAACACGCCCTCGAACCCAGAGCGTCAACAGAAGTAATGACATTCGTTGTAACTCTTGGCAGACGAGGGCATTTTATTTCTGGAATTATTTCGTTCTTCTTTTTCCGCGATCTCCCTTTTCTTATTCAAGGCAAAAGACGAGATTGAAGTTTTGAATGAATGGGGGATTTTTTTGTGTATCGTTATTTCTGATTTTTTTTTCTCCGACGAGCGAAAGCGATGTGTGATTAATGTTCGGAAGACCCCAGGGAGTAGGCGTGGGGTGTACGGGGAGGTTCGAATCTCAGTCCATATTTCTGTAACAGTCTTGAGAAAGATGATTGGCTCCATGGAGGGGTGGATGGAGTGCTTGATGGATCAAGAGATCCTTCTTCGGAATGGGTCTTATTGAGGCATCTGTTAGTTGTCGATCCGAGTTTTGGCTGTGGCAGTTTCGGGATTGAGGAGCCACATGCTGTTACCCTTGGTTGGTTGGGTTTTATGGCGTGAGAGTCATATTTGGCGAATCTGTGCCAAACACAAAAGAAATAATAATGAACATACATACAATCTGATCCCTTTGATTTCATGTGGCCAAAAATGGTCGAACTCATCTAGCGATGGAATCCGAAATATATCAATGCCTTTCGAATGATGTCTGCATCTTTTTGCAATAACAGTATTCTTTGTTGATGCTCTTGAAGTTAAATCCGGTGAAATGAAACCAAATATAACTTATTAGCAATTGAAGCTAAAACATCCCAATACATTTTTCTTCAAACTAAAGTATCATTTGCACTTGTACGTATATTTCGAATCTGTTATCTGTGTCCGGATCCAATGATCAATGAGAATGGGAATGATTGACAGGCTTAATCCCTCTCTTCTCGTCTTTCATTGGTTAGAAGAATTCAAATAGAAAGAGCAGATATAGATACGAGTGTAAAAGAGACTTGATTTATTAATGTCGGTATAATGTCCGTATCTCCCACATTACAAAGTAATTTATGAAAGAAATAATTCATTGAAAGCAAGGTTCGAGTGTCATCGACGCTTCTTCTCAAACCAATGGTAATACCATATTACAATTACATTATTAAAATAATTCTAAAATTTCCCATCACTCGAAGTTTGAATCCACACTCGATTATTATCAACGCTTGATAGTCATGAACTGAATAGATATTGCAATCAGGCCCGTTGTATTATGTATTAAGTAATCGTATCGTTATCAACGTTTCTGAAACGTGTATCAAACCAAATTTAAAATTCTTTCTCGAAATGAAGATATCCGAGAATGTCACCAATCAAAAAATTCAGTCGTCACTTCTTAATATCGCATACCTTTTCAACAGACAGCAATCGTATACATTTGGCGACATTTTAGATGTCCGATCTTTTTGTGACGTTTAAGAACCGTTTAACGGCGTCTCATCGACGTGACAGTCATAGATGCTATTTGACGGACGCCTATTGTGCTCCATTCTACGAATCTCGTCTTAAGTCTGCTTTACTTTACGGCTTAACTTTTGCGAGACGGCTGATGACTTCATCCACTTGATGTCACGTACTTGCACGTGGCCTATAATCTTAAATTAAAAGGCGAACGCTGTCTTCATATAACCCCAGGAACAGGATGAAGATCTCCGTCCAGGAAACAAGCCTTCAAGAAATCCACGAAATATTACCATCATATATAACTTAACTCACCCATCGAATGGCATCACCGTGGTTATTTCTTTTTGCTTTCTTCTTTTCTGCAGCAATCGCGCGCGTATTCAAAAAAGCACGTTGTCTTGGCGAACAATAAATATGCTGAGGCGGATTTTTTTGTTGCTGGACCCGTTCGCTTTGCAAGAACTCGTCGCTGTCACGGCGGAGGGATTACGCGTTGAAAAATTGCGGACGGCTCGCTGGGTTATAAATGAAATATGATGGCTTTGACGGAGTGTTGAGAAATATCTTGCGAGGGAAGAAGAAACCACCTTCGGGGTTGTCGTGTCGTTCGGATAATAGAGATGTTGAGCCCCGATCATGTTTACGACAGGGTTGCGCACTTAATGGGGTCCCGGGTCGGTTTGAGAAAAAAAGGGGGTCGATCTGCGAGACGATTCAGGTGGCTCGTGACATTCAAATGCGAAACGTGGTTGTTTATCAATCATGCTCGCCCGTCTTTGGATAGGTGGATTTGCGCAGACGGTGCTTTGAAATTTCTTTGTTCGGAATCGGGTGTTGAACTCTGGAGGTGCATCTCCGGGATTGAACCTGTACCTTTTCTTGAAAAATGCGTGTGCAGTTCCGATATGCTCTTTCAGTCGTTCATCAACCGAGTTTGTATGCATAATCGCTATCGTGTGGGTTGAAAGATGAAAGAAAACCTCGTATGGTCTATATGTAAGAAACGCGTTATGCGTGATGGATTGCTAGAGCGAAAGAGTACGTCGAACGGTTTTCGGTATTCTTGTGGCATACCCTAAGTAATACTCACGTGAAATATGAATTCTCTGACGATATCTCGAAAGGAAAACAATATCTGAAATGGAGCCAGGACAATAGTTCTTTAACAAATTGAAAAAGAAAACCTACTCAATTGTAAAAGCATATAATTCCTTTAAAATTAGTAGATTGTACATTATTTTGGGTATTGGTTTCAAAAGGTTCGGGTTCTTTTGAGATCTGGATCAACGGGTTTGCCCTCTGCTCTAGCAGCCTGTGAGTTGCAGGCAGCACAGATTCAATTCCTGTAACTTAACCAGGTTCACCCATTGTTGGTAGATTTTTTTTATGTCACAAGGCGTAGATCTGACAAAGCTACGACGAGCTCTGCTTTTTTTGCTTCAAGTAATCGGACGTGCACACACAAGGAAAATTTTTACTGGCATAAGAGAAAGGACAAGAGAAAGACATCGAGAATAGTTGCAAGAATCGAACCTGCATCGAATAAACCTAGCAGACTGTTAACGCAACGGGCAAACCCGCTGAACCACGGCGTTTCCCACCTATTATTGTGTCGTTATCTTAGAATATGTGTATTAATTCTCAGAAATTGCGGCGTACTATAATTAAGTCGTAAGTCCTTCATCATACAGATAGAGCTGCATCGCTATGTTCCAAGAAAGGGCTTTGTCCTTATAATTAACGGTGGTTTCAACTAAGAACTTGATACGATGCAACTTATTAGGTTGCAGTATCAAATTCTTAGTCCGGCTCCCGGGAAGTTGGCAGTCGAGTCACGTGGTTTTAGACTAATCTATTAGTTAAACTAGGGAACTAGGTAGTAATGTAAACGACTCGCTTTAACAATTGGCGTCTTTAACCAGGATTTTGGTGCAAAGTTCATCGTTCGGTGCTAAAAGCAGCAGCTGTGATAACAGGTTGTCGGGGGGAACAATCCATGGCGATCGCTGTTCATGTTTGTGCGTATGTCATTCTTCTAAGGAGCGTTTCACATCTTTCTAAAATCGACTCACCCAAGGTTGACTGCCTTCTCGTAGGAGCCTTACGTGCTCCCTTTACGTATTCTGAACGTGTTTTCAGAGCTTCGCCAACAAAAATTCCAAAGAACAAATTCCAAATTGATATTGATAGTTAATTGGTCAACACAAATTGGATTAAACGTAAGCGCCTCCAGAATTGCGATGAACTACAATACATTTGAAGGTAACCCTAATTTGTGCCACGCGCATTTGTACAATCTTCCACAGAGCGTCTGGTTTGTTTGTTTACACTGAAAATACCTCTCATGCAAGTCTGACCAAACTAAGTTATAAATTCTCGGGATATCTGGCTCGTTTCTATACCTTGATTTGTGTTGAGGTAAATGCAAGCGTAAAGGACGGCTCCGGTGAATATTGTGGGTTATGATAGTTGATTTGATCAACACCAATTGGATTAAACGCCAAACGTCGTCAGAACGGCAATAAACTACACTTGAAGGTAACCCCAATATGCACCACAGCAGATGTACAATCTTCCACGGAGCGTCTGGTTTGTTTGTTTACATTGAAAATCCCTCACATACGAGTCTGGCCAAACTAAGTTTCAAATTCTCTGGAGCTCCAGCTCGTTTCTATTCCTTGATTTGTGTTTAGCTAAATACAAGCGCTCCGGTGAAAATATGAAGCCGGGAAAGAAGTTTACGGACGGGTTCAAAGAAGGAATAAAGAAAAGCAACCATAAATAAAAGCGAAGAGAAAGTCACACTCCTCCATCGCATAAACACCTTAACATAATCCAATAGTCCCGAACACAGGCCTCCGGCGGTTTCCCTACTGGATTAGGGTTTTCGAAAATGCCTTTTTCTTCAGCATTGCAAATGAAATATGAGGATTTTGTCACGTTAGTTGGTGTTGAAATTGTGCGTGTTAGGTTTGTTAAGGGCATCATTAGAAGACTCTTGCCAAGAGGATTTGCTCTTTTCGGTTTTTCGAATAAATTTCCTGTAACGATGTTCTTTGAGCCGACGTTAACTAGCATGGCAGGGGGAGGAACAAAACAAAAAACACGTACCGGCTTCTTGTTCTTCGAGCATTTTCTCACACCTGCACATGGTTTATGGGGCAGGCATTCGGATAAGAATGTGGTCAAAGGCGGTTTGTGTCATAAATACTTTGATGTGGATAATGTTCTTTTGAGAAGTTCGTTGCATCTTTAACGTTTCGGTTGCAAGTTTAATGGTGTGATGTGGACGTGGTGGCTTAGTTTATGTGCCTAGAATGGAGTACGCGAGTCTAGTTTATATTTATTCTTATTGATGGAATTCCAAATGCTTGTTGTATTGCGATGATTAAAAAAACTCTTAACTGACAGCCCGTGATTGGGCAGATATTTTATGATCCTGAAAAAGTTTTAAGACTAGCAGGAATGTTATCATTCAGTCGTTCTGCTCAAGTTGGCTGCAGATATAATGTTACTCATGTGCGATGATCGGAGATGTTTGGGACACGCAATACTGCACGTTAAGACCTTTATTTAAGGCAAGACACTGGCCAATCATTCAACCTATAAAACTTACAAATTGTTAATTTTAGACAAAGGTTGTGTTCAATTTTGATAAAAGCTCCTTTACAATTTATCTACCGATGTATTCACTGATCCAGATGACACCTTTTACGTGGCTACGGGTAATACATTAATCCTCCAAGTGGGTTATCGAGATATCTCGTCCATCCAGATCTGACCAATTTTGTTAATGACGAGATATCTCGTCATTAAGATATTGCCATTTTTTTATGATGACGAGATCAAGATCTGGTCAGTTTTCTTCCAATGACCAGATATCTCGTCCATCAAGATTTTGTCAGTTTTGATAATGACAGGATACCTCTTCGAGACAAACACCAGGAGGGTTAATGCCACACATTTCGCTCTGAATGACCTGTGGAAAGTTATCAATCCTTTAAACCATTCCTTTTTTAGTTGAAAAAATTACTCGTTTTTCTCCTGGAGGTTGAAATTTAGGATTCCCATTCTCATAATCTAGATAAAGTTGTACTATTTGTTTCTAATTTATAAATAATCAACCGTGCTATATTTCCATTAATAAATTTAACCGGTGTTCTATGGAAATCTATCCATTCCTTTTTACACATTATTCCTTATGGGAGTATGTTAGGTTCTTCGTCTAACACTGAGGAATGCTGACCAGAAGGAACCATAGGTTCTTCTTCACTTTGAAGAGAAGTGGGGGTATAATCCGTGGATTTGAGGGGACGAGGAAGAATTTCGGAGGGGAAGAAGAAAAGCGACTCGAGGGTGGACACCGAGAAGGAAGTACGTAATGAGGCTCTTTCGATGTCATGTCCAAAAGACTTGCTTTGGCTGGGTTTTGTGGCACAAGTACCATATTTGGCCATGCTGCGCTAGACACAAGATGGATAATATCACAAGTAATGGACTTACACACACAAGGAAAGCTTTTACTGATACAGAAGAGAGAAATAAACCCAGGGAGGACTCGAGCCGACTTGGAACGATAATGTTTATAAATATTTAAAACTGAAAACAGCGGCATTGGCACTCGGAAATGATAAATAAATGTTCAAAAACGTACGCTTCAAAGTAGCGTCATTCTTAGCAACGAGAAAGTGTAGAAAAAAAAAGAACTTGTTCCCCTAAGAAGAGACCGAAACTTAGAATCCCAGTTGTCATCGCTCGCATTTCGCTGTGTAACCCGATAAACAGGAGGGCTTAAAACAGCGCAGAAGACGTCGGTTAAAGCCTATTCCCTTGTATAACTGCGAAAACTTCCGAGACATGCTCTGTTCTATTATCTTGTTAGGCCTTCGTACCCGCTCTGGGAGAAGGGCCATGCACATTCTTATCTTCTCTTCTCTCTTCTCCCCAGTGCCTTTGATGTTTGTGAAACGCAATTTTTCACCCGGGCACGAGGATATGCAAACGCAGAATATTGAATATTGGTAGTCCAGCCACCAGCACAGAGGGGCACAAAGCGAAACTTCAATCGGATTTCCCTTTTCTGCGAGATTTTATCGTTCTGCGTTCGATATTTCCTCAGATCTGGTGGCAATGGTTCTGTTTCTCTTTTTGAATTTTTTATGGGATCCGTTATTTCGGGTGGCAATTAGTTCATTTTGAGGATTTGTGTTTTTTGAGAAGCATTGGAGGTCATCGAAAATATGTAAAATGAGGTTCATGTGGCCAGTCAATACAATATTCTTTAAAATTCCGCCATATGATCCAAAACTGATCACTACATTACATCTTTATTGGCAATTGCATTTTGTAAGATGAGGATTATTATTACATGTTTGTGTTGATAGATATTCACTTGAAGCAATTAATTCTCCTAGTGGTTTATTATCGCATCGAGAACTGATCTGTAATGGCCAGCTTCTGGTGAAGAAACCTGTACCAAATTCACCACTTCCGTGTAGGGGACAAATTGTTTTTGGTACTTGGATCTTCATTCCATTTTATGATTCCATAATTCTTTTGTTCTATTTTCTACTTAAAGAAAACATTGAAATTTATTTTTAATTTTGAGACACGTATCATTTAAGAATTGTGATTTTTTTTGTTAGCTTGTAATAGATTGAACATGTCTCGTTTCCAACGCTAGAAATAGAACCAGACTAGAGCCAATGTATTTATTGGATGGGGTGATCCATTTATATCTGATGTCATCACGACCATCATTGAGTGCTGTGATCACTCAAATCAAAACAATCCGTTAACCTTTTGACCACGGGCGGGACAACAGTCATCCCAAATTCAGATAGCGGAATAAAAGCGCCGTAGTGTAAAGGTTGCTGTCTTGCTCGCAATGCAACTCTAGAAGTGTATTGATCAAAATGGTATATTCTGTCCAAGCAGGCATTGAGTTCTACGATATACGCCATTCGTATTAAAGCTTCAACAAAATGTTACTCATATTAAGCAATATTCTCAGTCAAGCATTTCTCAAAACTTTTTCTTTCGGACATAGTTCCTCTCCTTGTAAACCCACGATATATTGTATCAATGTCTGCGAAAATCACTTAAAGCTTCGGGCAACATAATGACGCACCACACTTCAAATTTTTCAGGAGAGCAATTTTCAAGTGAAAAAAATTCCGAAATTAATAATGGTTTATCCTCTATTCAAGAAGCCGCTTTACCTTAAACATTCTCTCGTTCAAACAATCAGATTCTTTTCATGATATTCGTTTGTTTTCGATTGTTTTCAACACGGAACATATTTCTATGGCTTATCAGTACGTTGCCCTTCAATTCGATCAAACGAAACAACGATCAAATTCGACGATATTCAACGCAAAACAAAAAAGACCTCTGCTGCCATCTAGTAGTAAAACGACAAACCTCGCCACTTTCCTCAACAAAAACAACGCACACCACTTTTCCGAAACACGTCCTTTCAGAAATCGGAACTGCTCTTGAAAATAACCCAAGCTGACCGAAGCCCCGGCGCAGAAGAAATCCCGAACCTGACAAGGGTAATAAGGGGTCAACCCCTGCTCAGGGCTCATCAGAAATTGCGTGCGTGCCATCTGTCAGTGGTGGGCCTCTCGTAGTCCATTACGTTCCCCCTCTCTTCTGTCTCCCCCTCCCGACTTTGCTTCTTTATCCCTTGGGCTCCATGCTCACGACCCTATAATTACGTAACTCTGTGCTCCCTGGCTTTAGGACCCCTTCTCCTTTCACTTCACTTCTATTTTATGTTTTACGAGCCTCGTTATGTTTTTCCCGCGATGCCGTGGATATCGCCCTACATTTTTCCCTTTTTTGTTTTTTGCGTCTTGGTTTTTTCCCCCTGTCCTCGCGAAGGCAGTAATTGACGCACGCATTTTCCCTTTCCACACGGTGGTGGGATGAATTTTAAAATTTTATTAATGGACGGAGGAATTTACACCTGGTTGGGTTCCTTTTAAATTTTATGTGGGTCGTCGCTGAGTTTACTTATTTATGGCGATTTGAAAATAAATTGTTTCGATTTTTTTGTGTGTGCTGGGATGTGAGGCACGTAGAGAATCTTTTAAACAGGCGATCGTCGCTTGAACTAAATGGAAGGAAATTGCCGTTTGAAAGAGATAGTTGAAATTGCATTAAATGCTTTGTAAATTCTTTGGTTGATATGCGAAATTTAAGAATGTATGAGCATGAAATGAATTCAAAAGTACACAATTCTTATGTGAAAAATTGAGTTATTCCAAAATATTTCAGGGGCCGTCATGTCTCAGTGGGTATGCCCACAGTTCCGGCAACCTTCGAGTTGCAGTTTCGATTCGTGTCAGGTGCATTCCTCCCTGGGTGTATTTCTCTCTTCTGTGTCAGTAAAACTTTCATTGTTTGTGTTTGTCTATTACTTGATGTCGTATGTCTTGTGTCTGGCGCAGCATGACCAAATATGGCCCTTGCGCCATTAAACCCCAAAACCAACCAACGAAAATATTTCAGGGGTCGCGTTAGCCCGGTTGGTAGAGTTGCGGATTAGCAACCGGAGTGTTGTGAGTTCGAAACTAGATCCAAAAAGTCGTGTACTTAGGCTGGTGCTAGTTAAATATGGCCTAGCCTCCAATGTCCTCACGTTGGCGTGGTGTGGAAGTGTGGGGTTCCAACTGAGGTGTTGACCTCGTTATTTAACTGTGGTTCTCAAAATACGAGATGTGGTTCTCAGATCTTTCCTTTCGTGATTGATCCCAGAGCGTCGCCAATATCCCGTTGTGTTGCTCCAGCTTGACGTAGATTCAACTACCTTCCCCCAATTTTTTTTTCCTGTCGCCTATTTTATTTAGAGACAATTTTGTTGCAATGTTGCAACCATTTTGTTGCAAAAAAATACCGTTGTGACTAACCAAACTGTATATTCCCAGTCGAATTAACCAAAAAGATGAGAGTAACTAACTAAATCATGAATGGGCCCGGTCAAATTAACCCAGAAATAACGGCAGTGATTAATCAAACCATGAATGGACCGTGTCAAATTAACCCTCTTGTAGCAAACAATAACCGTAGAGTGATAACCGAACCATGAATGAGCCCGGTCAATTTAACCCCCTTTTCTCACAAAATGACCCGTAGAGTGACCAACCAAAGCAAGAATGGGCCGGGTAGCGATGACTAGAGGGTTTCAATTATCATTTCATTGTTGCGGAGGTCTTGTTATTGAATGTTATGTGTATAATCAATTAATAAAAATGTAGAATCTTCCAATTTTGTTTATTGCTTATAAGTAACATTTTTGTATTCTTTTTGCAGAGGAGAGCAAGTACCGAACGGGCTACGCATGCGAAGGGCGTCAATTACGTATCAGTTGCGAGGCCGGCCACATGATTCATCTCCTCAGAGCTAATTACGGCCGCTTCAGCATTAGCATATGCAACGAACACGGGAATCTGGACTGGAGCGTCGACTGCACCTCCCCGACCTCCTTCAACGTCATCAAAGACACGTAAGTCACATGCCTTTATCATCAGTTTCCAGATCTCGATTCCACCTTCCGCTCGAGCACCCCTGGGAGCACCCTGCTGTCAGATTTCCATACGTGTCTGCTCAGATTGGTCATATCTGTTCTGTGTTTAGCGATGCTGTTAAGTGCAATTGGATTGCTGAGGAAATGTGGCATAATTCTTGAACAAAACACGTTAAATCAAGTTTGTAACGTATCAGGAGTTGGGCAAGATAAGATTTTGATCTCTTCATTCCTTGAGTACCCTTTGAGGGCATTAAAAGAATAGCTATTGTAGTCTACTATAGTGGCTAAATTAATCTATCGTAGAGTGATTCTCAGTATTTTGGTAGAAAAAGGGCCAATGTCCAAATTCGCGGATTCTGAGTTCAGTCCATGAATTCAAGGTAATGAAAGTTTTAGAAAACGTGCCAATGTCTTATCAATACATAATCAAAACATTAGGAAATACTTTTTGTACGCTGCATTAAAAATTTATCAATCGGCTGTTTCTAAAAACTTGCAAACTAGACATTGGCCCTTTTCCTACAAAGCTACAGAAATAGCCATGAGGGTTATGTTCCCAAAGAGTAATGTACCCATTTGGGGACAAGACTTTTTTAACATTAAAAAAATTCTTCCTCTGTCCCAAAATAAGTGTTATTTTGCACATTTTTCTTCGAGTGTTTTAGTTTTCCAATTTTGAACTGTACCATCGAGGTCAAAATTTGCTTACGTTATAAGGCAACCTAACAAAGTCATTCGATCGTCTCTTGACTGTAAGCAAAGGCCGGTAAAAAATATCAAAAATTTAGTCGAATCAAAGTTTTATAAAAGTGCACCCCTTAAGAAACATTTATTCAGAAAGTATTTTTTATCAGTGCAAACATGTATGGAAAATGTAGAGATGTTATCTGGAAGCAATCCCTATAAAAAATGATACATGTTAAAACAAAACTGAGATGACACAATAGCTTTCCTACTAATATTAATTGTAATCCGTAATCTTGAAGTTATATTTAAAAGCCATACACTGTCTTAATATGTATTAGTTAGGAATGTTAGAAAAATGAATCAAATTACGATTAAATTTTTTTCTTTTCCATCTTTTTTCAAATATCATGACAACTGTTTCGGAAGAAAATTCAAATGCTAAATGTGACACTTATTTAGGGTAGAGTGAGTATATATTTTTTATCATTTCTGAGTTCCAAGTACCTTCAATAGCCAATAAAATATTTTTCATTTAATATCTAATTCAATCAACACTATTTCTTGATAGAAAAATCCGCAGAGATTTTGTTAGGCAAACAACCGCAGTGCGAAAAATATCTGTCCACAAGTCAAAGCAAATCTATACAAAGCACCGTGGGAAAAGCGGAGATATTTCGGAGCATGCAATTTGTCGCGGCACGCTCATTTGTCAACTCAGTTGAGTGTAATTCACGATGTTGATGAATGAGGAGTTTTATGACTGACAATAATTATGTCAGTGCATACGCTTTCTGAGAGCCATAAAACGACAGCAAAGATCATGTGTAATCTAAGTTCAAATTGCAAAGTCGTGCATTTACTTTTCATGCATCGAAAGGTCAGAGTTCGGAAAAGTTCTCGGTTTTCCGAAAATTCCCATCACAATTAGTGACTTTTCCGGTTTTATGATTTATTTGCAGTGTTATCGTTCGGGTATCTTCACTTCTATGCTTTATGTCATAAAGTCTTTAAAGCCGTCTTACTAGGATCTAATTCCAAAATTTCGAAAGTATGTTTAGAATTCGTTATGTGGCGATTTTAACAGTGACTTTATGTTTATTTTTAAATGTCGTGGTTTTAGTCTATTTTTGGAATGTGTGCTGTAGTTATTTTTTACGAATTTTGGCATTGGGGGTTAGAATGATATTCTCTGTCAAGTAAGTACAAGCCGATGGTTTGTACCTTTATGGATTACAAATCAAGTTAGAAATAAACATTGGGGTCGCGACCCCAGGATGCCCAAGGGATATTTCTTTCATCCTGTCTTTTCACAATTGGCATTATCCGCCTTGTGTTTACCGCAGCTTTGTCTGATCTGGCTCTTGCACTATAAAATCCAACACCAATCAAGTTACAAATACTAGTTTGGTATTTAAGTCTTAATTTCAAATTTCTAGGACCTAACACTGGATTTTTGACCGTTAGCTCATCATTTGTGATCGAAAATTCTGTGGGTTGGTTAAATATTTCGAATAATTCCTTGGGGGAATTCCTACAAATTTATGAAATAATTCCTTAGAGGAATTATTCCATAAATTTATAGTGAAGCTAGTAGTGAATCTAGTGAAATAATTCCTTAGAGAAATTATTCCATAAATTGGCAATTCATGGTGCGCATGTCAACAATCAGGTAGACAACAATCGGTACACATTTTTAAGACTTTTACATGTATAGCTTCACTATTAATTTCGTTCTACTTAAATAAACAACTCGAATTAAATTGATAATATTACTTTTATCTAAACTAGAATGTTGACGTAAAGTTAACAAAATTCAATTCCGAAACACTCGAAACAACTTCGTTTAAAACTACTCTTAACGGAAATTCTAAACATCTGACACAACTTCCCACTCTGAACAAACACGTGAAAGGAAAACGCCAAACATCTCCAAACTACTCACTTTGAGTATCGAATCCTAAGAAATTTCAGAAAGAGCACACACATCCTTAAAATTGAGTTTACGTCAAAGGCCCATGCCCATGGAATCACACCAAGAGTGAAAAATTGCTCGAATTATTCCATCCACCCCTCCCGTTCTGTGGTTTAAATACGTGTTCCAACGCAGCGATGTTACCTGTTCATCGTGCCTTACAGCTCATCGCCTTTCCAAATTAATTACTTATTCGTATCCCCAACTCAATTATTCATCGCGTTTGGTACTTAGTCTTACGCCTCCCGCTTCTGCAAGCTGCCCCGTGTTTACTGTATCGCCCTTAACTCCCATTCAATCGCCTTAAAATTAAAATTAAAATAATTAAAAAAAGCGCCGAAGAACCTCACTGGAAAATTAGATTCCAACGGAGGAAATTCGATCGAGATTTTTAATTAGTTAAAGTAGTAGTGCGTCTACCGAAATATCGCACAAGAAGATTAATCAAGCCTTAATAAGTTGTTTTTTCATGCCTCAGTTTCCCATGTCTCCATTAAATGTGCTTACTTGAGCGCTTGCTGAAGCGTTGAATACCGCGTGATTCCTGCGCAGATGTTCGGGACTGACGCTTTGGCGCAGTCTGAGGCGGAACTGCTAATTAATCGTATTAATGCGATCGAGGTGCAGCTGATTTTTCTTAGTCATGCGGATTTCGATTGGTAGGGAAAACACAGACGAGATGTACTTGTTGCAGTGGTGTGTCTGTCTCGCCGTCTGCTTGTGCTATTACATTGCTAATTTGGATAATCTTTTGTTATTTCTTAAATGTGATTTTTCGGTTTAATTACGAGAGATTAGCCTATTATGGGTGGGTAAGAGCGTCTTCCAAATGAGGTAAATTATATCATCTGTGCAGATGTATGCTTATCTGGTTCGTTTTGCAGAAATTTTTTTTAATGTACACAAAAAGACATTTTCATGAAAGAAACAGGGCCACGTCGGGTGGCTCAGAGTTTGTCTACTGCGCAAGATGTTGGATAGATTCTTGTAGTTTACTTGGTTTTATTTCTCTTAAATGTTAGCAATTTTCCTTGTGTGCGTATGTTCATTACTTAACGATGCATTTTGTGTCTGGTACACCATGGCCAAATATGATCCTTGCGCGGTGAAAACCAACCAACCATAAAAGATAAAGTTAAAAAGTTCTTTGAAACAGATCTGAGATTTTACGAAAACCAAGTGAAAGTGTTCTGTATGATTCACAAAATGGTGGTGGGAATCCTTAGTTTTATGCATTTCGATTTTTTCTATATTTGTTTGCAAACCACTGACTACATGCTTACGCAATATGCTTTGTTTCTTGAGCGTAAAATTACGTCAGTAGAAATGAAACAGGAAAATATTTGTCAAATGCAAAATAGCACTCAGATATGGGCGTGAATTTCATACATTTCACTTCAGATAATTTCCGATAAGAGGTCATAAACTGCTTAAAAACTACAATGGAGATATTGCATTTATATTCTCAAAGCGATATTTCCGATTGCTTTTAGATGGTTCTCTTAGGTCTTAGTCCTTGACTGACCAATTATATATAAATGTATTCATTTTCTCAATACGATATCTTTTAGTTGGTCCTTGGCTGATCAATTAGATGTACAAATAGGACTACTAGAATTATATTCACATTCTCAATATATCTTTTAGGAGGTCCTCTTAGACCTTGGCTGGATCTTTCCCTTCGGGTTTGATCCCGGACCGTCGTCAATAGCCCGTTGTGTTGCTCCATTGCGATGATAATTCAACTACCTACCTTCGACCTTGGCCGACCAGTTAGATAAACAAATAAGGCTACTTTGTGATAAGCTTAATTTGAGTAAAAAATGCTGTAATTAGTACACATCAACTTTTCTGTTTGACTTCAGGCTATTATAACCTCAAAAAATGGGGTCTGAGTTCTGCATAATCCAGCCTGGTATTTTTAAGCCAATATCAACTCGGTAAACTACCAACGAGGTCCACAAATCATCCAATTCTCAATTAAAGTCCCTCACTCCGCTTTCTTTCCAAAAAGCCGCTTTTTGAAAACTTAAAACTTTTCACCTCCTGCGCCACGGCGAATAACGTATTAGTCTACTTTGCGCGGGAAACATACTAGTTCATTGAAACGTCTGGAAAAATACGTAACGCTCCGGCGACTCGAATTACTCAAAAGCAGGAGAAAAGGAAAGAAAAAAGGAAAAGAAAAAGCCATCCTTCTCTCCCCTTATCTGGGAACTTAATCTTGCATGATTAATTTCTTGCAACTAGTGGAGTCTTCTCCTTCAACTTAGTTTCTCATGGCTGTAAAATTCTTCTCCCGGTCTTCCGTGCCAAAGTGGAGCATGTCCAAAAGGCCTTTTGACCAATTAAGACGCGCTTGAAAAGTTTGAAGAGCTTGGGATTGTTTTGCCGCTGCCAGTGTGGTATGGATGGAAATTCTCTTGCATGTTTTGTGGTTTACTGGAATGCTCTTAAACATTGCTTTTGGTTTTGGCGTTTTGGGGAGAAGCATGTTTGGCGACTCCGATCTAAAGAGTTATTTTATCTTCGGGATTGGTTAAACGGGTATTGCGTTTTAGTTGTTTTTAAGCAATTTTATTTTATTTGTTTTTAAAATAGTTGAACTTGATATGTATTTAGACATTTTATTTACGGAATGTGTAAATAAAAACATCAATTTTCAAATGTTCAACAATTCCACCAAGATCGTTCCAGATAGTTTGATAACAAACACTGCAATGTCACCAAATCGATATATTCCTTTAGCATTGTTGCTCTCAGAGGTACATCTTCTATAGGTGTGTACGAGCATCACAAACCCGAGGTACCAGAGTGATCTTTTCTCACTTTCAATTTTACCCTCGCCTAACCTTTTGCTTTTTCTCCATCCTTCATTGTGTTTCTGTCTTGTGATTGGCGCAGCTTGGCCAAGTGTAGTCCCTTCGCCATAAAACCTGAAAATGACTTTTAGCATTGTTAGTAGTTTCTACTAATTACTTTATCACACTAGAAGAGTACGCCTGCGAAATGGCTCATTGTAATTCCTTCACTGTCCTGTGTACTCTAAATTAGTCTCTGCAAAACTAGGAGCCATAGAAATAGTGTGCCGTCCTGTTTAAATTGATAGTACCGGCGAATAATTGAACTCAAACCCCTAGGTTCCAATAGCAATTAGTAAGTCAAACCTTGTCAAAAAGTATTTATAGGTCTTAACGTTGAAATACCAAGCTATATGGGGATGTTATAAAATATGGTAGTTTTTACTCGAATCTTGAAAATTCATATATTTTTGCCAAGATTTTCGGTTACTCTTTCCTGATATCGGTGGATAAACGAAGTTGTATACGTCCTTTCCTTGTTGGAATTAACTAAAACGCCCCATTGTCGTGTTATGGTGATTCTTACTTGTAGTATCAGGACGAAATTATAATTAGGGCAATGAAAATTCCCTAGTACGTCAATTTCGAGTAGTGTTGTATGTTGCGAATTGTTATTGCTAACTGTTTTGCATAAAATCAAGGGAATTTTATCTTGAAATCCCAACCCGAAATTTGAAAACTTGTGTGATACTTTTCAAATACAGACATAGGTACCCGTAGGGGAAGGCAAATATGATTGGTTGATGTTTTATGGCACAAGGGCCTTGTGCCATAAATACACAAGGTTCCCTAAACACAAGGTTAAAAGGAGGGCAAATAGGATGAGTATTGAATGGTCCACATCCGTAGTGTGAATCCTGATAAGTCCATGATTTTGCAATATTTTTACTTATGTAACACTAATTCTTGGTAATAGTCAGTCCGGTCGCTCCTCGAGGGAAACTTAATCCATTCGGGTAGACTGGGTGGCCTGGGTTATGAATGAATGAGTCAATGGACAACATATTAAGTCGTACCAATGTATGTTGACTTCTCCAATAAGCACGCTGACTAGTCCCAGTGCTCGAGATTACTCCACTGATACTTTGACTCATTCCAATGTATGTGACTAATCCAGCCAACACATTGACTCATCTCAATGTATGACTATCCCTCTGAGGGATTCACACGTACAATTCCATCTTGCAACCTGCATTCTTTCCTACATGACTTCAAACTAGTTTTGACCTACTTGGTTAATATAATCTTTTCTAAGATTCTTTCGACCAATAGATGTGGTTATTTAGTCATGATGTGTGATGGGGAAGTGCAATGCTCACTACCTGGAAATCCCGTGGCGCTCAGAGGACTACTCCACCTATCACGTTCACTCGTACTTTGTATCTCCCCTGATGAGTCCCTCTCACCGAAAACCATATTTAAATAAATTGTCCAGTTTTTAATTACCATCGTCGAATCTTATTTGGCAGTCCAATTTTAAACTTGCCAGATTTGGTGGTAGAAAATCCCCATCCAAATCTATTTAAATTTTTTATACTGCATTTGTTTTTAAACTTCATATAAATGTTTTTATCTATGATGCTTTTTAAACCAAACTACATTTCATCTGTTGTAAACATTACCGTTGATATAAAATTACTTTTACTCTTTTAAATTAATATTGTAATCTTAGTTGTCTTTTATGTAGTGTAGCATCATTTCAAATCTAACTTTTATTATCGGTCTACTACTAATATTTTAACTGTTTTATTGGGTTGCATTCTGTTTTGTGTTTGGTGTAGCTTATCCCTTTTCGAATTTTGAGCCTTAAAATCCACACTCAACCAACCTCTCCTGATGGGTTATTGGACACATCGACTTGTCCTCCTTGAAAATCAAATTTCGTCTGACCCTTAAAGTTTTCATGGGTTGGCTTGTGTGCATCATTGATGCAAGTCTTATATTCATTCATTGAAATGTTTGATTCCGCATTTTATTTGAATCAGCAATTGATCATTCAACGTCTCGTGTTCTCATTGCTTAAGTGCGTTTGAACCGTTTCCAAAGCGTTCATTTAAGTGATAGATTCCGCATTTTATTTGAATCAATAATTGATCATTCAACGTCTCGCGTTCCCATAGCTTGTACAGTGAAACAAAAGTGCGTTTGAACCGTTTCCAAAGCATGCCACGTTGCTGTCCTGCACCGCTGGAAGGAACCAAGTTCTGTCGATGTAACCGAGACACGCTTGGAGTTGAGCCAGTGTTCCGTAAAGGGCCGCGATTACTTTGGCGTGAAGGAAAAACTTGCTTCGAAAATGAAATTAAAAACTCAACTTGAACATAATTATAAATAAAAAAGAATCGCGTCTTTTACGTAAAATAAACAGCCTGCCGCATGGTTTATTTCCAGCAAATTTTTAATCGTTCTTCTCTAACTATAGCGCAAGAGAGAGAGAAAACCAGTAAAAAAAGTTAATTAAATTTCGCTAGAAAAGTCGGTTAAAACGTAAAATCGCAGAGATTTTACTTCCTCGTGTTATGAATTTTGGTATAAAATGCTTTTAATGAATATAATGGAAATGGAGTATTTAAGAGGCTTGTTTTTGAGAGGTGAAATTTTTCATTTGAGGTCTTTAAAGTGCTATTCTTGAGGTACTATGAAAAGGTTTTCTTGGATTAAATAATTAGCTACATAATTTCAAGTGCCTTCTTCGGTAGTTTAGTGAAAGTGTTTTTGTTCGTTGCATTTTTATTCCATTTACGAGATGTGTTTAAACGTGTCGTGTGATGAATATTCATATTTGAAAGTTTACGTATAATCCCATCTCTGTTTGACTACGGTGTTTTATACCTAAATAGATGAAAAACCGTAAAATGAGAATTATAAAGATGTGCTGCTTTTATATGTGGTAGTTTCTGTGGCGGAATGTAATTTAATGCAACACATCTTTCTCTTGAAGAATTTTAAAGATTGTGTTACTAATATTCATTGAAATTTTTTAAATTTAGATGTTAGCTTTGAATTTTAATTGTTCTTTTATTATTTCTCAGAAATAAGAAACTCGTTTAATTTCAAAGGCTCGTTTACATCTGTACGTCAATTCCAATCTGCTCATTTGGATCCGTTGAACCAATGAACGACGAGAATTGGAATGATTAAACCTGTCAATCATTCCAGACTTTCGAGATGCACAGATCTTTTAATCAACTGCTCGATACAAGGTCTGCCACAAGTGACATATGCGACTTTTGTTGCTATTTTTTTCAATCTTGGTGACTAGGGTATTATTTTACGCAAAACCGTCTTAAAAGGTCCTATTTTCAAAGTTTGGGCAACTTTAAAAAGTCCTCCCCACTTTTTAAATCATTCATCAGTGGCCAGTGTTGAGGACGGATGTCAAACTGACCCGCCTTTGCATTGAACACGCATGATTCACCCATCGACATCTTTTACTAAGAGAGACCGCACCCAATTGAAACTCATGCTCTACTCCATTTTCTGTTTATCACAATTTAATTGTCTGTCCTGTTTTTAATTATCAACGTATCAAATTTTTTAAAAGCACAATTTTAAATCTGCGAGCTTTGATTGGGGAAAAATCCCCATTCAAAACTTTTCGCGTTTTTACTTTCAGTTGGTTTTTAAACTTCGTCTAATTTTTTTCCATCTTTTAAATTTCCCACTCAAAATTTTATGCATGTAAATTAAGTTCTTCACTTTCATTCGTTATGCTGCAGACGATGATCTTGTTTTATCATCTGACTATTGTTTGAATATTTTATTCTCATCTATACATTTTACATGTTTTAAATTACTTTCTATCATTATCTTAGACTATTAATTTTTAAATATTTTTACTTTTATTGGGTCTATTCTGTTTTGTGTTTGACACAGCTTACCCTTTTTTTGAGTCTTGCGCCATAAAACCCCAACATCCAATTCAATCAAATCCCCACTTTTTAACCAATATCATGAACCGTTGTTTCAGTCACAAATTCATGTCCCTTGCTTCACTGAGGAAAACGATCTTATGACTTTGATCTACTGCACTTTAATGATATTAAAAACGGTTTTAAATATAAACATTCTGATCGCTTCAAACAGCTCTTAACAGCATATGTTAAGAGCTAAGATCAGAGCTAGTTAAATATGAGAACTGTTGTTTCAGCTCCAAGCTACGTGCGCCAAACACTTCTTCCTACTTCCTCCAAACAGCGTTTTTAGAAGAACAGCGCAGAAGACAAGAGTCTAGCTGCTTGGGGCAACTAAAACTGTTACTAAAATAAGCTCAAGAAGACTAATTTTGCTACTATTTTTGAAGAATTTATGCTACTAAAGCTACTATTTCACAAGTGACTATCGAGACCAAGTGTATTAAGTAGTTACTGCAATAAAGTAGTTCTTAAGTCGTCAAGGTGTTGCTCCAAGGCTTACAATCTAGGAAGAAATGGATGCGGTTAATTTACTACATTTACTGCATCCTTCGACTGAAAGAAAGTATTGATTCCACTCATCTTCCCTCTTAAGATCTCAAAAGCTATGAGCGTGAAGGATATCCCAGTTGTTCTTTTGTTTTACGCAGTTTATCCACGCTCTGCGCCTTGTTTCTGAAGGATTCTCTTGTTCCCTCTTCCTGTAATTTACCAGAAATGATGAAAACTGGTCGCTTTGATTTATACTCGCGCTTTCATCATTCGAGATGTTTGAGAAGGACTTAAAATGTCTTCACGGCTCTTTGCGCAGATTGATTTGAGTCCCAAAATCAATTACCTTCAATTTTGGGGTTGTTTCCGTGTTTCTCGGAAGTAGAAGTTGTGTTTGAATCTGGGGAGTTACTCGTGAGTTTGAAGTGTGGTGAGTGATGGAATGGGATAATGGCTGTTGCCTTCTCGCATAGATGTTTATGGGTTTCAAAAAACCCGTGTTTTGGTTTGAATAACAAAGAAACCAAATGAGAAACATGGGTGGGGTGAGTATTTATAATAAATGATATTATGAAGATCAAGGCACATAACCAAGGCTTATTTTGAGACCACAACGAAAAAATGCCCATCAGACTGAATCTGATGACTGGACTAATGCTTTACAGAACATTATTCTGAGGCCTAAAACAACATCAAACACTAACTACGTCTAAGCCAATAGGTTCGATATGTAGTAAAAGATGCAGTAGGGTAGTGACTGTTGCCTTCTTGCATAGATGTTTATGCGAGTATCAAATCATACATGTTTTAATTCGAATAACTATGGTATCAAATAAGAAACGCTGGTAGAGTGTAGTACTATTATAAAATTTGGGTACAGAAATAAGACGTTATTTTGAGACTACAATGAAAATTGTCTGTCAGACTGAATCTGATGTCAGTGACTGGATTGATGTCTTACAGATCCTAATGTTCTGAGGTCTAACACAACCGATATCAATACCTAAACCAATAATTAAAGGAATTTAGTTTCTAAAAACTACCAGGAACATGAATCTAATTAACTACCATCAAATTTTTATACTTCGTAAATGTTTGGCCATAATTAGGGCGATAAAATTTTAACTTACGAACTCCCTAGTTTTTCAGAATCTTCCAGTACTTTTACGAAACCCAAATATTTCAGAAGTCTGGTTGCTTGGTGACTTTTTTTTCGCAAATAAAAATGTCGAATGGTATTTGTTGAATTGCTTTCTGATAAAAGTATTTGTTGCTGAAATTGAATTTTGTAGTAGCAACTCTAAAAATATCATTTGTTAATGGAACTGTCTTTTTTCTTCCAGATGTGGTATGAAAAATAGCTGCAGTCTTTCGGCGTCGCCGACATTATTTGGAGATCCGTGTCCAGGAACTCCAAAGTACTTAGAGGCACACTACCAATGTGTTCCAGGTAAATTGCCCCATATTTTAAATATTTGGTCACTATATTCTTAAACACTCATGTCAATCATTTGCAAATTATTCAACTGGTACTCCTGTCAATCATTTGCAAATTAATCTACTGGTACTCATGTCAATCATTTGCAAAGTGAATCAATGAGTTATCAAATTTTAAATCTCACAACATGGGAATTTCAGGTTTCCTAATCTTACTATTGACTAGGACTTTAGTAAAAAGAGATCCAAACTGTCAAGGTATCTCAAAACTTATCCTATCCAGAAGCCCGTAGAGTGGTCGAAGCCTGAACTCCTAAAATTGGTGTTTCGTACTCTGCTGCGGCAGCTAAAACTGCGGAGCATATCTGTTCAAACAGATCCGCCTTTTGGAACCGAACTCCCACTGCCAATTTTTTCCATTCCTCCAAAACCCAGTCTCAACCCAAATCAACCAACCGGCCATCAAACCCCCCAAATCAAACAATAAAGTCACAAAAAATACCACTAACACTCCCCCAAAAGCTCATCGATCGCCTGGAAGTCGAGGAGTAAATTCCCAAATTCAAAAACCGCCTTCACATCCTGCTTCATGACTAAAAGCAAACATCGGAGCAGAGTTGGAATTCAAACCAAAAAGAGAGATTCAAATAGTCCTCATAGAAAACCTAAGATTCTTAAAGAGACTCTTGATGAGTTTGAGCTCGAGGATGACCATGATATCATAATGAATGTTCCGGATCCCCCAGGGCAGCTACAAGCTGCTCTTCCCTCTAGCCAATAACTTTGATATCTTGGAACTGTCGTGGTTTGAGATCTAAACTAGATGACACCAAAACGATTGTATCTTACCATCTCGCATGTGTAGCGCTTCAAGAAACATTCTTGAAATCTTCCCACACATGCAAGTTACGCAGGTATAGTTGCATAAGAAAAGACAATGATGCTAGTACTACAGTATCTGGTGGAGTGTCTTCTCACTTCACATGATTATCCCAGTACTGTAGTGACACTACACACGTCTTTGCAGGCTGTGGCTGTACAAATTCATATTCATTCTCTAATTACAGTCTGCTGCATATACCTGCCACCGCATGATGTCATCAATCAAGAACTCAATCGACTGGTACAACAACTTCCAGTACCCTTTGTTCAGCTCGGTGACCTTAATGGCCACAGCACCCTCTGGGGTAGTGATAGTACGAACCGTCGAGGGCAACAGATCGAACAGTTGATCTCGGATCACTCTCTCTGTCTGCTCAATAACGACTAGAAAACGTACTTTCACGAACCCACAAGGACTTTACACTCTCTAGATTTAGCTATTTGTTCTCCTATACTTCTGCATTTGTTGACTTTCTCAGTAGGAAGTGACTTGCACAATAGCGATCACTTCCCCTCTTCGTCTCGTATATGATAGTAGTCATCGGAGAGACTTTTTCCAGCGACTAAGAGTCAAGCTGAAAAAACACCTGTAAGCTTTAAAAGCAGGAACAACCTCTCCTACAACTGTGAGCTCACGATACTTGAACTGAAGATGGCGCTTTCTCATCCCAAAAATACCTGTTCGGGACCGGACGGAATCACTTATCAGATGCTCCGCCACCTGCCCCCAGATTCTCTAAAAATATACTTTACCTGTTTATAGAATCTGGATGGAGCACAAATATCCCACATTGTGGCGAGAAAGCATCGTGATTTCGATTCTACTGCCCGGGAAGGACTCCAAAGACCCTCTGACTCTGAGCTATCGCCCATTTGCATTAACAAGCTGCCTCTGTAAGACCTTGGAACGCATGGTCAATGCCCGTTTGATCTATACACTAGAAAAAAACAAATATATTTCTCCGTTACAAATGGTTTCCGTAAAGGGAGATCCACTCTGGATAACTTAATCCACCTTGAAGCACAAATTCGCAATGCCTTTGTGAGGAGAAATCATTTAGTTGCGGTCTTTTTTGACATCGAAAAGGCAAATGACCGTATGTTTCGATACGGTATTCTCCGAGATATGTTTGATTATAGTTTTAAAGGAAACATACCTATATTTATTCAAAAAATTTTATCATCACGTGTTTTTAGAGTTCGCAGGATGAAGGAGTCCCTCAAGGTAGCGTTTTAAGTGTCACCCCTTTTAGCCTTTATTTTAGTCGTATCATCAATTCACTTCAACCATCTGTTCATGGAACTCTTTTTGTTGACGACTTGCAGATATCATGTCAAGGATCGGATATGTGCTTGATAGAGCGGCAACTTCAGACAGCCATTAACAACTTGGTCCAGAGATGCGACCGTTATGGTCACAAACTACCCTCAAGCAAAAGGGCCTGTGTCCACTTCTGAAGAAAGCGGAGTCTTCACCCAGGCCCTGTAATTTGTATCCAGAACGATCGCAAACTCACCTTCCTACCCCATATTTTACATCTACGCATGAAGTGTGAAAAATCCTTAAACATCTTGAAAGTGCTGTCAAACACCTTCGAGGGCGGATCGAATATCCTTACTCCGAGTGTATCTGTCCATCATCCTATCTCGCATTGACTACGGGTGTGTTGTATATGGTACAGCAAACTCCTCTAATTTGCGCAGATTGGACACTGCACACCATTCTGCTTTGAGGACATGTACTGGTGCATTCCGCACATCACCTGTTACCAGCCTTAACGTGGAATGTAACCAGCTCCCACTCGACCTGAGGCGAAAGAAGTTGTCAGCCAATTATTACTTAAAGATCCTTTCTTTACCATCTCACCCTTTAAAGCACATGACTCTTGTTTCAAGTGTCAATCGTTTGTATGATGACAGACAATCTAATATTCGACCATTTATAGAAAGGCAAACGCATCATCAACGACTGAATCTAGTAATGTGTTAAAATTCTCACCTTGAAACACCCCTTCCATTAGATTCATCAATCTCTTTGCAATGTTTCAGTCTGACGCATAAACAGCTATTTTCCAACAACTTTTTCTTACTATCACAGTCAACTCGCCTCATACACCAGTTTTTACGAATGAGTCGAAAATAGTAAGACAGGTGGGCTGTGGTGTAGTTTTGAACAACACTACATGCAGTTACAGCCTCCATCCTTCCTCTTCTGCTTACACTGCTGAAGTAGTAGCCATTTGTCGCGCTCTTCAACAAATATCCCTTATCACCCATCGTAATTACTGTATATACACTGCTAGCATGAGCATACTGCAACAGCTGGAGCATTGTGATCATAATTGTCATCCTTTCGTGTCAGACATTTTTAACATCTTTCAAACATTAAAAGCAAGGGATTCGATATTATCTTTTGTTGGGTCACCAGCCATGTGGGTATCGAGGGCAATGAAGCAGCCGACAATGTTGCAAAAACCGCATCTACCCCATAGTACCTGGTTGTACCCTTTTCAGACGTCAAGAGGTCCATGAAGAATTTTATTCATAGTTTATGTCAAGAGTCCTGGAACCTGCAAGTCGACAACAAACTTCATCTCATTAAACCTCTCATTAACCAGTGGCCAGTTGCTCCAGTGCGGAGGATTGATGTCAAATTGACTCGCCTCCGCAAATTGGACATACCAGATTTACTCATCGTCATTTATTACTTGGAGAAAATGCTCCTCCGTTTTATTCCTTTTACGTTCATCACATTTTAGCCCTCAATTCTTATAGATAACTATTTAATTGACTGGTTGGTTGAAGCTTTTTGAACCTTGACCAAATCTGGCCCAGCTGCACTACTTTATCAGATTGCCAGTCTGTCAAGGTGTGTATCGTTAAAATAACTTTTATCATTTCCTATCACACATGGATGTTATTGCGTTTCTGTGCTCCTATTTTTCCTCATAAGATTTTTGCTTACTCCTTTTATGTATTAAGCATTAAATAACAAGCAACACTGAATGACCCATGGAAGTAACGGTACACAACAACCTGTGTTCAAAATTATCTTCTATCCATTTCTTGTTAGTGTCTGGGTTAACACTTGATTGTCATCCATGCTAATTTTATGTTTTTACCTTTCAGAAAAATCTTCTGTGACGCCCTCCACCAGCACCACCACTCGCACCAGCTCCAGCACGAGCACCAGTCGCCCGTCGATCATCATCCCCGTGACGCGTAACGCGCGTCCGCACCCGATCGCCCCTCCATCCTCCCCTCCCTCATCCTCCACCACTGCCGCCCCCGTCACGCTGCGCGACGCGACCTCCGAGGCCGCCACTGTCGCTGCAGCCACCACTACCGTCAGCACCCTGCTGGTGGATGCCACCACCACCCTTGCGAACAGCCTCCTCATGATCCTCAGCGGCACACCCGAGACATCCACTTCAGGTTGGTTTCTGCCTTGAATTGTATTGTACCATACTCATCAAATAGTGAGAAGGCATATGACCTTGGTCGTGTCCACTTGTAAAAACGGTAGTCTAGTTCTGGCAAGTTGAAATATGTGTCACTGAACGATTCGATTAGAGGACAGGTTAAATGTGAATAAGCTTGTCTATAATTCAAGCCACACATTGATTGGACATAAATCAAAGCGTCTGACTTGCGCTTACGTACAGAAAACTTGTCAGTACGCATGCGTGTTTCAGTCTATTTAGTATAGGACTACTGAACGAATGTGTGGCTTGCCTAAAGCGGATTCCGGCTTCGAATGTTCGGTACAGGAAACGATAAGAGTGAATACGAATTGGAGAATATATTCAGCTATGGCGATCACCATAAACAGTTATACGTCTGACAGCCTTTTTCTTTAGCAAACTTACTACCATTATAGAAGTGGACTTATCCAAGTTCATCTGCCTTATTAAAAAACCGCACTATATTTGTATGTTTATTTCATTTGAGCACATCTTTAAAATTGATGGCACATTTTCCTACTTGATTCTGGTGGTTTGTATGGATCAGTGGGTTTGTCCGCTGCTCTAGCAGCCTGTGAGTTGTAGGCGGCGCAGGTTCGATTGCTCCCTGGATGTACTTTTATCTCTTGTGACAGTAAAACTTTCCTTGTAAATGTATGTCCATTACTTGGCGTTGTTTGGCACAACCTGGCCAAACATGATCTTAGCGGCATGAAAACCCAACCATCTAATGGTTTATTCGACTTGAAATAAAATGTTTTAATTGAAAAAATCAACTTATTTTACCATAGATATTCATTAATTCGTCATTCCTCTACTGGATTTTATCTTATGTAGCCGTTAGTGTTTCCATTACGTATATTTATTTACGTAAGAGTTATATTACTCTTACTTTCCGCAATATATTTTTTACCTTCACATTCCTTTTTCGTTGAATGAAAGAAATTAATGTCTTTCAGGTATCTTGCTTTGAGTGTCCGTTATTAATAAACTTCTGACATTCCTGACTTTTTTCTAACGTGTAATGTTACCTTTATTCGCTTACATGGGTGATGGTTTATTATATCGACTCAGTGTTTATTTTATTCTAAAGGAATGTTTTCGGTTGTATGCCAGAAAAAATAAATTAATTCCGTGGTTGAGAATTGTTATCCGAGATCTTAGGTTTATCCTCCGTGTGTGTTTTGATTTTGGCTCTTGAGTATGAAACTTACTTGGATATTGATTGCTAACGACGTTTAAGTTCGACGGCGTCTACTGGAAACAAGCATTTGAACTTTAATTTTTTATTGCTGATCAGATTTCGATTGTAGATTAAATCTGCAATAGGAAGAATAATATAGAAATTTTATATACAAAATGTATTGAATGCATTCCTCTTCGTGTTTTAAGCTTCCTGTAAATTCGTTTGGAAAATGTAATCCCGGTACTTAGGAAAGTATATAAATTTATACTGGCTACTTTTGTTGAACCGGGTGCTAATGTTTCAAAGTGACTTTTAACAAGTTGGATTTAAAATGCTGTCTTGTTTTTCCGTACAATTTCAGAAATGATTCCAGTATGAATTAGTATAACGCGATTGGTTCTTTATTGGTTCGACAGTCTAGTGATGGCCTTTGTCTTCTCGATGATTCTGTTCCATCTTGACCTGTTATTGGCAACAGTTATCCAGATCTTGGTTTTGTAATTGCCAAAGTCCTTATCTACATAGTCAATCTATCGAAGCTTTGGTAATCTCTAGGCCTAACTCCAATTGTCCTGGCTAGAAATATTATATTCGTATTCATTTCACCCAGCATTCGAATATTCCCAGTTAGTCTCATTTTCTGTATCTTTATATATTTGACAATATAAGGTTCTTTGTAAAGTTAGTATACCTTGAAATTAAACCTTCGCCACCACCATTTGTCTACAAGTCACCAAATATGTTAAAAAAATTATCTCAAAGGACTAATGCATTTTCGACACTCAAAGTCGCAGTGTGTCTTGGTCAGTTACCCTCCAAGTGCTTTCGACGAGATATCTTGTCAATTAAGATATGACCAATTTCGCTAATCACGAGATATATCATCAAGATATTGAAGATTTTTTTTATGATGATGAGGCGAAGATCTGGATAGTTTTTCCAAATGACGTGATATCTCCTCCATCAAGATCTGGTCAGTTTTGTTAATGACGAGATACCTCGTCGAGGCAACCACCAAAAGGTTTAATGTTTTTTTAATTTTTATCAAGATAATGAAAGTAGTTCTTTGATGTTTCTTACAGAGACAAACCTTTCGAGTTTAGAGAGCAGGGTTCTGATCGTGTAAGAAACTTGCCTTCAAGACGAGTCTTTCAGAAAATGTAGCTGTCATAAAATCTAACGGAAAAGCTGTCATCCCAAGGAAATATTGTTACGATCCGTTTCATAAACAGACGGTGTCATTCCTGATGCCCGAATCGTCCACAAACGAAGGTCAGCCTGTTAAGATAAACATACCGTCAAACGTTATGGGGTGTTCCGGTTCTAAATATCCGACTAAATTAAACATGGGCGAAGGGCCAGCATAAAACTTCGAATAAACCCGAATGTGCCCGAAGCGAAACTGCCAACGATACTTGAGGGTATTTCTCCATGCTGGACGATGAAATCGTTACTACCAATTACGATTACGACGGAGACCACAGTGATCGTAAAATCATTGCCGGTACGTCACGTACATGCTAGTCTAGAGGTGAAATTGAGGTGTTTTATGGCAACAAAAATGCAGGCTAGCTCGAGGGGCCTGTGAAGGCCTTCGATCCACACTGGGATGTTTTATTGGATAAAATAAACGTACGTGTCGCGATTAAATTATATGGATCAATGTCTTCGTTTGCATTTATGTCTGAGGATCTATCTCAACTTCAATTAAATTTTTTTAGATCGTCTTCTATAAGTGTTTCCTTTAGGTCAAGAATTTTATCGTGCTTTAGGAATGTATTAAAGTTCCTGTATTTCCGCGTTATTGTTTTAGTACTTTTCTGTTTTAGTCCTTTTAGCCCTTTTGGTGGTTGTTTCGACGAGGCATCCCGTCATTAGCAAAACTGACCAGATCTTGATCTCGTCAACATAAAAAAAGGCGTTCTTGATGACGAGATATGTCATCTTCAGCAAAATTGGTCAGACTTTGATGGAAAGCTCGTCGAAACCACTTGGAGAGTTAATTTTGTACCTGGTTCTGTTTTGACAAATATGTTCATCGTTCAAATGCTCAGAAAATGTTCGATACGTTTTCCAACGATCTTGATACGTCAATGTTGCATTACCAGTGAAAAGTTCCATTTTACTGCGTTTCTAGTTTAAATTTTATTTCATGTTTTTCAATTATTTTAAAACAAATTAATATTTATAAGCGGTTTGAAGAATTTAAAAGATTTAAAGGTTATTCTCCCTAAATTCAGGCCTGCCACAGGCGACTAAAATGTGATTTTTTTGCTACTATATTTCAATCTTGGCGACTATGAGTATCTTTTAAAGCAAAATTGTCTATAAAGTTACTATTTGAAAAAATTTAGCGCCTTTTTTATGAAAATTTCCCATTAGAAAATTTAGTCCTTTTTTAACTACTATCGGACGGGCATTTTTTTCTCTTTTTTTTGGAGAAGAAATTTCCCAAGGGATGCCAATTTTGAAGTTTTGGCACCAAGCCGTGACAACCATGAAAGGAAAACATTGGAATCTGGTTGATAGTGTCATGAAAACTTTAAGAAAATATTTAGTGTTTTAATTTTAAAATTTAAATTTCATGCAAGATCTTCAACATCTGTTTAGTATTTAATTAGCGCATTTTGTTTTAGCAGAATCCTTATATATCTGAACAACTAAAATTACTACTAAAATAGGGTTTAAGAGGAAATTTGCAACTATTTTCAAAAATTTATGCTACTAATGCTTCTATTTCACAAGTGCTTTCGTTGTGACAGCCCTGCTAAATTCCAATAAGTAAAACGCTCCTGTTCATTAACACAAATTCAACACTATGCAAACAAAAAACTGAATAATATAAGTAACAAAATATAAAATAAAAATGTAATAACGAGTTAATATTCTTATTTAGAGTTAAAATATTTATTTTTTTTTTGCATTTGTAAATTACTTAATTGTCGCATTTTTTCAGAAATGTTTTATTATCATTCTTACGATTTAAATGGCAGCCACTGGAAAGGTCGGATATTAAAATGTTAATCACTGATAAGTTTTGGGTTTTGGGGACTTGTTTACTTGGAAAAGTTGCTGTCATAAAAACATTTTCGTAATCCCTACATTTATTTATTTCTGCTCCCCTATTGTATTTCTGTTCTTCGAACGAAATGTGACAAAATTCGTAGAGAGAAAACTTAAACTTTTTTAAGAGGCGGTTTCCAATTAGTTTGAATGAAAATCCCTAAAAAAATACCAGAACTAAGTTTGAAGATTTGATCACTTAGTCTTATCAAGAAAAAATTCTTATCAGGATGCATTTAAAAACTATTATGGTGGAATCATTAATCAGCAATCCTCAAAACAA
Source organism: Meta bourneti (assembly GCA_933210815.1). Classification (NCBI taxonomy): domain Eukaryota; kingdom Metazoa; phylum Arthropoda; class Arachnida; order Araneae; family Tetragnathidae; genus Meta; species Meta bourneti. Next base: position 85,699,896 of record OW119923.1, on the reverse strand, counting down.
CTTAACATCACCAAAAAATCCCGCATTTATGAGAAAGAAGAAAACTTTACAAGAAAAATAGCAAATTGGAGAAGGACAAAAAAGAAGCCAAAAACACTGGGGACACGGTTATTGCTCCGTTTAATTTTCTGTTTTACATGTAAAATCGAATCTTCTGAAACGAAAAAGAACAAAACAAAACCGCACGGCGAAGTTGAGGTTATTCGGAAAAAAATCGAACAATTTTCTTTTTCTTAATTAATAAAAAATCCATTAGTTAATGACTTTTTTGTGGCAGCAATGAAAATAATGAGATTTCGTGTTTTCTTGTTCCTTTGAGGAAAATACAATTTATTAATCAGATTGCGTTGATTTGAGGTGAGAAATCACAAGGAAGATGATTTATGGGAAAGAGCCTAGGCAAAAGTGTTACGTGAACTCAGTTTCTCGTTACTTCGTGTCTGAAGGATAGTTTCTTATTGCACCCTCATATCTAAGTGGTTCTATAGTCATTTAGAATAATATTTTACTTTAACACATAAGTTTCTTCAAAAAATATTCAAATTTTACCAATTCCGTTCTTTTTGGAACGTCTTGTCATGGTTTACTGGTCATGGTTTACTTGTCTGGTTACATAGTCATCTTAAGATCCTTGAGAATTCGTGAACTAAATTTAATTTACTATTCATCCATTATTGTCTATTCTGTGAACCAAGGAATTGTAGCTAGCAGTGTGTCTTTTGTCGGATTGTTCAAAATTCATGGGCTACATTAAACACTAAAAAAATATTATCAGAGTCAGAATAACAATAAGTCAAAACTTGTAATCAAATAATTGATTTTGTTACTAATGGACGGTATGAATTCATTGGGTTCGAGATTAACAAAAGTCGTCCGGTCTTGGTGATTGCTTTGGTTGACCTGCATTGAATTACGTTACTGTTGGGTTTCTTCGTTTTAAATAACGTTCATTATCATCACTAAGACATTATCATTTACACCTAAAAGTTTTTTTGGTGAATAGGATTCTTATCTATTTCATCTCATTAAAATTGACTTAAATACTGACGTACCGATTAATTTAAAGAAGTTCCAAGGATGTTGAAGAATGGGACTGTTTTGTAAGCAAGGGCAGATTTGTTGATCTTTCGCCAGTCAGCTATTGGTTAAGGGAATCACTTTTGTTGATGTCGTTGCTGTATGCCAATTGTTATATCGTGATTTGTGTGACTAGTAAGGTTATTTTTTAGCGTGTGAGATTACGTTCAGATCTAAATGGATTCCTTAGTGGATTTGTTGCTTCTGTAAGTTATATATAATGATAAGCGATAGGAACGAGTATGGATAAACAGATGAAACTAGTCGAACTGGTATTAAACTGTAAAAGTTCAAAATATGCCAAATAAAGATTAAAAACTTGTGAGTGGCACTGTAATGGACGTTATTTTTATATTGTTGAATGGCACCAAAAACGGATGTAAACAAATAAAGTCAACTGCTGTGCAGTTGAATTGCCAATTTCACCTCTTCGTTTAAATATGCTTGATTTGAGCTATGGAGCTACAAAATAAAAACAAAATAAGGTATCGATGTTCTAATTAAACTCCAGCAGTCCAGTGAATAGTCAATTATAATCAGATGAAGATTACAGGAAGCACGTTTCACCTCACACAGAAAAACTACCGTCACCTATATTTAGCTTTTCAAGGCTACACGAGACTGCTCTCGAAGGGCAGCGGACACTCAAGATTTTTCTTTTGTGAGAGAAGTTAAGAGTTTTCAACTTGTCCATGGTCTACTACCCAGCAACAGTTTCGGGAAGATGCGGATCTATGTGAAGAAAACCCCATGAAGCCATACATCCCGGATATCGATAGAATATTTTACAGGATGGTGGCTCCGTACTAGTTTGGGGTTTGTTTAGCTGGCATTCAATGGGACCCCTGGCACGTCTACAAACGTCTCTAACGGGCGAACGCTAAGCGTGCAACCTTTCTGACGAGTTACACCCGTTATGTCCAGTGTTCATTTTGATGGGTTTGGCCTCTCCCAATATAACAATGCATCGCCAAACAAGTCTAGACATGTCAAATTATGGTTGGAGGAACACTTATCTGTCTCTTGCCATTCCCATATAAGTTACCAGATCTCAGCATTGTCGAACATATCTGGGATGCCATGCAACGCGCTGTGGAACACAGAAATCCTACACCTCGGAATGCAACCGAAATGTGGAAAGCTTTGCAGGAAGTATGGTGTTCAATGCCCGCAAAATACTTCCGCAAGCTCGTAGAGTCTATATCCCGTCGCATTTCTGAGCTGGGATGCCAGCTAAGGGGTTTTCGCCATCTGACCTGGTCCAAAATTACGAGGCGTTGTCCTTGGATCTTTTCTTTCGGGATTGATCCCGGACCGTCTTCATTTACCCGTTGTGCTGCTCCAGTGCGACGTTAATTACCTACCATCGTATTTCTACAGTTCTGCGCTCCCGTGGGAGGCCAAATATTAGATTGGTGTGCCAGTTTTTCAATGTATACTCGTACATAATACAATCAGATCAATTAAAAATCTTCTGAAGGAGATTGAAAACCCCATACAGCTTCTATATCAATACACTGCAATCGCATGTCTCAAGCATCGGAAGTGCAGTCTGTCTACTTTATCGGAGCCAAGCCCGGAGCGGACAGCAGGGTCACCACTCGTCGCATTAAAAGCTCGCTATTTATGAACCCCTGTCAGGAACCCTTTAATGCCGCAATTGATGGCACTCTTAAACCCAAAATCTGTTGCTCATCCTCTAAGCCCACGCCTCATAAAATGAAGCCTTATCGAGGCGATTTACGTTTCCCCCCTTTAAGCCTTACATCTGGGGACGTTTTAAGATTTTTAGTGCCCCACCGCCGATGCACACCCATAGACACTTGATCACCTGAGATTTTCTTTTTACCTGGAGCCGAAGAGAAAACATGTCGTTACATCTTAATGTGAACCTGTCTTTATAAAAAAGGCTGGGAGATAATTTTATAGCTTAAAGCTTTTTTTTCGTAGATTGATGACCGTCCCGGGGTTCATATTTTTTCGAAGACGGTATCTTTTTAAAATTTTTTTTAGTCCTTTCTTTTTCGTTTCTTTATTTTTCGAAAATGCTGCCATTCTGTTTACCTTAATTATACTGGTTGGATGGTTCTAAACCTAAGTGAAGTGGGATGACATAATAAAGAACTAGATAGCGACGTAGATGTGATGTTTGATGATTAATATAGTCCTCCCTTTTACCACTTTTTGGAGTACGGATAAGTTATGGTGGTTATGCAGTTTTTGAATTTTAAACGCATGGAAGTAACATAACTGGCTATACAGATGCTATGATTAGTCTTAACGTGTTTGTTTTAAGCATTCTTTTGTTTTTAGTCTTATGACATAAGAACAAAAGAATAGATCTGGTGCACTTTCTTGTCTGTCACCCATGTGTCTATTTCCAACAATTCAATAAAAGATGTGCAATTTAAAATTCCGAAAAATATAAGTTTCATCAACGTTATGTTTCTCTCTCTCTCTCTCTCTCTCTCTCTCTATATATATATATATATATATATATATATATATGTGTGTGTATTGTACGTCATCTACTCTTTTTGTTTCTTTAATACTCCAGAAAAATATATACCATTCACACTTAAAAGCAAAAGTTGTTTTTATTTGAGCTAAAAGTTCGATAAAAATTATTAAAAATTCCAGCGAGTAGCAACTCCTACAATTGATGGAAAATATAATAATGTAGGTCCTAGCTATCGTATTTTAAACTTCAACGACTATTTTTACAAACGATAGAGTTTCATAAAGTGTAGTAATAAGTTTCATAAAATTCAATAAAGCAGAAAGAATGCCTTAAAATCACATTTAAAGAATTTTACTTGGTTGGTCTTTTACAGTTTTATCAATCCACCAAGGAGTTTGAACAATTTTTGACATATACCCTTGTTTATTAAAGCATAATGTGTTGACAAAGATTATCCAGTCCAATTAAATAATACACCAGTGCAATGTAAATATCTAATGATTTGCATTGAAAGACAAATGTAAGAACACAAAAACCATGTTCTTAATAAAGTTAACAATTCCCCACAAAAGGATTAATTAATAAACCCTAAAGGAGATGCAAAATAATAAGAAAAAAATTACAAATTTCCAACATTTCCTTAAAATCGCTGAATAAATACCTAATTTATATTCTAGTCATGAGATAAGAGTGTAAAGGAGAAAGAAAAGGGAAATATAGGTAATGTCTGAGATAAAAGACTTCAACAGAAACTGTTCCGAAGAAAAGAAAGCATAAAAATAAACAACAGTTGTTGCATTTTTCCCACCAGCATTCTTCACATCCATTCTTAAAGGGAAGAATTCGAAAGACTAGGGAGAGAAATAAATACACAAGTAAAAAATCCCGTTGCATCTTATGATTTTCCCTCCGAGAAGTGTTTCTAAAAGTTATGATTAACGATTTGCTCTTTCTTGGAGTCTACCGCCTATTTGCTGGTTGGGTATGGCTGAGACTTCGCGCTATAAACACCCAGCCCTAAAAAAGAAACGCATAAAAATATTCAGACTTATTGCTGTAATGGCAGTTGCAAAATGTAACACTAAGACCCATCCTGCGTTAGGCTTAGCTGACTTGAAGCAGATGGTTTCTTTCTTCTTTTTTTCTGTGTTTGAATGTTCGGCGTTTGAATATGTTTAGAACGTGGTCCTAAGTATACATTACACGCGTAGCTTTCTCTCTAACTATTTTTCATTTTATGTTGCGGAAGAACAGTTATTCGGTAGCCAAAGCTTCCTTCCCCTTCTTGAAAAGAAACAGACACGCAATGCCGTCAGAGAGATTTTTTCTGATAGGCACACATCTCCCATCAGCTTGGCACACGTTGGAATGGCCCGACATCATCTTTCTCTGGAGAACCTGTGATCAAATCTGGAGAGAAATGAAAGAAAGTTGCAGTTAACTTAAAAGTCCGAATATACCGCTGTTTTTTCCACGAGATTGCGTCTTTTCAAAGTTAATACAGCGATATTATGTGCTGCTCTGTTGTAAATAGAACAAGAATATTTATACTAATGGGTTCTGAGCTTTTTTCATTTAAGTCGAGCATTTGCAAGGACGTCAGATGCATATTTTGATGCCCTCAAATTGATATAAAATGCAGAAATTTGATTTTTAGCCTAAGTATGCTCGCAGATGTTTTATTTTAAGAAGTCTTCTACACACCCACCTATCAACTACCCACCTATCCCCACCTCTTAAGGCCACTACAGATATGGGAGCCGTTTCCAAGGAAACTTAACTGGAAAAAATATGTTTATGAAAAGAAGCTGTATGTTTTGGGGAAATGGGTACAGTATTTACTGTTAGATTCCAGTTGCGAGTTACGAATAATTCTCTTGAACAAATATGGTGTATATTCAAAGCTTTTATACCTCCAAGTAGTTTCGACGAGATATTTCGTCCATCAAGATTGACCGATTTTGCTAATAACGAGGTTCCCCGTGAAGACAATCAACCATCAGGTTAAACTTTTAGGCTTTTTAGTGTAATTTTTTTAACATTCAATTTTCACTACCAAGACCAAGAGGTCACTTGGCAAAAAGAAAAGTATCAGGGATCTGATTCCTTGTAGCCCCTCTGCATGATTCTGGTCTTGGTTCATGCTCAACATTGCTTATATTTTCATTCCCACATGGACACAAGCCACTTACTCCCGAGGAGTAAAAACCTCGTCTTCCTCCACTAAGTACACACATATCCATTCACATACCGGAGGAGTGTGAGAGTGGTCAGGAGATTAGTTGTCCCATTATCTCTCTCGTCTTAAATCTTTCATCCATTTCCGATACGCTGAAGAACGAGAGCGCCTCTATCAAATTACCAGTGGCTGCGTGAAGCACCCCTGGATCAGTGACACGCAGAAACGACCGGAAAGTGATAATATATTTAACATGGATCGTATCGGAGGATTATATCGGGTTGTATAAAAAGATTGGGAGGGGATATTATCTTTCATTGCAAGGCTTCGCTGATGGCTGAGGACTGTATTTATGTCTGGAAGGGCGACATAAAGCAGATCACTGGGATGTTTTAGTTTCGCTTATTGGTTCGTCGTCTTAGAATTGGGTTGTTTCTTCGCCTTATGATCTACTTGGGTGCGCTTTAGTTGCTGAAAAGCATTCTTAGCTGGAAGATAGGTGAAAAGATGTTGACATCACTCACATTGGAGATCACATCTCGTGTAGCATATGAAATATAGTCCCTTATTTTGAAGAGCTCATAAATAGTGTGCTTACCATTTCTTTTTCAACTCATGTCGGGTTGTATAAAATGATTGGGGTATTATCTTTCATTGCAAGGCTTCGCTGATGGCTGAGGACTATTTATGTCTGGAAGGGCGACGGATGTTTTCGTTTCGCTTTATTGGTTCGTCGTCGTTTCGAATTGGGTTGTTTCTTCACCTTATGATCTACTTGGGAGAGCTTTAGTTCCTGAAAAGCATTCGTAGCTTGAAGAAAAGATGTTGGCATCACTCATCGGAGATAGATTACATCTCGTGTTAGTATATGAAATATAGTCCCCTTATTTTGAAGAGATCATAAATAGTGTGTTTACCATTTCTTTTTCAACTCATTTTTTGTACTCAATTGCATACAAGAATTATGAAGAATACTTGGAGTACCGTGGCTCTGCGGGTTTTCCCTCTGCGCTTGCAACCTGCGAGTTATAGGCGTCTTAGGTTCGATTTATCCCTGGATGTAGTGCTCTTTTTTGTGCTGGTTAAACTTTCATTGTGTGTTTATGTCCGTTACTTGATATCGTCCTGTGTTTAGTGCAGCTTGAACAAACCTGGCCCTTGTGACATAAAAAGAACCCAACCGATCAACCTGAATCAGCTAGTAATTTGTTTAGACTAGTGGTTTTTGATCGAGCATTTTGCGTTTTATATTTTTTCCAGGCTCGAATTATGTGTTGCTCGTTTGTACTATTAGTATTTTACATGGAAGATTCCAACTGAGATTACATATTTTTTCATCTGAAATCAGAGATAGTACCAGAACTTCCTTATTACCCAACTTTATTTTAGCTGATAACTAATTTTATCACATAATACTACCGTATTTTTTTATTTCACGTTTCTCCGAACTCTACTATGAATTTTATCCTTATTTAATTCTTCTATTCCACAAAAATTTTCTTCTAATGCCATCTAATCTTATTATTTATCCCAACTTAACGTTAGTGGGCATTTTTTACATACATTAATTTCGTCTCCTCGTCTTTATCGTTTAGATCGCAAGTTCCAAAATTCTCAGCTTATTGACTTTATTTCATGCATCCCTTATCTTTTCACGAACTGTTTTTAGCTTATAAACAACATTACTTATCTCACTCTGTAATCTCTCTCAACTTTGCTTTTAGAGTGAATTAAGTTTAAACTGCGGTGGAGTTGAAGATTTAAAGTTTTCTGGTAAGAGAATATTCTTGGCACTGGTGCTGTATTTTTCATTTAAAACAGAAAAATCTCCTATCTTATTCATGTTTCGGATTAAAAATTAAGAACTGTAACACTTGTTGATTTTCACTAGGATAGATAATGGGCATATACTTTGCTGTTCTTATGTAATTTAACTAATTAACAGAAAAAGGAAATAGGTAAAAAATTTTAGAGTTCATACTCTCTTCTGAATGTCGCTTGTCCTTTTTTGCACCTTGCGCCATAAATCCCAACTATCAATCAATCTCTTCTGAATGTCCTCAGCCCTCAGGGGCACATCTCCCCCCCCCCCGGGGTGATCTCTTCTAATGATATTTTCTTTTTCCATGTGGGTTACTGTCTTCAGTAAACACGGGGTTGGGACCACAGGATGCCCAAGCGATTTTCTCTACCAAGCCATACCCAAGATACCTTTTCCTGGTTTCATCCCACTACTCTGTTCCTCAATTCCTCCCCTTTCACGATGGTGTTTGCTAGACTTTTCGTGTTTGGCGCAGCTTGGCCAAAAATACGGCCCTTGTGTCATAAAACACCAACGCAACCAACCAACTGAATGTCCTCTTTTTGGTACGTAATGCCTAAGTGGTGTAGTGGTCAGCGTTTGTCTGCCACCCTGGCCCCGGGTTCGCATTCCGGTTTGTGTGCAGATGGATGTTAACAAACCTCCCTATTAGGAGGGTGGCTTATAGTCCGATTGCGGCGAGTTGGTGCATGAGTAACCCGAATTTCAAAGAGTATTCTTTAAATTAGGTGATAGGTTGGAGCGTAAACAAAGCGTTTCCACAACTGGTGTCTTCAGTGCGGATTCTGGTTCCAAGTTTATCGTTCAGTTCCGAAAGCGGGAGCAGTGATGACGAGTTGGCGGGGAAATCAAATCCACGGTGATAGCCATTTGCATATGACGGCCATCTCCTAACGAGCTTTCACACCTTTTCAAAAAGGCGTGACGTGAAAGCATATTTAGAAGGAACCAAGGTCTACTATCTTCTCGTCGGTGTCGCACTGTATCTACCGGATGCTCCTTCACAACCGTCATTTCGCCCCATGTAGTGCAGAAGATCGAAGAGATTAGAGGCAACGGTAGCCCAGTTGGAAGAGTAGCAGATTAGCAACCGGAAGGTTGCGAGTTTGAAACTCTCAAACCAAAGATCGTGATGATTGGTGCACATCAAATCTGTCGTGGTCACAAATGTCATCACGTTAGCGTGGTGTGAAAGTTTGGAGAATGCGGTGCCAGCACAGGTGTTGACCTCGTCATCTGACCGTGGTTCATAACTACGGGGTGTTGTCCTCGGTTAATAAACGTCGCTCCAATGCGACGTTTATTAACTACCTACCTACTACTTTGTTCGCTGATGCCTCTTTTACCCTTCATGGCATTTTTTACTTGAAGTTTTCTTGTGTTTGTGGCGAGCAGCTTAACCAAATATGATCCTTGTCCAATAAAACGCCAAACCAACCTTCACAACCGTCAGTTCGTCCCTTGTAGTGCAGAAAGCCAAAGAGGTCAGTGGTCGGACATTAGGGGAAAAAAGCACTAATGTTTATTATAAAATATATTTACTATACAATGCATTTTTCAGATTTTTCTAAAACACCGCACATGTGGCATTTGTAATCCTACCTGTCGAGAATTGCTAGGAACTAATTTTTTGCGTTGATTTATGAGTATTTTTTCATTCAATCGCTCAAATGTATGGATCCACATTTAGAAGTGACATCCTAAATTTTTTAACGGTTGGGCGGGATTTTCATACATTCAGGTTATCACATTTAAAAAGCAATACAAACGCCCGGCCATAACCGGCGGTTACAGTTTTGCATTAATCTCTTTTTTTCATCAAACAACCGGGTCCAAACCATTAAGAGGAATATCCGTGTAATTGGTCGAAAAGTACATTTGTCGCATCATTTATTAAATCCCAATGTCGTTCCAGCGTTTACACCATGGTTGTTACTGAAAGGAAAAGACATTGGACGTTTTTCGTAATGATATTTCGCTTATTTAATGGTATGCAATCGCTCCCGTAATGAATTCCGAACATCGATTTTCTCGCTGAAGTAAAAGTATTTCATTAGAATTTGACATTGAATTGATTATTTTCTTTTCTTCGACACTAGAGAAGGGCAATAAATGGGGAGAGCCGCCATTAAAGGGATTGCTGTTGCCAGCGTAATGAAGCAAATGTTTTGAATTATGATCAGGTCTTTCTTTGTGTAGTGTATTGAGGTTAAATTCTCATGCATCTGGAATAATTTAATAAATATTTATGGTTTTAAATCCACTGTCATGAATGCATTGATGCTGATTTCTTCTCTACATTTACCGCCATAACTTGAAATAAATGGTCCTTGGCGAGCTTTCAGTGTTACAAGCTGTGCAAGATAAACGATCACGTTTTAAGGGTATAGTTTAATTACCGATGTGGTACAAACATCAACTAGTAATGGATCTTAATAAAGATAGACCATGCTAAACATTGTCATCAAATAGTTAAAAAGGCTGCTTTTAGCTAACGAATAATCTAATTACTAAGTTATATAGATAAGGAAATGTTATTGAACTCTGAAAAAAATTCCATTCATCAGAATTCGAAATATTTATTTTTAAACTATTCCTAAGGTAAGTGGTTTTTCCTGTATCTTATCCTAAGTGTATTTATTCTTCTCTATCAGTAAAACTTTCCTTGTTTGTGTAGGTCCTTACTTACTGTCTGTGTTGTGTTGTCTGTGTTGTGGTTGGCCAAATATAGCCCTTGTATCATAAAACCGAATCCATCTATTAAACCAAAGCATTCCTGATGGATTTTTATTCTTTCGTTGATTCCTAGAAAAATTTCAGATACTGAATGATATGTGGTCCGTATCTTTATACACTAAAAATAAAATAATTTTATGGCAATAAAAATAAACGTACATGAATTACGGAAGAAATGGCAATTTTAAAGAGGACTAAATAATAAGACATTAACTCTTTGGTATACCGGCAAAAAAATGTTTGATTTTGCAAGAAATAACGGTTTCACATAATGCAAATAATACTGATTTGAAAAAAGTGGTCCAATAAATTGCATTTTATTCATATATACTATAGGAGCGTTTCAACACTATCAGTGTTAAAGACAGAAATTTATTCTTCTATGATAAAAAATAGTTTAGTTTTTCTATGAAAAAATGTTTGTTTTGGAGAGCAGCATTTGACAGTGATTTTACATTTTTTGCGAGTTTTTTTTAACAAATAAGATCGAGGTATATCTGATAGGCACGACGTTTTCTTTACTCTAGTTACGCACGCATTAATTATTCATTTAAAAATACGCCGTTCGCCTTAAGATAAACTACAAAAACAAGTAACTAAAAAAGTATCATTTAAATTTATAAATAACCCCCTTTTTGTTATCCTTTTCAGTTTGTACCATTGAAAAAATCAGTGTACCTGTTAGGACTAACGGTGGATTGAAGTGTACACTTTTAATAACAACCACCATTCAAAAAAATGAAGCGGTATTAAATTTATTTTGAAAAATGACCAAAAATTGAGATGGGAAGTGCACTCAATTTTCTCAGGGAAAATCCAAGATTGAAAAAACGATGCCTCAAAATCAGAGCCATGACGTACTTACCTCATAATATACCTGAAAGATGTTCTTCTATCTAGGGTTAAGGTCGAACAATTATTTACTCTGGAGACTGGTTAAAGAAGCAAGAAGGATTACGCTCCGCAGGAAGAATCCTGCAGAAACCGAGCGAAGGTTTTGACACGGCCTCTTATTTTGGTCAAAACAATTACGAACTTTGTCGAAGGAGGGAGGTGGCAAAGGCTTACCGCTAATCAAAACACCGTCGAGGTAATACGACTCTGCGGAAAGATGACTTTATTAGCTTTTAATTATGATCAACCGCCTGCTTCTCTCCTAATCTGGTCTTTCTTTTCTTCAACGTCTGTCCAGTTGAGGGGATTTACCTTGGATTTTGTCTGTTATCAGTCATTTATTTGTCGACGATCTGTCAAACATTTTGCAGGTGTTGGGTGGTCGTTGACTTCATGTCTCACTTGGCCCTTCGATTTTGTTTGTATTGAAAATTGACTGTTCTGTCTGTTGATTCGGGGTATGTTTGTTGCGAAGATTCTTAGTGTTATCCTTGTTGCGTAATTCTCGTGTTGATTTTGAAAATACACTGGCGAACTCTGACATTGATTTTTGCTGTATGTGCTTTATTTAAAAAAATCTAGTTCGCTGAGAAACCAAATGATAACATTAGAAAGTTTTGAGTATTGTTGCGAATGATTGGTTTCGACTGATGTAGAATCACCGCTGTTTATTATATTTCTGAAGGTATAAAATCGTCAAGCTATCACATCTGCACAATGTTACTTATATTTCATTAATTTTTTAACTCACTTTGATTGGACTAAATTTTATGGCAGTCCAAAACAGGACAAACTGCGACCTGGTAAATGAATTGAATCACTGGTATCTTGAACATAGAGATTCGGGTGTGCTTTAGTTATTATGTGTCTAAATTTTGTTTAGGGGCCGTTGTGGCTCAGTGGGTATACCCACTGCGCTCACAATCTGCGAGATCTAGGCGGCGCAGGTTCGATTCCTGTTAGATGCATTCCTCCATGGACGAATTTCTCTCTTCTATGCCAGTGAAACATTTATTGTATGTCTTACTCGATGTTGTATATCTTGTGTTTGGCGTAATATGGCCAAATATGGCCCTTGCGCCATAAAAACCCAAATCCAACCAACTAAATTTTGTTTAACCTTTTTCAGAGCCTTCGACCGTCCATTTATCTCGTTGGAGCCCGGACAATCACGAAGACGACCCCCATAGTACGCTGTCCTGTTTTCCTACTGAATCTCGGGGACTGTTTTGGAATTGGACCAGAGCGGGACATGTGGCACTGCACAGATGCCCTGGTGGGGGAACAGGTATGTCTATCCATAATCTATTAGTAGTTGAAGTCTTAAACGCAAATCTGAAAGTGACAACCTGAATCTTACACGCTAATCTGAATTTGGATACCAAATGGTACTCTTCATATGGAACAGCAATACCACTTTTTATTAATTCCTTTATACCGTTTAAGTCTTAGTCTCGTGCCCCCCCCCCCCTCAAATGTGCATTTACTCTGTTGTTACCAATTGACCCAATCCGAATTAAATTACCATTGTTCCCACGAAGAGTATGCAAGAATGATGGAAGCGTTTAACCTTTATTCAATGCCTCACAACCCGAACCACTCTGATCTTAATGTAAATGCAAAAGTGGTGCACTTTAAAGAAAACGAAAGGTTACATACCTCACAGCACGAATCTTACACGCTAGTCTGAATGTAACTACCAGAATTTCACATGCTTATCTAAATCCCGAATTTGCATTTAAATCCAAAAGAGGTATACTTCAGTGAAAACGAAGGGTTCCATAACTCAACACGAATCCTACACATTAATCTGACTGTAAAAACCTGAATTTTACATGCCAATCTGAATGTAGATCCAAAAATTGGATACTTCAAAGAAAACGAAAGGCTCCATAACTCACAAAACGAATCTTACACGCTAATCTGAACTTACACATCCAGAAGTGGTACAATTCAAAGAAACCAAAATTCCCTTTTTTATTCACCAATTCATACCATCTTCATTTTAGCCTCGTGGACCCCTCACAACCCTCAACCTTACATTTACTCGGTTGTCTCCAATTGACCTCAATCCGAATTAAATTACCCTTGTTCCCCGAAACGCACGCCTGAACGATGGAAGCGTTTAACCTTTGTTCCATGCCTCACAACCCGAATCTTCCACGCACGCATTCATCAACCCCGTAGTCCTCTCGACTCCGGGAGCAAGCAACAGATACACCAAGCCGGGGTTATTAGCTGTTAAAGTCACCGACCAAAATGGAAATGCGTGTTTATCAAAACTCGTCCCCCATTGTTCTCGACGCCCTATGCTTAGATCACGTAAGAATATGGAAATGCCCTATTCAAAAGGAAGGGTATACGGCCTCTAAAACTCATCTCCGACGCAATGCCTCTGCAATATGCATCCAGTGTTGCGCTTTATCCAATTACTATGCCCGGGCATTCGGGCGGGCGTAAGTCCCTGTGTGTATCGCACCACAGTTGGGCGTGCTGTCAGGAATAATAATTCCAGACCGCTGAGTTATGTATTTCGTGAATTTTAAGTAGATCGGAATTATATGTGCGATGGGGTAATGCCTTTGCCGGGTTTATCCGTCTTTTCAAGAAGAGAGGGGACTGTTCTGCCGAGGAAATGTGCCGTAGGGGCGATCATTTAAGCTTGTAATTCACTTGTTAAGATGGGGAGTGATTTGCGATTCAAAATGTTCAGAGGCCATGTTTTGAACTGTGTATAGCTGGCATGTGTTCGAGGGGGGGGGGGTTGATGTATCAATTGGAAGCGATGTGGAGCCTTTATTCCACATCGTTTCCAATTCTAATTACGCTGGTGCTTTTGTAGATGGTTAGTTCTGAACGAGGGGGTTAGTGAGTCCAACTATTGTTCAGATTGATGAAATGTTGGTGATATTGAGCATAAAAATTTGCTGGAAATCTGATGGTATTGAGCGAAATATGAACGCTGGGGCATTTTATTTATCAAGTATCAAACTGATGTGTGCAAGTCACATTTTCCAGTCTCTTGGCTATCTCTGTCGACGGAAATCTTTTTGTTCAACTTGAGCAAATATGGTCGTTTCACCATAAAAAAACCAACCAACCTAAAACCATACTAAAATTCTCCTTTCAGCCGTGGCTCAGTGGGTTTAGCCATTGTGCTAGCAACCTGCGAGCTGTTGGCGACGGATGTTTGACTCCTTCCTGAATAAAACTTTCTTTTTACGTGTATGTCCATTAATTGGAGTTGCCTGTTTTGTGTTTGGCGCAGCTTCAACAAATACGACCCTTCGTTTAAGAACTCCAGTCAACCAACCTAAGATTTTCGATAAGCTAAAACACGCAATTATTCATTTCATCTTATAACCCCCATCTCCAATATTTACTACCCCGGGAACAACTTATTTCATGTATGCCCATTACCCATAAATGCGGTGTAAGGCACACATTGCTAAGTGTGCCATGCAAACACAATGTGTTTATATCAGTCCCCACACCAGAATTTAATTCAGTTCCAGCCACCAATGTTATTAGTGCCTCCAGGGCGAACGCACCCCCCTCTTGTTTATACAGAACTATCTGGACCTTTTATGTTGACCGGCAACTTTTCTTAGTCCAAGGAAAACGAACACCCCCTCCCGGGCTTATTTCCATTCGTGATTGGATGGGGTGGGCAGCCCCCGCTGCCCCCTAGTATCACCTGGGGCCCACTAAAATAGGGACCCCGCGGGGAAATTACCGTAATTGCTTTCAAAGGCTACCAAGCAATTGGTCTCCGCCTACGGCTGGATCCCACAGGACCCGGGGGTTTGGGGAAAAGAATGCGTATGGTTGAGCACCTCTTTGCATAAATAATGATTTTATAGCCCTTAAAAAACGCTGGTGTGTAGTGTTGTAACAATAAAACGTTCTGTTTGTGGTGGGGCTACCGAGTGATATCCTGGTGAGGAGTCATTATAGAGTTGGCTTCTATTGGGATTGACTGTATCCTCAAATGGTGGTCTGCAATAGTATTCTAAATTCTGGAGGAAGAATGCTATAAACTCCATCAGGTGTGTTTCGGTAGTTTGGAGAAGAAATCCCGTGTTGGTAGATGGTCTGGGTTAATAAATATCTAAGTCACAACAGTTGGTGGTTCTTGTTGATGGCGTACTGTACAACCCTAGCGGCTTGTATTAAAGGAATCCTTTGGAAATGTTTTTACTGAACTTTTTTTTTTATCGCAGTGGGTGTTCACCACACTGAAAGGAATTAGATTGGTAAAGAATTTCAAGTTCCTTTTTTCCGAATAAATTAATGTTCCATTTATGAGGTTAATCTTGATTAAATTTTAGTCTGGATTTATTAAGAATTTCAAAATAAAATACGTTTTCAGTATAGTTTAGCTATAAACACCTATTCAGGTATTTTTGTAATTTAGAAAAGAAATCAAAGGGCATATTGATGGATGGTTTAGGTTAATCAGTATTAAGTTTAAGTCACAACAGTTAGTGTTGTAACAATAAAACGCTGTTTGTGGTAACGTGATGAGGAGTCGTAGAGTTGGGTTGGATACTATTGGTATTGACTGTATCGTCAAATGGTGGTCTCAAGCTGTATTCTGAATTCTGGTGGAAGAATTCCGTAAACTCCATCAGGTGTTTTGGTAATTTGAAAAAGAAATGCCAAGGCATGTTGGTGGATGGTCTGGTTTAATAAATATTTGTGACAATAGTTGGTGGTCCTGTTGATGAGGTTTTGTACTGCCTGAACGGTTTGTGTTAAAGAAAATCTTCGGAGATGTTTTTCTTGGATTTTTTTTTATCGCAGTTGGTGTTCACACATGAAAGGAATTCGATTCTTAACCCTCATAGTGGTTGTCTTGACGCCGTATCTCGTCATTAGCAGAACCATTAAGATATCGATGAACGAAATATCTCGTTAGAAAACTGACCAGATCTTGATATCGTCATCATAAAAAATCGGCAATCTCTTGATGTATCTCGTAATTAGCAAAATTGGTAAGATCTTGATCGATAAGGTATCTCGTCAAAACCGCTTGGAGGGTTAAAGAATTTCAAAGGTTTTCCCCAAGAAATTAATGCTCTCTTTATGATAGTCAGGTTAAGCTTGATTTAAATTTGATTCATAATTTATTAAGAATTTCAAAATAAAACACATTTTTGTAAAATTTGGCTATAAACACCTGTTCACGTGTTTTCGGTAATACCAAATACCAAAAACACCTGAAGAGCCTACACAGTAAATCAATTCAAATATAATTATTTTTTGCTCAGTGGAAATAATTTACTAAAACTTAAAAAATTATTCCAGTGAGTAAATTCATTAAAATGAAACTTTTGGACCTTGCGCCATAAAACCCCAACATCCAATCCAATCATTAAAATGAAATGACTGAAACGAAAAACCACGTTTCTCCTTCGAACGCGAAACATAAAAGCGGACTGATTCAAACTTGTTTGGGATTTTCTCAAAACACCCAAAAGGCCACAAAGCAAAAAAAATGCCCAGTTCTTCAAACTCTTAAAACCCAGCGCAACAAACAGGAATCCATCTTTCTTCGTTAGCGGTGAAACCTGAGTGGTAGCAAAATAAATAAAAGGGTCAAAAAATATTCCGTTCGTTTCATTATTCCGAGGGTGTTTTGTGGCGAAAACCGACGATAACGACCGTACTTGCCCGGGGAGTTCCAGTTTCGCTGCTGGGCTTTGAAGTATCGCGGGGAAAAAAACTCACTCGAACTGAACAGCGTGTGCTAAAAAGAAGTTTGGAAACTTTACACAAACACAATTAATCGTTGCCCTGAATGAGTTCCGGAACACTAGTCGTGTGTTTTCCCCTTTCTTTTCTAAAGAGGTGATTTTCTGACAGCATTCCTTGTGAAGAAATGCACTTTAAATGTACAAAATGTAAGATTTCCCTTGATGATAAATCTTGGATTGCGTTCTTTTATGGTTCTTCGTGTGATTCGTTTTGTGCGATTTCTTGTGAAAATAGTCCGATTGGGAGATTGTTTTGATAATAGCGAGTAATGGTGATTAAATGCTTTAGTTGTAAGTGGATTGTACGGATTGTGGGAGACACTAAGTTGAAATAAATTAATATAAAACATTTCTAGGGCAATTTCTATCACAAAATGTATTTTTCAAACCAGTTCTGTTCATGTAAGAGCAACCTGTGAGTTGTAGGCGACTCAATTCAATTCCTGTAACTTACACTGGGGGTATTTCTCTTTGTGCAGGCAAAACTAAGCAGTTACAGTAAAGTAGGATTTCCGAAGTCGGAGCTAATAAAATATTGCATTATAATTATGTAGATGGCTAAGCGCAATTACAGGATTACACAAACTTCCTAAACCTTCTCTTGCGTTTGCTTTCTTACAGAATTTATGCTGTTGAGGAAAGAAACATTTACATAAGACAGACATGAAGACATTTTTAAGGACCTATCTGTCATTGCCTAAAAACTTTATTTGCAGACTCAATGACTTAGTATAATTTTTTTTACACTGGGATAAGAAAGAAGACAGTAAAACAAATCACAATGCACGTTTGCTTCCTTCTGGATCATATGCTATTGCGGTAAAGCAGCATTTACAGATGTCGAATCAAATGTCATGTTCTGATGAAATTAATGATAAACCACATTTACATTTTACTTATATTTACAAACTTTCAAATCCTTTAAATACCTTATATAAGCTATTGCGGTAAAACAACAATTACAGAAGTTAAAACAAGTGAATTAGGTTCCTCCTTGTGTGTATTTCTCTTATGTGTCAGTAAAACTTTCCTTGTGTGTGTATGTCTATAGCTTGACGTTGTCTTGTGTTTGTCTATTATTTCACGTTGTCTGTCTTGTGTTTGTCGCAGTATGTCCAAATATGGCCCTTGCACCATAGAACCCAATCTAACCAACCAACTTCCTCGAAGCCTCATTTAAAGCTTTAAAAAACTCTATCAACATTCGGCTCGAATAACTCTGACACTCAGTTAATCGGAGCTCGGATAATCAGGGTTCTCCTGTAATTATTATTTTATTGAATGTAAAGTAATAATCAAATACGGAGACAGACATAAATGGAAAAATCCCTTTTTGTGAATCGGAAAACCCCGTATCGATGTCTGCCAACTACGTGACATAAAAATCCCCTCTTGTGACGAACAATCTTGTCCTCTAACGAACCGTCGTTCATTAAAAGAGGCAAAAAAGTAATCTGATATTCCAGAGAGATGCGGGTTTCAAAATAGCACCATTAATTCAAGAGTCGTGAACCTGCCCTCAGTAGGTAAAGTGTATGATGGCGAGGTTTGTTAGGAGGCTGGAGATAAATACACCTTCATTAAGAAAAGGGGGCTATACGTTACGTGTAAACACAAGTCAAGGGATCCTGTGTGGAGTGGGAAGCTGACTCGATTATGCAAATGACCCACCCTCAGGTTAAGTTGCGGCACCTGATACTTTGTTTGGTTTCCTCAAAAACGTCAAGAAACTGTAAACAGCCCTGAATCAAGCGAGGCCCTCACCTCGCCCTTCCTGTTACCAACACCGCATTCTAATGAATGCATAGATTACTTTCGGTGTTTCTTATGCGTGTGGCTTAAGGGTTAGTCCGGGCTAAAAGGATTTGCTAGACACTGCCACTTTGTTTCGTTGGTTTTCTGTTTAACTTGCAAATATGGGCCTAGCTTATCTCTAACCAAAACGATTGTTTGGATTTTTGGTTTCTGTTTTGTCGTAATTGACTTTCTTGTCTGCTGCCATGCGATAGGCTCCCTGTTGCATTTAGTATTAATATAGGAATAGAAAAGTGTGAGGGTATTTTTACGGATGATTCGTAAATTAAAAGTTTGTATAGTTTCTTATGTACTTAAGTTAGCTACTTTCTGGCGTAAGGGTCCATACGTACTCAATGCGATCTTGAGGAGGTAATTGGATTGCGAAATGCAAGCTGTTAATTAATGTTGGTTGTTTTTAGGCTTTGTAGTGCAAGCGCCGTATTTGGCCGAGCTGCGCCAAACACAAGACAACGTCAAGTAAAAATAAATGTCGTGAAATGGAAAAAGATTGATTGGGGAATATAGTAGGATAAAAGTAGAAAAGGATAGCTTATGTATCTCAGGAGATCGACCACCAAAAGACAGTTACCAAAAACAATAAAACCCATGGGAAAAGGAAAGATCACTAGGGTCCGAGAAGACCGTACAATCCTAACTGTTAATTGAATCGAATTGAAGTGAAGACATTCTAATTCTTTGACCATAGAATTTTATACCAAAGGAACATTTAATCGAAATTTTCTGTAAACATTCTAAATTACATGCCAGTTTTTCGGTTTATCTCGAAAGCAAAATGTTTAAATGCTACTTAAGGGCGTGAACAGCAAAATCATTAAATATCAAAATGATATATTTGAAAATAATAAACCAACATCAAGTGTTATATGAAGTTGTTTTAAATGGATTGAACGTTTTCCATGATTATCTCTAAAGATGAATTAAGTAAAATAGTTCAGGTTTGATTTTTGGTGGTTTGTCGAACTTACACTCTGCGTCATTAAAGTCAAATAACCAACCAAGATAAATTTTAGAAGAGCAGAACGTAGAAAGAAATTTAATGGTCTCTGAAATATCATCCTTTTGAGTTTTTTAATTAAGTCACGAAAATGCTTGGGTTATCGAAGTATATCACTTCGCATTCATGCATTAAAGGTGTATTTAACCCTTAGTTCGTATGCGAGCCTATCTATTGAATATTTTTGAATATTGCATTGTCTGATGTAAAATATTTGTTTTGTTTTAGGACGTGTGAAATGGCGATGTGACGCTGCTACTGTCCAATGGATGCCTGAAACTCCGGACTTCAGCGACTGCAGTTCGCAGTGGGTTGAAAGCATGAAACAGAGGGTGAGTCACTACAAACGTATTTATGTACTTTTGTGAGTAAAGGATGAAGTAGGTCTTAAAAATAATTTTTCTTAATAAAAAAGCTGCACTAGTTTTCTTTATACTTCGTCCCTTGGGACCTGGATAGGACAAATGATGCTTTTGTCGCATTCAGCAACCCTAATTGTTGTTTCTTATCCCCAAGGTTCTGGTTAAGCCTAAACCAGATCCATAAACCTAATTGCTATATAGTGCGACTCCGATGAGAAAGCAGTCGACCTGGGTCTATCGATTTTTGAATAGGTGTGAAAGGTTCTTAGGAAGAGAAATGCCATATGTAAAAGCATGATGGGCGATCGACATGGGCAGTTTTACCAGCTCCTACTCATAACTGCTATGGCTTAAGGCACTGAACGATTAACGTAGAACCAAAATCCGCGCTAAAGACGCCAATTGTGGAGGCGATTCCTTTACTTTAGCACCAGTTCCCTAATTTAAAATTGGCTGCGGTAGCCCAGTTGGTAGAGCTCAACCTCAAACGTTGGTGTGATATGGAGAGAAATGCCAACTCGGGTGTTGACCTCGTCATCTGATCGTGGTTCAAAATTAAGAGGTGTCCTCGGTTGTTTCCATTCGGGATTGATTCCATACCGTCACCAATAGCTCATTGTGTTGCTTTACTGCGACGTAATTTTAACTACCTATCTACCCTAATTTAAAGAAAAATAAACTCGTCCAAAACCACGTGACTCGACTGCCTTCTCGTGGGAGCCGGACTACGTATAATTATGCTTTTTCTTGGTTGTGCAGAGGCTGTTCGGACATTGTTTGAACGAATTTAATGGACTGAAGCTCAATTTTTTACATGAAATTTTTGTGCTTTAAATGTTCTATTTGATAGCCCTTGTTGTTAACTATCTTTCTACTTCTTAATTTCCATGATAATAGTGACTTCTGTAGTATCGATAGTGGTATTTTGTCCCATTTTTGTTCTACAGTTTCCCAGTCCTTGAATGGTTTTCGGTCCACGTTTCGATAATGCCCTTTTTAAAAGTCCATAGGTGAAACATCTGGAGATTTAGCAGAAATATCAGTAAAGGGTATTGATACCAGTTTCTCGTTCCATTTTTTCCAAGAATTTAATAGTCTATTTAGATGTGTGGCTGCTTGCTTTACCCTGATGCAGTTCTACTGATTGTTGGCACTGTGGTAAAGATATGGCATTTCTTTTTTGAATATTGGGGATAAAATATGATCTTGATAATATGAGAGTTGATTTTTACATTTCCCCCCTCTTTTTACTTTTAATTTTCCATTATATGCAAAAACGGCAACAATCATTAATCTCTTAGAGAAAGTTCTCACGTTCACTTTGCTATAGTCCTTTGGCTTGGCGGATTATCTTTTAAAATTAAAGATCTTACCTTACAAATATTCTCAGAATTTTTTTCTTTTTGGATACTTTTTTGGAAGTATTTTTTCACTTTTACGTTTTTCTTTTCTCATTAATATTACTTATCGTACCTTTAGATATAGAAAAACCGTAATTTTTACAGCGTTTTTGAATAATTGAATAAGCATAATTCTCTTCGGAAAGAGAGGAAACATAGCCTTCCATCCATTGCTTATTTAAAAGCGCCATTTTGAAAGTAAACAAAACTCTGAGTTAGCAGACGATAAGTTATACTTTAACTATTTAACTGCTGTGAAAATAAAATTCTTCCGTAGCATACAATTTTTTTACAGCTCATCAAAATAGTTCAAAAAATATCCGAACAGTCTCTAATACGTACTGTAATTGGCGATTTTTCTGGCTAGATATACCCTGTGTTGTACTAAAGCTATACACGGGGAGACATTTTTGTTCATAAATAAAAACTCTAGTATTGCGTTGAAATTCGGGAATGAAAGCTATATAATATTCAACAAAAAGAACTGAAAAGCAGTTATCGAGTCGATTTAAATTTAAACTTTTTTGTACTTTTGCTTTAAAAACTAAAATATTCGATAGATCGTCGCTGCCTTTTTTTAAAACAAAAAAGTTTAGTTTTAAATTTCGATACGTTTTCTCCAAAATGCACGTGAATGACTTCGAAAAAAAAAACGAGATATCTCTAACAACCTATCGAAGTTGCTTTATTCAATACGCCTATTCCGGAGACATTTCTGAATTGCTTTAATCTTCATTGAAAACATATTTCTTTTCACTACCGCGTTTAATACGCTCTTAATTTTTTTACAATCACGTTCACGAACTATAATTCCTTCCCCCTTTCACTTCTAGGTACATAAGCTGTGAATATCAGAAATAAGATTTCTCAGAAAATGGAAATTACACTCGGGCATGCAATTTAATATTTGAAAATGTATTTCCAAAGGGACGTCATTTCATAGGGAATTTTCTCCCCCCCTTTTATCTTTCATTTCCTAATCTGATAAAACTGTTCACTCTACGATAAATTTAATTCATTCCTTTCAAGACGATTAAACCGTTTCTTTTCCTTGAGAAACGGTAATGTTTATCTTTTCGATTATTGATTCCCCTTTTTTGTTCTTCCTTTTCCCTTTTTTTTATTTTTCCCTCTTTATACTTATTTCCCCCTATTCCTTTTCTTGCGTGTATGTTATCTCTTCCACGGCTTTATATACAAGATAAAAATCTTTCCCCCGTCATCCTGTGAAGTTTTCCCTATTTTTTTAGGGGAAAAATAAATTAAAAAAAAAAAAAGAAATACAAAAATGTATCGTTGGAGCTGACTAAAAGTTAAAAACGATTCCACAACTGTGCCTTTATGATGATGGCAGGGATTTTCCCCTATTTTCCCCTATCTATTTAAATTTATTTATCGTTCCTTCTTTCCTCTGGGCCTCTTTGTGTAATAAGGACCCCGTTTTTTATAACAGGAAAATAACTTAAAAGGGAAATTCTTTTGAAGCCGGTGGGAATATCTCCGAGTTTCATTTGTTTATATTTCCAGGAGAACTATTACTCTGTTATCATTATCAAATATCTGCGTCCATTCGCATTTGAAGGAGATTAGAATAGTTTTTAAGTGTTTCTACTGCGAGTCGTATAAGAGAATTAGAGTTTTGTTTGTGCAGGAAGAGAATGCAGTAAAAAGCATTTTTAAGGTAATAATTGTCCCGTTTTACACTTTTATACACAGCGTTTACGAAACTGTTTCTTTTATTGTTTGTCTCTTCCTGTTAAGCGTTCTTAATGTCGGAATTGTTTATTTCTTTGTAATTGGCTGAGACATTTCCGAAGAAAGATGTGACTAGAGCCTTAGTACTTTTATATTGATTTGAGACTGTTAATTTCCTCCTTCAACTCCCATAGGGTATTTTACTCAGTTAATGTCTTTCCAAGTATTAAGTTTAATACTATATTTTATTTGTAAACTTCTGAGAAATGTTATTCTACTGCGTACGGAATTTCGAAAAATAGATTGCATGATTACAGTTAGATTTTATTCGACATTTATTTACTCATTTCGGCTTGTTATCTCTTGAAATATTTCTGCAACATGTGGAGCATTTTACTGCGAGCAAAATTATTACTTGAGTTTTTTTTGTCAAGCTGATAATTCTAGTTAACCATAAAAGAAACTTGAGGTATACATGAAGCTGTTAAATCTTCGGCCGATTTAAAGAGGAACAGCGATATTTACCTTGTCGTCAACGGTAAAATGATTTCAGATTGATGTCGCCGTTAAAAATTAAAAGTACTTCGCGTTTGGATTATATTTTCAAATATTGTGAGAGATTTTAAAAAAAGATGTTTGTAAGGCATGTGCACTGGTATTGACTACAATATTTGCAATTCGTACAATATTTGAATATAAACTCTTCGTGTGCATTTTAGAGTTTAGGAAGAAAGCTATAAGTACCTGACATTTTATTTTTGATTACTGAGCATATAAAGAAACGAAATGAGACATAATATATATATATATATATATATATATATTAGGAATTGTATAGAAATGAGTATAAATGGTTTCCAAACGTTAGCAAAGAAAGCATTAGTAAAATTCACCGTGGTCTAAAGAAGATGATACAGTGGAAAAATCAAAATTTATGGTGATTGTGTTGAGCATAATGCTGTTGGTCTTAAAATAGAACTAGTAACCAAGGGGAAAATATAATGACTTCTTGAGGAAGATAAGATTGTACTGCACGCTTTTAGGTCAGTAATGGTTAATGTTATGACTTAGTCAAAATTTTGTTAAGATAAACACATAGTTTGAGAGTATTGACTGGCATAATATGAGAGTAATTTAAATGTACAATGGGCAAGAGGGAAATAAGTTATGTGGTTGTAAATTTGTCATTTCATTTCTTATAGAAATATATATTTGAACAATCCATATCTCCAATCCACCATCCAATATCCTGTTTGATGCAGTTATGTAACTACGTTATTTCTCTGATATATCGTCTCTATTACTGCAATAGTTTGTGTGTCAAATATGTCATAAGGCTTTATTCAAAAGAAAATAACCATGTCTACCTTCCTGCAAACGCCGTTTTTGGAAGACTAGAAGTCGCCATGTTTAATAAAAAGGCAAAGCATTTCGCTTCCTGAATTTCTGCTCTTTTGATATACAAGCTATTGCAGCAACAACAACGACGTGAACATTTAATACATTGCACAGGTCAACGCCTCAGTATATCAAAAATTTCAAAAGAACATAACTACGTTTAGCTTCCTGTAAAACGTCGCTTTTGGAAGGCAATGGGAGTATTAGTCGTCATATTTAATAAAAAGACAGAATTTTTGTATTTCTGATACACATCATACCGCAGCAATGGCATACCTATTTATTCACTGCACTAGTCAATGCCAAGGTATGTAAGAAAAACCATTTTAACATAAACTTTCATTCAAAATAAAATAAACACATTTAACTTCTTGCAAACGCCGCTTTTGAAAGACTAGTACGAGTTTTAGTCGCCATAAGTAAAAAAGACAACTTTTTCACTTTCTGAATTTCTACTCTTAATGTACAACCAATTGCAGCAACAGCAACGACATACCCATATAATACCTCGCACAGATCAGCGCCACAGTATGTCATCTTAGCATATAACCTATTTAAGAACATAGCCACGTCTACCTTCCTGCAAACGTCGCTTTGGGGAGACTAGTAGGAGTCTTAGCCTCCACGTTTAATGAAATGAAAAATTTTTGTCGCTTCCCGAATTTCTGCTCAAGATATACAACCTACTACATCAACACTATACCCATTTAATTCATTGCACAGGTCAAAGCCACAATATGTCAAAAGTGTAGGTAACATATACCCTAGTTCAAAAGAACCACGTCTAACAACCTGGAAACGCTTTTTTTTTGGTAGACTAGTATGAGTCTCTTTAGTCATCACATTTAATAAAAAGACAAAGTCTCTCACTTCTCGAATTTTTGCTTTTCTGTATACTAGCAACAGCAACGACCAACCCATTTGATCCACTGCCCAGGTCAACGCCACAGTTCTTCCAACCACATGTCACCTCGCCGTACCCCATTGAAGAAGACCCCAGCTTCCAAACTTTCTGCGGCAAAAAGTCACATTTTTCTCTCGCGTATGGATTTATGGCTGCTGGCCCAGGAGATAAATATTATAGGATTTGTTTCACACCTTCCCCACGTGCACGTTGCGAACGCTCGATAATATCGATTGCGAAGCGCGGCAAAAAGCAAAATCGATATCTCGCCTACCGATATTAAAGCTCCCTATGCCTTGCCGAGTCCGTCCAAATGACACTTACAGGATTTTATGACTTTCTAGTACTATCCGGACTTTTGGGATATTCGACGCTTTTTTTCCTCCCTCTGACCCCCCATCACTATTTTATATTTCCCACCCATGTTCGAGGCCCCGGGGAGAAATGCCAGCCCCCCACGAAGTAATCACCAACGGGGCACGTGGCCCCCTTGCACTCTGCCAGTCATAACATCGTCGTCAGAATTTGTTCTTTTGTGCGAATATTGGAAAGTACTTCAAAACAGCTTTAGCCCCCTGAAAAGGAAATTACTATTCTGAAGAGGGTGGAAGCAAGGATTTCTCCCCCACCCGTTGGACGAGGAACCCCCCGCGAAATGCTTGTGCAATGTCCTCCCTTGTCTGAAAGAGCTTAGTTTTTACTTTTTATTCATTTTTGTTTCTCTCTTTCTTTAGAACTGCGTGTAGCGGTGGTGCCGTGTTATTTGATGAAAGAATAACGCACTGGGGCTAGTGGTACTTGGAGGGTTTTATTATTATTATTAATGCGGAATGACAAGAGCTGGTTTTATTTTATGCTTCTTCCTCGGAGGAACTTTTTCTCTCTCTCTGCCGTTTTCAAACGGCGTTGGTATTTGCGGCCGTTTGGAAAACGTGGTGTAAAGAGTGGTGCCCTACTCAAATTTATGAAGAGGCTATGTAAAGTTTATTAAATTTGGTATGAAGGTTTGCGAAGGGGAAATACTTTTTGAAATATGGCATACAAAAGAAACTGTCCACTTTCATGTTCTGTTCCGTTGCATTCACTGAGAAAATGTGAGTTGCATATTGACCCTTGTTGATAACCCTGTATGAAATACATACTTATCAATTGCATTGTTGCACAGCACAATTTTATCTTATTTAACGGTTAAAATTTCAGTTAGAAAGAATCAACATAAGGGTTCCCACGGGCCTTAAAAGCCTTAAGACCTGATTTTTCGTTTTAGTTTTTAAGGGCCCTTAAAAAATCAATTTGCTGAAAGTCCTTACATCTTTTTAAAGCTTTCGTTTTTACTAGAACGTATATTTCATTCCACCTGTATTCGAAACAGGGTCAATTATACTTGAGCGTCATCTAAAATTGAGGGCATAATATTTATTGCTTAGCTAAAATTTAACGTTTTCAAAAGTTGATCCGTGAGACCCAATCCTAGTACTTGTAAACGTTTCTTCATCTATGCGCTTTGGTTAATCTATGACGTTCTATATGAAATTTAGCCTTACAAATATGAAAAATAGACTTGGAAAGGCATGAAAAAGTCATAATTTTTCTTTTGCTTGAAGACTGGGAACCCTATTAGGATTCCAAGGGCCTAAGTAATAAAGTCTGATTTTTCATTCAAGTTTTAAAGGGCGCTTTAAAAGTCTTAATTTTGCTGAAAGTCTAAAAGTTTTTAAAAGCCTTCCAAGAATAATTATATTTCCCCGGCATTCAAAAACCAAGATGCATTCTCATCCAAGGTAAAGTTTCATAAAAAATCGAAGGCACGATATTTATAGATTAGTTAAACATAGAAGATTTTTAGAATTTTGTGGAACCCAAACCTAGAACTTTTGAAATTTTCTTAACCCATGCCTCTCACAGGTTAGCATTGTAGCATTGCGATCTATGTGAATAGTGGCATGAAAAAAATGACAGCCTTAAAAGGCCTTAATTTTTCTTTTGCTTGAGAACGGGAACTCCATAGATTGCATGAAGACTGAAAAAATATTTATCCTTTGCATTTTTAAACTCTTTATTACAGGACCACCCTAATCCTGAAATTGAGTTTACTTACATTTATTTATATTCTGATTTGGCGGTACACAATAAAATGAAAACTCACGATAAATTATTGCTATATCAGGTCTCATGAACCAACACGTCTTTCAATA
This sequence comes from Meta bourneti, assembly GCA_933210815.1. NCBI lineage: Eukaryota > Metazoa > Arthropoda > Arachnida > Araneae > Tetragnathidae > Meta > Meta bourneti. The sequence goes on along the minus strand of OW119923.1, from coordinate 85,672,202 downwards.
GGACCAGTTGCTCTAATTGCCTGTTAATAACCGCTTTGTTATGCCCCTCACAGCACGCTAGTTAAGCCAACGATTCAATCGTAAGAAACGCGTGATTTACTAACTGTTGACCAGATTAGAAAATAGTCATTACTTATTAACTCTTCCTGAAAGGTTTCGGGGTCTTATCTATTGCAGTTTTATTACTTTTATGAATTGCTCAAGCGATAGGGCGTTCTGTTGGGGACCCCACCCAAGCTTCGCAGAGGAACAGCGCGGCAACAATAATACAAGGGGGATGGCCGATTGCTTGCCCCCAAATCTGGCGACCACCCCGTTCTACAGAGAGTCGATTCCAAAACCGCCCGAAAATCACGCATCTAAACCCTTTTCCTATGCCCGGGCAAATAGAGCCCGCGGGATAGGAAGGAGGGGGGAAACACCTCATTAAGATTAGCATTTAATTACGGAGCCGTGAAGATTGATGGAAGGAGAACTCCAGATAATCGTGGCTTCATCCGAGAGCATTTTACCCGATTAAACAACATCGCCCCCTTAATTGGAAAGCCCCGGCCGCCATCTTGATGGACTTTCGGCAAGAACTGAGTTCGTTCTCCCAGTGGCGTGAGGCAACTGTTGTTGAAGGGTGTGTGGACTTTAGTGGGGTCAGACTCGGGGACGCGACGACGCCCACTACGGTCCTTTTCGGACGGTTATTTGTTGGTGGGGGTTGTCGGAGACCGCTTGGTATTTAAAGGTCGTCGTGTGGGCGATGTCCATACGTTTTTGGCTTGTTTGCGTGTTTGCATGGGAAATGTCTTAGGGGATAAGGAATTTTACATGTTCATTAGGATGGTGATTGGAGTGGTTTAACTAATTTGAAGCTGGCGTGTTTGAAGTTGTGCCAAGTTTGCCTGAAGCTGTTTTATTTGTTGAATTTGTAATATCTGTATGAGATGCTTCAATTACTTTGAGTATGATATGCGAAGAAAATTAGTTGATGGATTTGGGAGTAACAAATACAAAATGTTTTCTTATTCAGAATGTTTTATTGTGAGGGGAATGAGTGCGAATATTTTCCGCTATACACCGTTGTACTATGTTCTGGAGCGCATTTCTATCCATGGTGTGATCAAAAGGCTTGACGAACTTGGGGAAGCGGTGTCACTTTTGGGGACAGGACAACGCCCACTACTGTCCTTTTCGGACGGTTATTTGTTGATGGGGGTGTCGGAGGCCTCTTGGTATTCAAAGGTCGACGCTTGGGCGATGTCCGCAGGTTTTTGGCTTATTTGTGTGTGCATGAGATATTACTCAATCTTAGGGGATGAGGAATTTTAGATGTTTATTAAGATGGTATTTGGAATTGTTTAACTAATTTGAAGCTGGCGTGTTTGGAGGTATGAAGTTGCGCAAAGTTCGTCTGGAGCTGTTTTATTTATTGTTGAATTTGTAACGTGCTTGATATTTGTATGAGATACTTCAATTACTTTGAGTATGATTGCGAAGTAAAATGAGCCGAGTTCTTCGATGGAATTTGGAGCAGCATATACAAGAAGTTTTCTGATTAGGAATATTCTACTGGGAGGGGAATGAGTGCAATAATTTTTGCTGTACATCTTTGTACTATTTTCTGGAGCTCATTTCCATCCATGGTAGGGTTGAAGCGCTTGGTGGACTTAGCAGTGTCACTTTCTGGGACAGGATGACGTTCATAAGTCCTTTTTTGGGCAGGATATTTCTTGATGGGAAGGTAAACCACTTTTCATTTAACGATCATCGATGAGTGATATCCGAAAGTTTTTGGCTTGTTTGCGTGTTTCGGAAGATTGCATGATAAATGACCGAATCTTAGGGGAAGGGATTTTTAGATGTTCAGGATCATTAAGATGGTATTTGAAGTGTGTAAACTAATTCGGAGCTGGCGTGTTCGAGGGTTTGAAGTTCTGCCAAGTTTACCAAAAGCTGTTTAATTAATTATTTGTGAATTTATAATATACGTAATATCTGTAGTAGAAATAGTTTCAGAATTATAGTTTAGAAAGGTAAATTAGCAATGCAGTTTAAAATGAATGTGAACATTAATTATAAAATGTCTAATGCAGAATCGAATTGGGCGCGGCATGAGTGTAAGTTTAATTGCACATCATGACTTCAAAGGAATTTCTAAAATACTTTCTCATTCTGTCTCGGGAGCAATTTCAGATTACAGATTCAATTTATAGAGGGATCATGGTGATGTAATTTACATTTTCCAATCAGAAAATTAATTTAGAAACTATCAATTTATATAGCATAGTTTGGCTTTGTATAGCTTCAATATGCCATTTACTACTTAAGTGCTTTTTCTAATAATATTATGTGCAACCTGTGTAAAACTATTTAAATTTTGATAAGAAAGGAATAAGAGTAGGAGAGATATTGTTCAAGTTGACAGCAGATTGGCGTTGACCAATCAACTATCCTATATCGATTCGGAATTTTTATTGGTGAAGTGTTGAAATCGTATTAAAAATTAAACCACCTGACGTCACGTTCGGAATACGTACAGGAATCGTGTATCGCTACAGAAACGCTTCCGCCACACCTCAATTTAACTTGACAGAAAATGTCTTTCATAGAAGAATTTTTCAAATGAAAGACAACTGGAGCTATTTACTATTCAGGGCTTCCGTAACCGTGAACTTAATTTCCTCAAAGAATTAGTCAACCTAAAATAGACTGCACTTATCGTTGCAGTGCGACCCATGTGTGAATGAGAAAGTACTTCCCTGTTATTTAAAGCGATGACCATAACATTAACTTCGCTATTCAGCGGAGTCTGATCTAATTCTTAGTTTCCTGAGAGGTGCTTCAGCCCTTCGGCGTTTTAGAACTATTGCGTTAATGAATCCACACGGTACTTAATAACGGTCAAATAATCACCAATTTAGAACAATTCTAGTGAGGAAGCAGTGATTGTTCATTGTAGTGACATTTTGAAATGAGAGATATTAGTGTGGAATTATGTTATGGTTGTCTCTGAGGTATGTAACTTCTGTATAAGAGGGAGAATTAGCACTCTTAAAGTATAACGCATGCAAAGTAGTGCATTTACTTGGTAGCAGATGGGGTTATTTGTTAACAAATAGCATCAATTTTAGATGGAGAATAAATGGAACGTTTTGCATTACTGCGAATACAGAAAGGTATTCGCAAAATGGAAAATATTTTATGAATTAAAATTATTTATGTAATGTGAAAATAAAATTGCCTCATTGAAATCATGCAGAGAAAACTGCAGGTTGTCTAACGGATCTATGTGTATGAACTCTTTAGAGGGTTAAAATGTAGTTTTTGAGAGACATTTGGTGTTTAATCTAATTGGCGTTGACTAATCAACAATCAAAAATTAATTCGGAATATTTTTGCCACGTACTGAAATCGTGTTCGATAAACAAGCCGAGTGACGCCAGGAATACATACAGGAAATACATTCCATCACGAAACACTACCGCCATCTATATTTAGCTTGACAGAAAAAGTTTCTCATAGTACTATAAGATACTATTTCTCCTCAGGAGATAAAAACATTTCTTTCCCAGCCACTACATAGAAAATCCGACTTCCTACGCTCCCCGATAATTACTTTCAAACCTTTTTTCATATGCAATAACCTCTACAACGCTTCCTTTTTTTCTTGCAGATGGGCCGAGGCGACCCCATAACTTCCCTGGCCGCTGAGCTGGCTGTCATCACTCGGACCAAAGCCCTAATGGCTGGGGACATTGTCCACTCTGCGGACATCCTGCACCGACTGGTGGCGGAAATGGGCGAAAGGACTAGAGTGATGGACGATCCCATACAGCGCCAGAGACTTCTCCTGGCCCTTCTGGAGGTAAGCCCATGCAGGGAATAAATCTCTGCAAGCTCGCATGCTCCGCCACTGGACCATGGATCAGAGGTTCTCGTTGAAAAGGGTGGACCCGTGTGTGAGGTTGGAAAGTTTAAGGGTCGTGAATTCAAAAGATGGATTCTCAAGGAGCTGCTGTCGTAATCGGTGGGAAACATGTTAGACTGGAATCTGATGGGGCATATTTATGGGTTTGTAGAATTTCGGTTTATAAATTAGGTCGAGTGTAGTTGGGACTCGAGTGGGGAAGTTTGCAGTCACATTCGCTATCTCGTTTTCCTTGATTACTTTATAGGATTCGTGCCTTCTCGAGGAAACTGACGCAACTCCAAATGGAGATTTTATTTCTTCTCATTTACCAATAAATTCGAACAATCCATGGAAATCTAATCTTGAAATATGCTACACATTTCTAATGGATATCGATAAGTAAAATGTCCTTAAAAGTTTTCACACAATATACTTTTGACTCCTATAAAAGTACTTTTTCAAAATTGGGACTCGAATGGGAAAGTTTGGAGTCAGTCATTCGCTAAGCTCGTTTTCCTTGACTATTGGATTCGCGCCTTCTCTTGAAGAAGCTGACGCAACTCCAAACGGAGCTTTTATTTCTCCCCATTTACATACCCCTCGGGGGCATATCTTTAGGTATGCACGGGCTTCACGAACCCGAGGTACACGAATGAACTGCTCTTCTCCCATGGGGTTACTGTCTTTGGTAAATATGGGAATCGCACTCCTGGGGGACTCAAGCGATCTTTTCTCTTTTCCTCCTACTGTTCTATCTCCCACCCCCTCTTGTTTTTTCGTCATGTATCTTGTGAACAGCATTGAAATTACGAACAATTTTGCTTTGAAATCCATTATCATATATAATCATCAATCATATCCATCATATCAAGATTCCATTTTGGGTTTTCTAATTTAATTTGCTTTTTTTTTTAAAAAAATTCCCATCACTGAGTTATGTTTAATTTTTACTTTATAAAATGTCGGTACTTTTTCTGATCCGCATGTTTGCCGTGTGCGGCGTCCCATATCGGGGGAAAATGGAATCCTGGGGGTACCTTTGCGTGCCCTTTGGCCCATGCTTCAACGTAGACGGGTGACCAGAGCGAGCTCGCTCTGGTCAATCCGCTCACTTAAGTTCTCAGGGTTTCACCACTTCAGAGTGCTTAGCCTCTCTGTCGTGCTGGACTTCACTGGTCTTAAGTATTTTGGGTTAGTGCTGGAGCTAGGGATGCACTGGGTGAACCGGCGGATCCACATCCCGATACTGTAGCACTATATCATGGTGGTATCTTGAAGTGTATGCTGAGGCTGGAATGTTCCAGAGCCAGACCCACTTATCCTTGGACTCCGTGGTGGGTATGGGTCCACCATGAAGAAGTTAAATATTTAATCTATGGAACCTAAAATTTCTTTATGCCCTAGAGGTGACCTAAATCCCTCTAACAATGTTAATTTCTCAATACCTAAATTTTTAATAATCAGTAACCCTGAAGGGAAACTTGCAACCTTTTCACCATTTGGCTGTGGAAAAATATATCCAGTCTACTGCTGGCGAACCAAAAGCAATAAAGAAATTGCGGTCTGGTGATCTTTTCACAGAAACTGTATCTATATCAATATGAGCAATAAATGAAGTTAAACCAAATTGGAGAACTAAAAATTAATGTAACTTCACACAGAACTCTAAATTCTAGTCGTGGAGTTGTATCTGAATCTGATCTTTTTAATGTATCTGAACAGGAGTTTATCGAAGAATTGAAATCTCAGCATGTTTGTTCAGCCAAACGCATCTGCATCAGACGAGATGATAAAAGTATTAACACAAAACATGCAATATTAGCATTCAACACACCAGACATGCCGACATTTATTTAAGCAGGATACTTAAATTGCAGCGTTAGACCGTTCATTCCAAACCCTCAAAGATGCTTTAAGTTTCAGAGGTTTGGACATTCCCAGGCTTTATGCCGATCACCTGCAATTGTGCCAGATGCTCAAAACCCGAACATGACGAAAACTGCACTGATGAACCTGTATGATTCAATTGTAAGGGAAATCATCCTACTTACTCCAGGTCTTGTCCTCCATAAAAAAAAAGAAATCCAAAGGATAAAGATAAAACAAAAGATTTCATATCGAAACAAAAAAATAGTAGAAAGTCAGACACCAAGAGCAAATATTTCATACGCATCTGTAATTAAAGCGATGAAATCCGTTGCTATCCAAACAGATACCATTCCCATTAAAGAAATTGAAAAATCCTTTGCTGTAAAAACAGATACCATTCCCAATGATGAAATTCAAAATACAATTGTTCAAAACAAAGAAACAATCGTCCAAGAAAAAGATGCAACCATTAAAAATTGTGTGAACAAAAACAAACATTCCTAAACCATCTGGTCCTAATCCCTAAACACACTTCTAAAACAAAATCACAAATGAAATTAGATGCTATAAAATCTAATAGAATCGATGACAAATACTGGGAGACCTATTCTTCATCTGACTCATCTGGTGATAAAATGGAAATAGACAAAAATAAAAAGAGTAGACAAACGCAAAAAATCTCTGAAAGAATATCATAATGGTTAAAATAATATTTTGGAATTGCCAAGGCTACCATAACCATGTTGAGAATGGAGGCTTTGATTGATTGTTGCCATCCTGTATGTCTTGGTCTGCAGGAAACCTTTTTTGACACCAGCAGTATCACAAAAATTGGAAGACATAATATCACAAGAATAGATAATTTAAAGAAACAATCATGCTAGGGTGGTGTAGCGCTTCTGATTTGTCTGGATTGTCCATCTTCAGCTGTTTAAATTTCACTCTAAAAATCTTATACATTGATCTTGTTTTTATTATCTGACTATTTAAATATTTTTATTCCCATCTTCGCATTTTACATATTTTAAATCTACCTTTTATCTTTGTCTTGGACTTCATTTTCAAATGTTTTATGCTTTTATTTTACTATTCGGTCTTGTGTCTGGCGCAGCTTGTCCACTTTTGGACACAACTCCAACATCCAATCCAATCCAATCCACAGATAGATTCAAACTATGCATGAATATCTAATCTGGAAACATGCTACGCATTTCTGCTGTTCATAAAGTTTTCACATAATATTCTTTTGGCTCTTCTATAAAAGTACTTTTTATAGTTGGAACTTGGGTGGGTAAGTTTACTGTCTTACGCTAAGCTCTTTTTCCTTCACTACTTTATAGGAATCGTCTCTTTTCGAGGAAAGTGACGCGACGCAAAATGGAGATTTTATTCCTTCCCATTTACAGATAAATTCGAACAATCCATGAAAATATAATCTCGAAACATGCTGCACATTTATAATGGATATGAATTCCCAATCGATAAGTAAAATATTCTTAAAGTTTTCACGCAATATTCTTTTATCTCTCCTATAAAAGTACTTTTTATATTTGTGACCTTTGGAGTGGGAATGTTTGCTTCCTTTGCTAAGATCGTTTACCTTGACTACTTTATTGGAGTCAAGATGGGACGAGAAAAATGACATTAAAATAGCCTTGAAAAGGCTTTCAAAGGGCCTAATTTTTCTTCTACTTGAAGTGTTTCTTTGCAAACAAAATGTTTATTTATAAAGGAATGTGGAAAATATTTTTTTAGTAGATCCCTCTCTAATTTGCCATCGTATATCAAAGCATGATCGCAAAGTGACAGATCAAACAAAAATATATTTTTCAAGGGATTTCATGACATTAAATGAATTTGAATAAATAGACTCTGAAAATATTTTTTCAATTTCAAGTAGATTCATATGGTCCATTAGATAGAATCGTAATTTTTGTAAACAGCAATGCAGAGGGGTATAATGAATTATGAAAGTGCTGTATATGAATGTACGTGTTTATTTGTAAAAAGTATGACATAAATTTTAGTTAAAAATTAACTTAATGTGACAAATATCCGCTTTGATTTTGTCTATCTTTGGAAGTAACACTTATGCGATAACACCAAGAAATTTGTGTCTTTAAATTATCGCCCAAGACTAGTTGGGGAAACCTCAGTTGAGTTTTTGCAGCTCTTCGACACAGGCACCGAAAAAACACTTTTAATAAAATTTTCCAATCAAAGCTCTTGGACACCGAGGTGAAAAAACATCTCAAAGTACCTTCTTACATTCCCTCTTTGTTTTTAAAGTCTTAAAGAGTGTAGCAAGGAAATAAAGACTAAGGTAGTAATTGATAATTGATAATCTAACAAGTTTAGAAAAGGAAAGAGCGTTAAAAAACTTTTTTAGGTGGAACGTTAGTGCTAATGAGTGGCGTTTAACAATCGAGATAGTTTTTTTTACAAAAGTAAAAGCCTCCCAGGTTTTCAATATTGCAATTTTTTAATGCACTCTAACAATCAGACTTTTTGAAATTTGTTCTTTCTGCGAACGACAAAAAATAAATTAACGAATTAATAATTGCAAAAAAGCTTTTGTTTTCGGAAACTTTACACTTTTCTTTTTTGTTATATCTAATTAAAAGCGTTACATTACGTTTTTTTCTACCTTAACGAAAACGCCCAAAGTATTAAAACACTTTAGAGTGAAAATGAGATGGCCCTTAAATTAATTTACACCTGCTCAAATCACTCAGCTTCTATTGTTCAGCTTGCATAACTTAGCGCTTGAGTTACTGTGCTACAGCTGCGTTGCTTCTAAGCCAATTACAAAGACAGATGATGTAATTGTTTGCCATTAATTGAGCTCATTGACGAGCGCTTAATTAACTTGACTCTCAGTATTATTAGCTAATACCGCTTTAATTATTATCTTGGATGTGTTCAAGTATACACACCTTTACCAAGGTGTTAAATCAATAAAAAAATGATAGAAATATAGTTCAAATTTATGATTAGATTTGTTTGGTATTTTTTAAAGTTAGATCATACATAGAGATGAACTTGCTTCCTCTGTATCGAAATAAAAACAGTTTGTTTTTGCTTTAGAAGGGAAACCTTTTAAATTGTGGCGAAATATATTCGTGTATACACATGTTCAAAAATTTTGGATAGTTCTGAATTCATATCAAGCAAGATCACTCGATCTCAATCCACTAGAGCATACTTTTGATGTTACATTGCAGCATACACAACACCACCAAGGACAGCACAAGAGAACATTCCCTATAAGGTTGCTTTTAACAAAGCAAGCAATTTTTTGCATTAAGTTGCACCACGAGGTATGCGGGTGCTCTCATTTTATCCCGCAAAGCGTTTCAAAGGACGTAAATGATGCTGTTGATTTACGAGGATTATTTCACAAACTAGGAAATTGCTCTGAAAAGTTTAATTACATAGACCTTTCTGTTTAGAAGAGAAAATTGTGTTTGAATGATGCCCAATTTTTCATGAATTAAGTCTACACTACTTTTGTCTTTTTAGCCATGAGTGTATGATGTCAGGGGAGTTGCGTAACACAAATCAATTAGTCAATATCGTTTTCGTTTCTTAGATTGCATTCTACGAGTAGACCAGGAAAAGTCATTGAATATATCGCCGACTTGCAAGGGAAACATACTGAGTCAAAAAACATAGTTCTGTGAAAACGAAGCGGGAAAATTCTACTCATCTGTGCTCCACTCATCAAGTGTGTTTCTCAAGAAGAAATTTAACCTTCATGCGCAGAAAAAACGATTTAGGGGATTTCACCTGTCTGAAGATCCACCACATTCTTGGTCTACAAAAGCTAAAATAACTCATCGAAAATTTTGACTTAGTGGGTTTCACTCGATGATGTATTAAATTGCTAATGAGAAGATACAAATCAAAAGCAGTAGGGAAAAGTGGACACAGCTAAGTTAAAAATGTGCATGAGATAATTTATGTAGAAGACCGTATATTCATATAATTCATATATTAATGCATCATTTGTGAGTTTTAATTAAACCGTACAACGTAGAATTCGTTTTATTTCGCTTTTGGCTTCATTTGTTTCTTCTACACGACGTCCCCTATTTATTTTCTCATTTTTTCTATCACTATATAAAAATTTATTTCACTGGATTGATTTCACTATTATTTTCAAAGCTCTATTTTCATGTCAGCCCTTACATCTTTCAGAATCTGCCACGCAAAAACCACTTTTCAAAAGAACTTTCAACCTACCATTCCTTTTCTTTAAAGTTACACCACTTTCACGAAAGCTTTATAAGAAATCTAAAATTCACCGTTGTTTTTTATTTTCCACTTCCCAGTTGGGGAGGGCACGAATGAAAATATCAAGAAAAACATACAGCCCCTGGAAAAAAAGGATCCCCCAAATTAACCCAAAGGATATGTTGCTGGAAATGACACGTTTCGCAATTCGCGACGAAATCAATCCAACCAAAAACTCCATTTACCGATCCTGCTTGCGCCTTTGCCTTTGGGGCATCAGGTGTTGGGGCTGCACCCATATAGGACGCCCCATGCACTATCCCTTAACGCCCGGCTGGTTTTCCTCTTGACAGGGCTTCCCCCTGCTGTCACCGACAGGGGCTGCTTCCAAGAAAACGAAAGACCGCCAGCTTTTCTATTTGCTTTTAATTCTATGTTGGGACAATGGTTGAGCCCTCTGAATTGTTCATCCGGGAGGCGGTGTTTAGAGGAGGTGGTTCTTAGAGCGCATTTCATCATTTCGGTTGGTTTTCGGTAGGGAATGGGCATTTAAATCACCCATTTGGGTTTGGTGTTTTGTAAAAATTGGGATAACTTGTCACTTGTGAAGGGAAATTGTTTGTACCTTCATGAAGTAGACCGATTTAAGGTTTCCTTTCAGTTATGCATTACTTTCTGCAACGATCGGCTGTAATTTCAATGTTCTCCTATACAGCATTTTATATTTACATTAGTTTTGTTAGTTTATGTTACTCTTGGCGCAGCTTGTTCGCTTTTGCCATCTACCACCATAAAACCCTAAATCCATCCAGCCTACCTATGAGAGGCTCTTTTTTGTCTAGCTAAATGTAGGGTGATTGTGTTATTGTGGTGGAATGTGTTTCCTTTACTTATTCCGTACTTGACGTCTTTTGGCTTGTTTTTGAATACGATTTCAGCACATCAAAAAATAATGAAGTCGAGAAAAATTGATCTCCACATCAGATAAATTTCCTTTAATTTCTTAAATCATTCAGAGGTCGATGCCGGAGTCGACTGTTAGTATACTGAATTTCAGGAGAAAATTTCTTTTTGTGTTTTAATGTTTCGCAAAAAATAAAATCAAGGTAGGTAGCTAATTACCGTTTCACTGGAGTAACATGACGGGCTATTGACGACGGTCCGAGATTAATCCCTAAGGGAAAGATCCAAGGACAACACGGTCCAGAACCACGGTCAGATGACGAGGTCCCAACTGAACTGGCACCCCACTCTCCAAGCTTCCACACCACGCTAACGTGAGGACATTTGAGGCCCCGACAGATTTAACACGCACCAGCCCCCTTTGTACACTCTTTTTGGTTGAATTCGAACTCACAACCCTCCGGTTGCTAGTCCGTTACTCTTCCAACCTTACTACCGCTGCCCCCATAAAATCAAGGTAAACTAAGAATTCTTTCATTCTTTCATAGAATTTATTCGGGAAATACATTCACTCGTTGTTTCCTTTGTTCACTTGATTGTATTTACTACATTCTTTCTTTACTAATTTTTCAGTAGTTATTAGTTTTAAAAACCAAGGTTTCACCTTTGTCACCAAGGGAACAATGGTCAGACTTCCTTGCTAAAAGTTTGGTCTCGCAAAAGATGATGAACGTGATGTTTTATTTTTCCTGCAAAGAGATATTAGAATAAATCAACGAGACTGACGAGAAAATAAAAAAGACTAAATATAATTTCCATGAATCTGGTTTTGATGCTAGACAGATGAGAATATTAAATCGATTCTCTTTTCCTGAATATGAAGTTAATTTATTCAGTTTGGGAATAAAAAAACAGCAATAGATAAGATGTCTGGGAGATTGACTTTTGAAAAAATGTTATTTGATATTTAATCAGACGTTAACTAATATGTCCGACATAATGGAAACTCGTTTCTTTTTTTGCATTGTAGACCGCTATGTCCCACGTGTATATGCAATTGTTTAGTTATCTTAGCTTTTTGACATTCTTTTCTTAATGTACGTACTAGTTATTGAAACTTTTAAATGAATATCAATAAAAAGGGAATAGCTATGAGAAAGAATATACAACTTTACATTTGAAGTTTCAATAAGACCAGAGAATTGGTTTGCATATTTTAATTATGTTATCCTTTAGAGAATTTAAATATACAGAAATATGTTAATATGCATTTGGGAATTCAAATACAAATAAGATTGTTCTTTAAAGACGATATCAAAATGAATAAATAATATTTTCCTAATAACATAGTGATGCGTATTTTTATTTTATAAACACTACGAATTACGGAATTGTAATTTGCGAAGATTTTAGAGTAATAGCTAAGGCGTATATATTCAGTAATGAAAAATAGCAGCATATTCTGTTCATTGTATATGTATATTGTTGTTGCCATTGTAGTATAATAATACTTTCATCTCTAAAAAAGCCGAGAAACTTAATATTTTGGCTGTGGAGATCATAATTTATAGCCACATGAGAGGCATTTTCTACCAAACTAATATGTGGCGGAACGTGTTTCTTATATTTATTCTAAATCTGACGTCTCGCTCCCGAGGTATCCAAGTAATCTTTTCCTGCTTTCATCCCACTGTTCCCAAATGAATCATTTCCCCTTTTACGATATCTTTTACTTCACGTTGTCTTGTGTTTGGAGAAGCTTAGCCAAATATGGTGCTTGCTCCATAAAACACCAAACCAACCTATGTGACGCCGATTGGCTGGTTTTTCGAATTCGATTTCAGCACGTCGCCAATAGAAATTCCAAAGAATAAATTCCGAATTTATATAATATAGTTGATTGGTCCAAACGTTGATTGAACGTCACCAAAACGGCGATAAGCAACCCCAATATGTATCATGTAAGAGCATTTGGTAGTTGTAGTAAAATCTTCGCATTTCGTCTGGTTCGTTTTCACTGAAAATCTCATAGGTAACCATTGAATGACGATAAATCGGTCCTTTGAATTTAATTTTAATCTCCCGAACATTTGATTTTAATGAGATTTCCTTTTGCTTTCTGCTTCTATTGGATATTCAATTACGCATTGTTTAATCGAGACTTACCATACATGGTAGAAATAACTTTTTCAAGCTTTGCAGTTTAAGTGCCATAGTCCAATGTGTCCATAATTTTGTCCCACTGACATTTTTTTTCATATAAGCCTCCGAAATATCCTAATTAGGTCTTAAGTCACTCAAGAACACTACCATCGCCAATCGGCAAGAATTACCATCGCCAATAATGGCGATAACTCCCCTCTAAATGGTAGTTTTACCTCCAACTTATAAGAATTATGGATGCGAATTTGTAAAATGAAGTTCAATGCTCTTCATCCAGAGTTTCTATTACAGATAAGAATATTTCTAGTGAATTGGCATTTTTAGAATTAGTTTCAAACGCCGCAAAGTGATAATTATTTTGTTTCAAATTAAACGAATATTGGCAGTCGTGGAACTGCCAATATAACTACATTTCCGTTGCGTGGCATAATGCCATAATGTTCCATTCCCAGATCCAGTAACACCCCAATCTTTCTCGTGAAGACAAAAAAAATCACTCATTAATTTTCCTTAATGAAGAAACTTTATAAAGGTATCCCTCGCTTGGTCTTACACCGATAAGCCGTGCCTAGCTTTCAAACCACTGCCGTCTCACAGTTTTTCTATCCCCGCTTATTTAAAATTATTATTTTGAAGAAAAAATAATCCTTTGTCTCAACATGTACTGCTATTGATTTCTTATCAGAAGCTCGTAATTAAGCGAAGAGCCGAGGAATCAGAGTAATGTTTTTGTAATTCCCTTTTTTCCCTCGTTAAGAAGGGGGGAAATTCACGGGCATTGATGAATTTCCCTTTTGCTTAATATGGCGTCCTTCTCTCTGAGCTCGTTTTTTCGCGTTCCAACCATATTTTTTCTCTAACAAGTGGGGTAAAAAAGACTTGTGGTTATTCGGCGTTAGTTTTTCTATTTTTGGGGTGCAAATTTAGCGTTAATAATTTAATAAAGTTCGGATCCTTCTCCGTAATTAAGCAGGTACGGTGTTTGAGGATTTTTTAAAAGCTAACTCAATGACCCCGTATTGTTGTACCTACGTTTAGCTATAATGGCTTGCGAAATTGACCAAGGATCATAGGTACAGGTGAGGAAAAAATGAAAAATTGTATCCCCCATATTAGTTATAAACCCACTCTTAACCTGGCAGTTGATGTTAGCAAGTAATTACGTTGTTTTGGAAACTTATTAACCTATTTTATCTTTGGCATAGAGGTCTTTCTTTTAAATTCATTTAGAATCTAAAACTTTAGCAAATGACTTCTTTACAAATTTATTTTTTGAATGGCTTTGAAAATGTTCTCCAACATTTAAAATTACCTAGGGTGCCCAAGTGATCTTTCTCTACTTTTTTCTTTCCATACTTTCTTTTCACAATTACTTGATATTGTCTTGTGTTTGGCGCAGCTTGGCCAAATATGGCCCATTGCTCATTAAAACACAAAACCAACCATACATTCACTAATTTGCATACTATACACTAATATTGCTATGCTTTTTATGCATATTTGACTTTAAATAAGAAATTTACTGTGTTTTTTCCGTTTTCCACGTTTGGCGCAGCTTGGCCAAATATGGCCCATTGCTCATTAAATCACAAAACCAACCATACATTCACTAATTTGCATACTACACACTAATATTGCTATGCTTTTAATGCATATTTGACTTTAAATAAGAAATTTATTGTGTTTTTTCCGTTTTCCACGTTTGGCGCAGCTTGGCCAAATATGGCCCATTGCTCATTAAAACACAAAACCAACCATACATTCACTAATTTGCATACTACACAATAATATTGCTATGCTTTTTATGCATATTTGACTTTAAATAAGAAATTTATTTTTTTTCCGTTTTCCACGTTTGGCGCAGCTTGGCCAAATATGGCCCATTGCTCATTAAAACACAAAACCAACCATACATTCACTAATTTGCATACTACACACTAATATTGCTATGCTTTTTATGCATATTTGACTTTAAATAAGAAATTTATTGTGTTTTTTCCGTTTGTTTTTAATTTATGTACACCTGTACTGTTTTCTAAATCTTAATAAAATAATCCACTAATCTTTTGTCAGCTTAGGGATAAATTTATGGTAGTACAAAGAAAATTATTTAAAAAATAAAGAATGGAGATTTTTTCCAGATGGTAATAAACTCCAGAGATCTTTTTATCATTGAAATAATAAATAATAAAAACAAGCTACTCCATAGTGGAGGGTTTTTGTCACAAATGACTTCACTGATATACAATTGATGATCGTTAAAATGGCTGAATTATTATCGTGTTAAATTAATAGTCTTTTGATAGGTGTAACCTTCAGGGAAAACTTCCTATCGTGTTTGAAACATTTCAGTCTCGCCCATTAAGATTGTGTTGAATATATTTTTCTGATAAATTAAAATTTTCGTTTTTATTTTTGCATGGGCCCACGGGGCTCTGCATACCTGTGACAATACAATGTTTTAAACGTGGAATACGTCTTTGTAAGACTACAATAACAGAAAAAAAAATTGAAATAAAAATTAATTTTGAAAAGACCATAGTATATCAAAACAATGGCACCAAAATAATAGAATTTAAAAGCAACCTTTTAATAAGAATTCACCGTAAAAACCGGTGATGGATGATTTACGTTAGTTTTTTAAGCCTCATTTCAAGACGAACATGTTTAATTTATCTCTGACTCCAAACCTACAATTAAAAACAAATGCTAATTTTGTTTCCGCGAGCTTAAAACAAATAATTAAAATGCACTCATACTAAGACCGTAACCGTCTTAATTTATTTGTTATTTAGTGTGTGCATATTGAAAGTTAGAAGGGCTTAGCTTGGTTCTCTTCTTCAGGCTTAAAGGCTTAAAAGACAAAATAACCCCTTTGTGGCAGAGGAAGGTAACGGATATACATTCCTGATAGGACCTAGCGAATAAAAAAATGATTAAGAATTTATGAATAATGCATGAGCAAAAATGACATCCTACTTTGCATTGAACGCTGATCAAATATTCATACTGAGCAGCTTCAAAAAGTCAAAAATTCCGAGCTTATATTCCATTATTAAGTGTCGACGTGTTTTAAATTAAAGAATGGATTACATTGCTTTAGTATCGAACTCGTGCTTTTTTGGTCTAATTTTTATTTATTTTATTACTCACCCCCTTTATTTTATTAGTATTCGATAGCTGCGAGATTTTCGCTTGTGGAACTCGTGTTAATATTGGATTTTAATTGCTGATAAAAATGTTTTATGTATGGTCTTTTGAGGGAAGTTTTAATATGTCGGGAGCTTCATGGGGAGGTTTCTTTGATGTTTAAAACTCTCGTAATTGTAGGGTCTCGCTTTTAGAGTTTTAATTAAGGATGTTCCTAACTGGCGAGCGAAGTAAATTTTTGTTTCGCGGCTTGTAAATGTGAAAAACTCTTTGGTATATTTTTGATGATATGAACCGTTGTGGAGGATTATTAAACTTTTCAGACATTACAGGATAAAAAATTTAGTTATTTGTTTACTACACCAAAACTTATGAACATCAAAATTCAATCTTTTTAAACTGACTGAACTCAACATTTCTATTTATGCTATTTTCTAACCATATTTTATGATTTATGGATGTTATTCGCTTATTAAAATTAATTTAGGGTTGAAAATTAATATTTAATTAATTACTTTGATAACAAGTGATCCTGGTGTCCTGCAATAAGGAAACTAGAAAGTCTTACCAAAGATTTATTCTGTGTATTGATAAACTATTTCCAATTTTCTGGCGTTGATAGCCCGTTGTGTTGCTCCAGTGCGACGTTAATTAAAAATACCATACCATACCTTCGCGTTAATTTGGAATTTTTAGCGCCAAGCCGTGGCAACTATGAAAGAAAAAACATTGGAATCTGGTTGTTAGATTGTCATGAAAACCTTATGGAAAATATTTTTTAAATTTCAAAATTTAAATTTCTTGGCGAGATCTTCAACGCCTGTTTCATACTTAATCTGCATGTTTTGTGTTTTAGCCGATTCATTTTGTATCAACTAAAATCGTTATTAAAATAAGTATGTAGGTATTTTAATTAACGTCGCACTGGAGCAACTCAACGGGCTATTGGCGACCGTCCGGGGATCACACCCGAGGGGAAAGATCCGAGCTACTAAAATAGGGTTTAAGAGGAAACTTTGCTGCTATTTTTAAAAATTTGTGCTACTATTTCACAAGTGCTTTGACTGGCAGCCCTGATACGGAAGTATGTGGATTAGGAACTGTCATGTTTTAGTAAACCGTTAAAATATGCTTTTCTTTCAGTCTGTCTTGGCTGTGAGCAGCAACCTGTTGGATGACAGCCAGAGACTTCCATGGCATGATCTGAATCGAGAACAGCAACAGAAGTCCGCGTCTGCACTATTGAAGAGTCAAGAACGAAGCGGATGGTTACTTGCTGAGTCGCATCATTCCAGATACAGTCTAAGAAGTGGGCAACCTCATGTCTGTAAGTACTGACATAGAAATATTGGAGTTAAATGTTCTAAGTTATGAGCAGTAACTGTTGCAAAAGTTTGTCTCTTAATTGCGTTTATATTTTAGATGTAATGCGTACCCTCTCTACTTGTATGTTACTTAACACAAACTATTGAAAATTCTGAACTCATATTCTACTATATGCAGAACTGTCTTGGATAAACACAGTACTTCGTCAATTTGGACTATGGATCATTGATTACGTTTTCTTCAGCTGTTTATGACTACAATCTATTTAAGTTTAATTCTGGGCAAAATAGGTGGTACCGTTAAATAGGTGGAAGACGATATTTTAAAGTACGTTTAGGCTGATGTTATGTTTGGCTTGTTTATATGTATTAGTTAATTTGATGGAGCAGTCACTAAACAGAAGACAACCTCATGTCTGTAAGTACTGACATGAAAATACTTCGAGTTAAATGTTTTAAGTTGTTAAGAGCAGCGATGTTTTCCTGTACGCACGAATCAAAAATTTTAGCCTCTTAATTGCGTTTATATTAGGTCTAATGCGTATTATATATATATATATATATATATATATATATATATATATATATATATATATATATATATATATATATATATTGCTTAACACAACAATCAATAGACAAAATAATTAAATTATTTCGATTGCCTGAATAATGATCTAAGGGAAGTGGGACCGCCGTGGCTCAATGGGTTTGCCCGCTGCGCTAGCAACCTGCGAGTTGTGAGTGGCACAGGCACGATTCCTGTTACCTGAATTGTAATTTGTGTCCTCTCTTCTGTGCCATTTAAAACTTTCCTCGTGTGTATCTCCATTACTTAACGCTGTCTATCTTGTGATGTTTGGCGCAGCTTGGTCGGATATGGCCCTCGTACCATATAATCCAACCTACCAATCTTTATTGAGCTATTCCTACTTGCAAATTTCCGTACAGACATAATATACAGATGCCATTTCAAAGCATACCTGGCATATATATCCACACTGGGCTTAAGGGCAAAACAGCGGACTGTCTTAAATCCAAACTGATCTAGATCACGTTTCCACCGCTGATCTTATACTTAGGTAATCTCACTCAGATCGGTGGAATACGCAAATTGGTATTCAGTAGCCAAGCTAAGTCCTGAAAGGTTTCCCGCCGGTTCAATAAGACCGAAAACCTTTGTGTAAGGATTCCATTTAATTTACACGCGGTGTTATAAACACAGAATCGGGATGTGAGGCCCGAAATTTCAACATTAATGTGATCATTTCTATTGAAAATACGATTCAATACAACTGGCTACCTGTTCCGACGTGTTTAGAGCTTTCTAAATGACTTCGATGTTCTAGGGGAGGCCCGCAATCGCTGAGTGAGGCAGGTCATTCAGAAATTGTTTACTGGGGTAGAGTCGGATCTGTTGGAGTTGTAGACTTTGCGCAGTTCCAAAGACTGAATGGCAGTTGATGTTTGAAAGCGTATTCAAGTGACAGAGGATACTTTGCGGAAAAAGTTGTTCTAAAGAACTAGATTTTAAATTTATATGGTCGTCGGTTTACAAGTGAAACACCGAGTTAAAATGTCCAAGATATGAGGTCTTGTAGCTTTGATAGACCTTAATGTGCTGATCTTAAGATTGGTGAAGTGTGTGTTCACTGTTATTTTTTCTTTCCATGAAAGCTAAGATATCTTGAGAAACACACTTAGTAGAAATCCCCGTTCTTTTCTCAGAACTATATAGAGTTCCTCCTTAGGTGTATTTCTTTCTTTGCCAGTAAAACTTAGTGTGTATTCCCAATAAATGGTTTGTCGTGTTTGGCGCAGCACGGCCGAATTTGGCCCTTGTGCCATAAAAACCCTACGAAACTGAGAACTCTTTTGATTTGGTGTGTTTCACTTGTACCCCAACGACATTATATATGTACTTAATAAAGCAAAAACAACTTCTGAGTTGACGCTATGAACATAGAATTATATCAAACCAAATACCTATAAATAAACATTGCAGAAGTCGTTTCAGAAATACTTCTGATATCGGAGCGAACTCATTAAAATATTTTAGCTTTTGACTATTTCAGCAGTAACTGACTACTTGCCAATATACTTTACTCACATCAATGTAGTATTTTCTTGTAGTATACTGGCATTTATTACTAATTTCATTTATATAGTATTTCGATTTCCTATGTAATACCCCTCTGGGGCACGTCTTTAGGTGTGTACGTGCTTTACGAACCCGAGATACCTTAGTGATCTATTCTTTTCCCATGGGGTTTACTGTCCCTGGTAAAAAAAGGGGGGGGGGTCGCGACCCCAGGATGCCCAAGCGATCTTTCTCCTATCAATCCTTTCTACTCACTATTACGTGACATTGCCAGTCTTTAGTTTGGAGCAGCTTGGCCAAATATGACACTGGCTCCATTAAATCTCAAACCGACCTTTACAATAAATGTTAAAATGGACTTGGCAAAGTGTTATTGCTGCTGAACAGCAAATATAACTATTAAAATAAATTGCCCAAAACTCGTTTTTTAAAAGATTCACGGAGAACTTCATATTTGGAAATACCAACATTTATTCATTTAAACTTTCCGAATCCACGCATAAAATAATGGCACGCCGGATAACAAAGAAAAAGCACCTGCTGGCTTAGCCCGTTTAATCGCATCGCCGATTCTTCATTACTCTCTTTTTTCCGACACTTTTTCTTATAAATCTTTTATTGGCATTAGACGTGTGCTCAAATTCATTGTTGACGGACGTTTCACTGTGGATTTGATGGATTTGCTCACAGATTTTCTCTCTGACTGAGACACGTTGACGCTTGCAGCTTTTTTCTTCTGCCACCTCTTGTCTTATTTCGGTCCGTTGATTTACGATGTAAGCATGACAAGATTGATTTATCTGGGAATATTCTTTTCTCCCCGATTCTTCTTTTTAAATATATTTATCGTTGCTAGTTAATACAACCTTTCCGAGGATTTTATTGTTACTTTTCTTAATTCAGAATTTGTCACTCTTTTTTGGCTGCTGCTGGCTCGTGGAACAATCCATCTAAGTAATGGATTACCATTCTGCTGTACTGAGGCGTGGATATCTCCTTTTATAAATAAATTAGGAAGTATTATTTATTTATAGCTTGGCTGGAGGTGTATTGTTATAGATTATATTTTCTTCCGAAGTGGAGATTGCCCTTTTACTTGATGCGTGTATTGATTTATATTTATCCCGGTACGATTTCTTACAATTTTGTTACGCAGTTTTTCTCTGCAACAGAGTGAAAGTTATAGGCGGCGCAGGTTCAATCCTGTTTCTTAGCCTGGGTTTATTTTTCTTTTCTGTGTCAGTAAAGCGTAACGCTTTCCTTGTGTGTGTCCATTACTTGACGTTATACGTCTTGCGTTTGGCTCAGCTTGACCAGATATGGCTCTTGCGCCATAAAAGCCTAACCCAAACAGCCAAACTCTTCAACAGTTCTTTGATCTTTCCCTTCAGAATGGATTCCTGACCATCGTCACTAGCCCGTTGTGTTGCTGAGAAAGTTTTTAGTTGAGCAATTAAAGTATATAACCGTAAAAAACACGACTTGTCATAATTCCATCGGATTCCTTTTTATTCAAAATACGTGTTAAAATGCTTAAGTGACCCTTCTAAACGCAGTTTGAATGTAACGTATGCAAGTCACACTATATCGTCAAAGTTATTTTTTACGCCAGATTGTAATCATATTTGAAACACTAAAATGAAAGGAGATAAGTGCTTCAGTGTAGATGGATGTAAACTGTTAGGAAGCATAAAAGTTATTCAATATAGTTTTTCTACTGGTTTATGCCTAAATTTACCCATTACAGAAATGTTCAGGTTTCTGTAGATTTTGAGCATTTAAATTGTATTGTCTGTATTTTTATTTTCAGTGGCCGCAGTACACGTTGTGGAATCTTGGGATATTTCGGATGTTGTTTTACCACCTCCTTTGGATACTACTTGGTGGCGAGTAGATGACAGACTACTAGTGCCAGCTCCTGCACTGTTAGCAACAGCCAAACAAGGTACATTGTAGTTTGTTTTTCTCACATTATATAGTATATCCATAGATATGTTTGGTTTCTTTTGGAAATTTCCATAAGCTACGAGCAACCAGAGATTCACACATGCACAAATCTTAAGTTCCATCTTGCCAGTTATTGCAGATAGTTTCTATGCTATCAAACTAGTCTGAATTTTATATGTTAATTTTATTCAATACTTTAAATTATGAAAGTGTGGAGTTTTCAGGTATTACAATTTGTTATTCACGGGAGAACCTAAAAAACCAGGGGAAATTTCAAATTCGATATGGCTTACGTCTGATTTTCAATCGATTAACGCATCCATATTAATACGACTTTAAATTGCAGATATCTGTTCTGTTCACCAATCAGCACTGAAGCTAATTTATGATTTCTTTCCCAAATGTACATTACCAGTTTTTATTAATAACTTTTTACAGTGCTTTTTTTGTGAAGGAAAATACACTAAATTTACTTATGTCTCATACTACAGAACTGTTAGCCCTTAATTAGTTATCATTTTCGGTTGCTAAAAACACCTTACAGGGTACCCCTACAGCCATAACACTTCTGATGGTTGTCTTGACGAGGTATCGCGTCATTAGAAGAAAACTGATCAGATTTTGAACTCGTCAACATCAAAAAGATCGGCAATATATTGATAACGAGATGTCTCGTCTTAAGCAAAATTGGTCAGATCTTGATGGACGAGATATCTCATCCAAACCACTTGGAGGGTAAAAACCCTTAAGTAGGCCTGATTTTTCATCCTTAAAAACCTTAATATTTGCTGAAAGTCCTAAATTTTTTTTAAAAAGGTCTTAGTTTTTACAAGAATACTACACATTTTATGTCACGCGCATTCAAAAACCAAGGTGTATCGTGGTAAATTTGTAGGTTGGAAAAATTATGTTTTCAAATCAAGGTCTTTGAGACCCAAACGTGTTTGAAAGTTTCACATGTGAACTCACGGGCTAATCTATTGTAATCTATGTGAAACGTAGCTTTGGAAAATGAAAAAATAACCTTGAAGACTCTTTAAATATGCCCTAATTTTTTTTGCTTGAAGAGTGGGAACTGCTTAATATTACATACAGCTGCTAGTCTATCCTTTGACATTTAATCGTTCAGCATTTCGAAAAAGACAGTTTATATTTCTTAGCGTGACTGCATACCCACAATGGCACAAAAAGCCAAGCAGTGGCGATAACTGCTCACTTTGGTTTCAGACTCGGACTTCTTTTATTTCAAAAACCCCATCCGATGAAAGCTCTTCTTCAACGACGGAATTCGTTTCTGTTAGTTAAAAGCCTCCATTACTTATTTTTGACGGACTGGCAGCACAAAGGGGAGCAAAAAGCCCATTCATACAAGTGTCCCAAAACACAAAAAAGAAATAAAAACAAAAACACAGCAAAATTCCAGCAAAACAGAACCATGGAATGCAGCCTCCCGTATAGATGTATTCATGCGTAGCGTTTTGTCGTCTGAAGTGTGCGGGTTTTGATGGTCTTTGGGAAGCTTGCCAAGTCTCTTCGGCACATCGTAATTGAGAGAGTGGTATGGCAGAATCTTGATCTTCTAGCTCCAGTCATAAATATGTTTACAGCTTTCTCGCTTATGGATTTCCACATTTACCACCCCAAAAATAATAACAACAACGTGCGAGAAAAGGAAAAAGTTCTTGTAATGACTTGGGCTCCTTAAATGATTTCGGGGTTCTGCAGACTTTTCACCGCGTTAAAAGTCTCACATCGTAAAAATGCATCAGTGTTTATTAAGTTTGTGGTGGATTGAAATGTTTTTGCTCGTCTTTCTGTAGAGTTCGGGAAAAGAGGTATACGATGTTAGCCGAAAGACGGAAAGGATATCTGATTGGATTTGCGCCAAACCAGACACAAGTCGTTATTCTAATGTGGACATGATTTATATTATGGTCTTTTTCGTTCATCTTGATTCGGAAGCTTTCTTTCACCATCTGTTTACATTGGATTACTTTCTCCCAAAAAATAATATGCATTGCAATAAAAGAAGCGTGTTTTCTATGAACTACAAATGCATCTTAAAGGTAAAATAGGATCCTATATTGTGAGATATATTGTGCGGAATAATTTTATAATTTCAAGTGGTCAAACCGGCAGTTTTTATGGATCAATTTTACAAAGTAATGAGCAGGTTTTCGTATGCATGTTTTCACGAAAGTCGTCCTTTGCGTGAAAAATCATTAATATTTTTTGAAAATTTTGCATTAATCTTGTTTTATCTCATTGTTAATAAATATCCAGTTTACTCTCCTGGTGGTTGTCCTCGATGAGGTATCTCTTCATTTACAAAACTGACCAGATCTTGATGGACGAAATAACTCGTCATAAGAAAAAACTGGCCAGATCTTGACCTCGTCAACAGGAAAAATTGATGACGAGGTATCTCGTCATTAAGATTTACCATTTTTTTATGATGACGAGATCAAGATTTGGTCGTTTTTTCCTGACAAGTTATCTCGTCCATCAAGATCTGATTAGTTTTCCTCAATGACGAGATATCTCGTCGAGGCAACCACCATTAGGATTAATATAAAATTGCAACGATCTTAAAAATTCCTCCCCTTTGAAACTTCCTATCCCTGTTAAAATAATTATTTCACTAAAAATCATGTTCCTTGTTTTGCAGGTGTTTCACGTCTTGTGCTTTTAGTTCATCATCGCCTAGGAGATCTTTTGGGATCGGAGGTTCAGTCCTCGGAGCCTCCCACTACGAATGCTACCCGAATTATTAACTCCAGGGTCATTGGAGCGCTTTTGGAAGGTCATCGTGTTCTTAGTCTGCCGAGGCCTATTACAGTCACATTCAAACATTTACAGGTAACTTGATTTCCCTTTTTATAAATCGTAACGAAACAGCGTTTTAAAAAATCCGTGTTCAGTTTCATTTGATTCCAAGCTTGGGGGTTAGGCTCTGATTTAGCTCAAGTGTCCAACTTCAACTTTACCGCTTTGGCAAAGTGGTCTACTCACTGCCCTACAAACCTGAGAATTGTATGCGGCACAGGTTCGACTCCTGTAACTTACCCTGGGTGTATTTCTCTCTTCTATATCAGTAAAACTTTCCTTGTGTGTATGTCCATTTACTTGGCGTTGTCTGGCGCAGCTTGGCCAAATGTAGTCCTTGCACCGTAAACCCAACTAACCAGCATCAAATCTGGTTATGGCAATTGACAACTTTTATGTAACATCCCCGACATTGGATTGAAAAAAGCATTTTTCTCTGAATTCCGTAGGATTTTAATTTTTACCTAGCATTTAAATTCCCTAGCATTTTATGCAGTTAAAACTTGCTTTTTAATTTTTAATTTGGGAAGAAGATAGTATATTTAATTTCAGCATTACTTAAGACAAGGTATGTGAATATCCAGTACGTTAAGTTGAAGTTTATCAGATCAAAGACAACAGTAAGCGGCAATAAATTTTTATTGCAAAGAAAAGAGCCGTGAAAAAATTTCCAAAGTCGTAAATAAAGTCTGCTAAAGTTTAGGGGTTGTTTTATAGTTTATATCAGGGTTAGAGCAGGAGTCAACGTTTGATTCTTGCATGAAGCTGGTTCTAGACATACCATTTGTCATACGACAGGAAACTTGGCATTGTTCATAGAGAAATGAATCATTAGTGTATGATCTAATTTTATAAATACCACATTAGTGTTTTAGCTAACAATAAGCTAAAACCTTATTAGGAAATGCCTTGCCAGAAACCCCAAAACGAACATTTTTTTAAATGAGGGAATCCAACAGTAAAGGGGGAAAAGATGGAATAACTTTGAAATGTTGAACGAATTTTTAAGCTATCTAAAAATGGCAATATTTTAGGCACACACGGTTCTCAAGAAAAAAATTAAATTCAAATCTTAAATAGAAATGATGAGAACGTAATATTACGGCAATTTTATGGAAATAGGGAATTTCCATTTAAAAAACATTTACCGATCTTAAAAGTAGCATTTTAAATAGCGAAACCTCGTTAATGAGAATGACAAAAGTGCAAAGGACCCACTAAAGGAGCGATACCGAGGAGGCTTAATCGAAAGCTTAATATCCCTCCTTGTCCAGAGATTGGAGCGAATCTTCTGGTACCATTAGCTTGACTTTGGTGCATCTTGGGCAAATATGGCCCTTGCGCCATAAAACCCAACCCACACAACTTTCCTTTAATTTATTCTTAAAATATAGGACACATTACGAGAATCTCACCCCAGAATCTATTCCATGTAAGACGCCTTAAACACTTGTTAATGCAGTCTCACTTTTGAAATAATGTCGTTTCTTGCCATTAGGCAAGAGCACGCGAACGCAAAATGTTTTCTACTCCTAACCAGCCGGGTTAACTGAATACTCGAGTTACTTTCCAAGGAAGTCCGCTGGCCTCCACCAGAACATTCATTTCTATTCTCGTAGAAATAGAAGCCTGGGCGCATTCTCTGTATTTTTAATGTGATTTCGAGAGTTGGCCGCCGAACAGCGAAACCTCGTTAATGAGAATGGCAAAAGAGCAAAGGGCCCATGGAAAGGAGCGCTACCGAAGGGCCATAAATCGAAAGCTTAATATCCCTCCTTGTCCAGAGATTGGAGCGAATCTTCTGGTACGCAAAACTGGGGAAATGCTCATTTCCCTGCCTGCCGAATGGGGTTGAATTATTTTTCCCTTGTGGGGAAAACCCGTAGCATGCAATCGAGCGTTAAAATCATTATTCTTGAGAAATATAATTTAGAATCGAATGACTGTTTGCGTTGATAACGGGAGGGGTGGAGAAGGGGGTCGTGGAGCTGAAAATAAGTGCACCCCTTTTGGAATGAGTATGGATTTACAGTCGCGGGGAGGGGGAAGGCTTACGGAGAAAATGCAGAATTGATACGTTTAAAATGAGAGGTATTAAACATTTTTCGCGAGTAATATTTCGCGTGACTTTAGGGTGAATAGTTCGGGCTATATTTAATGTGCTACGAAAAATTATAAAAGTAATTATTGTCTCACCAGTTCTTGGTGAGTTGATTGGTATTTGAATTAACGTCGCACTGGAACAACGCAACGGGCTATTGGCGACGGTCCGGGATTAACCCCGAATGGAAAAATCCGAGGACAACACCTCGTAATATTTGACTACGGTCATATGACGAGATCGAGAGCTGTGCTGGCGCCCCGCTCTCCAAACTTCCACACCACGCCTACGGGAGGACATTTGGGGCCATGACAGATTTAACATGCACCAGCCCCTCTTACGACGATCTTAGATTGGATCAAGTTTTGAACTTGCAACCCCTCGGTTGCTAATCCGGTACTCTACCAACCGGACTCCCCCGTCTCCTGCACATAATGCGCGATCGCAAGTTGTACTTTGTACTAAGACATTTATTTTTTTCGAAGAGTTTTAGTTATCTGTTTCCTTTCGGGATTAGATGACGCGGTAGCCCAGTTGGAACAGTAGGGGGTGCGAGCTCGAAACTAGGTCCAACCAAAGACCGTCGCGTACGCGGGGGGCTGGTGCATGTTAAATCTGTCGTAGCCTTAAATGTCCTCACGTTGGCGTGGTGTGGTAGTTTGGAGAGTGGGGTGCCAGCTCAGGTGTTGCCTCGTCATCTGACCGTGGTTCAAAATTACGTGGTGTTGTCCTCGGATCTTTCCCTTTGGGATTGATCCCGGACCGTCACCAATAGCCCGTTGTGTTGCTCCAGTGTGACGTTAATTGAAATACCCCCCCTTCCTTCGGGAGTGCTCCCGAACCGTCACCAATAGCCCGTTGTGTTGCTCTAGTGCGACGTGAATCCATCTACCTACTTGACGTTTTTTGGCGCATCTTGGCCAAATATGGCCGTTTCATTAAGCTCAACCCAACTAACCAACCTGGTCTAATTTGCACTCGTGTAGCAGAAAATGACCGTAGAGTGAGAAACCAAATATTTTCTTTCAAATTAAATATTAATTTCCCACCTCTATGTTTCTTTAAGAAAATTCGCGTATTTAATACTCAAAGGAAATTTTAATAGATTTAACATTCTATTTCTTAACTCACCTTATTTTGTCTTACATACCTCGATGTTTAAACGATAAACGATACATTCAATTCCTAGGCTTTAACTAATATTGTTATTTCGGAACGAGTTCTGACGTAAAATATTTTTGAAAGCACATTCAGTCTCCCCAAACGGAATTTAGCTCCATAAAATAGCCTCCCTTCACACGATTCAAGGATCAAAGAGCACCTCAGACACGATATTTTCTCCGGAATCAAAACCCGGGAACTAATCGCTTCCGAAAACCGAGGCCGTTCTAATAAATAGCGTATGTCGATCACTTCCGTCTACGGAGCGGTTACAGTTTCTGAAAAGCAGAGCTCCCTGATGGATTGCACAAAAGTTGCAGCGGGCCGCACGTGGCCTTGTTCTCAGGAGCCATTGATCGTCTTCGGGAAAACACGGTCCCATTAGTTATCTCCAGGAATGGATACTGGAAAGATTCCGGGAGACAATATGAATCGCGTCGGAACGGGAAATGATCTCCAAAATTTTCGAGAGACTTTCCTTTTTAATGTTTACTATCTTTTGTCGGAGCGGGAGGTATTAACTTGAATATTTTCGCTTGGGAATTGTAAGGAACGTGCATCTGTTTTAACTTTCGACTGATTTTGGACCTTCGATTCGTCGTGGCTCAGTGGGTGTGCCCACTGCTCTAGCAAACCTGCGAGCTGTAGAAGGCGCAGGTTCGATCTTGTCAGTTGTATTCCTCCCTGGGTGTACTTCTCTTCTGTGTCAGTAAAACTTCATTGAGTGTGTGTCTATTGCTAGATATTGTATGTCTTGTGTCTGGCGCAGTATGCCCAAATATGGTCCAAACCAAATCAGTCAACCTACGATTGGCTGTAAGTTAGGGCTGCCACATTTGATCAAAAGGCGATTTTTTAGCCTTGGCGATTCGTGCTATATTTTGAATCAAAATCGTATCTAATTTTCAGTCTTGGCGACTTTTTTTGAAAATTCACCAAAGATCAACGAAAATTTAATCTTTTTTCTTAGATTCAATGCTATTGATAATGGTATATTCTTTAGTTGGATAAGTGGGTAGTTAACGTCGCACTGGAGCAACACAACGAGCTATTTCTTCAGTTGGGATCGATTGCTGTTGGATAACTATGCTTGAGTAAACTACAATAAACCGGATTTACGTAAAGTATCTATCGCAAAAACCGAATCAAGTGAAACTATTGAAAAACCCGAGTCAAGTAAGCTAATGGAAAGCCAAGTTATGTAAATTTTACAAACCGAGTCAAATAAACTATTGCCAAACAGGCAAGTAAACTATTTCAATACCCAGTTGAGTAAACTATTTCAAAACCCAGTTGAGAGTAAACTTGCAAAACCAAATCGAGTAAACTATTGCTAGGACTAGTGAAGTAAATTATTTCAAAACCGAGGCATGTAAGCTATTGAAAAACCGAGTCAATATTATAGCAAAAACGAGTCACGTAATCTATTGCAAAAAAG
This sequence comes from Meta bourneti, assembly GCA_933210815.1. NCBI lineage: Eukaryota > Metazoa > Arthropoda > Arachnida > Araneae > Tetragnathidae > Meta > Meta bourneti. Next base: position 85,643,081 of record OW119923.1, on the reverse strand, counting down.
AGTCAAGTGATATATCGAAAAACCCCAAATTAAATGAACGATTTATCTAAAAACTGCGTACAGTAAAAATTAAATTATTCCACCGTAAAAATACTTATTTACGTCTTCTGAAATACTGAACGTAAATAATTGTGCTTATAAAATTTATTTTCTAAACTAAGGAAATCGGTTATAGGAGGGCACCAGAAATATTTTTATACATGTCTATAATTCTAATTTAAAGATTCTACGCATTCAATTTTATTCACGTACCATATTACTTCTTTGATACGGTTTTCATTCTCTCTTAAGCAGGAAATAACTTCATATCAGTAAAGCGTAAAAAGTAGTAATCTGAAACGAATACTAATCTGTCGACGCGATGATTAATCAAAACTACCCATTCTATTAAAATATGTAGAAAGATGATTTTTACTGCTGCAATAAGGTCTCGCAAACTCAATAACCCATCAAAAAATAACGACACTCCACTCCAAGTTTCACCGTGTTATTCCCAATTCTAAAGGCCGGGCTATACTCAGGAGACTAGCAACCACAGAAAGGAATCCGAACGGTTTTAATACTTCAAAAGAAGTTCGAGAATTCCTACATTCGGATTCCTGTTAACAGTTTGTTTTCTCCGCTTCCAACTCTTATCTTTTTTACTCACCGAGGTTTCTAGTTTTCCATCGATGCTCCGGTTCGTCCCCTGGGGCTTGTTTTCCGCATTGTTACTGAGTGATGATTTTCAGAATCGTAATTTGCATTCAGAGGTGTTTTGTAAATAAAATCCCCCTTCTTATTATGGGTTGCTTGGCGAGGAAAGAAAGCAGGGCGTATCTGTTTGATGTAATGGTCGAGATTTTGCTCTCGACTCTTGATAGGAACCTGTGTTTATGGTCCTCGCGCTTCAAAAAAAGATCTGGGAAGTACTTTTTATTGTTCTTCAACCGTAAAATTTTTGTTCTGCGGGCTCTGGAATTTCAAATCACTAGCTAACGCAATGAAACGCGGTGGTAACAATGCAAGTTCTTGTTTTTCGAGGGTTTCCAAAACATAATAATCTAGAGCCTATTAGACCCTAAAGGCTGAAGTCTCAACATTCTACTTCGTGTGACTTTGCTGTGCGCAGTTCGAAGAAAGTAATAAAAAAGAATCGAAAGCTAGAAAAATATTCGATTTTACGAACTTTTTTCTAAGAATGTATCTTCAATCAAATTTCTTTCGATGCTTGATGTAATGTAACTACTGAAAAATCAGTATTTCCGCCTTTATAAAGAATAATGTAAATAAAATTTTATGTTGTCCGACTCAAGCGAGTTGGCAGTTGAGTCACGTGTTTTTGGACGAATCTATCCTTTAAATTAGGCGATAAGGTTGGAATCGATGCAAACTGCCATCATGGCATTGGCCTGGTGGCGCTTAGCCTGGACCTGGGTTTTGGTCCTCGCGCACAAAAAAGATCTGGGAAACATTTTTTCATTGTTCTTCAACCGTAAAATTTTCTTCCGCCGCAATGAAACGCGGTGGTAACAACGCATGTTCTTGCTTTTCGAGAGTTTCCGAAACATAATAATCTATAGCCTATTAGACTCTAAAGGCTAAGATCTCCACATTCTGCTTTGTGTGACTTGTGATTTCTTTGTGCTGTGTGCAAAGAAAATAATTAAAAAGAATCCAAAGATAAAATATTCGATTTTACGAATTTTTTTTTTCTTGGAATGTATCTTCCATCAAATTTCATTCGACGCTTGATGTAGCGTAACTTCCTGAAAATAAGTATTTCCTCCTTTGTAAAGAATAATCTAAAAGTTTTATATTGTTCGATTCAAGAGAGTTGGTTCGTCGTCTGACCGTGGTTCAAATTTAAGTGGTGCTGTCCTCGGATTAGTCCGTTGGGGATTGATCCCGGACCGTCGTTAATAGCCCGTTGTATTGCTCCAGTGCAACCTTAATTAATTACCATTACCATGGCGTTTGCAGCGTGGATTCTGGTTCTAGGTTTATAATTCGACTCACAATTTACCATACTCGAAGGATAGTTTACAAAACTATCTTCCCTACCAGACGTGGCCGGTGCTGCAAAGTAGGCATCTGATAACCGTAACTTTATTTTTGATTCAGAGAACTTCAATCATAGCGCCACAGGTAACTCGATTAGAAGGGGCCCAAATGCTCAAAATTCGATTAAACATCATTTTCCAGATTGCCGCCGGAGCTCTCCGTACCGCGTGTGCCGTTAAATTGAATTAAATCTGGCGACTGCGTTAAACGCAACCCGTTAATATTCGGTTTATGAATTAGCGAGAGTGCTAATGCAATTTAATGGGTCGACGAATTATGAGTGTTTGGGTAAGACAATTCTGGTATTGCGAATGGTGGGGATTTTTTAGCTTATTATTTCCCTTTAACCAGAGAGATAAATCCTCTTTTGAGAATTTTTTCTCTTAGCCGAGAGGTTTGATTATTTAAGACATCACTATTATGCATGTTGTGGTAAAAGTTCAGTGTGCTTTGTCACAGTGTGCTTTGTTCAAGAGCTTTTGTCATCCCATAGAAGCCGTAATAATTGTTAAAATTCCTTAAAAATGAAAAAAAAAACATTTTTACAAGAACGCCATGTCATGTCGCTCGAATTCAAAATCGAGATAAATCATTCTCTCAAGGTCAAATGGGTGTGCAGGATCCATTTTTTTTGCTTTGAGATTTTATTTGCTTTTTAGCCAAAATTTGGCTAAAAATGTTATTTCTATGTCCCTGTCAATGAGTACCAAAGAAAGGTTAAAACCTCCATAACCGCATCTTAATATTTATAGAACATTAGAAAAAAATGTTTATTGGAAGAGTCATTTTTCTTCGGTATTTTCTATTTAGGGATAATTACAAATGTTTGCAAATAACAGTAATATATCCTAGTTTCGTTTTGATCTCATGTTCATCTCTTCTAAAAGTTTACTTAAAGATGTTTATTATTTTGAGATTTCAAGTATCAGGTCATTTGTTCATGTCTCATCAAGGCTTAGGAATTTCCGCAACAGCTCCAACACACAAAATTATTGGCTATCCTTTTGTGTTCTGTAATAATTGAACGGATTGATGAAAAATGAATAGTAATAACTAGTCATAAAGATTGAGCTTGACGCTGTTTGACGCAGTTTGGCCAGATACGACTTGCGCCATAAAACCCCAAACCAACCAACCAATCATAAAGGTCAAGTAGCCACGAAATAAGTAAAGGGGATAGTGATTTGATTTGCGGTCTCAACGAAAGCTCCTTTAAAACACATCACTGACGTCATAATCTTATTTTAAACTAGTGAAGTGACGATGAAAGTTAAAAATTTTAAGAGTTTGAATCCATGACCCACAGATTGAGAGCCACCTGCTGATGTACAATTAATGACCCTTGAAAATAAATCCAAAAGATCACTCTTCGGAATTGTTCGGAACCTGTGGCTCAAAGATTATGTCACGATGTTTTTGAAGAATGCAATCATCAATTGTTGACGATGAAAGGTTGCGTTGTCATATTTGCACAATTAGCAGATAGTAACTTTCAACAATACTTTTGCGCTTGTCTCAAAGATGCCAGTGAAAAAAGTAGGTTGAAGAGAATAGTTCCCTTTAAAAAATTCCCAAAAGTTCTGACAGTTATATTTTACTTTTTCATCTGCTACGGATGTGGTAATTTTTTCCTGAATTCTTGCATTTCAAATTAGAATGTTCCGCGAAGGAGTACTAACGAATACTCATTGTTCGTAGAGGTTGCCTCAATTGTTCTTACCTGCAAATTAACGGTACTTATATTAAGAGACCTCAACTAAGATATTTACTAAAAGAACTCACTTTCTGTTACGAAACGTTTTTGCAACATCTATCCATTGTAACGGAATTTTTTAGGATTCGAATTCTGAAAACGGTCTCGGATTCAGCTCTGTCGCAATTCAGCGTGAGCACCGATTCGCATTAATGACGTTCCCTCTTTCCATTTGATGTTCACCGCAGCGCACACAATTTGCACGCTCGCGCTTTGATCTCGATCTGCTAGTGGGCTACCTCATATCAAAGGCGGCCCAGCCCTCATCTCATAACGAACGCCCCCACAGAATCACCCGATGTCTAAACTACGCTCTTTTGCGTATTCGTATGGCATATGTACACGTATTTGCTCTAAGTAATCTACCTCAACGCTTTGAGGATTCAATGGACTGTCTGAAGCGTAGTCATGATACGCGTTGTGTCGTTGCGCTATGAAGCTTTGTAGGGTTAAATTGCAACCTAATCTGATCTCCTCTTAGTTGTCTTGTTTCCGTGCGCACTGTAACACCAAACGGGCTATTGGCGACAGTCCGGGATCAATCCCGAAGAGAAAGATCGAAGTGATTTTGAACGCCTCGTAATTTTGAACCACGGTCAAATGACGAGGTTAACACCTGAGCTGGCTCCCCACTCTCCAAACTTCCATACCACGCCAAAGTGAGGACATTTGAGGCCATGACAGGTTTAACGTACGCGACCCTCGTTACACGAAGGTCTTTGGCCGGACCGAGTTTCGAACTAGCAACTCTCCGGTAGCTAATCCGCTACTCTTCCATCTGGGCTAACGCGGCCTTCAACAGAATTAAGAATTGGAATATTTCCACTTAAATAAATCTTTTCAGTTTTATAACCTTTAAAACTTCCAATTTCCTCCTTTACCTAAATTAATAAAATAAATCGTCCATTTTTTACTTTTGACTATAACATGAGTTTAGAAATTAAGTGCATTACGTCCAAAAATGAAAAGGTTAATTATACGGAACGGCTGTTTATACAAGGGACACCATATGACAACAAAAAATAGTGTTATACTCAATTGATTGAGGGCATCTGTTTTTTGAGAAATTTGAATTTAGAAATTTGTAGGACGCTTGGGTCTTACAAATAATTCAACGGCGGATATTTTTGGATAGTCGAGCAAGAGAAAAAATGGCCGCCGACCTGTTCGTCGTTTTCTGATCAGCCATTCTACACCGTTCTTATGATGGAGTTCATTGACAAAATGCTAATTTACAACTAATAACGCAGTTCTCTATAACTCAAGCGTTCTTCCAGAGTCAGAATTTGAATTATGTTTAAAGCTAAAATTCAAGTACCCCCAAAACATGGACAGATAAATTTGCACGCGCAATTAATATTAATAAGGAAACTAAATAGAAACATCAATTATACGCTCGAACTTGCACTCTCCAACAGTCAGCTTGTATGGAAATGGCGCTGTCTAAAAAGAGTAGAATAAATTTAAGCAGTTCATTTTGGCTGACACTGTATTCTGTCTAATTTGGATTTAATATTTTATGAAGTTTTTTGTAGAATGGATATTTTGTACCGAATATTTTATAGAGTATGAACTTGCTAAAACTTCCATGGCCACACAAGGTAAAACAACAAGAAAAACAGGATTAGCACTCTTCAGGCAAAAGAAAAATTAAGTCTTTTTAATGCCTTTTCTAAGTTTTTTTTAAGTGCAGTCATTGTAACACCTGCTTGGGCTTTGAACTCACACCTCATCATATATTCACCTATCCTGCAATAGTAGCTGCTCTTCAAACCATCGATTACTTTCCTGAAGAACAGCTTTACCGCGAGAAAATAACCGACAACGCCAAAGCTGTGCAAAATGCATCTGACTCGGAAATGGACGCAACAAACTATTTTTTAATTTTTTAACATCAGTCGCGCTCTTGAACTCGCACGCTCCAACACCGACGAATATTTCAGCAAACCCTTGTCAAGTTCAGTTTCCGCTAAGACTCAATCCCACGAAAAACTTTGCACATTGATTAAAAGCGTGATACGGATAAACTGATTCTAATTTCCGGTTTCTAGTGGATTGGTGCAAACCCAACTGGATCCAATCTACGCGGCTGTCATATCTATAATAAATTTGCCCTTCGTCGCTGTTCACCTGGTCCAGTGGTCAGAACGGTGTGTAATATGGCTCGGTCGTTGGTCGGCCGGGCTGGTAACTATTAATATGGCCTGTCGCGTACCGTGTTCAGGTTAGCTATGTGGATGCAATTAATGACCGTTCCTGCGCCTTCGCGAATTATCGGGAGAGTATTTATTAGTTGGGGTAGGCATTGATTTATTCCATATAATATCCGAGGGTTTAATTTACTAGCGGTGGTTAACTGCACCGAGATTGCAGTTTGATTGGTATGCTGCCCCAGTTACAGGCAGAATATTTTACTTGATATTAATCTGCGAGACGGTCATGTACTCGCTGATAGATCTGTTTGGCAAAGTTTCTGCAAATGGCGTAGTGGTGTTTCGTTCCGGATTGTACTGCAAATTGCTCTAATGCAAGTGTACTAGCTGCATAATTTCCCTTCTTAAACTACCACTCTGCTCCCCAATGCCTCTTTTCCCCCTTTCACGACATTTTTTTACTTGACGCTGTACAGCTTGACCAAATATGGTTCTTGCGCCATATAAAACACCAAAAGAACCAACTAACCCTTAAACTTTACAAAGTAGTCCATTCACATTATGCAAGCACGTTGGAATAGCAATTTCATCATCGTGTAGTTTAACATAATAATTGAAATGCTTCGGGTAACATAGTGAAAAGCCACTTTTGAAATTTTTCAGGCTAGCCATTTTCAAGTTTTAAAAAATTCAAAAATTATCCTGGTTTATCCATTGTTCAAGAGGTCGTGTTATCTTAAACTTTCAAGTATTACGCATTCAAATAATTTTTTTCGATTTTGAATATTTTGTTTTACATTTTTTCACTCTACGGAATTATTCTGTGGCCTATCACTATATCTTCAATTGTATTGTAGAATGGTATCAATATTTTGTTGATATTAAATTGCATGAGAAAAAGGTGTTTACCTATAAAATTCAAGTACCATTTGTTGGTGTCCACCTTTTAAATTGACCCTTTTCTTAATGAATAGCCCATGTGTTACTCCAGTGGGGCGTTAATTCAACTACCTACCTTTTCTTATTGCCCTGAAATTAATAGTTACGACATCAAATCATTTCGATATTAAGTGATAAACTCGTTCTTCGATCGCTTTTCGACATGAGTTAACGTGCAAAAGTCAGTCTAGAAAATGCTCGGATGTTTTACTTCACTGAAAATGGAAGCGCATTTATTTTAATTTTGTAACTCTTGGAAGTTGGTTGGGTTTTATGAGAAAAGGTTGATTTTTGGCCAAGCTGCGCCAAACAGTAAAGGACAGTAAAAGGACATACACACACAAGGAAAGTTTTACTGAGATAGAAGAGATATACATGGAGAGGAGGATTGAACCGGCATCGTCTACACTCGCAGGAGCCACACCCACTGAGCCACGGTGACCCCACGCGATTGGAGGAAGGTTGTGTTCGTAGTTCTTCAATTATTCTTTTTACAATGAACATTGCCAGATTAATTGTGAGATGAATGAGAGAACAATTTAGGATTTATTGGATGTTTCGTTGGTTTTGACTTTGCCTATGTGACATTACGATGTTCTGATAAGCACACACCCTCAGAGAGACATCTATAAGTGTGTAGGGGCATCACAACCCCGAGGTACCTAAGTAATCTTTCATTTTTACCATAGCCTATCCTTCTGCTTTTATGCTTTTTCTTCCTGTCGTTGTGTTGTCTGCCTTGTGTTTGGCACGTCGCCCTTGGCCATTGCGTCATAAAATCCCGAAAACAACCAACTTTTGCTACTTTCTTTCCAACCTGCCATTTCACAAGTACTTGAAATTGTCTGTTTTGCGTTTGGCACAGCTTGGCCAAATATGGCTCTTGTGCCATAAAATACAAAATCATCAAATCATCTGACGGGCATACTGATCGAGGACTCCATTTATGACCCTTGGACTACAAAACCTAACCAACCAAAACTATATCTCTACTTACCATCTCTTTTTGGGCAATATTGAATTCAAATTACGTTATAGACCTAGCAGATCACACGCTGTTACCGTAATCCACGCGTCCCTTTATCCGATGAAAAAGGGGGTAAATCGATTAATCGTTCTCGTTCCCCCACCAGAGCGATAAAGAGGGACGAAAAGAAAAAACAACACACTGACAGAAAACAGGCGTGGGCATAGGCGGTGCATGGACCTCAATTTCCAAGTCTTTCATTGTTGGGGAAATTCGTTGTTCCAGAGTAGGTAATTACCGTGTCATTTGTGCTTTTGTACCAGATACAAACTCAGCGAAAAGCTGTTCCGGGCAAGCCTTCTATTTGTTTGATAACTTTCTTCCTGGATTTCAGGCATATACACAAACCCCTCATACTAGGACCGTTTTATTTAATGCTGGGAAACAATGTTTCAAGAAGTATTGGGAATCTATAACTTTTATCTCGTGCAATCTAATAGTGTCATCCTCCAACAATCAGCGTCCTTTCCCCTACAGTGGTCGGCTAATTGAGACAAACTTACGTTGTACTTAAATAAAGTGCATCGTTGGTGAGGATGTTAATGACGAGTCTCGTTTCGCTGGATTTCTGTTCTTAATCATTAAGTCAAGTAGATATGTAAACCACCAATCTTTTATTTGTGGAAGTATTGTAGTGGATGATTTATATCACTTTGTTTTAATTCTGAGGAGTCTAAAGGTGCTCATTAAGATTAACACTTCCAAAAACTATTCAGATACTTCGTTGAGTATTTTCTCTAGCTGAAATATACGTTGTCATCTAGGTTACAGTAAATTTCATTTTTTGTTTATCTCTAAGTTTATTGTCGATCCCTTAAGAATGTCTACCATTTCCGATTAAGTACTTTGGTCGGAGAAGTTTTGTAGTAAGCTTATTTTGTCAACAATGCAAATTATAATTAGTCACGCTAATCAATAAGTTGAGGGTAACAGATTTATATTTCAAGTTTTAATTACAATCTATACAGTAAATTCAATCTATCATAATTGGTCTGCAACGCTTTCATTAAATATTTCGCACCGTTACAAAAATATTTTTTCGAATCCAATCTCAGCCAGTTTTATAATAGATCGAACACTTTGTTAATTTAACTATTAACTGCCGTATATAATTCTTGTCCATTATCGTTCTACTATAATACCATTCGATTATTCTGTCATGTCTACTTAAATGACTAATACGGAGTTTGATTTATGGCTTAGGCACCGAAACACATTAATTTCGGTAATATGTAAACATTAAATACTTGACACGATCGCGTTATCGATTTATAAAATGAAATAAGTTAAGTCTATGAATAATTGAAAATGAATAACAAATGCCTTGTGATAAATCCATTACTCAGACTACGTATTAACTACATTTTAGCATCTTTCATATTATGTTAAATTCTGTTAGAATTTTGATGCATTCTAATAAGAAATAATTCTGTATTGATAGAAAAATTATTATTATAGTGATCGTTTTAAGTAGATGTAGAATTAATTTAAATTTCATTGATTAATATTATTTTCTAATTTATACGCTTTCCTTTAAAACTGTCGAAAAAGCTCTTAACCTCAATAGGTAATGAAGTTCTTGTCAGTTTTTTACTATCACAAATTATTCTACTAAAGCAGCAATCTTTCTGATATTTATGAACCATAAATGTTAACTAGTTTTAGGTAAAAGTAAAATTCTAATCATTCTATTTTAAAATTCGAAAATAAAATTTTAAGTTAATCAATTTCCACCTGCACACAAAGCCCTTTGAGTTACAAACCGTTAAAAGTTACATTTGTAATAAAACTAGTTCTATAGAAATATTTTCATTTCTCAATGAATTCATGAGAGAGATTGTCAACTTTAACTCTCTGAGGTGTTCGCGTAATTAGCCACTCTGCAACCTGCAGTCTTCCCTGTATGATTTCAAACCAGTTTTGACCTTCTTGATCTGTGGAATCTGCCCTTTTATTCTTTAAACCATTCGATGTGGTTATTTAGTCATTACGTGTGTTGTGGAGTGACAGTAAAACTACACTACTCGGAAATCTCGTGACACCCAGAGCTTTAACTTGCTGTTTTAACCATGTGCAATTAAGATCTTGGTGCTTGAAATAACTTAACCCTCCAAGTAATTTCGACGAGATAACTCATCCATCAAGATCTGATCAATTTTGCCAATGACGATATATTGCCGATTTTTTTATGATAACGAGATCACGAGATCTAGATTTGGTCAGCTTTCTTTTAATGACGAGATATCTTGTCCATTAAGATCTGGTCAGTTTTAATAATGACGAGATACCTTGTTGAGAACACCACCAGGAGGGTTAATCTTGAAGCGTATTTTAAGCCTGGGAACTTTGGAATGGGCCGTTTTCTTGTATGTATAGACGTCGAGGAAATTTCATATTGATAAGTAGGTATAGTTATTTGATACCTACTTCCCGATGATTTTTTTTGATAATGAGAGGATCAAGATTTGGTCAGCTTTCTTTTAATGACGAGGTATCACGTCCATCAAGATCAATTTTACTAATGACGAGATACCTTGTCGAGACAACTACCAGGAGGGTTAATCTTGTAATATGAAACGTATTTCAAGTTTGGAAACTTTGGAATGGGTCGTTTTCTTGTATATATAGATGTCGAGGAAATTTTATATCGATAAGTAGATATAGTTATTTGACACCTACTTCCTCGTTTTTGACACCTACTTTCCGCCGATTTTTTTTATGACAAGATCAAGGTTTAGTCAACTTTCTTTAAATAACGAGGTATCTTGAACATCAATATCTGGTTAGTTTTACTAATGCGAGATACCTCGTCCAGACAACCATCAGGAGGCTTAATATTGTAATGTGAAGCTTATTTCAAGTTAGGGAACTTTGGAATGGGTCGTTTTCTTGTAATGTAGTCTACTTGTCGAGGAAACTTTATATCGATAAATATAGTTATTTGATACCTACTTCAGCGTTACCTCGTTTCTCAATTATTTCCGGCCCTACTCCTGATGTCGAAAAAGTTTAAAAAAAATTTCGTTCTTATTTTTTCTCTTCTTTTTCTGCACTTATTTTGCTTTTCCTATCGAACTGGCTCTTCAGCTAAGCACCAAAAATCGAAGCGTCACATTTGAGCCCAAAAGTCACCGCCGAGTGCTCTCTTCCACTTCGATCGGAGCGAAAAAGCAGTCGGGAAAAGTCACGGAAAAGCTATAAAATATCGGATTAATTTAAAAAGAAAAGCGAAAACTCGTGTCACCACTCTACAGGTGAAAACCGCCCCTGTGTCCGCATCTAACATTTCACCCAGGAAACGTTGTTCCAAATCTTATAAATTGTTGGACCGGTGGAGTGTATATGGTGGAGGGAAGAGAATATAGACGACGTAATTCGACTAACTACATTTTATTTTCTCCCGTTCGCTGTCATACTTTCTCCCTTTCTTGAGATCTTTTCCCGTTTTTTACGCCTCCCATTTTCCCGGAGTTCCGTTTGCTGATGTACTTCAAACCGGAAATCGAAAATGTGGGGAATATAATAAAACCCAGCTTTTCTGAAAAGTGAGATTTTGGGTTGTGGTTTTGGGTGCATGAATGGCTTATTTGTTAAACATTAGTGCACACGTATCTTTATGAAAGGGATTTTCAGTGTGAACAAATAAACTAGACGGAATGCGAAGATTTTACTTCCGCTACTCAAATGTTCTTGTATAATACATATCGGAGTTACCTTAAAATGAAGTTTTAGCCATTTTGGCAACGTTTGGTGTTTAATGTATTTGACGTTGAGACGAATATCATATTTTACTTCTGAATTCATTCTTTGGAATTTCTAATAACGAAGTGCTGAAATCGTATTCAGAAAAGAAGCCTAGTAACGTCACGTTTAGAATACGGAGAGAAAATACGTTTCTTCACAAAATACCTAAATTTAGCACGACTGAAAATGCTTCTCATGCAGCTTTCGATAGTTCAAAAGTTTCACATTTATTTCTCGAAGTTGGTTTGCTTTTTGTTGAGAATTTCTATTAGATGCGAAAATTGCTGTTACCACAGCCAATTGAAATTTTTCTTCATTCAACGATGACTACACATGTAGGAACAGGTACAGGGATATATACTAATTTTGTGTTTCAATCTGGAATAGATGATAATTTTCGTGAAGATAAGCTGCTCATTTACAAGTATAGTCTTCAAATCATCATGTACCTTAATATTTTATTTAAAAAATTGGAACCGTATTTGCATTAAAATTCAAGTGATTCTCATGTAAGGGTATTATTTTATTAAATTAATTGCAGAATAGAGAAATGGAAGCATTGAAACTTGGAAATTTGAATTGGTGTTAAAAGCAAATCGAAACATTTTTTGCACGGCATAACTGTTGAAATAATCAAAATCATGAAGCGATGTAATCTAATTTATAAATTTGGTTTTCTTTTAGTTAAAATCAAACACGATGTGGATGGGAATTTGGTTCGAATAAAATATAGCTAGAAATGAATTCGTATGAAATGAATACGAATTTATAGAGGTTTTAGAATTGATACAAAGTTATAGAGCTTCCGCGTGACTTCTGTACTCGCTATTTTTCTTTCAAAGTTGTGAAGTTCTTCAACATTAATACTACGCAATTCTTCAGATTAACCATAACTTTTCAGTGACCGAAACCACAGCTTTTAAAATGAATATTAATGTATAATAACTTTAATTTATAGAGCTATCTTGTAGCTTTCGTAGGCGCTGATGTTTATTACAGTCTCGTGAAGTTCTTCAATATAAACGCTACATTATTCTTCAGATTAACCATAACTTTTCAGTGACCGAATCCATTAGATTTATTGCCGCTCTGTTTAGATCATAAAATTCAATTCGAAGAAGCATTAAACTTTCCACTGATGTTGCTACTCCTTAGAGTTTCTTCTACGCCGACTGGACATGTTTCTCTCGCGAAGTACCAGTCTCTCCCAATTCATCAAATACATAATATCCGCTTAAGAGTTCCATTCGACAAAAAGGAGCATCTCTGACTTGGCAATAGTCGTAGAATGGAGAAAAACTAAATTTTCCGGATAAAAGGATTGAGGAAAATGTTCCGTGCTAACTGGAACAGAAATGGTAATGATGCGACAGTTTTCTGTCTGGAGTGTTCCATTGCTCTTATACACCCCTCTTTTTCATGATGTCTCCGAGCATAAGACGGGTGAAAAGGAAGCAAAATAACTGGGAAAAGAGATTCAGAGGCTCCTTTGATGTTCGGAGTGGTGAGATAAGGCCCTGTTGAAGGAACGTTAGAAAAGCTACACTTCTTTGGGCATGAATTGGGAAGTAGGGTGAAGTTAATCCTTCATTACTGTGAGTTATGAGATGGATTGGGGTGGGAGGTCGATTCGATCAACACCCTGCCCGATGAAAGCCCACAAATTCTCAATTATGGGATTAGCGCGTGAATCGCCTTGTTTTTTTAAGAGCCAACGATCTCTATTAGGAAATCTAAGTGGGGTCTTGAAAGAAACGGCTGTTTCTCTTGAAGATTGAGAGATGGTAAGCTATTTTTACATTTTCCCTCCCTTTCACTTTATGGGCCGCGGTAGTCTTGATTAGCAACCGGAAGGTTGAGAGTTCGCAACTGATTCCAGCCAAAGACCGTCGTGTACATGGAGACTGGTTGAATCTGTCATGGCCTCAAATGTCCTCATGTTGGCGTGGTGTGGAATTTTGGAGAGGGGTGCCAGCTCAGGTACTGTCCTCGTCATCTGACTGTTTCAAAATTACGTGGTGTTGTCCTCGGTTCTTTCCCTTGGGATTGATCTCGGCGCGTCGCCAACAGCCCTTTGTGTTCTCCAATGAGACGTTAATTTCTCTTATACATCCCTTACCCATTCACTTTATGTATTTTGTGTTTGGTTCAGAATACCACGCACTTTGGTGGTTGGTTTTGTTTTATGGCGCAAGGGCCATCCAAGCTGCGCCAAACGCAACACAGACAACGTTAAATAATGGATAGCACTTTGGTGGTGTGATGAATCAAATTGCATTGTGCGGCTCAAAAGTTTATGGACATCTGTTTCTTTTGATACCAGCTTAACCCTCCAAGTGGTACCGTCGAGATTTCTCGTGTACCAAGATCCAACCAATTTTGCTAATAACAAGATATCTCGTCCATCAAGTTCTGAAAAATTTTGCTAATACAAGATATCTCGTCCATCAAGTTCTGAAAAATTTTGCTAATGACGAGGTATCTCGTCATCAAGGTTTCACCGATTTTCTTATGACGAGACCAAGATCTGGCAGGTTTTTCCAATGACGAGATACCTCGTCCATCAAGATCTAGTAAGTTATACTAATGACGAGATACCTCATCTGGACAACCACCAGAAGGGTTAAATAAAAGTATAACAGCCATGATAATTTTTATAGTAATGAAATTAAAAAAGAAATATAGTGAAAATACACAGAAGACTGGTGTAAGACGATTGGAAAGAAAGCAAAATGATTTTGAAGCAAAGGTTTCAGTGGCTCTTGATATGCGGGGTTGTACCAAGCTGTAGTGTTGAAAATAACATAAAAGTTAGTTACCTTGGACATGGGTTGGGAATTGGAGGTGGGTGAAGTTAATCCTTCATTACTGTGAGTTGAGATGGATTGGGGTGGGAGGTCGATTCGATCGTCTACAGCCATTGCGATGACAGCCCACAGATTCTCAATTATGGGATTAGCGCCTGAAATGCCTTGTCTCTATTTGAGCCAATGATCCCTTTATTAGCGGTCTTAAAAGTGACAACCATTTCTCTTTGAAGATCGAGAGCTGCGAAGATGTTATTTTGCTCGATGTCTTTTATTTTATATTGCGGTTTGTTCAAAGCACCATGTACTTTGTGTATTCTTTTACTACACTAACATTAATTATAAATTATTTTCTTGGGGCATCTGGTTGAATTCGTCGATTTGTTCCTTTGAAATGTTAAATGGGACGAAGATATTGTTTTCTGTTTTGCGCTAGCTTTGCCGTTGAAATGGAGTAATTTCCATTCTAAGTTCTAATAATATTAGATTGTTAATATGCCAGTATAAAGAAAATGGCGGATGTGGTGTAAGATCTTTTTACTGCTAATGACGATTTAACTATAAAGATGTCTTTTGAGCTTGGTCGGCGATTACGTTTAGAAATTTACTTTTTTTGAAGAAAAATTCATTTGCTTTTGTTGAGAAATTTAAATTTTGGCCACTTCTCAATAAGATCCGGAACAACGAAATGTTGTATTTCCATTTTATAAACTAGAGTTGAACTTAGCATACAATAAATTAAAATATGACGTATATATGTTTATCTATCTAACGCTTGAAACTTGTTCAATTCCGATTAATTTATATCAAGATTTGGGTTTTGAATTCAACAGGGGTTTTAGCTTATAAGTCAAACTAAGCAAGCACTTTTGAATCTCGTGTGTGTTGCATATTCAAAAGCAAATAAGGAATGAGTATTTTAATCTTTCGGGTACCAATAAACGAATTGTGATATATATATATATATATATATATATATATATATATATATATACATACATACACATATTTATGTATATACACAATATATATACATACACATATCTATATATACAATATATATATCGAGGATTCATTACTCTGATTACTTTAAATTTTTACTGTTTACATTAATATCTATCAAAACAATGTTTAATTGATAAAGTACATAGAGCTTATTAAATGATTAAATATTTGACATTCTCAATTAATATTGATGTGATTAAGAATCTGCGGTACACCGGGATCATACATTAATGTTTTGATAAATGCTGATATATAGTAGCTCTCATGGAAGTTGTGATCTGTATGATAAACCACATCGTATGTTATGCAATTTGGAGGGTGGTGGGATTTTTACATAGCTTTCGAAGTTTAAATAGATGCTAGGTTGATTTATTGTTCAAATAATGGATATCGGATTTTTATAATCATATTCTTATAAACTTCAGGGTGTATTTATTATCTTACAGTTTAACAATCATGTTTGATTAGAATCACCTTCAATTTGAAAATAATTTTGATACGTCATATCTTAATGAATGAAGAATTTTATTGAACTGATTTTTTGTTTTCAGGTTGAAAATGTGTCGAATCCACTCTGCGTGTTTTGGGATTACCAAATAAGGTATGTTACCTGTTGAATTAATTTTTGTATTTAAATTTTGTAAAGTTTTAATTTAGAAACGGAAGACAAATAAGTTGTGTGAAGAACTTGGAAGCTATGTGCAAGTTTTTGTCTGGTTAGAAAATTCTCTAAAATAGATGCCCCGATGTTCCCTAGTGACCTGACATAATTTCCGTCTTACCTTCGCCTTTTCTCGATCCAACCGCCTTGCTCGGACCGTGTCTCAAATTTACGAGGCGTTGTCCTCGGATCTTTTCCTTCGGCATTGATCCCGGACAATCGCCAATAGCCCATTGTGTTGCTCCAGTGCGACATAAATCAACTATTCACCTCGTCTTTTATGGTTTGTCCTTTCCCCCTTGTTGTGTACGTTTTGCGCAACTTCACCTTGCTTGGCCTTTGGACCATTAAAATCCAATCAACCAACGTTTAAAATGAGAAACACAGAAAATTTCCCATATCCCAACCGCATCAATACTTTGCTTTGTTGCTTTTAATCTCAAATTTCGGAAAGATGTTTTATGAAGAAACGGACTAGATCGTTTCTGTGCATTAACAAAAATGCAATTTAAATTGATTACATCCTATTTAATAGCATAAGAATACGTTTCTGAGAGCTCTGTTACAATTCTTAAATCGTGTTCCCTGAAGGAATGAAACTTAATGAAAGAGATTTTGGTTCAATAACACTCCAACATATTTATATCATGATTCCTAATGATTACATGTAGAAGATTCCCTTCTTTGCTCTTCAATCATGCGCTAATGTGCGCTTTTGTGTGTTTATTTGTAAGGCACTTAACAGTCTTGATTTCCTTCCAACCGTATTTATTATACTCGCATAAATCTTAACGCAACTTCAAAGTATCATGCTTTTCACTTACCACAGGAAGATGCAGCATCCTGTAGCATGTTGTCTTATGCCATTTTCCTGAATGTTGCCTAAAGAAATACAGATAAATCTCATGCCCTGAGATAAAAAGTAATCGTCCCATTATGTGCTGGGAAAGCATTTCCAAGACACTAAGCCAAAATGTTTTGGGACAATAACTTTCCCCTTTTGCACAGATAACTCCATGACTGAAATATCTTAAGCCATATTACATGCAAAAGATTGACAGTAGTTACGTTTTATTTTTGTCTTGGATTGTGATGCTTTTTGTAAGGGCTAATTGCATGATCTGTGCATTGAATCGTCCATTTATTTTTAGCTGGTTGAGCATTTAAAAGCTGTACTTAGTATATACTACGATGTCTTACATTATCTATTCTTTTGAGTCGATAGACTGGGGTTTAAAACTTCATTATCTTTTCCACGAAACTTTAAAAGACGATGAACTGAAGCACGAAGTCTGGTAGTTAAAACTAGTGGTCCGTTAAGTTCTTTGAAACCTCGGCTTCAGTTTTTAGGCTTAAACTCATTTGCTATGCACTATCTCTTATTTTATAGTCAGCTTTAACTGAAGTAGATTTGTAGACGAATTAAAAATCTGCAAACGTGCAAAAAGGGTCGGTCCACCTTTTATGCTCGGCTTTGATTGATATTTATTCCAGTCTTTCAACTCTCCAAGTGGTTTCGACGAGATATCTCGTCCATCAAGATTTGAATAATTTGATAACGACGAGATCTATCGTCAGCAAGATATTGCAGAGATCGAGATCTGGTCAGTTTTTTCCTAATGACGAGATATCTCGTCCATCAAGATCTGGTCAGTTTTGCTAATGACGAGATACCTTATCGTGACAACCACCAGCAGGTTTAATAAATTACAAATTGAGAAATTTTTTAATCTGCTTGTAATGGATTCTTATGTTTGTACCATATTCACTGCTGCTAGGTTTCAGTTATATTTCTTAGATCACAATATTATTTTTATATGCTTAGCTTTTATTTGAGAGTTTTCAATAATACGGATTGAATCGATTTCTACGCTTTTGTCTTAAAACATCCGTCTCGAGACATGCTTGCAACTGTATAAGGCACGAAATTGATTTCTTCAGATTTCCAGTTATTACAGTACTGTCCTTTCAAGAACAATAACATGTCTTGTACCTCTTGACAGATATATTCGCTATTTATTGACACGTAAAAAGTTTTGCATACTTTTTCTTGAAATAAAGCAACATCCATGTCACGTCCATGTCAGAATGCTTGTCAGGTGATATTTGTCGTTTACATGAATATGCATCGCGCGACATCTTGAGTCATGATTCTCAATATGCCGTTGAAAAGAAAACACTTCCATTTGCAAAGACAAAATTACCGTCAGTTTGACGTATCTTCTGAAAGAATGAATATTTTATGAGTAGCCTGATGGGCATGTTTTGCAACCACTCATATCTTCGGGGCATAGTCCCCCCTCTCTGCTTTCATACCGCTGTAGGATGTTCAAATATCTGGAGGTATATTCCCTCAAGCTGTCTCAAAAAATTCCATTACATGTAATCATTTTTCTTGGTGACGAGCATTTGTGAAAGTGAGAGCTTTTCTACATCAGTTGAGATGTCAGGAACTGAATATGGCGAACTTATGAATTATTATATATAAATATTGTAAACTTATTATATATGAATATTGTACTCTATACATTGAACACGTCCGTAAAATAACATTGAAAATAATACGGATAATGTATGAAAAAGGCTAAATATCAGGATAAATTCTTATGAGCAATAAAAATAATATTTTTTTTTCAATTTAAACTATTTTATCAGAAACTGAATCTCAAATTCATTTCTGAAACTTTTTTATTGAGTATATATTTCTTGCCTCTATTATCGCTAGTAATCAAAACATTTTAGCTATATTTTTCCGTTAAATACTAACAGTATCCGCCGATTAGATTGATTGCACCTTATGTCTCAATACTTTAATCTTAAGCTTACACTTAAACCCTCCTGGTGGTTTTCTCGAAGAGTAGCTCATCATTAGAAAAACTGACCAGATCTTGATGGACGATATCTCTTCATTAGAAAAAACTGACCGTGTTTTAGTCTCGTCATAAAAAGAATCCTCTATATCTTAGTGACGAGATATCTTGTTATTAGCAAAATTGGTAAGATCTTGATAGATGAGATACCTCGTTGAAACCGCTTGGAGGGTTAATAGCATTAGTCTGTTAAAATCTCGAAATCATCTTATTGAAGTCTTGAGATTTAAATTCCACGATTATCTAAGAATGTTTGAAATCCAAATACAGCGAACTGACTATTGCAGATAGTCTCCGGCACTCTATATTCGAGAAAATAAATATGATAATTCATTATGTAATTCATTATGATAATCCGATGCAGTCGATGATATAAGCGAATAATGCATGAGTTATGTGTGCTTAAGCTTAGCAAGTCCGAAGTATTAGAGTACAACCGTTTTCTTCGCAATTATTGCAAAATTTAAGAATTTAAGCTATTCATGGTTTTGGTAGTTTTGGTTTTAGCTATTTTGTTATCGTTTTAAGTACAATAATTGTTTTAATAAAGACGTTTGAGCAGCAACTCTTCGTATGAATGTATTAATAAGCGTTTTTATTAATTTTCAGTTAATCATTGCTTTTACGTATGGATATTTATTTATTCATTCAAGTTTTGCAACGAGCTATTTAAAAATTATTTTTATCAAATAATTTTACATGAAAAGTAGTTATAGCCATAAGATAGTCACAAGCAGATAGTTACAAGTAGATATATTTACATGAAGATTGTTGCATGGAGATAATTACACATGAAATGAAAAATATTGATTTCGTGTATAAATCTGACTTATGTTAAAGGTTTTTCTTCATTTTTACAGGAGCTGGTCGACAGAAGGATGTTGGCTGAAATATACCAATAGAAGTCACACTGAATGTCAGTGTAGTCACTTGACCAACTTAGCTGTGATCATGCACGTTAGTGAAACACAGGTACGTTATTGATCCAAAGTATAACATAATTCTGTAGGACTAAAGAGCTATCTCTTTAGTCCTATTTGAGTGAGATTAATTGATCATAGGCTATAAATATCTAAGAAATTCGTAATCTGCAGTAAAAAAATTTCTTACTCATTTAATTGAAAACAAGTTAGCGAGGCTGTAAATTATTATTTTTCTGCTTTGAGAATTAATGGTTTTGAGCGAAATGCATTTTATTCACAGCGATTTATTTTTCTTTGGGGGGAGGTGCAGCAAAATTTTAGTAGCTAGTTTATGTGCGCTATGAGATGAAAAAGATTGAAAATAATTGCTTCTTTGGTTCAAAAAATTACTATTAATATATGGACGTAGTATTTAATTTTTTTCTGTGGATCAAGTTTTCCACAAGTTCTCTGAAAAGCTTTAAGAAAGGGATAGTTTTCTTATTTTTAGTATTTATGTAGAAGAGAACCACATATGAAATGATAATACTAAGAAATAATACCACTTTATATTTACTTATGTTGAAAAATACCGCTGTCTTACAAAACATCCACAATATTGTACTCCCAAAGAAGTATAAAAGCGTAATATTTTGTCCAATAAATGGTCAATATTTAAGTTAAGCTGTGAAAAATGTAAAAACTACGCAACTAATACAATATTGCTATTGTATATTTATTTATACAGGCATAAAAGTTTATTGCTAAATATATTTTCAGTCAAAATAAGCTTTTTGAAGTGTATAGAAATAATACATATTAGTTTTTTATACCATTTATAGAACTTGTTTACTTATTTGCTGTTAAAATATTTTCATCTGTATTCAAGAATTGAACAAATATTAAATGTAAGCTCTTTTTGAAACCCGGATTTACAAAACATGTGTTATTTGGCATCATCACGCCTGCTCATTTTCAATTCATAGGAAAAATCTTCAAAAAATCATTGAAATTGGGTATTCTCAGAACCATAAAAAATTATTCCCTTCTTACTGCTAGTTCTTGAATGAGTTTCGTATAGAATTTTTCCGTTATCCTCAGAGATAGTTAAAGGGAAATTCGAAAAACAGTGTTTGTTTTTCGAAAAAGTTTGCTGAGGCTTTCATTGGTCTTTCCATCTTCGACTGGCATCGAATTTAGATGGAAAAGATGGGGGAAAATAATATAAAACTTGTTCCTCCACTTCTTGCGTTTGGGAAGTGTGAGTTATTTCTCTAAATAAAAAAAAATGGCCTCTCTAGAATTGGTGCATTCAGAAACTTGAGGAGTAATTCAAAATCCGTGGATAAAAATTTCACCTTATTTTTATTTGTTATCTGTCTGCCTCACAGAAAATTATACAAGAATTTTCTGTAGAATGGAAAAGAATTTTGGCATCTTTGAGCAGTTGAAAAGTGAGGAAAAAGTTCCCTTCAGTAAGTGGGGGAATTCTGTTGTGTTTGGTTCTATGATTTGGTTATATTTACTTCGTGTTTGGGAATTCTTTTCTTAAGACTTGGGATGTGCTTTCTATCTAAGGAATCGTCGATAGTTGGTTCTGATATTGTTTTTGGTATCACAGTTGAATGAAAAGTGATCCAAGTCTTGTAATTTAATCTATTTCGTTCAATAAAAACTGATCATTGTAAAGCAACAGTGCAGATTAATTTTTGTCAAAATATTAGGAATTATGTTAATTTTTGAAGCAAACGCTAAATTAAAAAAAGAATATATATAGTTAGGAATCAATAGCTAAAATAATTCAATTATTTCGATTATCTGAATAATGATCCCATCGAGAAGAACCACCGTTGCTCAGTGGGTTTATACACTGCGAGTTGTAGGCCACACAAGTTTGATTCCTGTAACTTACACCGGGTGTATTTCTCTCTTCTGTGTTAGTAAGGCTTTCCTTATGTGAGCATGTCCATTACTTGATGTCTGTCTTGTGTTTGGCACAGCTTGACCAAATATGGCCCTTGCTCCATAAAACCTAACCAAATTGGACAGGGTTCTTATTTATACTGCATCGTCGTGGGCATGAACCTTCTTGTCTCAAGTTCATAAATTCTGAATCGAGTCGTCGATGTTCTTTTGATTTGACCAATTGCCTTGTATACTATAAAAGATTGATTAGAATTTGAATATTCTAGAATTCAGCTGTTTCCAATTGCAACATTAGGAACTTTATTTCGATATATACATATTTCCCTACTCCTTGCAATCAAACACCTGGAATTTTTTTTTCTAACAGCTTTTATCTTTCGAATCGTAGATGAAATATCTTTAAACATAGTAAGTTTGAATATTTAATGAAAGAAATTTTAAACGTCACAGTATGTTGGTATAAAATCTTTACAGTGCAATGATATTAGGAGCTTTCAATCGGTCTGATATTGGATAGTCATATCCCATCTCCTTTACTTTTGGAACATAAATGCAAAGAACCTAATTAAAAATTGTTTGCTGAAATATAGCAAATCGAATTTGAAATAAAACGAAGAATTAAATGTGGTAGATATTAAGATTTTCATTATTGTTACTTTTCCACGTGAGCTGCTAGTTGAATTCATCCAAGAAACTGGCAATTCAAATTTCGATCCTTTGAGTCAATAGACTTACAAAAAGAAATTCGTCGTTTTTAACCTGAACATTTTATTAATGGCATTCAATTTCCTTCTGATAATTAGTTCTTAGAACACGATGTCGCATCACTTAATGGTAATGATCTACCCGGAGATTCGTTTCGAAAAATTAATAGTTTGCAAAACAAACCCCCATCTGTTTCGCTACTGTGTGGGTCAATAAACTTGGACCACTCTTGCAACTAGTTGGCGTGTGAGGAATAAATCGAATTTCCAACTGCAAAGTCCTGATGAATAATTTATTGCTCCAACACGTGTTTTTCTGTTCTTATTTTTGTTTCGTCATTGAGAAGTTTGTGTTGAACGGATTCTTTCCAGCGTATTCGGTTGCCTCGAGATCAGACTTATTTTGTTATGAATACGCAATGAAATTGTTGCTTTGTATTTTCTCGCTTTTTTCATCGTAATTATGAACTTCGAAGAGAAGTGTAGAGTACGTTCGAAAAAATGAAGGCTTTCGTTTTTGAAATCGCGATTGTTATTCATGTTTGACCTTTGGCCATTTGTTTTTTATCTTATGTGGTTATTTACTTTTATGTACACGGTTTTCGGGTCTTCTCTTGCGAGAAAGAAATACGACTTGAAGAAACTTATATTTGGATAGTTGAGTATTGAATTGGGGTTTAAAATTTTTGAATGTGTAAGGAAAATTTACCTCCAAATTTTAAAATTGCTTGGAACTTTATTGCTGTTTTCCGTGATTTTCAATGAGTTTTATATGCTTTACGTGTATTTAAAACTGGTGAAAGATGTAATTCGGGTTGAACATTTGAAAAAAGCTGAAAAGTTAGTCTATTTTCCAGTAGCATGAATCTTTAATTTTGAAATGATTTTTCACCATTTATTTATTACGAGTGGTAGGCGGCGCAGGTTCAATTCATGTAACTTACCAAGGGTACGTCAATTCTGTGTCAGCAAAACTTTCCTTGTATGCGTGTGTTTATTACTTATCGCTGGTGACAGTTTGGAACAGGCTTTTGCATCAGGCTGGATGTCACACGGCAGTTTTCGTTACACGGCAAAGATAATTATCAGGAGAATTAAGTTGTGTATATTTTTAAACCCAGTTGCTTAACCTTGCAAGTGGTTTCGACGAGGTATTTCGTCCATTAAGATCTGATAAATCTTTCTAATGACGGGATATCTCGTCATCAAGAAATTGCCGATTTTTTTATGATGACGAGATCAAGATCTGTTCAGCTTTCTTCTAATGATAAGATATTTCTTCCGTCAAGATCTGTTCAGTTTTGCTAATGATGAGATACCTCGTAGAGTCAACCTCTTCTGTCTTTACACACATCTTATAGTCTTTACACATCTTGGGTGAATTTTTTAAGTTTTAATTAAGTTCCAAACTCTCTCTCTCTCTCTCTCTCTCACACACACACACACACACACCAGTTTTGAGCAATTTCTTTTTCCTTCTTGTGTCTACCTAGGGGTACTCTAGTGATATTTCCTCCCTTTCATTTTTAATCTCGCCTTCCCTTCTACTTTTTACTTTTTCTTCATCCTCATTGTGTTGCTGTCTCGTGATTTGGTGCAGCTTGGCCCAAAATGACCCTTGCGCCATAAAACCCGAAAACAACCAACAACATATGGTAGGGTAGGTGCTATTAGGTTGGATCTTCATCTCCTTGGAATGGTCAATTTTGCCAAATTCCAAAAAAGCCAGGCAGTTTTGCGACGACGAGGTATCTCGTCTCTAGCAAAACTGACCAGATCTTGATGGACGAGAAATCTCGTCATCAGCAAAATGGACCAGATTTTCGATGAGATGTCTCGTCGAAACCACTTGGAGGGTTAAAAAATAACCGATCTTTAGGAACACCCTCCCTTTAATGCCTAAAACAACATCTCAACTGTGGCTGATGACCTCTTCCATCAACGCAGCCGCGGTTTTCAACAGTGAACAGCAATTGTCCGGACCACTTGCGGGGAGATGCATAATGGGATGTCGAGGCAGCGTAAACGTCTGCATACGCACAAAGAAAGCACCAAAAGAGAAAGAGGAAAAAAATCAAAATGCAATCACGCTATGTTGAAGAATGTCTCCCTTAGTGGTGGGTAATTACAACCGCTCTATAAAAAGCTACACACCCTCGTAACCGCCATGAGTTTGAATGGAAGAGGGTGTCATCACACCTCTTGCTTTTCTTACCTTAATGACAATTTAATGGCACTGGCCATTAAAGGATTGCAAATTGACACCGGAGCCGCGAGATACCGGCTGGATGGCCACCCCCTCTTTCCGAAACCGCTACGTGTGATGAGATTAAAAATTGTTTTTTTTTTAGTAAAGTTCATAATGGTTACCGCAATTTCGCCATTTTCTTCGTCGGGATGGACCTATATTACAGTTAATTGAAAAGGGTGTTTACATTAATTTTTTATATTTTGATTTGAATTGATTGAACCTATGGCATCCCATTACAGCAAATCAGTGCAGTGGGACTGTGGTGTTTTAATAAATATTTCAACCCTCCAAGTGGTTTCGACGAGATATCTCGTCCATCAAGATCTGACGTTTTGTTAATGTCGAGATATCATTAAGCTTGACGAGATCGATGAAGATCCCTTGTCCAGAACTGGGGGCGGGGTCAGCGTCCCAGCTGGAAGAGCAAGCCGAGAGTTGCGAGTTCGAAACTCGGTGCAGCCAAAGATCACCGTGTACACGGGGGCTGGTATACACGTTAGATCTGTCGTGGCTTTAAATGTCCTAACGTTTGCGTGATGCGACCAATAGATTCCAGAGAATTGACCAAAGTACTTTACCGAGAAGCCTACGAGTTTGGCGGATCCTCTTAACCCTTTGAACGTTACGAGATTTCTGATTAGTGTGGCATTGCTTTTAGCCCGCAACACGCATGACTGGAAAACCACGTCTATTGATTGAAAGAATCCTACGAAAGATTTTATTGGTTAAGGTCAAATTGGGGGTTAGAATACTTCAGGTTGCAGGAAGAGGGGAAGCGTATGTGCCTCTCAAGAAGGCCAAGAATAAGGACAGGAACACTGATGAGCTATCTGGGACTAAACATCACATCCAAGCAAATAAATATAACAAGATTGGGGTATATTTGAAATAAAGCGTGGTGGCATAGCATGGTAGACTGCATTTTTTGCTTTGTTCAACAATGAATAAAATATGATCTCACCTCCCCTTACAGAAATTTAAATAAATTATGACTCGGAGTGAACAATGATGCTAAATGCCGTTTTCTAGAAGGAAAATAATATAGTTTTGCTTTCACGAAAGACTACCGATAGTTTTGATTTCA
The DNA here is from genome assembly GCA_933210815.1 of Meta bourneti. Taxonomy (NCBI): domain Eukaryota; kingdom Metazoa; phylum Arthropoda; class Arachnida; order Araneae; family Tetragnathidae; genus Meta; species Meta bourneti. The sequence continues at coordinate 85,617,212 of OW119923.1, read as the reverse complement.
GGTCTTAACTGTATCTCAAAATTTAACGTGTTCTAGTTTCTAAGGACTTTGAGCTCTCAACACAGTTCCCCAAATCGGGTAAAATAAAAATGATCTTCACGTCATCTATATGGGCATCTGTTTCCAGCTGCGCTACCATATATGCACTACTCAGCGTAATATGTCAACAATGAAGCATAAAATATGCATTTTGCATAAAAGAGGAAAAACATTTTTCGAAATCATTGCTCTCAAGTTCCCGTTCTTTATGGGGCAAGCACTCATGCACTCACAGGCACCATCTTGGGGAACGCATCTTTAAGAACGACTTCTCATCAAAACACGAGTTGACGTATTCCTCGGTCTTTCAGCAACGGGCCCGTGCCATTTGATCTTCGCCTTTTTAAACGTAACTGCAGCTTTAACGGCAAACGAGCCAGGAGGTCATTCTCCAGAATTTCTCCAAGACATCCGTCCCTCGACAATCTTCAGGAGGAGGGGTCCGCATCCTTTTACCACCCTCTATCCAAATGATGACGTCAATCGCCCGGAATTGCCAATCCGAACGGCTTGAAATTCGATCCGGGCAAGTTGATTTCGGAGGAAAATGGCTCACTTTTTTCGGATGTGGCAGATCCGTTGGCCTGCTTTAAGTTAAGAGAAGCCCATCCATTGGACTGGGGGAGAGTGGGTAGTTTATTTTATAGTGTTTGTTTATTTGCATTGCCTTCGGAGAAAGGAAATTGAAAGCGGTATAATGTTTATAAATAAATGAAATCGGAGGGGTAAAAATTCTGGAGCAGGGTTGGAGCACTTAAGTTGCATATATAGAGCTTTTTTGGGATTCCTTCTTTGTTTACGTTTTAAGAACATTTTTCTTGAAATCCAGGCTATATTAGACTGGGTTGCGTTCATTGGTGACCTTTGTTGATGTTTGGACATTATTGGAAAAATTGAATCGTAAATATCCCTATTTTGCCCAAGAAAGAAAAGACTTTTAGTTTTTAAAACAGATGTGTTGGTGTGTTAAAATTCTTGTTTCTTCCGAATCTGCTTTTAGAGATATTCGATACCCATAAATTTGTAGGAATTCGATCTTTTTTGGTCTCAGTTTGAATCAGTTTTGCTTTTGTGTGGAATAAATTTATATATCCGTTATTTGGTCCAAGAAATATCCGTTATTTTGCCAAAGAAAGAAAAGGCTGTTTTAGTTTTTAAAACAGATGCTGGTGTGCTAAAATTATAATTTTTCCGAATCTACTTTTAGAGATATTCGATACCCCTAAATTTGTTGCAATTCCATCGCTTTTTTGGCATCGCTTAGATCAGTTTTACTTTGGTGTAGAGTATATTTGAAAAGAAATACGAGAAAAGAATATCACTGGTCACATGATTGTTAAATGAATGTAAGGTTCCTTCTGTTACATTGTGATGAAATATTAGGGTTGTCGATAATAATATTAACTCTCCTGGTGGTTATCTTGATGATGTATCTCGTCATTAGCAAAACTGAAGCAGCTCTTGATGGATAGAAGAAAAATGGTCAGATCTTAATCTCGTCATCAAAAAATCGCAATATCTTGATGACGAGATATCTAGTCATTTGTGCAACATTGGTCAAATCTTGATGAACGAGATATCTCGTTGAAACCACTTGCAGGATCACAAATTCGACTCCAATAACACGGGCACCCGGTTAATTGGAACTCGGATGATGAAGGTTCTACTGTATTTAATAGTGGATAATATTTAGTCTACACAAAACTGATTCACAGTGAACAAAACTTGGATAGATTGAAATTTTCTAAGATACCCGACTGATTGAGTGTTGATAAATTATGCAAGGTATGCTACATTTCATTAAACATCTTTTTTGTTTTCAGGACCAACCAATACCCACGGATCACGAAACACTGCGAATGATACTGTACATCGGTTGTGCTATCACTATGATCTTTCTCCTTCTCACTCTTCTGGTTTTGCAGTTCATTAGGTAAGAATTAAATTTTCATTAATGAATGTCCAACTTTTATATGCTTTCTATGGGACTTAATAGTTTCTTCAGAATCATACATCCAACAAGAATTAAAATCTATCAGAATCCTAAAAAACTACTTTTAGATCTTTCCTACTTATTTCAATTTTGATGACTAAATTAAGAGCATTCACGTTTGTCTAGTCTAAAACGCGTGTAATAATAGCACATAAATTGACAATGATTGCAATGAAGAGAATTTACCTTCTTGAAACAAATCAGTTATAAATTTGTTCATCATCAAATCCGTGTATTGCTACTTAGTTCTCACGGACTTTAAGGCCTGATTTTTCACATTCGTTTCCAAGGTTCCTTAAAAATCCTCAATATTTTCTGAAGTCCTTTCACATTAAAAAGCCTCAATATGTACAAGAACACTGCATATATTACATCATCTGTTCAAAAACCAAGATCGATTGTACTTGTCCAAGGTTGAGTGTCAGGAATCATTGCATATTTATAGGTTAGTTAAAAATAGATGGGTTTTTAATTAGTCTGTATGATCCAAAATAACACTCATGAAAGATTTTTTCACCGGTGCACTCATGAATTAATCTTGCGATCTGTGAAATTTAGTCTTGAAGATTGAAGAAATAGTCTCATAAAAGTCCCTAATCTTTCGCCTGGAGAGTGGGATCTCTACTAGTATCTATGCATTATAAACGCACTCAGTTATGGTAATTATTAAATTGTAGTGGTTACTTGGGTATTAACCCTCTTGGTGGTGTCTCGACGAGGTATCTCGTCATTATCAAAAACAGAAGATTTGATGGACGAGATATCTCGTCGCTAGAAGACTGCTGACCAGATCTTGATCTCGTCATCATAAAAAAATAGGCAATATCTTGATGACGATATATCTCGTCATTAATAAAATCGGTCTGATCTTGATGGACGAGATATCTCGTCAAAACCATTTGGAGGGTTAAACATGTATATAACTCCTCGATATATCGCGCTTCTTGAAGGACAAGAAAAATGCGATATAACAAGATCTGAGACAAATTTTTCTATTGAAAGAAAAAAATTATTAATTTTGTATTGCATTACTACACTGCAATATGTTAGAATATTTTTGCTCATAAGATAGATAACTTATGATTTTTCTACCTTTCGGGAATCGGCCGATGAAGAAGCCAGGGTTGCCACAGGCAACTAAAAGGCGATGTTTTGCTATTATTTTTCAACCTTGGCGACTAGGTATCTTTTAAGCAAAATCGTCTCAAAAGGTCCTATTTTCAAAATTTTGGCGATATATTTTGAAAATTCACCACATGTAAAAGAAAATGTAGTCCCTTTTCTTGAAAAAATATTCAGATTTTTCTTTGGGCAGAAAATTTTCATAAGGACACAAATTTCGAAGTTTTACGCCAAATCGTGGCATTCATGGAAAATGAACATCGGAATTAGTGATTGCTAGATTGTTGCTAAATCTGAAAACCTTATTAAGAAAATATAAAGTTCTTGGCGAGATCTTCAATGTTTGTTTCATCCTTAATTGGTTCATTTTAAGTTTTTTCTGCGATACATTTTGGTTTTTTGGCAACTAAAGTAGGGTTTAAGAGATTTTGCTACTATTTAAAAAAATTGCGCTACTAATCCTACTATTTTCCAATTGCTTTGGCTGCCTCAGCCCTAAGAATCTCAACCACCTTAACATGACGATGCCTTCAGATGGCCCTACGAAATTTCACAAAATGGCAATAGGGTCCATGGTTAAAAGTTAAAATTACTGATTGAAACTGATGGCCTCTGTGAACACTCAGTTCTAAAGAAACATTAAATTTTCCTTTAATGTTCACAAACTTAAAACTCCCCTGACAACCACCATTAGTACATAGATAAAACTAAATATACCTATTGAAAAATATGTTAATTTGCATACAGTACTGAAATTAAGGCATGTATTTGTAAGCATGATGTCGTTTCGTTTTATACTGCCTCAATTGTTTCTGCTTAAATTTAGACTGAGAATGGCTTGAATACATATGCTAAATCTCGACAATGCTACATTTATTCAAATGAGCCCTGTTCGTTACCATTTAGGTCGTTAGAGTCGACACGCTCTTTATTAGACTACTTTAGTCAACGTTTATCTGGCATTCTGCAGGGCTTGTTAGAATGTGTCTAAGAATTACTGTTAGCAGTTGTTTACGCTTTTGTTCTCTAGTGCTTTGTTGCGCATTCTGTATGAGTTTGGAGTCCATTGTGCTTTGAGATTAGTGTAAGAAACAAGATGTGCTGGAAAGAGTTTGGAAGCTGCATTGTTTTCTTTCTGTTATGTCTTAAAAACAATAAGTAATTCAGCAAGCTTTTATTGGTAACTATACAATTTGCATTTCATGTGTATTGATTAGACACTTTTTAAGCAGCTTGAGGCAGTTGTCACCCCATCATCTAATACTAACCGAAGCTTGTTTTTATGTTACTTCATGGCAATTTATTTAATCCTCAAAGTCTCACATTTCCAACTAGTGTAGTATTGCTCCCCCTCATAATGATTAAATAGCCACACAATTGTTCGAAAGAATCCCGGGAAAGATTCTACTGGTGAGAAAGGTGGAAAATGGTTACAAGTCACGCAGGAAAAACGATTGCAGAACGGATATATACGGGTGAACACCTCAGTGGGTTAAAAAGCATTTGAAGAAAAATGTTGAATAACATAAGCCTCATGAAACATTCTCAAAAACAGTGAAATATTCTGCATTTTGTTTTTGTTAGCAGTCACTCATCCTTAACATCTTTGTTTTTGAAGGTAATTCATGGGGCCATCGTTTATGTTGTGGATATCATGCATATTACAAATTCGAAGATCAATGGTGAATGGGATATAAAAGTACATTTTCCAACATTGGAATGAAGACGCCGTGGTTCAGTGGGTTTTCCCGCTATGCTAACAACCTGTGTGTTGTAGGCGGCGCAGATTATATTCCTCCTTGGGTGTATTTCTCTCCGCTGTGTCAGTAGAACTTTCCTTGTGTATGTCCATTACTTGACGTTGTATGTATTGTGTTAGGCGCAGTATGGTCCTTGCACTATAAAATCCCACAACCAACTGAATTTTAACCCTCCTGGTGGTTATCTCGAGAAGTTCTCGTAATTAGCAAATCTAACTAAATCTTGATGTACTTTTACCTGGTCATTAGAAAAGCTGATCTGATCTTGATCTCGTCATTATCAAGAAACGACAATATATTCATCATTCGGAATCCCATAGCCATTCTTGATGACGAGATATCTCGTCATTAGCAAAATTGGTCAGATCTTGATGGAAGAGATATCTCGTGGAAACCACTTAGAAGGTTAAACTATTGAGAGTTTTTGAATAACTCATGATTTTTTGATGGAAAGAAGGAAATTATGTTTTAAGGATTATTTTATTAAATCGATTTATTTCCATATTTGACAGAGGGCCGCGGTCGCCCAGTTGCAAGAGCAACGGATTAGCAACCGGAGGGTTGCGAGTTCGAAACTCGGTCCAGCTAAAGACTCGTGCACACACGAGAGCTGGTGAACGTTAAATCTATCGTGGCTTCAAATGTCATCACGCTGGCGTGGTGTGGAAGTTTGGAGAGTGGGGTGCCAACTCAGGTTTTGTCTCGTCATCTGCCCATAGTTCAAAATTGTCCTTGAATCTTTCTCTTCGGGAGTGATCACAGACCGTCAATAGTCCGTTGTGTTGCTCCAGTGTGACGTTAATTAACTACTTACCAGTATTTAACAGAAAAGTAAAATATATGAAAGGGCTAAATACTTGCATGAGGATTTGTATAATTAATTTGGACATGGATCAATCTCTCTTCAAAGGGCGAAGTGGTATGTACTCCCAATAAAAAACCGTCTTGCTTTTACAAAGGTCTAAAAAGAAGCATCAGCAATGGATTATATCACTCTTGGTCGCTGTTTATCCTCTTGTACACCACCACACTTCTGTTTTTCTTCTCAGTCCCTTCTGCACGTCTTGGAAAAGAATCTCGAAAAGTTTCGTGAAGGGGAAAGAAAAATAGAGCAATTAACGAGCGAAAAAATAAATAAAAAGTTCCAAAAAGAATTCCCAGACATTTCCGAGGTGAGGTATCGTCCCCGTGCACGTCCCCAAAGCTCCCAGAAGGGGAGCTGGCCTGAAAAGTGGTGAAAAATGCTGTAAACAAGACAGGGAGAGTAGAAAAGTTCAGACTTCGGAAATTCAAGAAAAATGTCTGTTAGGGGAATAGAGAAACGACGGTGTGGGGGGATTTTTTTCTTTTCACTGGTGATAGATAAGATTTACTGGCAATTGATTTCCTTTGGAAATTGAAATTTAACTGGATTTTTTTGCTGCAAGTTTAAAATATTTCTTCCGGGATGATGGGTTATGTGCGCATAAAATTTGATAGGGAAAAAGTTTATGCTTTTATAAATCAAAATAGTCCGTACACAAATAAAATTCATGGTGGTGTATAGTTTTGCCCAGTTCCGGTTATTCTAAAAAGAAAGATTAACATGTTTAACTACTAATTTGTGTGGTATTGTACAACTTGTCTTATAACACAGTTGTAGGCGGCGCAGATTCGATTCCTGCAACCTGGCCTTGTGGGTTGACTGTGCCAAACACGACAGAAAACGACGTTTTCTGTCTTGTGTTTGGCACAGCTTGGCCAAATAGGGCTTTTGCGACATAAAACTCAACACAACCAATCGTCAGAAGTCGAAGGACTGTCAAAGATTCGGGATGTATTAGAGATAACACATCATTATAGTGTTCAAATTCGACTTCTGAAATTTCTGAAATTTTCTATTGGTAAGCATAAATGTCGAGATATTGCTGAAGCAAAGAGAATGTTGAAATTTAAAGGGGTGGTTTAAAACTCGCATGAAAACTAAAAAAAATCATTAACGCTGAGTCGTTTACACCCATGTTCTTCAACCTGCATGACTTCCAACCATTTTTGATCCTGACTAATAAAATCTTTCCTAGGATTCTTTCAACCAATCGATTTGTTATTTTGTCATCATGTGTGTTGCGGTGAGAAGGCAATACTATACTATGAAATCTCGTGACACTCGGAGGATTAACCCTCCTGGTGCTTGTCTTGACGAGGTATCTCGTCATTAGCAAAAGCATTAGCAAATCTTGATGGATGAAATATTTCGTCATTGGAAAAAACTGACCAGATCTTGATCCCGTCGTCATTAAAAAATTGGCATTATCTTCATGACGATATTTCTCGTCATTAGCAAAATTAGTCAGATCTTGATGGACGAGAGGTCTCGTCAAAACCACTTGGAGAGTTGAGAAACTGGTTTGAATAGCATGCGTTTCGTTCATTCTATCCTACTCATGGGTTATCTTTAATGTAACTACTACCCTCTAAGGGTTACGAAATTTCCAGGTTAGTGTAATATGGCTCTTACTCCTCAACAGACGTAGTGACTAAATAACCACATCTATTGGTAAATCCCAGGAAAGATTCTGTAGGTTAATAAGCTCAAAACTTGCTAGGTCGTGCAGGGAAGACTAGGTTTCAGAATGGATATACGCCTGTAAACCCCTCAGAGTTAAAAGAGAAATCTTTCTGCCAACACCCTCTACGTTGTCTTGGAAAAGTATCAAATTTCGAACAGATATAAATTGGCAACATATTTAGACATTTTTTTCAGATCTGCCCGCTGTAGATTATCCCAGGATCTGCCCAACCCCATGAAACACTTATACACCTCACTTAAACTTGAGAACTGCCTGGATTGGGAGTTTCCCCACAATTTCATTTGTTGCCGAGTCTAGTTCTAACGAAAATGTGTCCCTCTAGTCTAGAAGAAATGTCACAAAGTTACCGGCAATCAGGCAAACTTTTTCGCCCAGCAGCCACCTCGGCCATACGTAACCATATTTCCTCGCCACCTTTTCTTTTTCCTGCCACCACCGCCATAACTCAGTTGCTATTTTTCTGCCGAGGCAAGCACTGCCTCCTCCGAGGTGATTAAACACAGTGTCAGAGGATAAAGGGAGAGTGGGTCCTCCCAGGACCCAACGAGGCGTGCCCCCCTGTGCAATAAACACCTGGAGACAGAATGGGATCTGCTCCCTTTTCTGGGAGCGGTCATGCGGATTCTGTGGGCTCCCGAGACACATTCCCTGTTTTTGTATTTGTATATTTTTTCCTGAGTCATTTTGGCCCGGGATGGCGATACAAGAGTTGTGGGCTCATTATTCTTGTTTTGCTTCAGTTTATTCCCACTACATCCTCGGGTCGATGTATAGTTGGAAAAGTAACCAATTAGCAACCAGAGGGTTGAAAGTTTGAAACTCCATCCAGTTAAAGACCGTCGTATACGTGGCGGCTGGTACAAGTTAAATATGTCGTGGCCTCATATGCCGTCACGTTGGCATGGCGTGGAAGTTTGGAGAGTAGGACGCTATCTCGGGTGTTGATCTCGTTATCTGACCGTGGTTCAAAATTACGAGGCGTTGTCCTTGGATCGATCCCGGACCGTCGTCGCCAATAGCCCGTTGTGTTGCTCCAGTGCGACGTTAATTAACTACCCTTCTACCCATTACTTGACGTTTTGTCTTGTGTTTGGCGCAGTTTCGCCAAATATGACTTACGACATGAAGCCAAGTTTAGCATGGTTAGAAATATATAAGCGAGAGGAATTATTTTAAAAAGTATAAATTATAATATTTTTGGAGCTCATTCAGGTGTGGCTCTAATAAGGAGGTCAGAAGCTTCTTTATGCTATCGCAAGCATTAAACGTTTGGTTAAATTAAAAAATATATATGACAAAATACTTGAAATATACTCTTACACAACGTACTGTTTCGTAAGTTGTGTTCATATGTGAGAAGTATGTATGAGTTAAGAAGCTTTATGCTATCGCAAGCATTGAATGTGTGGTTAAATTTGAACACATTTTATAACAAAATGCTCGAAACATACTTTTACAAGTTCGTGTTTCACACACGAACGCAACGTACTGCTTCCACAATCCACCAATTCGTTTTTCATTCCCATAACATTTCCCAGGGATCGAGAAATAATTTGTCTACTTCCATGATAAATGTATTTGAGTGAAACGAACCCCCACTTCTCTTCGATATTATTAAATTTAATGTAAAAACTTCTTTGATGGCCGCAACGAAGAGCAGTTTTTGTGTTGAAACATGGATGCCGTTCCAGAGGTTCTCACAAAAGCTTGCGGGGAAATTTATCGCGAAACTCTTCATTTTATCGCACCCATTCAGAGAGATATTCCCATCACCTGCTGGTTGAAAACGAGCGTTTCTATTATTTAAAATCCAACTGCGATATCGTTTTTCTTCTCGAGCGTCTGCCTTATCTCGGACGGATGCGAGGCGTGTAGTAGTGTGCTCTTCTCACCTCTGGCGTCGAATGTGGACAGTGGTTTGAGTCCATCATTTTGCGTGAAACGTGGAAAATGTACGTACTATCCAATATTTCACAACGCCGCGTGGGGGTGCTGCGACCATATCGTGAATGTTGGATATTGTCGCCATCTTTTAAGGGAACTTTTAATTTTGAACCCTCCAAGTGGTTTGACGAGATATCTGGTCCGTCGAGAACCGACCAATTTTGCTAATGTTCAGGATTTTTTTACTGAACAAAAGCAAACTCCCCTTGTACCACAAAAGACAAGACAGAAGCAACAGCAGTAAGTTGATTTATTAAAGAAACGGTGAAACAAAATTTGACTAAATTTACAGTGTTTGATGAATGAACTTAAATGAAAAGACAAACAGATTAGATCCAACAAAAACAATGAGTTTCACTGGCCATGCTTTACATAATCTTCTCAAATCATTTTGAAGCCACTTTCTTGAATTATCAAATGCAGCACAACTGAAAAACAAATGATCCACATCTTGTGGCTGCTTTTTCGAATAGTCATCAAGATATTGCCACTTCTTTATGACGAGAGCAAAATGTGGTCCTTTTTTTCTAATGACGAGATATCTCTTCCATCAAGATCTGATCAGTTTTCTCCTAATGACGAGATACCTCGTCGAGACAACCGCCAGAATAGAAAACAGACCGTTAAGACACTTAAAAAACCGTTAATTTATGTTGCAAATGTTCGACTTTGGAAATGTTTTATCTCCGTTTTGCTAAGTGAATCAACAACCATCAAGTTTAAGCTTCGAAAAAATCATAACATTAGACTGATTCTGTTGATGCCGCTTTGACTCGGCGGGTTTGCCACTGCATTATCAACCTGTGAGTTGTATGCTGCGCAGTTTCAATTCCTATAACTGACCTGGGTGTATTTATCTCTTCAGTGTCGGTAAATTTTCCTTGTGTGTTCATTACTTGACGTTATCTGTCTTATGTTTGGTCAGCTTGATCAAATACGGCCCTAGCGCCATAAAAACCAAGCAATCTGGCGACTGGTAATCGTCGATATTAAACCTCATGTAACCATTGCAAAACAACAAATTTTTATAGCTTATTGTAATTCTCTGTGAAGTTCCTATTACGAAAACTTGTATATTAGTTTCTGTTAATATTTTTTATTCTTTTATTTTTGGAAGTATTACAAAGGTAGACAGGTTATATTAAAGTCGCACTGGATCAGCACAACGAACTATTTGCGACGGTCCGGGATCAATCCCGCAGGAAAAGTACCGAGGACAATACCTCGTAAATTTGAATTACGGTCAGATGACGAGTGGAAGCATTACAAAGAAAAACGTTCATACTGCTTGTCTTATTGAGTGTTTCTGCTTTTTGGGATTATAGTTCTATTTTCCCTATTAATTACTTTTGGTATAAGGGTTCCTCTAAATGATGGGCTCTTAAAAGTCTCGATCATGGGCCTAGTTTTCATGAAAGGCTGTTTTAATTTTCATTTGAAACAATTCTTGATGACTAACCTACACCTAGATTAGCATAGTTCTATTTAGCCCTTGTGTTGCATAACATGACCGTTATTGACTAACCAAATCTAAACTTGGACTATAAATAACATAGGGTCCCTTTATTTGTCTCTCTTAGCTTTATGTAAGTGATCCCATACACATATGGTGTATACTTCGCGTTAATCATTCTTACTAAACTTCGAATAATGCTTATTTATCTTTTATTTCATTTGTTTTTCCACCCAAGTCAAAGAAATGTGCTGTGTAGAGTCATCAGTCTACTCTTATCCTGACCATAATTTCAAATTACAATGATTCCGAACAGCCGTTCGAAGTAAAACCCAGACGTGGACTTAGTTTTCTTTGCCTTTGAGTGCCACTTCTCGAAAGGAAGCTTTTCTCATGTCAACAGTGACAAACTACAAGCACCGTGTTTTGGCCGTTTCTCGAGTTTTTATCGGGAAATGGGGTTATATATTTTATTTTGCTTGGCGCTGCATTTGGCTTTTTATTTTGTTAATTTTTTCCTCCTTTATTGAATGGCCGAGAGTGAACATTTGGACCATGATGAATGCAATGGCCGTTTAATGCTCTATGGGTGTGACCAGTTGTCCAACACACACTGACGGCTGGTAATCTTTCGTTTCAGCTTTCTGGTTTGGCTGTCCACTTGCTTAGATGGCTTATACATTTATTTCACAGAAATAACAGGGTGTTATTTTCTTTGTGCGTTCAGGTGTCAGATGATGGATTGAATTTACTTTTATTGGGTATACGTTATTTAACTATGCGATCTCTTTGACATTAGTAATTTGTTCTGCACGACTTTTCTGTGCAAACATCACATTCTTATGTTTATTTTGCATAAAATTTTAGAGACTGATGTGCCCACTAGCACTTACCTTATTAATCAATATTTTAATAGGCCATTGTTTTCATTTGTGTGTGTTGGAGGTAATATATTTTATTTTTCATAATGTACATTGCAGGTTTTAAGTACAAAAAATTTAATCTCTTGGGAATATATCTCTTGCCTACACTCGAGTAAGGATTAATTGCAATGTGTACAACCTAGAGGTTTTATATCCACGTCTACAATTTTGTAGATGACATTTTGAGCATTGATATTGCTAGAGCACATTTGCTGTCTTGCAGCTATTCAATTCTTATACTTTGTTCCGTGATTTAACCAACCAAGGATATTTTTAGAGATCGTAATTTATCTGAGTATATAGTGAAATGTTAAAAAAGGGTGTAGTTATTTGCTTGGACATAGAAATTTTATCTTTTTTTAAATTTCTGACTCAGTGGATTTGCCTACCGAACTAGAAACCTGTGAGTTGTACGCGGTGCAGGTTAGATTCCTTAGCCCTGAACATGTTTCACTCTTTTGTGTCAGTAAAATGTAAAGCTTTCCTTGTGTGTATGGCCATTACTTGATGTTGTCTGTTTTGTGTTTGACGCAACTTGACCAAATATGGCCCTTGTGCCATGAAACCCACCCACCTTCAATTTCTTGACAAAACTGTTTGCAAGACCCATAACTTAACCTACCAATTACTAATCAAAGTACACTTAAAGCCTACGTAACTAACTTCATTTGATTGGATATGGGGGAATATAGATAAAAGGGAAAATTTAATTGAATGAATCAAGAAACCTGGAATTAATGTATTCACGAAATAATATTTTAAGATGTTAAATAAATTAATAAATTCTCCGGATTTTAATTGGAACAAGAAATTTGCGGGTGGCCAAATATGGCCCTTGCAACATAAGACCCAACCAACCAAATTTGTGGGTGAAATATATTCCTCCCAACTTGTTTTCTCAACAGCATTTACTTGTGAAAAACCTAGATCGTAGAAGTATCTATATCCCTCCTTGTGAGACTTTGATTCCATACTGCTACCACTAATGCAAATGAAGCACTGTTTTCTGCAGTGATTATCGTCCGATAGTTGCCATGCGTGCGCAGGTCGTGAAGATTTAAACAGCATACCGTGACTCTTTGTCGATGAGCCTTAAGCCTCACCAAAGCTTCAGCTTCGATTCGGAATCCATAGTTAATCTGGCAAATACATACCCTCTGGCTTGCATTCGACATTGAAAATTACCATTCGTGTCGATCAGTTCAAAGGCGCACGGTGTGTTGTGCCTTTGGGTTAGATTTGTAGGTATTTGTTGGATTTGTTATTTGATTGAACTGCCGCAGGAGAATTGGTGTTAGATTTGGGAGTAATTCAATGACAAAGCACGTTTGAGTGGTTGAGAAAGTCGGTATGTTTCAATGATGGTAATTCTATTTTTTTATTAAAATTTCATACATATTTATAATTAAATGCATGTCTCGTCCAGTGATAACTCGAGTAAAATTGTGTTATTCACTTTCCTGAAATCTTGGTTTGTTATTGCAAAATGTTTCAAAACTCATTGGATGGAACTCTTTTCAGACTGGGAGTCCTTATAATTTCCTAATTATCTCAATAGCATGATAGATGATTTTTGTACTTATAAATGAAACATTTTAATTATACTAAGATTGACATTGGTAGCTTTTCTATTAAGATACTTGAGATTGAAGTAATTTTAAAGTAACACAAATTGATTGGTTAGTATTTTTAGCCTGTTAACCGTCATTACACTATAGTAAAGTGTTGAAACACCTTAACCTCCAAGTGGTTTTGACAAGATATCTCGTCCATCAAGATCTGACTAATTTTGATTAATAACACGATATATCGTCATCAAAACATTGCAAATTTTTTTTTTTATGATGACGAGATCAAGATCTGGTTAGTTTTATTCCAATGACCAGATATCTCGTCCATCAAGATTTGCTAATGACGAGATACCTCGTCAAGACAACGACCAGGAGGGTCAAATCAAATGAACTGTTTAAAAAACTAACAAATAAAGATATAGATGTTATACCAACCAGTTTTGGGTTGCACAAGTCATAGAACTTAGTCAAAAAGTCAGGGTCTGTCGTGGCTCAATGGGTTTGCCCACTGCACTAGCAAACTCAACTGCAAAGTTTCGATTCCTGTAACTTACCCTGGGTGTATTTCTCTCTTCTGTATCAATAAAACTTTCCCTGTGTGTATGTCCTTTATTTGATGTTGCCTTGTTTGTGTGTTGGCACATCTGAGTCAAATACGGTCCTTGTGCCAACCAATCAAAAGGTCAAGAACAGACAGTTATCAGCTACCTGAATGAACACGGCTTTGCTTTTAGAAACTCATTCGTCCGTCACTTCAAATAAGTCCGAAATTATTAAGAGGCCGTCGTGGGTATATAAGGGGCTCAGTGGGTATGCTCACTGCGCTTGCAACCTTCGAGTTGTAGGCGGCGCAAGTTCGATTCCTGTCAGGTGCATTCCTTCCTGGGTGTAGTGTCAGTAAAACTTTTATTATGTGTGTCTCTGTCTATTACTTGGTATTGTATATCTTGTGTCTGGCGCAGCATGGTCAAATATGGCCCTTGCGCCAACCCCCCCCCCGTAAAAAACAACCGAAATTATTAAAATTTCTGGTCAATAAAGTATTTGTGGCAACGTCCTTCGTCAGCCAGTGCAAACCAAAACCTCTTTCGTCAGCCAGAGTGCGAACTGAAACTTTTGCACTGCGCATGTCCAAACTCTTCTCGATCCCAAAACTTTGAGCGGAGTTAACGCGCCATCTTATTCCGGTTGCTGTGCTGTCAGCTGTTGTCTCGTTTAAGTACCTGCCGTCATAAATGTCAATTAAAGTTTTGTGATATTATTCGTGGTGTTCTATGTTGGTACCGACAAGAACCACAGTGGTGACCTGGACACGATATGAAAACGAAACCTTCTGATGTTATTCGTAGTGTTAGGACCGCATAGTATTCCAATAAGTTTGAATGAAGAATAATCGATATCATAAAGTTAACTAACTTGAAATTTATTAAATTCCATAAATCTGGATCAGAAATCGTTGAATTTCATATTTTTATTGGAAAATTTGAAAGTTGGATCAAGTTTTGCTTGCATTTTATGGGTGCAATGCAAAATATATCATCGAATTTGTGTATTCTGTTCCTTATCTGTACACATGACCTCAACTTTCTAACGGGATCTTTTCTATTAACAATCCAATAAAGTCCTCACAACTTAATTAAATGTTAATGTAAAAGTTTTGCTGATTTAATCATGATCCATTTTCCGGAAACTGCATGCCTTTTCGTCCCGGATGCATCGGTTTCCGATGCCAGTTTTCTCAAACGAAAAATACCATAAACGGAAAAGCCAACATTTTCTTCCGAATGTACTATCGAATATATTACGTTTGGTTGTTTTTATATCCCTAAAGGATTTGGAGTTGGTATTAGAGGCATTATGTCTTAAAATAGTTAGATGATAAAATGGATTCTCCCCTCCTAGCCGAACTAAAAACGCCATATCATAATTTCGCATTATCTTTTTAATGACGAATGGGTTTTGTTATCCATTTTGAAGTTTCCAGAAGATCCATTTTTACCGAATATCTTTTTATTGCCCCATTATTTGGTTTTATTAGCATTGTATGGACCGAATCACTTTTCTAGAGTGAATGAAATTGAGTAATTTAAATTTTGCAGAGCTGTGTACATGACCATGTATATTGATGGATATGTAAGATTTATTATAACTTATTTATTTTCCAACTGAGATCGATTGAAACGATGCGCTTTCATTGTATGACTCTGCCTTGACTATGTTGAAAAAGGAAAACTCGATATATTTGTAGTTTAGGAGGGATTAATATAATAATATATGTTTGTAATGTTCATTTCTGAGTCAGATGTTGCCGTGTGCATTTTGCACAGCTTTGGCTATGTCGATTATTATTTCGCTTTAAAACTGTTCTTCAGGATGGTAATCGATGAATGTTCATTCGTTCTGGTTCCATCCCTGTTAATTTTCATGCCTTTAAAATTTCCTGTTCTTAGTCTGAATATTGAGGTGGTAGTTTTTCTATCTGTGTTAGTTTCACAAATTTGTTTTATTTTAATTTTTTGTGATATGAGTTTTAATTTTACCAAAGCATTAGCATTTGTAAGAGTTATTGGGGTTTGTTTAGCATTTAATTCTCTGGTTTCCTTTGCCAATTGATCTGCAGCTTCATTTAATTCAATGTCACATGTGCGGGAATCCATTGAAAAGTGCACCTTTTATCCAAGTAAAAGCTTTTATCTTTATAGTTCTGATTTCGGGCGATGCTGTGGCGAGGAAATGTATACAGCTAGTTAAAAGTATCAGTATCAATTCGCCTTTATGTGAACAGAAGAGTACTATAAATCTCACAAGAACATTCAATTCCGCTTTTCGAAAATCTTGAACTATGTCCACTATCTCATTTTATGTCGTTAAATTCCTCCCTGGGTGTATTTCTCTCTTCTGCGTTAGTAAAACTTTCCTTGTGTGTGTATATCCATTACTTGATGTTATCAATCGTGTGTTTGCGGCGGCATGACCAAATACTACCATTGCGCTATTAAAGTGGTGTGAAAGTTTGGAGAGTGGAGTGCCAGCTCAGGTGTTCTCGTCTTCTGACCGCGGTTCAAAATTTTACGAGGTGTTGTCCTTGGATTTTTCCCTTCGGGATTGTTCACGAACCTTTGTCAACAACCCGTTGTGTTGCTCCAGTGCGACTTTAATTAACTATCTACACCAGGCTTCTACACCACACAGTTTTTGTGAAAACTATTATTGTCGACTTTTAGATGTGGAATATTCATTTGCAACCTGGCAATTGTCTATTTGATCTCCACTTTTTTTTAAAATTGAATTTTGTAACGAAATGATTTAGTACTTAATGCCTGAAAATGCAAAAAGGTTTTCCATTCACTCCAAGCAAATGAATCGCTGCCAAGCTTTGTCGCAGTACGCCCTTTAATTGAGATGTCGCGAACAGAAATTTATTCACATAAAATAACCCCAACTCGAAACGTCAAGCTTTCCAGTGCCTGAAAAGTGCTTTTTTTCTCTTCGAGAAGTGAATAGGTGAATAAATATTTCAAAAGCCTCCTCGGGCGAGGACTTTTAACGACGGAATTCATTCTTGCGTCAGACTTTATCAAATACGGAAAGGAAAAGGATCTACGAAGAGGAAGGGAACGTACGGGGAAAAAGGGTTTGACAAACATTTTTGGAGCAATTTTTACAGAGATCAAATTTGTTTTGCGTTCTTTCGCAGACATGTTTTCCTGTAAGTCTTTGCATGCACTCCCTCGGCTTTAACTGCAGGAATATCGCGGAGCCTGTTGATAAAAACGTCAGGAGGATGTTGGCTCAGGAATTGTCAGAACGAGGAGGAGTTTTTCGGAAATTGGTTCTCGCAGCGAAGTACTGGTTCGTTGCCAATAAGGCAATGGGTTTGGAAGCTTGAACTGATTAATGTCGCAGATTCATTTTGAACTTTATTAAAAATTCTCTTAAAAACGGTACGTGAATTTACTGCTGCGAAAAAAAAATCGACATCCCGTTATTCTGTTGTCGTTCATAGCAGAGCAAATTGAAATATACTGTTCAATAGGTAGATAGTTGAATTAACGTCGCACTGGGGCAACACAATGGGCTATTGGCGACGGTCCGGGATAAATCCCGAAGGGAATGAATGATCCGAGGACAACACACGTAATTTTGAACCACGGTCAGATGACGAGGTCACACCTGAGCTGACATCCCACTCTCCGGACTTCCAAGCAACGTCAACGTGATCACATTTGAGTCCATGACAGATTCAACACACTCCAACATCCGCGTACACGACGGTCTTTGATTGGATCGATTTTGATCGACCCTTCGGTTGCTTAACCGCTACTCTTCCAATAGGGCTACCAACGCCAGCTCCTTTTCAATAGGAAATAATTCCTCCTGTCAACTTAAGTGCACCGGCAATTTCAATGTACTTGCACAGACAAGCAGTGATAATGGCAAGCCGCTCATTGGTCCTACATCAGGTCTGCAACACTGAATTGGCCGAAATGTGCATGCGTACCGACATGTTTTCTGTACAGAAGGTGGAGTATGCATGCGCATGTTTTGTCGTATGCCGCTCTCGTGTTTGAACGAGCATGATTGCCTTAAGTGCAACGGCAATCTCAATCTACGTGCATACAGACAAGCAGAGATAATGGCAAGCCACACTTTGGCCCAACATCAGATTAAGAAATTGACGAGGAAAAACCGTTAAGAATCGCTCTTTGAACTAGAGACGCAATTAATTTATTTCATTTGTTAAATACGAAAACAGGAAACGAGGTATTATATTGTTAAGCAATTTTATTCCAATCCTTTTCAGGAAAAAGTTTCAAACTCGAATATATAGAACATACATACGGAATTGATAATGAAAAGGAGAGAATAACAATTTAACACTAAATTTTATTCAGGCTGGAGTGCAAGAATACCATTTCTCCACCTCAGACACATTTTATTTGTGACCTTATATGTTTTTAGATGCATCAATCTATGTTGTTCTCATTGAACGAAGATATTCTGTTTCAAACTCTTGATATACTTAAGAATTAACATAAAGCTAGGCAGTGAGTGCACATATTTGACTTCAGAATAGCCATAAAATACCACCAAAAATAATGCTTACATAATTGCCACTAAAAAATGGAAGATTCTCTAAACGTACGTAAGATCAAACTTAGTGTTGTAATAAGTTTGGAAGAGTTCGTGTTTTTTTGTGTAACTTCACTTAATGCTTTTTGCGGTTATAAAAAACAGCATGGGCTGTTATGGTTAAGTTATTAAAAAATTATCTCTTATAGCCTCATCATTTTAGTATAGATGACTTAAGTCAAATAACATGCACTTTTTCCATATGAAGTTTAGTTGACGATCCACTTATTCACGAAGCATTAGAAACTCATAATTAAATATTAATCTAAAATACCTCGGCATATGCTCCATGCTTTATGAACTTTCCACTTTCAGTAATTGTCTGGACTTTTTTAAAAGCTATTATTTTTTCCCCCTACAATGCGATTAGCATCCGAAAAAATCGACTTAAATTCATTACTACAAAAAACTAGAATACCTAATTGCCTCTCATACATAGTGCACTTAATAAAAATTACAATTATATCAATTTTTAGCTGCCTCCGAGAGATCACTACGATTAAGTAATAATAAATAGGAAAAAGTCTCCCTTTTTGCTTACTTTCTTGGCATATATGTGACCTTTGAAAAAAAATAATTAACTGTTTCTGCTTATCTCTTCCTTTTCAATTTATGCCCTAACAGGAGAGGGCGCATGTCTACTGTGCGGTTCCGACTGCATAAAGGTTCCGCACCGCTTTCTTCTGCTTTCTACCTTTTAAAGAATAGGGATTTTTACCCCCTTTTTTGTTTTGTTCTCCCATCCCTACTTCATCCCCGGAATGACATGATGGAAAAGAACTAAGTAAAATACACAATAAGAATAGGGGGAAAAAATACAGCCTAAAGAACTTTTGAGCGCGAACTAAGTGCTTCAATTTGATAGAAAGCGCTAGGTAAAATAGCTGGGACGGGGAGGATGTTGGCGGAGGGGGGGGGGGAATTTGGGTTTAAAAAAGATTTCCATTTCGTATTTTTAATGGAGAACGCTTAAGTGATTAAAAAAGAAGACGGAAAAGAAAGCAATGGAAGGCGGTAAAGAAAAAAACACGGAGGAAAGAAGAAAAAAGGGTATAAAAAATAATAATTTGGATAAGCGGAATTCTCTCTTCCAAAGTAGAATTGAAATACGGACTTATTGTTTTTCACGGCACACAAAAGTACGTTTCGGATACAATGAAAGGTTAGGGAAGAAGTCGGAAAAAAAATCGGGGAATAAAGAGTATTTTTGTTTTTATTTTCGTTCGTTGAAACTGGTACTTACGCCAAACAATTGCGTTAGAAGGTATTTGGAAACGCAAGGTAGGATGCTTGTTTCGAGTTCGGGTATTTGCAGCCGTATTCATATTCTTGAATAAAGTAGTTTGAATAACTGGTTTTAATAGCGTGATCTAAGACTAGAGGAAGCATGGATAAGTCTGCAGTTAACTCATTATTTCTTGTACGGTTATATAAATGCGTATTACCCTATTTTAGTTGCTTTTAAGGAATACGTTGCATGCATAAAAAATGTAGAAAACTGCTGATGCACCGTATAATGTGAACACACTTATTTGCTAAACCTGCTCTGTCCTTGTAACAAAAGGCTCTCAGGGGCATATCTCCTTTAGGTGTGTACGGGTTTCAAGGATCCGAGGTTCTCTGGTGATCTTTTCTTTTCCCATGTGTGGTTTACTGTCTTTAGTAAACACGCTCCTGGCTTTTCACGTGTTCCTCCGTGTTGGCTCCCAAGCGATCTTTTTCTTTCATCCCATTATTCCAGTCTCCAATCCCTATGTTAATCCTTAATGTTTATAGCTGTCAATAACTGCTGAATATAAAAGTATTTCGTGCCTCGCGATTAAAACCAGCAATCAATCATCAGTTGAATGAGATCAGCTTGATTAGATCTGACCCTTGCGCCATAAAAAAAACCAATCAACCATCAGTTGGGTGAGTGATTATACTCTCTGCAAGTATTATGAGGCATCACATACTTTTATTTGAAACCATTGTAACATCTGCCAACTCTGAAAAGACAACTTGGAGATACTTGACTTGCATAGCAGCCATGATTTAACTCTCCAAGTGGTTTCGAGATATCTCGTCCATCAGGATCTGTCCAATTTTGGTAATGATGAGACATCTCGTCATCAAGATACTGAAGATTTTTTATGATGACGTGATCAAGATCTGGCCAGTTTTCTTCCAATGACGAGATATCCCGCCCATCAAGGTTGGTCAGATTTGCTAATGACGAGACACCTCTTCGAGACAACCACCAGGAGGGTTGAGTTGTTAAATGTGTGTGATACTAGGTGTATATAATCACTGCATTAGAATACCTGTATAAATTAACGCAGTAATCCACACCCCGTTTTGGATGTTGAAATAAGTTCGACATCAATACAAAGTGTACCATTTCGAAACTGAACACCCTTCCACGAAGAATTCCCTATTCGTTTGTTGATAGCCAACATCAAACGACGCATGCGCGGAAGGACACGTCTATTGCGTTCTCCGTTACAAATGGTAAGTGCAGTTGTGCGAGTGAAGTTTTTTGCGCAATTTCGATCTGCCCGTGAGTTAAATTCCAATAAATCCCACCCCGGATAAAAAGAAGTCGGACTAAAAGGTAAAAGTTCTGTGGTAATCTCCGGGAACTGTACCCGAGGGGCAGAACGGTAACTGCGCTAAGGAGATGGAAAATGGCGCAGGAAGGTGCCATCAGCACCATCGATAAGTTCCACCACCCAGGCAATCGGCCCTCC
The DNA here is from genome assembly GCA_933210815.1 of Meta bourneti. Classification (NCBI taxonomy): domain Eukaryota; kingdom Metazoa; phylum Arthropoda; class Arachnida; order Araneae; family Tetragnathidae; genus Meta; species Meta bourneti. The sequence continues at coordinate 85,595,975 of OW119923.1, read as the reverse complement.
AAATCTCCCCTTAATGGCAACCGATGAATATTTAAGCCCCTGTCTTTCTCTCCGGGATATTTGTACGTCTTCACCGTTACAGGGTGCTATTATTCTTTGTTAAGGAACACGTCAGTTTTCTAGAAACGTCAGGTGGGATTTCCAGTTAAAATTGAGATATATATCTATTTTGGAATGAGATTCCTTCCCTTTCTATCTTCCTCTCCCCACCAACAATCTGTCTCGTGTATCGCTCCGTATGTAAGTTCTTGTGAAAGTTTAGAAGTTACTCCGTGTTCCCTTTTCATTTGAAAGCGGTTTCGATAAATGGTAGAAACTGTCGGGAGTTGTTTTCGTGGAAATATAAGAGTCTTATTCGCCGCATAGTTGACTAGGAAACATCAAACATTCCAAACAAAAGTTGTTTCATCTTGCGAGTTAAAATACTGCTTATTTCAGAGGAATCACAATGTATTTGCGAGCATATTGGGATGTTTTTCTATTGCCAGTGTACTCTAGTCGTTAACTCAGAATAATCTTAACAGATACCCTTAAACCATTACTTGCAAAAAATTCTTTGAAAAATATAATTAAGCATCTATTGTATTGTAGTCAATTTATCATACATGAATAGGTTTGGGCATTAGTTCTCATCAAGTCGAGTCTTGAATTTGAATATATGGAATCCTGGTCACTGTACCTATTCTTTGGGTATAGATTTAGCGTTTAACCAATATTGAGGCATCTGATAACTTAAAATATTTCGCTGTTTTGAAGTTTTTAAAATCGAGAATGACCAATCCCAACGGAATTTCAAAAACAATCATTGGTTTAGGTTCTTTGGACTTAATGATTTATTTATTGTGAGAAAAAAGACTAGTACTATGTTGACAAACTTGGAAAATGATATTCCGTGATTTTCTTGCTTCTTATACGCGTATTTCTCTCTTCTGTGTCAGTAAAACGTTTCTTGTGTGTATGTCGATTTACTTGACGCTGCATGCCTTGTGTTTGGCGCAACCTAACTTAATATTGCTCTTGCGCCATAACCCAACCAACCTGCGTTTTTTTTTTGACTTAGTACCATAAAATTTAAACCAAACTATCCTAGAAGTTCCTAAAATGATGGGACTAAACTATTGAATCAGGAGCACAATGTATATAAGTAGAACATTGTTTAAAAATTTAGGTAACTTGGCAGTGAAGCAACGTAAGTATTTTAAAATCCTTGATGGCGTGTTGGACACAGTTCAAGCTTTCACATTTAAAATTTATAGACTCGGATAGGTTTATGGCTCGTAAATAGGTCGCTTGAACGACCAATTCGGATTCTTCCCGAAATCTGGAGGAAACTATATAACTGTGCTTCAAAACCGTTGCCGACCGTTCCGAAACTCGATAGAACTCCCATTTTCTGCGCAGTGTTGCACAACCTGTCAAAAAGCACTTGATGAATGGGCCACGTCTCATAAACAGCCATCCTGGTCTTTTAATCCTGTCGTTATACAGGATAATCTTTCCTCGCTGCCACTCTTTGAAAAGGTAACTTCGTAAGCTCCGCACGTTCTTCCCCATTCCAATCAAACTACACCGATTAGGGCATCCGTCCCTCTACCCGTTCTTACATTCTTCCCACGCAATTAGACCCGACAAATTGCCCCGTACCCCACCTCGGTAACCCCTTTCTTTGTCACAAGCCCCGGCCCCCGACAATTACGCCAGAAATGTTACTTTTAATCTCTCTTTTCCTACCGCCTTGGACCAAGAAGGCCGGAGTTAATTGACCACGAAATTGTTGGAGAGATTTCTTGGGGCAAAACCTCGGTTTCCGAGCCTGAGACCGACATTCTTCTTCTTGAGGGGTCGCCCCAGGGGCCGTGAATCAAGAGCGAAATGGGGCTTAAGGGCCACGTGGAAGTTATAAGCAGAAATAAACGGCCGGCAGATGAAAAGGACATTATGGTGCTTTAAAGGTACGTGCGAAGGTTACCAGTTGAGGTAATTTAGTGCCAGACACACGTGTTCAGGAAAAGAACTCGCTGTTATATGAGAGCTATTTATTGGCACTTAAATATGAATCATTTAATTTGAGCCACTTTCTTGAACCGAATCAGTCAATCAATCTGTTGTGATAATAGTAATGTATCTTATGGTGTGTGTTAGGATTATTTAGTATAAATAACTGTTTATTCCAACGGGGATGAAACATACAACATAGGTAGCCTAAATAACGGGGAGTTATTGTTATTTGAGTATATACCTGCAAACACATCATAAGTTTGAGAGAGTTTCGGAAATTGTTACCAATTACGAAGTTCATTTATTGGCTAACCAATGAAAAGGATATTACGTTGCTTTAAAGGTACGTGTAAAGATAATGAGCTGGGCTATTTAATTCCAAACACGTGTTACAAGAAAAGCTAAATGTGTCACGAGAGCCATTCATAAACAGTTATTAATTTCGAACGTCTCATTTGTGGAATTTTTTATTCTTACTCCTGTGAAATCGTCCTTGAAGAAATTTGGATTCAATAAGAATCTGTTGTGGCAATACCAATGTATCTGACTGGTTTACAATATATTATTTCAACGGGAAACTTTATACAACATGGACAGCCTAAATTGTGGGTGTGTTGTGTTAAATGGGTGCAAGGTCCAATCTCGTACAAACTGCACCGTCTAAATGATGGGAGAAATTACTATTTGAATATGCATCTTCATAGATATGAAGTTTGTGAACGTTAGTTGTGGAAATTGTTTCCGATTACACAGTTCGTTTCTCAGCTGACAAATGAGAGGGATATTACGGTGCTTTAAAAGTACGTGCAAAGATTACGAGCTGTGGTGTTTAATTCCAAACACGTGTCACAAGAAAAAACTAAATGCTTCATGAGAGCCATTTATAGACAGTTATTAATTTGGAACGTCTCATTTGTAGAACTTTTTGTTTTCGATTCTTGCGGAGCTGTCATTGAGGACATTTGGATTCCAATAAGTCAACTTGTTCTGACTCGATTAATGAATCTCAATGGAACATGATATGTAATGAATATTTCGTGAAAAGAACTGTTATTTCAGCTGACTGAACTTTATGATGCTATATACAGACTGAAGTTTGACGACGTTTTGGAAATACATAATTCATTCGTCAGTCATTTGATGTATAAGACATAGTGTGCACATTCAAAGAACTTAGCACGTTTTAAGGGACATGAGAACTATTTATAGACAACTAAGCCAATGAGACTGGATAATTTTATTTGTGCCAAACTTTTCCTCCAATTTTCATTTCACACTCATTGAAGTAATTCGATATCGAATAAATCAACATATGACAACAGCAATGCATCTGAATGGTACATGATGTGTAAGGAATATTTAGAAAAAAATAATCGTTCCTCCAAATGAGCTGAAAGTTTACGAAACCTTCACTCCTAAATTCAAAATCGATTTTTGTAATAGTCATCGTAGTGTCTTGCAGTTTTGTCTTAAACAAGGGGTATGATCTATGAGAAATATATTATATGGATGGATATAGAATGGGCATATGGTACGTCGAAACCGAGTTAAAAATTTTATGGACAGTTAAAAGATGTTTGCATTTTTCTGACTGGATTGGATGTTGGGGTTTTATGGCGCAAGGTCTAAAAGTGGACAAGCTGCGTCAAGCACGCATTTTTCTGACAGAAAGGTGGTTATTCTGGACAATTTTTTAGTTATCCAATTAATCCCTAGAAATGTTGGGTAATTCTGCTAGTTGTAATATAAAATTCAAATGTGTCATTTTTCAATGAGATGTGAATTTTTCTCTTAGATTCTTTGTACCAAAAGCCAAGTATCTTTTTCACTAACCATTGAAACCCACTCATTGAAATAACTTGCCAGTGCTTGTTAAGCAAACAGAAAAGCTGAAGATAAATATTATCCAACTCGTAATCTGCTAAAACTACATTACGTATCTGGCAACATACAAGCACCGCCTTTTATCCCTTTTGCCGGAAGATATTATTTGCCTGGACTTTTCAAGATGTCTATTTTACTTTAAAGTGCTTCCGATCTAACTTTCAAGGAAAAATCATTTTTCTCTTAATAGAATATGATGTATTTTTTAAAGATGTGAATTCATATTCTAGCAAAATGTTGCTAAAAGAAACAAGAAAATCTAGTTATAAGTTTGTGAAACTTAAACAAGAGACCGGGAAAATAAACAAGCCTGACTGTCGTACCAGGTTCCAAGGTTTAAAGAAGAAAACAAATTTTCATTACTCTATTAAAAAGATCTTGGAAGTCCTTTCCTGAAAAACTGAAAAGAAGCTATACAATAAATATTAAGATAGAAGCAAAACCGGAGCACTTGGGAAGATTTTGTTTTCTTTCTTACCCCCTCTTTTTCCAATTTATGTGAGAACAAACTTTAAAAGAGGATAAAAAGTATAAAATACGAACAAGGAAACGGTAGTGCCTAATTTTTTCCCCCTCAGTTTTTAAGTCAAAATCGGTAAATCTTTTTATTTTTCGAGATTATTTTTGTACAGAACCAAGTGCATTAGGGTCCTTATGGCATTTTAAAGCTGACCACGAGCTATTCCATTCGATGCGCCTGTAGGAGAGTGTATACAAACACAAAACAGCGGAACTTGAGAGTTCTCTTTCTAAATAAAAGTAATCCTTAAGTACACCATTTCTCTTCGCTTTTTATCATTTATCACCGCGTTCAAGAGCATTTGTGTCCTTTATTCCGAAGTGGCGCAGTTGCGACACTGCCAGTTGGAGTTTGGGAATTGAAAATTATGGTCTTGTGCTGCTCTTTATTTTTCTATCCGTTTGAACCAAAACCCGGTCTGATATCATAATTAAATATTTATTTTCTTGACAAGTTTTATAAATTACATAACATCGAAATACTTCTTTTCCATTCTTTATCCACCCATTCAGCATGTATGGGTAAAATTAAAAGCATGGTTTTAAACTTTCTAAAATAATTCTTCGTTTAGTTCGGGGAGAGTGTTAATTTTTACTCTAAACCAGCGATTTTCAACTAGTTTGCCGCAAGAATGGCACTGATGTGCTTTACACGGATAGTGAAGCGACTAAAATTGTTATTGAAATTGATTTATTTTTTATTTCAGCGGTTGAGTTTTTTGACAAGTGTGTGTGTGTGCGTGTGTTCATAAGTAATTTCAAATAATACCCGTCCTTTATTTGAGGCCAGGCGCTAGTAGACTAGCCAACCTATTGTGCTCATTGAATTTCGATTAAAGTTACTTAATATTTTTGTCTCCCTAGTTATTCGTTGCTCCAGTCATCATGTAGAATCACCACGGTACAACAGAGCACATTTTTTTTACCAACCTTCCTAGACTTTGTCTAGCTCCTTTTTACCCTCCCTTCATGTCCAAAAAGTCGCCCATTAGGCAAATGCTCTAGATCCATGGTGCCCCCTTGTGAGAAAAAGTGATGTATGCCTCACATTCAATGTGAGAGTCGCACAATGTGAGATTCCGTACAACGAGCAGATCTTTTTTCCAACCTTCCGGTCTCCAATTTGTTCCTAGACTGTTTTGTCTAGCTCCTCTTTCCTCTCCCCTCATGCCCTAGGGCCCCCAATCTATGGTTCCTCTATGAAGCCCTTATCTATGGTGCCCCCTTGTGAGGAAATGTGACGCGGAACCTCATTGAATGTGACATTCAATGAGATTCTGCACAACGGAACAAACCTTTTTTCAACCTTCCAGTCATTTCCTTGACTGTCTTGTCTAGGAACTGCCTTGATTGTCTTGTCTAGGAACTGCCTTGACTGTCTTGTCTGACTGTCATGTCTGGCAGTCTTGTCTGATTGTCTTGTCTGTCCTCTTTCCTCTACTCTCATCTCCAAGGGTCGAATTGGGTGAGCACCATTGGGCGAATACTCTAGACCTGTTGCCCCTTGTGAGGAAAAGTGATGTGAATCTCACAGTCGGTAAAACGCATTAATATTTATACAGTAGATTTAAGTTGCTTGAATTTGCTTCATGTTTAATCCTAGTATTATATTGACTTTATTTTTCATGAAATAAATTAAGCTGGTATCAGGTCATTTCATTTATTTTTTAAACTTGCTCCATTGATTTCTTTTAAAAAAAATCTTCATTAAAAAGGGTATTAAACAAATTTGTTAACGCGATTCCCATTATTAATCGAGCTATTCAAGCGAGGGTTATTAAAAGTTTAAGTGGAAAGTTTTGGAGAGCTAAAGCTCTTTGGGATTTTTTTCTCTTTCTTTAATACCATTATTCATTTTTTTGTTCGTTCAAATAATAGATTCGTGGTGAAGTGCACTTTTGAAAACTTCTATAAGTGCAAACAGAGCGTGAAAAAGGAGAGAATGGATTACTAAAAAATGAAATTCTTAGTCATAGAAGATATGATGGATTATGCATATAGTGCACATTGTTCAGAGTATACCTGCTTATAACAAGAAAAAATTGAGGTGAAAGATTATTTTTGAACTCAGTAAAACTTACTGTATTCAAGGAAAAAAGGTTGAATCTACATTTATATCAATATTTTATACGAATTAAACTAATACTGATTGCATTGTGCGTGAATGTCTTTTCTTAGAGTTGTCTGTGTTTGGCGCAGCTTGGCCAAATCTGACTCTTGCGCCCTAAAACCCAACTAGCCAGATCCAGCCAATTAGCCTAACTCACCAGATCTTGGTCTTATCTTCAGAAAATCGGTTATATAGATCTTGATGACGAGATATCTCGTCATTAGCAAAATTTGTCAGATCTTGATGACGAAATATCTCGTCATTATCAAAATTGATCAGATCTTGATGGACGAGATATCTCGTCGAAATCACGTGGAGGACTAATGTAATGACGTTTATTATTTTTTATCAATGTCTAATTTATTTCTCTTTTCCTTTAGTAAAGTCACCCATTTTCTCTTTTAAAGGTGTCTGAGGACCGAACGAGTAACCATCCACAAGCATCTCTGTCTTTGTCTCTTACTGGCCGAAGCCGCCCTGGTTGGAGGACTGGAGCAAACCGAAGAGCCCAAGGCTTGTTCGGTATTGGCTGGTTTCCTGCACTACCTGTTGCTAGCTGCCTTCGCCTGGGCTTTCCTGGACAGCTTTCACCTTTACATTCTGTTGGGGGAGACCGATGTCCATCCGGATCGTTGGAGGGTCAAGTGGTATTCGTGCGTTGCCTATGGCGTACCTCTAATCGTCGTCGCCATATCGGCTCTCATTGACCCTGCCAGTTATGGCACAGAGAACTACTGCTGGCTGCGTGTGGACAATTACTATGTATTCAGTTTCGGTGGACCGGCTATTGCTTGCGCTTTGGTGAGTTTATGAACTATATCTATTGAATTGTCTATTGAATTGCAGGTGAAGAGACATTGAAGTTAATTTATATCACTCTAGACTCTGAATTTCGATGTTACAGTTAAGAAAGCTTGGGAATGAATTTCTAGAAATGTTATCAAGCGATTTTTCCTGCTTTCATCCCACTATGCTCCCCAATCCCTCTTTTTTCCCTTTTGTCGTTTTCTTGTGTTTGGCGCAGCTGGGCCAAATATGGTCCTTTGCACCATAAAAACCCAAAGCAACCAACCAATCTAGAAATGTTATAGATGGTCATTACTCAGATATTTTGTAGAAGTGAGTAACTCTGGTATGGGAAGATACGTTTTGTTGTGAGAATTTAATTTGGAGCATTAAAATCAGAGAAATATTTTCTAACAAGCTAATCGAAATTAAGGATTTGTTTTCAGTAAATTACGCATATTTTGGGTTGTGTGCGAACTTAACAAACCCGGAGTACCTTACTGATCTATTCTTTTCCAATGGGTTTTACTGCCTGTGGTAAACGTTGGGGTCGCGAACCCAGGATGCCCAAATGATCTTTGTGTGTACTTTCTCTCATTTTCACAATTACTTGACATTAGCTATCTTGTGTTTGGCGCTGCTTGGCCAAATATGGCCCTTGCGTCATAAAACCCCAAACCAGCCAACCAACCATCAGTAAATTATGGCCCATTTTTATTGAAACAGTTGAATTTCAGCATTTCTGGTGACAAGACATTTTCTCTCTACGTTTGTTTATAAAATAATAGTTAGAATAAATAAATATATTAGTTCAATAAGTTAATTGATTGTTAAATAATGTATTTCAGTCCAGTAAAAGAAGGATGTGCGTTTGTCAATTATCATCTCGTTAATTCAAATAATATATTTCTCTTACAGGCTTCTATATTGTTCCTTTGTATGACGGTTGGTCGAATATGTGCCCAACGAAACAGCACTGTCCCTATTAAAAGCAAGGATCAGACGAAATTATCAGCCATAAAGTAAGCCACAATACTTTTACGTTTTGTGTTAAATTACCCGAGTATTTAAATAGGTTAAATCCTAGTAAATGCTTCAGTCGCCAATGCTCGACAAGTTGGCTTCTAATCAACAATGCTAACCATTACCATTTGGCATTGACTCAGTGACAAAAAATTGAATTCACAAGGCCATACCATTAAATAGGAATTCAGATTTAAATGTTTGCGACAAGTTTTCGTAAATCAAATTTGAAGCTTAACCCTCCTTGGTGGTTGTCTCGACTAGGTCATCATCATCATACAAAACTAGACAATATCTTGATGACGAGATATCTCGTCATTAGTAAAATTGGTCAGATCTTAATGAATGTATCTCGTCAAAACCACTTGTAGGGTTAAACTTAACAAAATAATCACTACTGGTAAGTGATTTTGATGTTAATTATAAGTTAAATCTAAAATTTTGTGACCTTAAATTTAACTCTAAACTAAGCCCCGAAATATATATGAATGTATCATACGCTCCAATCGTAAATAATTATTTAATCATGACTCAACAGTCAGTTATGATTGAATTGATTCTTGAGCCAAATCAAAGCTGGGGAACTAATCTCAGCTAACGACGAATCCAGAGCTGATTTCTCAGAACCCATGCCACATATCAATCATTTATTTAAATAAAACTTTCAGAAGGTTTAGAAATACGCTTTCTCGGGTCTACCAAAATCACCGCCTATAGTTCAAGCAGGAATGATGAACAAGGGGTGGTGAACGCAAAGTAACCTTACTCCCTGCATTTTGAAACATTTTAAACCGACCTCTCCTCAATCCTCATGATTAGCAAATGCATATGATGGTAGATTTATGAAAAGTTGTGTTTTTTGAATTTTTTATAGCTCTTAAATAACAGCGTTTTCCCGCACGCGAATGGGCAATTACTCTTCGAAATGTAGAAACTTAAATCTCCTGTCTCCCCCTTTCTAACCCGAACTTTTTTTGCATACATCTCCTCTGAGTTTTGTTTTAATCTAAGGAGTTTCCAAAGAAAAAACTGCATTAAATATGTAATCTCTGGATTCATTTGTTAAAATTTAAGGTTGTATGTCCCATATTCCATTTCTCCTTTTGAAAGAAATCTGTCTCCTTTCGTAATCTCTCTTTGGAATTATGTATGGAGAATTTCCTTGTAGCATTTAATGTTTTTAGTTTGGAGTTTTTGCATGCTTTTCTAAGTTCATGTTTCGTAACCCCTAAGTGCAATTTTTCAGAGGTCTATCATCAATAACCATACTTCAAAGAAATGCCACAATATGAATGGATATTTTAAAAGGAATTTAAATATTTTTACAAAGAGGCACTTTCTCTGTAAAATTGTGGTCATTTGGTATGTTGCGTTCTAGCCCATTACTTATGAACTCAGAAGTTTCGCATATAAGAATGAATTTATGGCGAGAATGAATATTTTTCTATTGGTTAGCACGCGTTCAACTAAATGAATTTTTACTACAAAATAATATATTCTAAGGGTTTTCCATGGATGGATGACCACGAATATAAATTATGCACAGAAAAACCAAAGAAGTAATTTAATCTAAATTCACAACTCTATCTTCAATGAATGTCCCTGCTCGTAGAAGTAATGGCGGCTCACCCACTGGGCACTCCTTCAAAAATAGCCATCAGTTCGCATCTTGTGGTAACCAAAGGTCCATGATCGGGCATTAAAAATGTATTCACTTAATAACTAATTCCACAGCTCAGTGAGTTTGCAACCTGTACTAGCAACCTGTCGCAGGTCCGATTCCTGTAACTTACCCTGGGTGTATTTCTCTCTTCTGTGTCAGTAAAATATTCCCTTGCCATTTCTTGATGTTGTCTGCCTTGTGTTTGGCGCTGCTTGGCCAAATATGGCCTTTGCGCCAAAAAACAAACCCTTCCTACGTCGTTTTGAGACTCACGGACTTGGTGTAATTTTATTGTGTCCAAATGTGATAAGTAGTAACTGAAATTTATATCAGCAGCTTCGATCATATTGTCATGAGGCATCAGGTACTTATGTAATCAAAATTGGAATTAATGGGTTCTTGACTAGTAAGTAGAATAGAATTTTGTGTTTCTGTACGACTTTATCCAAAGTGTGCAGTTTTACGCTAACTACTAATTCTTCCGGGTGCGTCTTCAGTTAAATGGGACCATGACTGGCATACTGGAATGGATTAAAGTTGACCATGGATCCGTCAACCTCACGGACCGTTTTTTTGGGGAAAAAACGAATCTACAGGATATCCTCTAAATAATATTAGACTTTTATCCAAATTAGGTGTGCAGTTTTACGCCAACATAATTCGTCTGGACACTTTCTCACCTAAAATCAACCATGGACCTGGCAAGTTTTTTCTACTCACTCCCGGATTGTTTTCCTGGGAAAAACCGAGCCGACAGAGGCGCTCCTCCACATATTAGAGATTTAGAGTCCGAAATCCGAGCAAATCCATCAACTAAATCCGGAGAAAATCAGAGCCCTGATCCCCTATCGCTTCCGATTTCTCACGGAGTTCCCGAAACCGGAGTCGATTGATTGCCCGGACTTAGCGGCCGGATAGTGGAGGGAAAACGGGAAGGGGAAAAACGGGAGAGGAAAAGGGGGAAATAAATAAATATATCCTTCCTGAGGCTTTTATTTGCGAATTGAAGACTGTATTTACTTTACTGTCAAAGGTATTAATTTAAAAGGCATGAAATATTTAGCTGGAGGATACAGGTGCGTGTAAGATGCCATCAGTGGTATGTTTGTGTTTCTTCTAAGGATGAAGATTGGAGGAAAAGGTTTTAGGGATGGAGTGATAGCTGCTGTTGATTATAGAAATGAATTTTAAAAGAAAACTTTATGATTGCTATTCATACACTCACAGAAGACAAAAGGCAAGAATCCAATACAACACCTTAAATCTTGGCCTTATATTATGGACAGAACTAGTAGAGATATTAATCATCTCTTGTCGGAATTGGCACACACGGGCTCTATTTGATTGCAGTGGATATCTTTTCATGTTAGTTTATTTGGTAATGTGGTAGCTATTTTACTGACTAAGGGGAGTTGCGAGATGATATAAGTTCAGCAAAATCTCACTTCTGCAGAAATTTATTCCTCGTGCAGATAAAAAAAACACAACACAGGTCAGATCCTCCTCCACATTTTTTTTTTTAGCAGTAGCACTTGAAATACTTTCATTCACTAGAGTAAGCACTCAGCACAAAAACATAGAGACAAAGAACAAAGGGACAAAACGGGATTAAAAAAATCTTAAATATACAGCAGTTAATCAGTCTAGTCTTTGAAGTAGATACCTTGCTTTCCAATATCTTTGAAAAGTGACTCCCGACAATTTTGGGCAAACCCCAAGGTGTGTAGACTATTTCGTCACTATCTCCACACAGGACACAATTTGGACTGTTGAAAAATTTGAATCTGTACAGGTGTTTGGCTGGGCAGTCATGTCCAGTTTTCAATCTGTAGACAGCAACAGCATCTTGACGAGAAGTAGTCGGAATTTTAGAAAATGTATCCTTCCAGACTACCGACCTTGTCTCCACATTCTTGCCAATCCAGGGAGCTTAATGGGATACTAACTACTTCCCATATTTTGGATTGTATCGGTGTCTTTGTGAGAGAGCTCCTAGATGAACAGGATGTATGTTCTGAAATCCTCGAGTCTATTGAGGTGGTAGTCTTAATAATAATGGGCATTTACTATACCGTCCATATGGGGTGACAAAAATGGAATTTCAATGGAGGCAAACGGCTGCAACTAAATAGGAACAGGTCTATGAGAGTTCATATTTAATTTGCAGTACATATTAAAATGACATTTAAATGCTAATAAACTTTGTTGCAACACAGATAGCACCAATGTTATTAGAATATTCATGCAAAAACAAGTACCATCTGATTAATTTAGAGTAACCTGATTCACAAGTGATCTTGAATTGTAGTTCCGCAAATGGGCAAGCAAGGGTTGTATTCTCGTTTCAATAATTTTGCATCCCCAAAACGTTTGTAACATTTCCCCGAGTTCTTTGTTCTTTAGACATCAAAATTCTATTCCACCACCTCTAGGTATTTTTCAAAGTCTAATATTTCAGAGAAGTTCCTGGGAAAGAATATAGAGTTGCACCAGTTCAGTCCGCGCAATCCTTCACCATTCCGACTGCAACTAACTCCCGAAGAATTCGCTCCAGATTTCACAAAGAAACCTGAATTCCGAACGCGGCAATCATCAACCCCTGCTTCGAAATTCGGCACCCCTCAATTTTCTCGTCCGAAATCCCCGGCGACTCTTTCAAGAGAAAAAAGAGGGGGAGACTTTTTCCTTAATTCGAAAACTTCCACCCTCACACTTCCTTAGGAAATAAATCTTTTCCCCAACAGCAACTCTTTTACCAAGTTCCGATTTCTGGAACAGAAGGGAAGAAAAATTACGCTGAAATATTTCAGTCACGTGCCGGAGTTGGAAATTGTCACGTGGACCGCAGTTGTAATGGACGCTTCATCAATCAAGAAAAGAACATCGGTTGTCATATTTTGCCGGCCAATTGGACCAGCCTTTAGCCCTTTACCTCCATTGAAATTCCATTTCTGTAACCCCCGTAGGGACGGTATAGTAAATGCCAATTATTATTAATAAGACTACCACCTCGAATGTTTCAGAACTTGGATCCTTGCTGACATTCACGACTATGTATAACAATGACGATTTTCTATTCTACATTCCTGTTTCCTGTGAGGCTTTTCATCAATTGACATCAATTGACAATGGTGCATCTAATTTGGTTACGTTTTGCATTGCATTAGGGTTTTGTACTTAACCAAGTTTGGAATAGTAGTCAAATTTAGTAACCAATTGGACCGGTCTTTAACCAATTGGATCGGTTTGTCTATTGAAATTTCGTTTCTCCAGCACCCGTAGGGTCGATATCACAAGTGCCAATTATTATTAGCACTAACACCTCAATAGACTCGAGTACTTCAGAACATGTATCTTGTAAAGATGTATGTCAATGACTGTTATCTATTTTGTTAAAGTTAAAATGTTCATCTATATTCCTAGTTCCTCTATGAAGTTCTTCATCAACTGAATATAGTACATCTAATTTGGTTGTTTTGCATTGATGTAAAGTTACATCACAAAAGAAAATTATAAAATAACCACTGCTTTATAAGCATTATGAGTTATAATCAACTACAAGCCCAACGACCGAATTCTATATTTAAATTTAATTCTCATTTTTCCTGAAATCGTTTTCAATATTTGCCTGTTTACCACAAGGGAAACACACTAAATCAAAATTTTTAAATATGAGTTTCAAAAGTTTTTCTAAACCTGAATGTGATCTTTTGGACTCGTGATGTGTGTGCACTGAGTCATTTTTTGCATGAAGTTTAGATTTCTTGAAACACTAAGTTTAGCTTAATCCAGCAATTTTCAACCTTTTTCATTTCATGGCACACAAACTAATTACTGAAATTCCACGCAACACCAAAAATTACATAATATTTTTTGCCAATCTGACTAAAAAAGCTATAATTTTGATCCACTTATAAAAATTAACTATTATAATTACCCCTTTTCGCTGCAAAGCGACTTTTAAAAATATTTTTGAAACAATTTGATACTTCGTAAAAAAAGTAATATTACTCAAAATTATACAGGTGTTTAGACCTCTCTGGGAAAAGGTACGGGACGAAACCAAATTTTTAAACATACTTTTCTGAGTATGCGGTTTCGATTTACGAAAGAAAAAAAAATAGTTCAAATTTCGGCCGCTGGCTTTTAATTTGGATCATCCTCTATTGTGGATAGTAAAGTTACGAGTATTTGTTGAAATTATTTGTGAACATGAAACAAATCTTAGTTTAACCACAGAGTAAATAGTTAATCTTCTAACTCTGGTTTAAACCGTTTCAACATACGCAAGACACAGCAGTGCAAGTCTTGTAACACACCGGTTGAAAATCGCTGGCTTAGGGAGTTAACTTCTTCCCTTCATTTCTCGGAACTGTTTTTGACGTAGTTTTTCCGCTTGTAAGCCAGCGATTTATCAGTCCATTTCATGTTCCATTAAAGCTTCTAATATGAGGAGATAACGACGAAATTCCATTGTTCTCAGATAAATGCTGTTCTCAACGAACCACTCTATTTACGGCTTTAAATCACATAAAGGGATTATGAAATGTTAAACTCCAAACGCCGAGTTCGCACACGAAATGCACGAACAAGTTGTTTTCGCCAATCTTCTCGGGTTTTTAGCGCCGTTTAAAAGAAAGTTAGTTTTCGCCGAAGCCGGGCACGCATTGATATATAATGGAGGGCGAATTTAAGTAGAATTACTTTAAATAAGATTACTGCATGAGTGCTTGTCTTTAGGTGACAAGGAAGAAGGGGTGCTCTTAATGTGTGGCGTCTAATGAGGGCTACATTAGGGGTTAGTCATTAATCATATTTCTTTAATGAGGTCAGAGGCCGTTGGGGCAGTCTCATAATTCAGTTATTTTGTGAAGGGTTGGGACTGAGTGGCCAAAATCAGGGTCTTCCCGCATCCAAAGTGATTCCGGTGTCGTAACTAAAGATGACACGATCCCAGGTAATTTAATCAATACTGCACAGAAGTTTCGTCGTGCATTATTGATCGCAGTTTCTTGTTAAAGTTATTTGATCGAGGAAATCTTGTTATCTTTTAATTTAAGGTGAATAAATGGTGAAGTTTTGTGATCAATATATTCGGTTTTAGTTGTGCTCAAGATTTAATTTTAGGAAAAAGCGGGAGTTGAAATTATTTTATGATTAATTCTCAATTCTCTACAATCAATGACTAAATGTAACATAGCATCCGTTTTACCATGAAATTAAATTCCCTGTCAAGTTTATTTTCCTTTGTCTTCAAACAAAAATATAACTGTTGGTGGTTAAGTTAAACCAGTGATTTTCCCCTTTTTTCATCTCATCGCACACATAAAATAATTACTAAAATTCTGCGGCTCCAAAAAATTATATTTATTGCCTATTGGAGAAGAAATAGTTTTAATTTTGATTGATTTCACAAAAATATTACATACCCCCTTTTTGCTCCTAATCGGGTATTAGAAAAATCTTTTTGAAACAATTTATTTATGATACTTGCAATTAAAAATATTCAAAATTATTTGTACGGATATTGCTTTGAATTATTTGTTAAAAGTTTAAACTAAGTAAAAAGTTGAAATAAAATAAATCTTATAATTTTCTACACCTCTTATCATCTGTAATCTTATTTTACAGAACAAACGCGAATGCACCAGTCAGCTACGAAAGAAGCAGTGATTCTTCCTGCTTCTTCGCTGCTTTTTTCGTTGCTGATTGGCCGTCGCTTCCGCTCCGCATCTGCGTGGCTCTAGTGTAAAACAATCTTAAGGTACACTAGTACCGTTCTTGCACAAACCTATTGAAAACCGATGAGTTAACCAGTCAAATTTCAGATGAATTACAATCATATGCTGGAACCAACCTAAACTTTGGTTCTGATGCTCAATGCCCTAAAAGCTTGCGATTTGTAGACGGTGTAGGTTCCATTCCTCCATGAGAGAACTTTTGTTTCCTGTGTTATTAAACATTTCTTGGCGCAGCTTGATCTAATATGCTTGCGCAATGAAACCCAGTCAACCATTATTTTAGTTCCTTGCCTGGAGAGGTGATACAGGTTCTACCATAAGACCATTTTCTCAATAGCTGAACTCCTGGAACGAATGTGGCATCTCCAGGTTTTTGGAATCGGGCAAGCTTCATCATGGAAGATGTCAGTCATCCATCGTTCCTGGTTGCAACTTTCCCATGGCCCCTTCCACCAACGGGTCTCATCTCAAGATGCTGTAAAACATTGATCAGGAGCTTCCTCGCAGAAAGTTCCAACTTTCCAAATGTCAAACTCCATCAGATCCCCGTCCCCCCTCAACACACACACACTTCACGAGCTTCCCCTCAGAGATAAAAGAAAATCATCCGAAAAACACCGTCGGTGTGAAAGTTCTAACAAACTCCAGGCACGCGAGCAGTCCCCTGAGCACCTAAATATACGTTCAAGGTGACGGTACCACACTCCTTCGGAATCGCAATGAACGTATTAGTATTCTTGGGCCGTTCTTTTTTATTCTACGCTAGTTCTTACTTTTATTGTGGGAGAGCGCGGGCTCCTTTTTATTCAGGCGGTGCCGTGATTTGCACGCCCGCGTTGTGTCTAATCACTAGTTACCCAGGATCTCGGTAACTGTCGCTGGAATAACAGGACGTCGTTAGTTGGTGACGTAAAGGGTAAAGGGGTGTAGGCGTTAACCGGAACACTGCTCGACGCTTCGTTCGCCCACACTTGAGACATGCGTTTTGGGATGCGGTGCGAATATTGGGGTGGTGCGTTTTGAGAGTTAACTAACAATCTGAAGATGGGTTGGCCTCTGCTGTTAAGTGGTGCTATACTTGGTATCGTTCCTTGGAGTTATAGACTGAGTCTGAAGAATGAAGTAGAGGACGTCTTGATGTCTGTTTCCTGTAATCATCTTTTCGTACTTTCTTGGCTAAAAGTTGTTTCTCCAGTGCGACGTTAATTAACAACTAAAAATTCAGAGAATAAATACATATTTTCGTTATTCCTTGGCTAAAAGTTCGGAGAATAGATAGGACAATAATAGGACAACGCCTCGTAATTTTGAACCACGATCAGATGACGAGGCTAACACATGTGCCAGTACCCCACTATCCAAACATCCATGCCGCACCAACGTGACGACATTTGAGGCCACGGCAGATTTAAAGTGCACCAACCACCCTGTACACGACGGTCTTTGGCTGGACCTAGTTTCGAACTCTCAACCCTCCGGCTGCTAATTCGCTGCTCTTCCAAGTGGGCTACAGCGGCCCGAGGTTTTCAAAGGACATCGACCTTTCAGTAAAGTTTATAAAATCAAACGCGCCAAGTCCACACCAGTATCAACGTACGTAGGTCGATGAAAAATGTTCGCTACGTGATGATAACTAGGAAAAGGAAAAAGACAACCCGAACGCAAAAACTTATGTCTTGGGGGTTGTTCTGATTGATTCGCTGAAACCGTTCCAGCGCTATAAATCATGTTCCAACATCCCAGAAACGAGCGCTTTCCTTTGCGCTGGTGTAATAATACCAGGCAGGCTAAAAGCATTGCAACAACCGATAGAAGGCGATTATATCGATTTCCTCCATTTACTGTAGCCATTTTCCGTTTCATCCAATTTGGGCAATTTTCCTAATCGTCCCAACATTATCATTACGGAAGGGGAAAAACGTTTAGTATTTCTCTTGTTGATTTTTCTTTTATTTAACTTGTTCTTTTTCCTCCGAGCCCCTCCCCACACTCTTGCCCAAATACACTCGCTCACGTAAAGGGGACAATTCATCATCCGAATTTGATATTCCTCTTCGACGTCCCCTGTCTTTGCGTTTCGGAGTTTATAAATGCGCCGTGTGATGCTTTTCTAACCGAATCTGCTCTCGATGGGACAGTGGCGAGGTGGTGGAGGATATAATCTGGATTCGTTATCCCCCTTTTCGTCTCCGCCCGATGTTCTTAATCGGGATTTGAAGTGAAGCGATCGATTGGCATCACGTGATTCGACACTAATAACGCTCTAATATATCATAATTTTGCTGTGAAGCAGTTTCAATTTAGTGGGCGTTCCGGGCTTTTGGGTTCGTTTCTCTCGGTTCGGGGCAATTATGCGTGTGTGCACGAAATTTGGCCTTGTTTAACCCTATTTCGATGTATTTGATCAAGTCTCGGTTTTTCTTTTGTTTTGGGGCACGCTAGCAATCTGAGTTGTAACAGCACAGGTTCGATTCCATCATGGGTGTTTCTCTCTTGCATGTCGGTGAAATTTTCCTTGCGTGTGTATGACCATTACTTGACGTTGTCTGTCTTGTGTAACATGGCTAAATGTAGTCCTTGTGCCATAAAACACCCAAACCAACCTTGCGTGTTTGTCCATTTACTTGGTGTTGTTGGGAGCGCGGTAGCAGAAGAGCAGCTGGATAGAATATAGGTAGTTAATTAACGTCGCAATGGAGCAACACAATGGGCTATTGGCGACGGTCAGGGATCATCCCCCGAGGGGAAAGGTCAGAGGACAACACCACGTAATTTTGAACCACGGTTAGATGACAAGGCAATGCCTGAGCTGGCACCCCAAACTTCAACACGACGCCAACGTGAGGACATTTGAGGTCACGACAGATTTAACAATAACCAATCCCTTGCATGCGACGGTTTTTGGCTGGACCGCGTTTCGAACTCAACCCCGGTTGCTAATCCGATGCTCTACCAACCGCGGCCCGTAGCAGATTAGCAACCGGAGAGTTGCGAGTTCGAAACTCGATTCAACCAAAGACCGTCGTGTACTAGGAGTCTAACACACATTAAATCTGTCGTGGCCTCAAATGTCCTTACGTTGGCGTGGTGTGGAAGTTTAGAGTGGAGTGCCAGCTCAAGTGTTGATTCGTCATCTGACCATGGTTGAAAGCTTCGAGGTTTTTGTCCTCGGTTCTTTCCCTTCGGTTTTGATCCCGGACCGTCACCAATAGCACGTTGTGTTACTCCAGTGTAACGTTAATTCAACTACTCTCCCTTTCCAAGCTGTTGCATGGACGCTTCAGGACTTATTACTTATTTCTTTTATTGTTCTTTAACCGAATTAATGAATAACTTAAATACTGCCCCCTAGATATGCTCAGGGATCGGTAAGATTGTTCCGAAACGGTTTCTGTAAAAATTCAGCATTTAAAAGTTTGAGCATATTACGTATTTGATAAGAAATGTCATTTCGTTGTAAGTACTTAGTGTTCTCTATGAATTTGTTTGGCGATTGCATTTAACCATTAACTCTGCCACAATTTCGAAAAAAAAAAAGACTGAACCTTTTCACAATTTCTGATGAGTATTGTTTTTCTCATTTGCACTATTTCTGAAGTTTTAGTTTTGTCAAAATTAAACAAAACTCCAGGGTTCTATTCACTTATACGGCACAGATAAAAATCTCGAAATTTATTATTCCTAACATATTTGTAGGGCTTAGGGCAGCGTAATGTTGAGCCACTTCAAATTTTTCAGAACAATTTTCCAGTTTTAGAAAATTTCTAAATTAGAATGGTTTATTTAATATTCGAGAGAGGTCATATTTAACTTTCAAGCATCAAGTACTCATGCAAACAACAAGGAATTCTTTTGATCCTCTTAAATATTTGTTGGTGGTAGTTAAACCTTATTTTAGGTTTCTATGAAAACTTTTCTCGAACTGTTTTTTCTAATATTGAATCCTCGTGGGATCAAGAAATAAGTTGAGATAAAATCGAGTTGCCTATCAGTAATAACTTTGATGTACATGATTTATTTATCTCTTCACAAAAACAACTTTCAAACCCACTTATGAATTCTCTTTTAGAAGTGTTTTTGCTCCATCATAGGTATAGAATATTAGAAGTAGACATTTAAATCAATAAAGTTTGCTGATTTAACGTAAAGTTTATGAGCTAATTTAATATCAACTAAGCTTACTGGGTACGAATGCTTAACTCAATTTTGATGGGTTCGTCCCTAATTTTATCATCCGTTGCTGATTCTTCCTACGCTTTCATTAATTTCACTTTGATCTCTTTTTCGTGTTCAAAGTTTTGGAAACAAAAACGTATAAAAATTCAGATATAGAGGAATATAAGAAAATGAAAACAATATTCGAAATTTAAGATTGATCTCTTTTAAATATATAAAATATTTTATTACCTGAATTTTCGTATTCCTTCGTTTCGTTTTCGTGCTATTCCATCACTGTTTTGTTTCTTCATTTTCAATTTCGTTTTTCTAAAATTCTAAAACGCGGAGATTTTGAAGCAAATTTAGTTTTTTAAAACAAATTTCCTTTCATTACTTTCTACAAACATCAAATATTTATAGAGTAAGTACTATTTATAAGCGTATATTCAAGAACTATAATATTCCGCCTTAGTTATTTTGGCTTAAAGCTCTTTAATACTGTTATCGTCGCTGTCGTTCCAATTTACTTTCTTAACTAAATTATTCTGTTCAAAGGTGGGAATTGCAAAAAGTCCTAGTGCGGCAACATATGCACTAGACGATACCATTGATAAGCGATTTTCTACTGAGAGAGATATCTAAAATATAAAAGTATTTGATGCACTGACTTTCCTACCATCAACTTAATAAAATACTAAATTTTTAGGAATTTACAGAAACCTTTTACTTTTTGTCAAGATTAAAATATCACGAATTTTGTCCGACTCCCAGAGATGGATCACTTATCTCAAATTAAACATCTGATTGTCGACAATTAATTATGCAGTGTAATCATGAATCTAGTAGAAGAATATTGGATATTGCCTTCGAATTTTCAAGGAAGCTTCGCCCCTGGTTGTAAGCTCAACCCTCCTGAAGGTATCGAAGAGGTATTTCGGCGTTAGCTAAACTGATCAGATCTCTTGATAGACGAGATATCTCGTCATTAAAAGAAAATTGGTCAGATCCTGATGTCATAAAAAGATTAGCAATACCTTGACAAGATATCTCGTCATTGCCAAAATTTGTCAGATCTCGATGGGCAAGATATCTCGTCGAAAACACGAGAGGATAGAAATTTAAAAAGTTCCGTTCAAAGGTGATGACAAAATCCAACAAACACTTACCGTACCCTCCGCGTTGTGAAATATTGAATAGTATAACGGGCGTGGACATTTTTCATAATTTTACACAAAATGATCGACTGAAACCACCGTCCATATTCGATGCGAAGTGGGAAGGTTTTTAACGTTCCGTTAACCCTTCTAGTGGTTGTCTCTACGAAATGCCTCGTCATTAGAAGAACACCGACTAGATTTTGGTTGACGAGATATCTCGGCATTAGAAGAAAAATGACCAGATCTTGATCTCTTTATAAAAAAATCAGCAGTATCGATGACGATGCATGTAGTCGTTAGCAAAGTTGGTCAGATCTTGGTGGATGATGTATCTCGTCATTACCAAAATTGGTCAGATCTTGATGGACGAGATATCTCGTCGAAACCACTTGAAGCGTTAAACATTGCTTTTCTTAAGATTATTATAATTTTAATCACATCATTGATTTTCTGTCTATCAGTGAGATTGCCAAAATTTACAAAGATTCATTTACTAAAACCTTTTATGTTGAATGGCGTACATTTTAATCCTTTCTTTCACCTTGCATTTGACATTGATGGTGCTTTCTTACATACCCCTTTTGTTTTACCGTAGACAGTGAATCAGTTTTGTTTCTCTGTGTGTATACACGCACATTCTTTTTCATTACTACAAGCTTAGTGTGATGTCTCTAAAGTTGTCCATTTAAGACGGTAATCCGTCCTGGATAGGCTTGAAAACTCCTGACACTGTCAATGTCAGACATTCGACTATCATCTTGTTGTGAAACTTAGATTAAGTTAAGCCTTTAATTGGATTTTTCGAAAGTTTGTTTACAGGCTTGAATGGGTTGTCCTCTAATCCTCGATGATTTGTTTGACACTCTTGAGTTGGAACTTTCCTGTTTCTTTCTCTTTTTCAATTACCTGTCTGAAATAGCTGTAATTATTTTCGACTCAATGCCAATTGTTGATAATTTGGCTCCATGAACTTCGAATTGCCCATGTTACATATTAGTTTTGTTAAGAATCTACCTCTTTCCTAGAAATTAACCTAGATGTGTGATAAAAATACTTGAATGACTGCAAGTTTGGACTTATATTTCGCAAAATGCTCTGGAATAGAAATATTTCAAAAATTTCAAATTTCTTGCTTATCAGCAACTTCTCAAAAATGAGACTTGAGATGTCATACTGAAGGATGAGACTTGAGATGTTACTTTGGATTACTTCTATAGGAATCACCTGTTGCAATCTCTACCACCTAGGAGAAAGTTATCTGGCTGCTGCATCGCAGTATCACTTTTTCTCGGTCGAAAAGTTTCGTGTAACTTAAGCGTACAGGATACTCTGAACTTTTATTTTTCTTTTATCTACCTTTGTATGATATAAACATATCTATCAATCCAGCGTTGTACAGATGCAAATTAATTTGAATTAATACATCAATCCTGGGGCTAACGCGTTTGTCGATTTTTGGGATACACAAATTTCATTTTGAAATGCTTATAAAACTGAATCACTCAAAAAGTTTTGTTTTGTGTATTGCTGCTGAAATACTTTGTATGTACTTTTTATATCATCAAGATTTTAAAAATACTGAACAGTAGGATCTTTAAACGTACGATATAAATGCAATAACGGAACGTTTTTCTTTTACAGCGTTTGGAGTGGAGAGGCTACTGTTCTGCTTCTAGTCCTATGCTCCACGTGGACACTATTGCCATTGTTCCTTCACGATGAAAAGGTTCTCACAGCGTACTTCTTCCAGGGACTGAATGTTCTTCAAGGATTGCTGGTGTTTCTCTTTTACTGCCTAAATGCCGGAAAGGTGAGATTACATCAACATTATTTCTGTTAGTCGTAAGAGCGCGTTGCAGTTGAAATTTCTGATCAAAAGTGCCAATCCTCCACCTCTATTTTTTCTGTCCATATGGATTATATTGAATCCTTTCAATTTCAACCTAATCTTATGACTCTTTAGTCTTGATTCTTAAAATGTTCATTGCTGGCTCATTGAACTGAGGGCTAACGATCTTTTGGACGTGGCTTACCACACTAGGCCAAGTGGGATAAGTTAGAAGACATTAATTCTTCTTTGGCTTCAAATTGTTCAATTCAAGGAGTTCAGTGCTTTCCTTTAGGGCACATCTGCTTTACGTATATACGAGCTTCACGAACCAGAGGTACCTAAGTGATCAATTATTTTCCCATGGGGTTTGCTGTCTCAGGTAAACATGTTGATCGCGACCCCAGGATGCTTAAGCGATCTTTCTCTTTCTCCTCTCCATCCTTTCTTTTCACAATTACTTGTCATTATATGTCTTATGTTTGACGCAGCTTGGCCAAATATGGCTCTTGTGCACAAAACCCCATACCAGTCAACCATCTTCAGTGCTTTTAGAAGGGTTAAGATTTTAACCGTGACAACCATATAGTTACTGCAGATCCAAGGAACAAATATATAAAATTTTTAATCTCTTCAATATAGCCATCGGTATTGCATAACAACCTTTGACAGCAATGTGCAAGCTGTATTATGCTGTTGGCAGCGCTTGGAATCCAATGTATTCACACGTTAGTTGGATTCTTGTTGAGTTATACGCGACACAAACGTGTTGCGCCACCAGAATGCCCCCAAGCCTGACTTTTTGAATGACTTATCAATGTGATCAGCACTCCAAAGTACTTCATTAAGATTTCATGGTCATGCCTCAGTAGGAAATAGATCAATCTACCGATTTGCTTCTTTGCCCACGGTGGCCAAATATAATTTTCTCCAACACTATCCAGATCAAATGATTCTACAGAAGTGTTGACAGAAGTTTCAATCGTCGGGTTCTATACATTGTTATTGGGAATTATGTTTCCTATGTGTTCCTTCCCTTACCAAAAGCATGTTGTTATGATTTATATTATATTTATTTATTGTTGAGTGGCAACAATGGTTATCGCCAGTTGTAGTCGAAGTGGCTTTATTTAGCTATCGCATTTTCATTGATGAAATATTTCAGATGGAATATTGTAGATGGAATATTCCAGATGGAATGTTCTTGATGGAATATTTCAGATGGAATATAGATGGAACATTTCAGATGGAATGCTTTTGATGGAATGTAGATGGAATATTTCAGATAGAATGTTCTTGATTAAATATTTCAGATGGAATGTTCTTGATGGAATATTTCAGATGGAGTACACAAAAAACATTTAGCAGATTAGTAGAATACTAGGAGCATCTTAGCACATGCACAAATAAACAAATAAAATAAAAATCATAACACATTTTCGATCTGAAAATTTCAATTTGTTTTCTCTCCTAGGTTCAGAGTTCTGATGAGCCTCCAGGGCCCGATTGGTTGTGTTCCTGCTTGCGGGAGCCCCCTCGCAGAAGAAGCCTCTACAGTCCCCCGGGAAGCTGCCCCCACAATGTCAGTAATCCTCTGTCAAATCCACATATCAATAACCCTTCGCAGACGCTTTATCCAGGTACGCCCCCCTAACCCCGCTTTATAACGAGCCAAATATTAATATCAGTTTATTTTTTGGATAGGAAAATAAACGCGAATAAGTGTTACTTTAGTTAACACAAAATAATCTAAACTGAGTGAAGGTGGTGGAATTATGATTCTTCCCTTTAACTTGAATTAACATTAACACTTTCTGGACACAATCGAAATTTATTGTTTTCTTCAGGCTGTTCTTTCTCAAGTTTTTCCTAGCAAAATAAATATACTATTTCTCTTGTTTACTTAATGTATTTCTTCTCTCATCCTTTTAATGCTAACCCGTTCATCGTAATTTTCTTTAAAGCGCTTCTAACAAACGTACCTTTGTTCATTTTTAGTTTAAAATGTTTCCAACGTATTTTAGATTGCTTATGATTGACGTAGTATTCATTCTTGTTTGTGTTCTGTTTGTTTTCTTGGAGGATTTCGTTTTGAAATTTGTTGCTGTCGCCGTACGACTAATTTAGATTGGTTTGTTCTATGAACAAAGAATTGCGTTGTTCAATTAATTAAAAAACATCTAGACGAAAACATGATTTAAATAAATGAAGTATATGTTATATTTGTTTCATAGCCCCATTAAAAGATTAAACTAAAAAACGAATTCAAACAAATATTTTAAGTTATGAGCATTATGCGTTCTTTATTTCTTTCAAGTAAACACATAACATGAGATTATGATGCTCAATTTATTTCTTATCATTTTGTTTATTTGTAGACCGAACATCTATATCTATTAGACATACAAATATTGAAAACAACACTTTATCCTTTGCATATATTTAGAAGAGAATAATATAAATTTTTATTAGTGTACATTTTATAATGCTTTTTTAAATAAACCTATATGCTTCCTAATACATACTTGTAATACGAAAATAGTCTTAAAGCTTAGATCTTTTATAAAACTAATTTAAAATATGTTCTTTATTGTTAAAATTTATTAGGAATGTATAACAATAAAGAGAGCCATAAAATTCAACCGTTTTTAATTTAAAAAAATAAAATGTCGGCATTCCATATAATAGGAGCTCATGAACATCATTTGTTTGTCTTTAACTTGACTAATTCCTTTTTATTTGGAATTCTTATCGAATGGATAATGTTGAAAAATGTAGGGAACATCTTAGATAAAATTTGTATGGAACGCATTAATTTTTTACATCAAAAAGCTCCCAGACATCCAAGTAAGCTTGTTATGAGTAGGAAGAAATTTTTGTAAGAGTTTTCAATGGAAGGGTTATAGAGTTAGATGCTCTGATCGGAATTATGTAGTTAATCCATCAATGGCACTGACCGTCATCAGGATGTGCTTTATTGACCATTGATATACATAAATTAGTTAAAAGTAGTTCTAGCTATCATCACATTTTAGCGTAATTTTTTGCTTTGTAAGAATAGCAGCAATGAGATGTCATGGTAACTAGAATTCTATTTTCATGAAAGATTTTATAAAGGTCGAAAGGTTGTGTAAAATAATGCATATAGTCAGATTGAGTCAAGTAATGCTTTTGTAAAGAACGACTGCACATTTTGATTCAGGAAATCTCATCACTGATCAGAATTATCATTCCACCAACACTGACAGAAACCTACATTAGTATGTGCTTCATTCATTGTTGATGTACATAAATCGTAAATGAAAGTAGTTTATCTTTGTCAAGACATTACTACTAAAGAAATTTCAGTAATTTACATGGCTGCTTTTGTTTGAAGTTTGTAGATAACCAGAAATGCGAGATGTGTGATATGAAATTCATAGATAGAAAGGATCTCCGTGTCTCATGCTAGCAATCTGCGAATTGTAGGCCGGAGCAGGTTTGATTCCTTTAACTTACCTTGGGTGTGTTTCTCTCATGCGTCAGTAAGACTTTCCATGTGTCGGTTTGTCCATTACTTGACGCTGTCTTGTGTTTGACGCAGCTTGGTCAAATACCACCTTTGCACCACAAAAACAACTTTAACCAAATTTAACGTGGTTAGAAATAAGCGACTAATTGTTTTAAAAAGTTAAATTAGAATTCAGGTGTTGCTCTAATGAGTTGTGTTTGAAGCAGCTTGGTCAAATACCACCTTTGCACCACAAAAAAACAACTTTAACCAAATTTAACGTGGTTAGAAATAAGCGACTAATTGTTTTAAAAAGTTAAATTAGAATTCAGGTGTTGCTCTAATGAGTTGTGTTTGACGCAGCTTGGTCAAATACCACCTTTGCACCACAAAAAACAACTTTAACCAAATTTAACGTGGTTAGAAATAAGGGACTAATTGTTTTAAAAAGTTAAATTAGAATTCAGGTGTTGCTCTAATGAGTTGTGTTTGACGCAGCTTGGTCAAATACCACCTTTGCACCACAAAAAACAACTTTAACCAAATTTAACGTGGTTAGAAATAAGCGACTAATTGTTTTAAAAAGTTAAATTAGAATTCAGGTGTTGCTCTAATGAGTTAAGAAACTTCTTTGTTATCGGAAGCATTGAATGTGAGTTTAGATTTAAACAAATTTTATAAAATACTTGAAACATACTTTGATAAGTTAGAGTTGCATAAGATATTAGGTAACAAATATGGACGTACTGAGAAAATCATACTGAGATTAATTATTCGAATGATATTTATTTTTGAAGTATCGGAAATTTTAATTTACTAATATATGAAGTATTTTTTCAGATATATTAGAATATCGCGAAATATACTAACAAGCGTAAAGTTAACAAACTGAGTGCTGGATGTACGAGTAAAAAGTATATTTATCTTTTGTAAAAGAAAACATCTAAGGAAAAATATCCGAGAATTTATATTTCGCTATACTATCGTGACATACTACGTGGGCGAGGAAATTTGACGCTACTTTAAATTGAATTTTCCGTTTATTTTAAGTAAATGTTTATTCTCACGGCCATTTTCTACAGCTTTTATTAATTTACGAAAATCCTTTTTTAAGTAAACTTAAAAACGAAGTTATTGCAGATGGAATGCAAATCATTTTAGCTACATACCTTTCATAAATGGCAACGAGTCACGAAGTTCGAGCAAGATTAAAAACTCTTTTGTGTGAGTACGCCATTTTGTTTAATGCCATTTTCCTTAGATTCCTTAGAAAGTGTTTCGGCAACTAAACGTGTCTTATTTGCTCATTTTCATTTTGACCGAATCTTGAAATTCGACTCTAAAATGTCAAAATTCTAAACCGAGAAAGGGAATTCCGAAGCAAATTTAAATACTGCTTCCCTAAACACAATACGTCTTATGAAAGTAGCAAGAAATTGCTCAGATCCCAAAAAATCCTTTTTAGTCTTGCTTCACTCCCTTAAAGTCAACGTTCCGAGCTAAACCTTGTTTAAAGATTGTCTTGTTAATTAAATAGAAGATCTTATCAAGAAGCAGTGTCAAATTTCGGAGGAAATTTCCCGATTTTAGCGGAATTTATTCAAGCATGTTTTATATTAAAATCGGCAATGACTAGCGAGGCGTATTTTTCCTTTTTTTAAAATGGCAGGAATTATCTAAGCGAGTCTGGGTGTTAAGGTAATTAATGAATGTTTTAGGTTTTTTCTTATTAAATAAGCACTAAGGTTTAGTCTTTCAAACACTAGCTTGTTGAACCATCTTTTAAGCTCTTTAACAAAGCTTTTGTTCCTCTTCGGTGTTTCCATTTTTTGCCATCAATTCCATTCACTTGAGCAAACGAAATGTTCACTAGTTTTTTCAACTTTCACACCAGCTGCCAACTTTTTTTGCTTTATGTTTCCATTGTTTCTTGACTTTAATTCTACAGGAAGTGAGGGAATTCTAGAGAATAATACACTATGGAAAATTATGATGAGTTATTTGTCTAATCTCTTTGGTAAGGTTTTTTTTCGTTGGCATCAGGAGGCGCTAAGCACTTTTGTTTAAAATTGGAAAATAGAGCGTTGTTTTCCTTTGGGCTTTTGAAAGAATTAGATTTTAGAGGACTGAAACCCATGTGGGTTCAAGTTAGGTTTGTTTAGTGCCTTATTGCACGATCGCTACTGCAAGGAAAGTTAATCTTTATGGTGTGTAGCTTGATCACTTTTAATGTTAATATCTTAGCACATTCAGTTAATAAAAGCTTCGTAAAATTTCATGGTAGAAAATGGTTAAGCGTTAAATTATTGAAATGAAATATTTTAGGCTCGTCTGAACAGTAATTTCATTGAAACATAAAATAATAATATAAATATTTTTCGCATAGTATTAATCTTAAAATATGTTTCAAATGACGACTCTTTTGAATCAAGTTTCATATTGAAATAGATACGTCTTAATTACGAATCTTTAGAAGTATTAAGTAACAGCTTGTATATTTATCCTGATAATACTTTCTCTTGGTTTCAGCTTAGACGCACCGAAAAGGCATTTTCCCTTTCGTGCCTATTTTACTTTGTAAATCTTGATAAATTATCGTGATTTCAATCGCGTGGGATATCGATCCTTGCGCATTCATTGCAGGATTCATTTATTTAAAATTCAAAATGCGGTTGGGGATCTTTCTTGAAAATATAAAACTATTTAATCATTGATTGAGATTGTAACTTTAGCTGTGGTGGCCCACAAAAATGTTCCTCTGTAAACATTTCCTAGACTGAATCAGTAAGTAATGGTGAATTTTCCACTAGATTCCTAGCCATTTTTCTGTGTGTCAAACTTCCTTTCATATTTTAACCATCCCATATTGGTATACCTATTATTTAAACAGCTGAATTAGCAGTAAAAACAGCCTGTAATGTATCTGGTGGAGTTATTTCTTTATTACAATATTTTAAAATCCTCTTTATTTTTTATCATGCCAATATTATGAGCATGGTAGACAATAAAATTTTAATTCCCGTTTCAGGTATTTAACCTGAAATCTTTTTAAGACAAGACCGACGAGAAAATTTATCAATGTTTCTTTTTAGACATCTGCTTTTACAACTTTATTTAAAAATTAAATTCGTTTTTATATGTTATGATGGAACTTATAACGTATTGCACCAAGCGCATTTGTGGGCGGCTATTCTGCACCAAGCACAAGGTGCTTGGTGCAGAATAGCCGATCCGGATCTTGTGCCATAAACCTATACCCAAACTAAACATTTCATATTTCATGTAGATTAACCCTCCAAGTGATTTCGACGAGATATCTCGTCCACCAAGATCTGACCAATTTTGCTAATGACGAGATATCTTGTCATCAAGCTGATTGCTGATTTTTTATGACGATATCGTTTCAGTTTTTGATGCTGACCAGATCAAGGGTCAGTTTTCTAATGACGATTGTCTGTCTTGTGTTTGGCGCAGCTTGGCCAAATAAAGCCCTTGCGCAAAAACCCGAAACCAACCATCTAATGACGAAATATCTCGTCCAAGATCTGACCAATTTCGCTAATGACGAGATACCTCGTGGAGACAACCACTAGGAGGATTATGGGATACATTTTCTTTCTATTGCCCCATAACATGCTCGTAAACAAAATCGAAAGTCAATGATAGTTCTTCACTGAACGCATTTCTCGAGATTTTCATCAATCTACTGTTTAATACTTTTATGTTGCTGAAACATGTCCTCGCTATCCCTACCCCGATTGAGTGCATTGAATTTCAATTGAAATCTTTGTTAAGCACTGACTTCTGAAGGTCTTCAGGGTGAAATGTCTGTTATCCTTTCAGTACCCGCCACTGAGATGGAGTTTCCCGGAACCAGAAGAAGCCCCTACCCTTCGCTGTGCCACGCCCGGTAAGTTAAATGTGACACCCCATTTACCCAAAAAACCCAGCCCATCTTCCCTGAAGCCCCTGCACGAACCCAACCTTTCCCGAGTCAATTGTCCTTCAGAATTGATGTTCGTGCTTTTCAGATGCCTTTGTTAATTGAAATGTCTTTCAGAACAAAGATGAGGAATGGTGGATCTTGGATAGGTTGTCAGAAACCAAGGCCAACACTTGTCACTTTTTTTCAGCAGTAGGCCTGTAATATATTCGACACGGAGATTTTCACGTTTTCTGCTGAGGGGAAGGTTTTCGTATGCTTGTGTGCTACCATGGTGGAAATTGGAGTTGCTTTTGGATGTAGGCGTCCTACTTCTTTGAAATTGATCTTTTCTGTTTCTGTCATTCAGGAATATTAAGCATTTAACCCTCCTGGTCGTTTATCTTAGGGTAAAAAATTGCCTTGTAGTGGCCTCTTATACAAAAACTTCCTATTTGGATCTTCATTACCCCTTGGAGTAATAAGGCAGTTTCTTTTCGACGATGTATCTCGTCATTAACAAAACACCGGATTTTGATGGATGAGATATCTCGTCACTGACAAATTTCGCAAGATCTCGATGGACGAGATATCTCGTCACTGACAAATTTCGCAAGATCTCGATGGACGAGATATCTCGTTACTGACAAATTTCGCAAGATCTCTATGAACGAGATATCTCGTCAAAACCACTTGGAGGGTAAAAGTCTAGACATGTCTATCTACATACAGTGAACCAGGATGTATTGTATTCCCAACTTGTATTGCCTGACTAGACCAGGATTAGTTGTACACCTACCCCATGGTAGAAATGAGAGTGCGTCATGTCAGTTGAGAAATGTTTTGATCTTGAATTTGTTAAAACTCAGTTATCAGGGGATATTGAATCATTAGTCTTCTAATGTACTTGAAGCGTGGTGATTTGCGAGTTTTCTGTAGAGTTGAAGGAACTTGGTGGAACTTGAGCTTGATGATAATTGGAATTGGTTTTGAATATGGGGGTCTTGTTTGTTAAAAATTGCTTTTTCGACTTCTGTCATTATTCAGGATATATTAGCTTAAACGTCTGGCAGTTATATCGATCTGCTAATGGAGTGGACCAGGATGTGTTTTTCTTAGCTTGTATTGCCTGAGTGGGCCAGGACGTATTGTTTGTTCAGCTTGGTACTATCTGAGTGGACCAGGATGTATTGTGTGCCCATCTCCTATTGCCTTTGTGAACCAGGTTTTACTGTGTTTCTCGTGGTGGAAATACTAGTGCCTCTACATGAGAATTAGTAAATCTTGAATTTGTTCTAAAAACTCAAGGCCGTCAGTTATGACTGTTCGTTTGAATCGGTAGTCTGCTTGGATTGGAAGTTTGAGTTTTATGGCGCAAGGTCCAAACACGGACAAGCTGCGCCAGTACTATGCTTATAGCGTCTCAATTTGGGAGTTTTCTGCTGAGTTGAAGGATCTTGAGAATTGCGTCTTGTGTTTGTGTATTTTGGTGGTAGTTAAAGTTGGTTTCGAAGTCCTATATCATTGGCTTTTCGATTCTTTTCATTTTCTTACCTAGAGCTACTTTTTGTGTTACTACCAAAAAAGCATGAATTCTGCATAAAAAAAGGATGAATGATGCATCGAATTCTGCCAAGACAGCATTCAATTATTTTAAGAATCTCCAAAAAGATTTGAAATCGAAAATTTCCAATTCTGCACTTTTGGTTAATAACTTGAGACATTTTCAGTCAAAAAGTGTAGACATCATCTAGTAAAACGTAATAACAAATACTTGATGTTTCTCACTTCGCTACCATACAGCATTAGAGAATTTTTGTTAGAAAGCGAGGCCGCAAAGGAAGTGTCCGCAATTATATAAAGTCATTGAAGAAAGAAATACTGGCTTAAATGCTGATGGTTAGGAAGTTGTTGGAATTCGTCTCCCCTTACTGAAGTGATTATCATACATAGCACATTGTCCCTTTCAAATCGAACCGAATTAATAGCCCTTGTATCCTCTGGGGGAGTGTGTTTTGCCTTTCTCTCCGAATGACCTCATCCAAGCGCTTCCTGAGCAATGCAGATACAATACCGCGCTTGTTCCTCCTAAATAATGTGTTTGAATATCTGGCTTGAAAAGTGCGATTAGAAGAACCCTTATCTGAGGACATACTCATCTCTCTCCTCCCTGGCTATAACCATCGGTCCCTGGAACTCTCCCCTCCGTATGAAGTCCATTGACACCAGTCCATTAAACGGGATCGCGTCTTTTACGCTGCACTGATCGCATTGTCGACATCTCTGGTCGTTATTCAGGATTCATTAAGCAATTTCAACGTCCGGCAGCCATATTGAACTGCTTACGGAGTGGACCGGGATGCATTGTGTGCCCAGTTCGCCGCTTTCGGGTCTAATAATTCGGGGCGCTGTTTGAGTGCCCGCCGGGGGATCAGGGGCGATGGACCAAGTGGGCGTCGTGTTTCGGATTAGGCAGATAAGCGGTTATTTATTTTGGAGCCCCGTTTTGGAATTCTCGCGTTTGTACGTTAATATTTTGGTCCTTGTCATTCAAGGTTGGTGTTGGGATCGGGGTTCAAATTAAATGCGCTTTTCGAATTCATTCGATCGGTTTCTTTGTTCGCCCGTTGCGCCACCAACCTGCAGGTTGTAGGTGAAGTAGGTTCGATTGCTCCCGGGGTGTATTTCTCTTCTCAGTTTAGGGCCGGGGGTAGCCCAGTTGGGAGAGCAACAATGAATTAGTAACCAGAGGGTTTCGAGTTTAAAGCTCGGTCGAGCCGAAGACCTTCATGTGTACACGCCGTCTGATGCATGTTAAATCTGTCGTGGCCTCAAATTTCCTCACGTTGGCGTGGTGTGGAAGTTTGGAGAGGGGTGCCAGCTCAGGTGTTCTCGTCGTCTGAACCGCGGTTGAAAATGACGAGGCGTCCTCGGACCACTTCCTTCGGGATTGATCCCGGACCGTCGCCAATAGCACGTTGAATTGCTTCAGTATGATGTTGATTAATTACAATTTATTCCTGAAGTGGCAAAAATTGAGCTACCACTGTCCGAACCGAAATTACCATCAGGGCACTCTCCTTTAGATGTGTACGGGCTTCAAAAACTTGAGGTACTCTAGTCTCTTTTTCTTTGGGGTTTACTGTCTTTAGTAAATATGGTAGTTGTGTTCCTGATAGACCATCTTTTCCTGCTTTCATCCCACTTCTGTTCCCAATCCGTTTTCCCCCTTTCACGACATTTACTAGACGATGTCTTGTGTTTGGCAAAGCTTGGCTAAATATATCCCTTGCGCTATTAAACGCCGAAACAACCATCCAATCAAACCATTGGGAATTGATCCCGGATCGTCGGCAATAGGCCGCTGTGTTGCACCAGTGCGACGTTAATTAACTACCTAACCTAACCTACCAAATGAAAGTTTTTAAATAGTGAAGTCGAGATTCTTTCCGAGTCCTTGCCCTTCCATTTGAGAAATTGCGTTACACTGCTTCCAAGGCAATGGAGCCGGTTGATTAGTATGATGTCCAAAACGTTCCCGTTTTCAGGGCGCTATAAAAGTTAGAATCCGATTTCTATGGGTAAATAAAAGTAACGGTCCTAGGGGCGGAAATTGCTGAATCTTTCTAATGCGACCCACCTTCCATCGGGGGGTCGGCGGAAGTGCTCGGAACAGCCCCGGAGTCGTATTGTTTTTATGGGGCTCGAATAATTGGGATTGGGGAAGCGTCTGACAAACAATTCAACAGCGTAATTTTCTCCTCACAATGCCACGGCTCCGCAATTAAAACACCCGAGGGGTCTTTCGGCTCTTTTTCTGTTGATGTGCACTTTAGGAAAATGACGCGCAATTGTTTCAGGAAATGAGGTTGCGCGCTGTAACTTTCACTGCCGCTTTCGATAGCATGGATTGCCTGTTAAGTTATTTTACGTTCGGAAACTATTTACTTGGTAAGGATCGCGTTAGATTCTGAGGCCATTCTGGCTCACAAATCCCGGAGAAAGTTCATATTTTTCAACCTGTCCATAAGGCCCACGTAATAATTTTATAATGTTCCTTTATTTATGCGACATTTAAATTTGAATTATTTATTTACCGAGTTTAAATACTTCTGTTTGCATGCGGTAGCTTTTGTCTCGCAAGATGCCTGTTATTTTACGCTCGGAAACTATTTATTTGGCGAGGATCGTGTTAGATTCTGCGGCCATTCTGGCTCACAAATCCCGGAGAAAGTTCATATTTTTCAACATGTCCATAAGGCCCACGTAATAATTTTATAATGTTCCTTTATTTATGCGACATTTAAATTTGAATTATTTATTTACCGAGTTTAAATACTTCTGTTTGCATGCGGTAGCTTTTGTCTCGCAAGATGCCTGTTATTTTACGCTCGGAAACTATTTATTTGGCGAGGATCGTGTTAGATTCTGCGGCCATTCTGGCTCACAAATCCCGGAGAAAGTTCATATTTTTCAACATGTCCATAAGGCCCACGTAATAATTTTATAATGTTCCTTTATTTATGCGACATTTAAATTTGAATTATTTATTTACCGAGTTTAAATACTTCTGTTTGCATGCGGTAGCTTTTGTCTCGCAAGATGCCTGTTATTTTACGCTCGGAAACTATTTATTTGGCGAGGATCGTGTTAGATTCTGCGGCCATTCTGGCTCACAAATCCCGGAGAAAGTTCATATTTTTCAACATGTCCATAAGGCCCACGTAATAATTTTATAATGTTCCTTTATTTATGCGACATTTAAATTTGAATTATTTATTTACCGAGTTTAAATACTTCTGTTTGCATGCGGTAGCTTTTGTCTCGCAAGATGCCTGTTATTTTACGCTCGGAAACTATTTATTTGGCGAGGATCGTGTTAGATTCTGCGGCCATTCTGGCTCACAAATCCCGGAGAAAGTTCATATTTTTCAACATGTCCATAAGGCCCACGTAATAATTTTATAATGTTCCTTTATTTATGCGACATTTAAATTTGAATTATTTATTTACCGAGTTTAAATACTTCTGTTTGCATGCGGTAGCTTTTGTCTCGCAAGATGCCTGTTATTTTACGCTCGGAAACTATTTATTTGGCGAGGATCGTGTTAGATTCTGCGGCCATTCTGGCTCACAAATCCCGGAGAAAGTTCATATTTTTCAACATGTCCATAAGGCCCACGTAATAATTTTATAATGTTCCTTTATTTATGCGACATTTAAATTTGAATTATTTATTTACCGAGTTTAAATACTTCTGTTTGCGTGCGGTAGCTTTTGTCTCGCAAGATGCCTGTTAAGTTATTTTACGCTCGGAAACTATTTATTTGGTGAGGATCGCGTTAGATTGTACGACCATTCTGGCTCACAAATCCCGGAGAAAGTTCATATTTTTCAACCTGTCCATAAGGCCCACGTAATAATTTTACAATGTTCCTTTATTTATGCGACATTTAAATTTGAATTATTTATTTACCGAGTTTAAATACCTCTGTTTGCATGCGGTAGCTTTTGTCTCGCAAGATGCCTGTTAAGTTATTTTACGCTCGGAAACTATTTATTTGGTGAGGATCGCGTTAGATTGTACGACCATTCTGGCTCACAAATCCCGGAGAAAGTTCATATTTTTCAACCTGTCCATAAGGCCCACGTAATAATTTTACAATGTTCCTTTATTTATGCGACATTTAAATTTGAATTATTTATTTACCGAGTTTAAATACTTCTGTTTTCATGCGATAGCTTTTGTCTCGCAAGATGCCTGTTAAGTTATTTTACGCTCGGAAACTATTTATTTGGTGAGGATCGCGTTAGATTGTACGACCATTCTGGCTCGCAAATCCCGGATAGCTCATACTTTTCAACCCTGTCCATAAGGCCCACGTAATAATTTTATAATGTTCCTTTATTTATGCGACATTTAAATTTGAATTATTTATTTACCGAGTTTAAATACTTCTGTTTGCATGGGGTAGCTTTTGTCTCGCAAGATGCCTGTTAAGTTATTTTACGCTCGGAAACTATTTGGTGAGGATCGCGTTAGATTCTGCGGCCATTCTGGCTCACAAATCCCAGAGAAAGTTCATATTTTTCATTCAACCTTCCTTTAGGCCCACGTATTAATTTTATAATGTTCCTTTATTTATGCGACATTTAAATTTGAATTATTTATTTACCGAGTTTAAATACTTCTGTTTGCGTGCGGTAGCTTTTGTCTCGCAAGATGCCTGTTAAGTTATTTTACGCTCGGAAACTATTTATTTGGTGAGGATCGCGTTAGATTGTACGACCATTCTGGCTCACAAATCCCGGAGAAAGTTCATATTTTTCAACCTGTCCATAAGGCCCACGTAATAATTTTACAATGTTCCTTTATTTATGCGACATTTAAATTTGAATTATTTATTTACCGAGTTTAAATACCTCTGTTTGCATGCGGTAGCTTTTGTCTCGCAAGATGCCTGTTAAGTTATTTTACGCTCGGAAACTATTTATTTGGTGAGGATCGCGTTAGATTGTACGACCATTCTGGCTCACAAATCCCGGAGAAAGTTCATATTTTTCAACCTGTCCATAAGGCCCACGTAATAATTTTACAATGTTCCTTTATTTATGCGACATTTAAATTTGAATTATTTATTTACCGAGTTTAAATACTTCTGTTTGCATGCGATAGCTTTTGTCTCGCAAGATGCCTGTTATTTTACGCTCGGAAACTATTTATTTGGTGAGGATCGCGTTAGATTGTACGACCATTCTGGCTCACAAATCCCGGAGAAAGTTCATATTTTTCAACCTGTCTATAAGGCCCACGTAATAATTTTATAATGTTCCTTTATTTATGCGATACTTAAATTTTAATTATTTATTTAACGAGTTTAAAACTTATGTTTTACTTGCGGTAGCTTTTGTCTCGCAAGTGGCGAATGTTATGGATGGATTGCTAATTTAAAATTGATTTGAAAGTTAAGATTTTGTCATCTGATGAGATTTAAAGGTTGATAAGGGTTTGAAACCAATATAGTGTTGAAAAGGATTAATTTATGTATTGCAAAAGGGTGTAGAACGATTTCGAGAAAGTAAAGCAATTTTGATAAAAACTCAACGATGAATTTTTCTTTGTAAAATGTTGATTACCTTTATTGGTGAAATTTTAAATTAATTTGTGCTGCTTAAGCGACTAAGCATATTAGAATGTAATTATTTGATTTTGTGTGTTTGTCTTTTTCTGAAGTTCACTTCATTTATAGTATTTTTAAAAGCTCATGAAACACTTCATGGGCAGAATCTATCCAATTCCGATACTGATCGTGCGGTCGATCAGTGGGGTTGCCCACTGCGCTAGCAACTTGTGAGTTGTAGGCGGCGCAGATTTGATTCCTGTAACTTACTCCTGATGCATTTCTCTCCTGTGTCAGTAAACCTTTAGTTGTGTGTATGTTCATTACTTGACGTTTTCTGTCTGTTTGGCACAGCTTGGCCAAATATGGCCCTTGCGCCTTAAAACTCAATCACTAACTTATACTGATGGCATGGATAACATTCCAGTCTAGCCCTTGAAACTTAAAATGATGGTGGTCGTGTGTTAACATGGAATTGTTTTATACAGTCAAGGCATTCTGATCTTTAATATTGCGAATGACTAATATTAGATGCTTGTGCAAAGTATTTCTAAAAATATGCAAAAGCAATGGTGCACATTTTGTATCCTCAGCTTAATGTTAATGATGTTCCTATCTCGGAAATAAAAAGATATATTTTCTTCGTTCTATAGGTTGTTTGGTTAACCTACGACCGCCTACATCGTTCTATAGGCTTTCGAAAATGTCTTTAGAAGCAAAACTTAGACTTTGCATTGACTAATTTCTTCTGATGGGTACAGATTTTTAAAGTTCCCTTTGTTAAGTATGAGATCGAACTGTTATCAATGCGAATAACAAATTTTGTTTCGGACAGTAAAAACAAAATCTAAATATTTTAAAGATGTGCTTTAACATCTCAATGGAAGAATATCACAATTTCATGTTTTGATTTTAAGACTTAACGAACCGCAATGACGTCTCGTCAATCACCCTTGCCACGCCCAAACCACGCCTTAAGTTGACGCCCACTTGATTAATGGTCGTATGCCGTGACACCCTGCTACCCGTGCCATCCACAATTATATTAGCATGCAGATATTTCGTCTGCACTTCGGAGAGGCAAATTATATTCATCTGAGGCTATTGTATTTAACCAAAGAAAAATCCGTCAAAAGCTATTATGACTGGCTTAAACAGGCGTTGAATGTTTAGCATGTAAATGTGCAGTAATGGTCTATAACTATACAGTCTAAGGTTAGAGTTCACTGAAAACGTAGGTCTTAACCAAAAGTGCTAGTTTGAGATTGCTTCAGTCATCTATTGTTATGCAAAGTAATGTTGGGTTGAGTCTATTAACATGAGCACTTTATGTAAGATGATGGACATTTGACTACATATTTTGCTGGATGGAATACTTTGTACTTGTGGAAGGGAAGTTAACGAGATGACTTTTTGATGTGGTAGCAAATTTATTTTCAATGGTTTCCTTTTATGTACTCTACAGAGCATCAGCATACCTGTGCATTCGATTTCTCCCTTGGTGTACTTCTTCCTCTGTCAGTAAAACTTTCCTTGTGTGTGTATGTCCATTGCTTGAAGTAGTCTGTCATTTGAGCAGCTCGGCCAGATGTGGCTCTTGTAACATAAGACTAAATACCAACTAACTATGAATGCTCTTTCCATTTAATCAAATCTGATCAAGTAAGGCGGTTTTCAAATTTAAAGTTGTATTGCAACTAATGCAGGAGTGGAATTTCTGATAGGCGCGTTGAAACATTTTGGATTACTACTATGGTGCGAAGAATTGTGTTTGTGAACGCAGCTTGAGGACAAAACACTTATGGGGCGTACAATTCTTGAAATCAAATTTCGATTATGAAGTACAAAGCACTCAAAAGCCAAAAGAACTTGAATAAAATATTTTAAACTGATAGTTTTACGTCCTGTAAACTTTTTTATTGTACCGTCTCTGATTCTCTTGGCTATTAATTGACGAGTAGTTCAAAAGACGTCTGAAGTGATTAAATCTGGTTTCAAAACACTATATATATATATCTTCAGTAGGATTCGCAATTGTCAGGAATTTTAAGGCAGTTCTTGAGATGATCTCCAGACATTTCAACAGTTTTACAAACTAAAGATTTGCACGTTTTTACTTGTAAAGTAGAAATAATGTCAGAGTGCTATACTACCTTGCTAGTAAAAAAGGCAGGCAGTTTTTCCAAGTTAGATCCTTACGAGTAGAAAATTGTAACATTGACCTTCTAATGGAATAGACGGAGCTTGTGAACATAGTCGCTGCCGTTAGTTATTTCACGTATAAGAAGCTACGTGGGCATGGGAATTGATTTGAACTAACGTCGATGATTGAGTTGTAACATACTGCTCCTATAAGTATCTGATATTTAAAAGCAATAGACTAAAGTAAGAGAACTCCCCTCCAACTGTTGATTAAGTGTGCTGCTTTCAAACTATTATGGGGCATTGTATATTTTTTGAAGCATTTTAACAATCGTTCCAAGAGACAAAACTTGGAGATACTTATAATGATCGGCAGTATATGTGCTGCGAAATTTCCTCCTCTAAGATTATTACGTTTTAGAAGGACTTATTTTTGATCTTCTCTGGCTTGCGCGATATTTGAACTTACTATTTAATTTTCTTTGAAAAATTTACCTTTGGGATACGAATTTTTATATAATTTAAATACTTTTATCGTACATTATTGTTCGTGCTATGCATATCTGTGAGACAGTTCTTAGCACCACTTCTTTAATTGGCGTAATTTTTCATGTCCTTGGAAAGCGCCAAGAACGTTATCAACTTCTCTGTCCGATCTCTTGACGGTATAGGATATCACCAGCATTTCTATCCTGGGACCACTATCTGTGTACTTAGGATGGCACAGTAATTTTCTACGTACTTAGGACAGTAGAGTAATTTAGAATTAATGTCAATAAATATAGTTACAGTCCACTACATTTTATATTTTTGTGTGAGCCACGACAATGATTGTTTTGATGCTCTGAGTCCTAATGTTTCTCGTTCTCTTTCTGTGTTGCAGATCGTCACTTTGGAAGCAGG
Source organism: Meta bourneti (assembly GCA_933210815.1). Classification (NCBI taxonomy): domain Eukaryota; kingdom Metazoa; phylum Arthropoda; class Arachnida; order Araneae; family Tetragnathidae; genus Meta; species Meta bourneti. Next base: position 85,555,530 of record OW119923.1, on the reverse strand, counting down.
AGCTGTGAAGAACACCCACTGCAATATCTGTTGCGAACGTCCGAACCCCAGCGACAATGGGGGCTTCCAGACCCCCACGACACCCGAACCCTCTGCTGCTACCACCAGGATCACCATTCCCCTCACCAACTTAAACACGAACAGCAACAGCAGCTTCAGCAAGTCGAACCACACTACGAGACACTGGAGCCCTTGGAAGGACCCCCAAGACCCCTTTTCAGCTCACTGGCCGCAGTCCTGAACATGGCAGGCCCCATCTCGTCACAGGGGTCCCCCTGCCGGGTGGCCTACTGCGGAATCCAGAGTCCGACCGACTCTGACCGGTCGTCCAGCAGCTTCATGGACACGCACGTCCACATGAGTCCCAACGCCAGCTCCCCGGACAACGACCTGACGGACAGTCTGCCCAACCTGGACAGACGGACGGGCTGTGGTGCGTCCGCGTTGCCGGCCTCTCTAACTTATTGAGTGTAAATATATACATAAATTCCAACTGAAATCAATGGCGTATTGTGATTGTGATTCTTGATGGACGGATGTGGTCTTGTGAAAGAGCTTTTCGGCGTAGATTGGATTGCTTATTACTATACCAGAGCTTTTGTGTTGAGTAGCCGGAACATCTGCCATTGGATATACACTTGATGAACTATTCATGGATGTTTTACCTTATTAACTGTGATTTATGTTTAAGGACGTGGCCTGGCATTTAACGACCCTATGCATCTTAGACTGCAGAGGGAAGGACTGCTTGTTCATCGGGAATCTGAGGACTATCTTGCTTGGTGATTCAGCAGTCATCGTGATTTTCATATCTGAGCTACTTCAGCAACTCAAACGGACTATTTTGAGCCACGAAATGCGTCAAGTGTTTCCCGCTTTTCTTTCGTTTCCTCAAAACTAATCTCTCAATGTCCAAACATGCCTTTTGTCGATGACATTTTTTGAACATTCAATGTGATTTGAACTTCGAAAGTATTATACTTGATATTATATATATTTGCTGTTCATTTGTGTTCAGTGTGTGATGTTCGTTCAGTGTGGACTTTGTATTCAAACTGCGACACTTTTTTCTTTTTATAAAAGTGTGTGTATCTCCTTTTTTGCATGGTGAATTCGAATCACAAACAACCAAATGGATTCAGTCTTGAGTCACTGTTGTGACTGAATCGTGAATGGTGTTTGATATTTAATGACCGAGGCCTTCATTGCTGAAAGAATACAAAAACGAGAAAAAAACAAGATCTATTTCTGATTGAGCTTTTCTGTACTGTAAATATTTTCTGTCACAATGAAAAATTGTACTCTCGATGAAGGCCGGTAAGTGTATGCGCGTTATTGTTAACAAAATAAAAATGCTATCAAAATTGTACATTTGCTTGAATAAAAGAATGAATAGCATGATTTCGTTTGTTTTAATTTGTGTATAGAAACTTATTTTTCATTACATCGCTATCCTGTCATTAGGAATAACCTAACATGATCTCAATCATTTCAAATGTACGCTAATTTCTCATAGGAAAATGAATATCTTTCTACTGAAAGATAAGTTTAGAAAACCATACATCGTATTTGATCTTATATGTACCAATTTTGTTAGAAGCGAACTATTTTCTGAAGTGCAGTTAATGCTACTATATTTAAATTATTAAATTCCTAAAATGACTGTTCTATAATAATCCTGATATATAATCCCCTCCCAAAGTAGCAAGTAATGTAGCAGAATAATAGTTGTAGAACGATTTTCGATCTAGAATATTTTTTCCAATGCCTAGCTACTTGAACATTTATTAACGTGCCACTACAAGGGCTGAGTTGTGAACCACTTGGTGCACCACGGGCCACCAGTGAGTCATTCAATTTATCATTGATTAGTAGAGTTCATCTATACGACATATAACTGGTAAAAAGCAATGTACTTTAGATTACATAAATGAAATTTCCAACCATTTTTCAAAAATTTTAACATTCCTCAGGTCTGTTAGACGTTTTTTAAACTTTTGGATGCCCCCTAAAATCGTCATAATGAGGAAAATGTAATGCAACGCAAAAACTAATTATTTGAATGAGCTGAAATTTTGCATGGTCATATTAGAAGTCCTGAATCGATTCCCATCAAAATATAGTAAGGTTCCAATTCATAGTTGGATTCAAACATTAATTTAATAATTATTATATTGCATACTAAAAACTATTTTTTAATAAAATATTCGGTGGATTTTGTTTGAGTGCTTAACAGTAACATGGTATAAAATATCAGCGCTATCAAAATTATATTTAGGAGGATATCCATAAAAGTCTGAGAAACTGATTTAACATTAGGAGCTTCAATCTTTCTGTACTCAACTTGGAAACGGTAAGACCTAGTGACTTGAAATATGGTATCTGAAGTTGTTTTGATATAGATTCGAAATTGGTGTGGTAAAAATAGGGGGTTTCTATTGAAAATTATGAAGCTGGCGCTCAATTTAATATGAAGACGGCCCCTTATGCAAATTTTATGCATTTGAATATATAGACGTTGGTTGCTGTCGAAGGCCATCTTTTAATTTTCTCTACTCTTAAAATTGCTCGAATGAAGAAGGGTGGTGTTTCGTTTTTTTTTCCCGTGACTACATTTGACAACCATTAACCTTAAAGATCATATAAACCCTCTTGGTAGTTATCTCGACGGAGGTATCTCGTCATTGGAAAAACTGACCAGATATTGATGAACGAGATATCTCGTCATTAGCAAAGCTGACCAGATCTGATAGATAAGATATCTCGTCATTAGTCGGGAGTATCGTGTTGACGAGATACCTCGTCATTGGCATTATATCGATTGACGAGATATCTCGTTGAAACCACTTGGAGGGTTAATACGGCAGCATGTTTATCTTTTCGAAATGCGTTGTCATTTGATAATCTCATGCGTAAAAATAAAGTTGGTGGTTAAAGTTTAATTATTATTAAATTATTTTTGTAGTTGGATCACGAATTATTTGTCTTGCTGTGATGAAATAATCCATATTTTTATGGAGATTTAATATTTACAATATATTTTCTTACAGAGTATATACAAATTAACTCAGTAAATATGAAATGCGCACGAAACAAAGAAAATGTGTTACATTTCAAAATATATTCTGCTTGCCACGGAGACGTCTCACCTAGATGCATTTTAATTGCTAACAGATCTGTTAGTTTCCGTAGAACCAAGAGGGGGTGATACGCTGAATCGAGCTGGACCATTGAGGAAATGTAGAAGTAGAGTGGGCAATGGTAACATTTTAATGGCGCGGGATCATGTGACAAAACTAGTAACGTAACACTTAGACTGCTTTATAGTGTCCCGTTACACATTAAGTCTTTCTAGGGTTTCTGCTAGGTAGAACCTGATTGGTTCACGGGATGGGAGAAGACGACCATTCACCGATTCGTCATCTGATCGGTCCATTGAATCATCATCTGATAGTAGACTGGCAATTTCACCACCTTTGTCGCCGCTCTAGAAATCCGGAATCACACACCTATCTGTCATAAGATGTTACATTGACAAATGTAACATCTTATACCCCAATGGGGCGATAAGGAACCAAATCGGCCAACGAAGTCAATTTTTCAGAGCAGTCATGTGAATACTAGTAGATATGTTGATGACTGAAGTTCTCAGTAGCAATGCTCAGTCCATTTATATTTCAAGTCGATGAGGGGCCGCAGAAGCCCGGTTCGAAGATCATCGGATTAGCAATCGAAGGGTTGCGAGTTCGAAACTCGGTCCAGCCAAAGGCCATAGTGTACATGGGAGCTGGTTTAAGTTAAATCTCTCGTGGCATCAAATGTCCTCACGTTGGCGTGGTGTGGAAGTTTGGTGAGTGGGGTGGTAGCTCAGGTGTTCTCGTCATCTTACCATGACTCAAAATTACGAGGCGTTGTCCTTGATCTTCCCTTCGCGATTGATCCCGGACCGTCTCCAATAACCCATTGTGTAGCTCCAGTCTATCAACGTCCCGTTCATCGTGAAGAACAGGCCTGAACCTGCGGCTCTGCTGTCGCTTTGACGTCACGATTCTGTGCTCTAGAAGGTGCTCGAAACCTACAAATATTTATATTTCTCCGAATTTTGAAAAGATAATTGTTCCGGGTATGCGGTGGACTCGAGCAGATGATCCAGCAGAGAGGGGGAAGCTTAAAGGACACTCAGCTCCTCGTCGTTGCGATGCAAGACTTAACTTAGGTCCAAAATATTTCTCCAACCTGGAGACAACAGATCGGTAATTTTGTGGGACAAAATAAAAAAAACTTGTAAAGGAATTTTTAGGTTTTAAGGTATCGATTTTGAGATTGATTCATTTTAAATATAGATTCTGCAGTAAAGTTAAAGCAGTGAGAACTTAAAACGATATTCCACTGATACATAATTTTAAGTTAACTTTCCAAGTGGTTTCGACTAGATATCCGTCCACCAAGTTGGTTGCTTGTTTCCGCGTTTTATGGTCAAGAGCCATATTTGACGAAGCTGCGCTAAACACAAGACAACGTAAACTAGAAAATGTCGTGAAAGGGGAATAAAGTAGTGGGATGAAGGTACAAAAAGATCTTTTGGGTATCTCCGGAGTGCGATTCCATGTTTACTAGACAGTAAACCCAATGTGAATAAAAAGATCACCAAAGTACCTCGGTTCCGTGAAGCCTGTAAACACCTAAAGGTGATGTGCCCTTGAGGGCTCGTCCATCAAAATCTGCCCCTCGGGGGCACATTTTTAGGAGTATACAGACTTCATGAACCAGAGGTACTCTAGTGATATTTTACTTTCCCATGGGTTTATTGTCTGGTAAAAATGAGGATCGCAAACCCAAGATGCCCAAGTGATCTTTCTCTACTTTCTTCTCTACATCTTTTCTTTTCACAATTACTTGGCATTGTCTTTTGTTTGGCGCAGCTTGGCCAAATATAGGGCCTCTGCGCCATAAAACCCAAAACACCAAGCAACCATCAAGATCTGACCAATTTTCCAAAGGCGAGACACCACTTCAAGACAACCACCAGGAGGGTTAACAATTTGATAATTCGATCTTTTTTGATTAACCGTTACACATAAGTATACAAGCAGTTACCATTTAGAAGCTATTGTATTGAAATTTGTATCATAAGCAGATGCTTTACCAACGCATGATTTATTCTCCATTTAATCGAATGTATTCTCAATCTTCTAATAGATAAACATTATCTCCTGAAGGCATTAAAGAGTTATTGGCTTCGACAATGTTGAATAATAAATCTCCGAATACATAATACTCTAATATAAACTAGCTTCAATTCACTATTCTATGACGAATATAGAAACTGAGTTTACAAACCAGATATTAATTCTATTGAAATTTCAAGTGAGATCTTTAACGTAAGTGTTAAGGTATGCGTATGAGATGGCTGAGTGTAAATGATTCATGTATAATATCGAATTTTATTCAAGAAGTATATATTTTATTTTATTATTATCATTTCTGTTTTATCGAATGAAAACGAAATGTATGTACTACAAAATGTGGGGTTTTAGCAAGCTCGTGTGAAACAGGGCAACTTTGTCTACCAAAAGTACTCTATGGTAGAGTTGGGTTACACTGCTATATATACTATTGTACCGTAAGTTAATTTTTATAGTGATAACTAAGTTCGTCACAATACTCTCTCTCCAGAATTTAGCGGTAGCCGAATTCGATAAATGCCACCACTAGTTGAGTAATTGCCATTTGCTTGGGACCGTCTAGATGTGTTAAGATCACGGGTATACATTCGCATGAGTGGTCAAGCGATTTAAAGATTGCTATCGTAATTGTCCAGTGTTGCCGTTAGCAGCTGAGTGTGAGTCTCCTTGTGAAGAGAAGGCTGAGCAGCAACGAATGGAGTGAAGCCGTGATAGGAAAATGAGCAGTTTCTGCTATCACAAAGCAACCTCCTATACTGTTCCGGTTTTAAGGACGCATTCAAATCAAAACATGATTTAAGTTCCCATATTTGTTTCAAAGCTGATTGATAAACATAACAAATAAATTAAGTATTGATTACACTATAGAATTCGTTTTGTTTCTAAAGTCTTGCGAAAGAGTGACCGGTTTATAATTTGAAACTGGCATAAAATAAGTTTCGCATAAAAAGGTCTTAGCCCGTACGCATTTATTTACTGTTTTTATATGTATCCGAGGAGTACACTTCACACTTTTGAAATAGAAAGGATACAGAACCGTACAAGATTACTCCAATCGATTTCTCACATGTCTACTTTTCCCTTGAATATTGAGTCGTTGCTTTTACCTTTGTCCGTCCTGAGGTACTGATGTTAATCATAGCTCTCTTTTATTTATAGAGATGGTATTATCATTGTGTTTGAGTGCTTAAACCTCCTGTTTATTTAAATTTATATTAAAAGATTGCCAAAACAAAAAAATCAGCTCACTGAAAAAAGGAAATATCCTTTTAAAACTAAACCATAAAAACGGTAAAAATAGCTTAAGGAATCCAAGTTCTCATGATTACTTCACTAAAAAATAACTTCCCCTTAATCGACATTCACTCTTAAACCCTCTGAGTATCGGAGGTCAGTGGGTATGACCACTGCGCTAGCAACTTGCAAATAATACGCTGTACAGGTTTGATTCCTGTCAGGTTCGTTTCCTCTAAAGGTGATTTCTCTTCTGTGCCAGTAAAACTTTCTTTGCCTGTGCGTATGTCAATTACCTGACGTTGACTGTCATGTGTTTAGTGCAGCATGACCAAATGTGCCCTTGAGCTATAAAACTCAACAAACCACCACCTCCCTGGGTGTATTTCTTTCTTATGTGTCAGTAAAGCGTTCCTTGTGCGTGTGTCCTTTTAATTGACGCTGTTTGGCTCACCTTGTCCAAATATGGCCCTTGCGCCATAAAACTCCAAAACCAACTTACTAAAACAATGATTCGATCCCTCCCTGATTTTGCTTGGTATTTGCTTGGCCAAATATTGCCTTGCGTCATAAAACGCCAAAACAACCAACCAACCCTAGATGTATTTCTCTCTTATGTGTGAGGGCCGCGGTGGCCCGGTTGGAAGAGTATCGGACTAGCAACCGAAGGGTTGCGAGTTCGAATCCAGCCAAACACCGTCGTGTACAAAGGGGGCTGGTGCACGTTAAATCTGTCGTGGCCTCAAATGTCCTCACGTTGGCGTGGTGTGGAAGTTTGGAGAGTGGGGTGCCAGCTCAGGTGTTGCCTCGTCATCTGACCGTGGTTCAAAATTACGTGGTGTTGTCCTCGGATCTTTCCCTCTGGGATTGATCCCGGACCGTCACCAATAGCCCGTTGTGTTGCTCCAGTGTGACGTTAATTGAAAATACCAAATACTTATGTGTGAGTAAAGCTTTCCTTGTGCGTGTGTACTTTTAATTGGCGCTTTTTGGCTCAGCTTGTCCAAATATGGCCCTCGTGCCATAAAACTCCGAACCAACTTTCAAAAACAATGGTTCGATCCCTCCCTCAGTGTATTTGCTTGGCCAAATATTGTCTTGCGCCATAAAACGCCAAAACAACCAACCAACCCTGGTTGTATTTCTCTCTTCTGTATCAGTAATTTTCCACGGTGTGTCCGTTTATTTGATGTTTAGCGCATCTTGTGCAAATATGGCCCTTGCACCATAAAATCCAAAAAGCAACCAAGCTTCTAAAACGATGCCCTTTTTTCATTTCAACCCTACTCCTAATAAGGTTTTTGCACAGCATTGTTCATAGATGCTTGAATAAATTTCACCAGCCTAATTTTAAGATTTCTCAAACTCCTGAAAATGAGAGAAGGAATGATTCGTAAGACTTAAAAACACAAACAAGACTCAATCATGCAATATCCATAAATACGAAATGTAATTAAAGAAATTAAAAATTCCCATTTACAAATTACCTTCTCTGCTAGATTCGAGAGGCTTGAATACATAACAGAAATTAAGTTTACTTACTTTGAGCTTTAAAAAATTACACTTAAGTTTAAAAAGTGATTCGCTACATTTGAATGTAATTACACGAATCAGTTATCCGCCCTTGCATTTTAAAATTAAATTCTGGAGTTTTTAGGAAAGCGGACCGGTTTGAAAAAAGTAATCAGGCTGAAAAGAGAAAATTAATTAGAAGTTTTCCTAACAAGATATTATTGCAAGGATTTGTTTTGTGTTTTAAACTAATTACATAGATTAAAAACCTTACTTGAAGGAGTGAACTGTCGTCAAATTGGGAAAAGGCGTTTGTTATAGAAATCCGAAAATAGTATCATAAATTACTACACGTGGGTTATCACAGAACGCTGTCTTGCTATTCAGACTACTAACATAACAAGATAAATTGAGAAAAGGAGTTATAAATATTCATAGTGGTGCTTTCAGGTCACCCACTTTATCACGTGCCTAATGTTTCAATTTGCAGGGAGTTAATTCTGCGCCAATTGCACCAAGCTGCGCCAACTGCTTCTGCATACTCCGAAAAAGCATTTTTTAGAAAAATATGTACGTTCTGGTGGAAAAGTCGATGACTTGCTGTATTTTTTCTGATTTGCTCAAAAATTAAATGATAAAATCTCAATAAAATTTAGATTAGATTGTTTGAAATATTGCACCACTTTGAACTACGTATATATCGAAAAATTAGTACCGCCAACTACGAAATGAAGCCAAGCAGAAACGGATGTCACAGATCAGGGTTGCTTTACCACTAAATTTTCTTTCATTGCTAAAGTTTTATATGAATCTGCTCCTAATTGTAAAATTGCTGACTCCGAAATGTGTTTCGAATCGTACTATAGCAGTCAACACCCTTGAATTTGAGTTTAAGCTGAATCCTTGGAGTGACAAACGAAGGTGACGTTTGTCTGAAGGTAACTTTTCTAAACACAACTAATTTAATTTTGGTCGTGTTATGAAATGCAAATTTTGGTATTGATATTAGAGGCTAGATATTTTTTTCGGATGCACCGAGAAATTTGATAGTATATTTGTGTCGGAATCTTTAAGCAATAATTAGCTTCATAAAATCAAGTTTTGGTTAGACAATAATTCTAAAACTGGCCATGATTCAATGTTGCCCTTAGTTATTGCTGTTCGTTTGAGTTAGCTCCAACATAAATTGCCTATTTGAAGGTTTTGTAAAGATAAATTCGTTTGGTTAACGCGATAACCTACTGCGTATACTTCACAAGATCCCAGCTTGAAATTCGAACTATTTTCAGGTGATTCTTTTACTTCTATATACTTTTCAAAAGTTATATGAAAATGTCTTTCTCAGTTTCAAGCATTTTTAATAATCAAACTGCGTGGTTTATAATAGGGGATTTTGGTACTATATGATTACAATGACTACAACAAAGTACTTAGTCAAATACTTTGGGACTGAAATATATTTTTAATTATAAGGTAGACTTTCTTAAAGTTGAAAAGTCTCGTTCTTTTCCGCCATTTTCAGTGTTTCTGTCTCTAAAGTCACTGAATTGGAGATCAAACTGTACATAATCCTTTAGAAAAATCTTTTCTAAACAGGGATTTTAGTTTCGAAGGCGGATAAACACAATTTATTTAATTTTCTAAACTGGCTTCCCAATGGGGACTCATGGACTGAAGAGGTTAGGACTAGAACTACAATTTGCCTTGCCATATGGCATTGCTTTGTATGAGATCACTCTAGTGTTTCTTGTACATCAGTCAATCAAAGCCAATAAAGGTGTTCGTGTTGAACGCTTTCTCTGTAAATGCAAACAGATTGACAATGAAATACATCTCTAAAAGCTGTATATGTGCGATTATTTCTGTTTACACTTTCCCCAATTTAAGTTGCAAGGCCGCTTATATACTGTTATACTTTTTAAATAATCTTCCCCAAACAGGTACTTTAGTTTCAAAGATGGACAACAAAATTTATTAAATTTTCTAAACAGATTTCCCAGAGGGTACATGAACTGAAGATGTTAGGACTAGAACTGCAATTGAATTGCCGTATTGCATTGCTTTGTACGAGATCACTCGAGTTTTTTTTGTGCATCAGTCAATCAAAGCCAATAAAGGTGTTCGTGTTGAACGCTTTCTCTGTAAATGCAAACAGATTGACAATGAAATACATCTCTAAAAGCTGTATATGTGCGATTATTTCTGTTTACACTTTCCCCAATTTAAGTTGCAAAGCCGTTTATATACTGTTATACTTTTTAAATAATCTTCCCCAAACTGGTACTTTAGTTTCAAAGATGGACAACAAAATTTATTAAATTTTCTAAACAGGTTTCCCAGAGGGTACATGAACTGAAGATGTTAGGACTAGAACTGCAATTGAATTGCCGTATTGCATTGCTTTGTACGAGATCACTCGAGTTTTTTTTGTGCATCAGTCAATCAAAGCCAATAAAGGTGTTCGTGTTGTACGGTTTCTCTGTAAATACAAGCAAATTGACCAATGGGATACATCTCCATCTAAAAGTTGCATGCATGTGATTATTTCTGCTTACACTTTCCCCAAATTAAATTGAAAGGCCGCCTATATATCTTTATCCTTTAAAAAAATCTTACCCAATCAGGGACTAATTTCAAAGATGAATACAATTTATTTTAACAGGTTGCCCAATGGAGGACTCATGAACTGAAGACGTTAGGACTAGAACTATATTTGCAATAACATATGGCATTGCTTTGTACAAGATCACTCGAGTTTTCAAGTACATCAATCAAGCAAAAAACCAAGAAAGAAGTTCGCTTTGTATGCTTTCTCTGTAAATGCAAGCAAATTCACAAATGTACTGACTTTAACTGAAAGCTGTATATACGCGATTATTGTTTATACTTTCCCAATTTATATTGAAAGGTCGTTTATATATCGTTATCCTTTTTAAACACTTCTTCGAACAGGGACTTGAGTTTCAAAGATGGACAACACAGTTTATTCAATTTTTTAAAAATTGGTTGCCCAATAGGGACTCTTGGACCGAAGAAGTTAGGACAAGAACTACATTTCCAATGCCGTATAGTTGTATCTCTTTGTACGAGATCACTCGAGTTTTCCTTGTACGTCAATCAAGCACAAAGTCAAGAAAGGTTTTGTTCGCGTTGTACACCCTCTGTAAACGAAAGTAAATTGACAATGGGATACATCCTCTAACTGATAGCTGTATATATACACAATTATTTCAGTTTGCACTTTCCCCAATTTAAATTTATGTACCGTAATTCTTTTTAAAAAATCCCCAAAAGAGGACTTTCGTTTCAAAAATGGACAAATATATTTTAGATTTCTTTAGACAGGTTTCCCAATGGGGGCTCGTAGACTGAAGAGATATTAGGGCTATAGAACTACAATTGTAATACCGTATGGCATTGCTTCGTATGCGATCACTCGAGTTTTCCTTGAACTCAAGCAAAGCCAAGAAAGGCGTTGTTTGCATTGTACGCTTTCTCTGTAAATGCAAGTAAATTGACAATGGGACACATCTCTAACTAAAAGTTGTATAAACGCGATTATTTATGTTTACACTTTCCCCAATTTAAATTGAAAGGCAGTTTATACCACACTCTCATTGTATGTCCATTCCATGAGTGGACATTAGACAATAAATTTCATGTGGTTCTAAGAGCAATGGGATTTCACGTCTCCAAATTTAGCTCAGTCACTTCATTAAATCCGCATAATACCCCGACCTAGAGCAGGTCACGACGACTGGAGAAAACTCGCCAACTAAGAGACTCGGTAATAACATAATCTTCATCTTTCGATGGCTATGGAAATTGTATCGTTCAGGCTCATGTCAAGCGATCTCTCTTATTAAGACTGCGGATTGCAGTGGTTCCTCCCTTTCTCGAAATCTGTATCCGATTCTGTGTCGATGTGGCACTCGCTAATGAGTATACATTATGGAGATTCTTGGGACCAAAGACACTTATTACCAGAGCCCTGCGACATTAATCTGGATATTATGGAAACAGGTATGTGCTTGAAGTCCCCTTCGGCACTTCTAATGAAAGTCGAATGAGTTCAGATGGGTATTGTATAACGTCACGGGTCCAGAAGTGTGGGAATTGGTGCCGGAGATAACTCGACAGGAGTTTAGTGAAGATTGAATTGTTCCGATTTGGACGAGGGAAGTTGAGGAACCAGAAATCGAGTATTGGTGTCTCCTGTCATGGATACAGAATCAGGGAGGCCTAGTTGAAAGTAGATGAACTAGAAGCTTTTGACTGCTAATTATGGATTTACATTTATTCAAATATACAGGGTTTTCTACAAAATGGTTCAAATCTGGGGATGCTTTTATGTAAATGTGATTTTCAGAGTGTTACATCAGAGAAATATAGAGGACTTATCAATGCAAGATTGAATTTAATGCTTTTCCAACAGAAAAATAAATAGGATACATGTTTTCATAGATTTACATTTAGTTGTATATACAGAGTTTTAAACAAAATGGTGTAATTTGGGGATGGTTTTATGTGAAGCAATGATTCCCAAAGATATATCGAGGAATAGTCGATGAAAGATTGAATTTAACGCTTTTTCAGTAGAAAAATAAATAGGATGTATATTTTGTCATAAATTTACATTTATTAAGATATACAGTTTTAAACAAAATGATGTAATCTGGGAATGCTTTTATGTAAAGCAATGATTCCCAGAATGGTACATCAAAGATATATAGACGAATAACCCCTACGAAAGATTGAATTCAAATATTTACCAATTTAAAAATAAACAGGATGTATATCTTTTCTTAGATATATGGAGATTCTTGGGATCTGAGACTCTTATTACCGAGGCCCTGTGACATTAATCTGGATATTATGGAAACAGGTATGTGCTTGAAGTCCTCTTCGGCACTTCTAATGAAAGAGTGAGTACAGATGGATGTTGTGTAACGTCACGAGACCTCCAGAATAAAGTGTGGGAATTGGTGACGATGATCACTCTGGCAGCAATGTGGGGAGGCATTTAGTGATAACTTGAGATTGAATTGTTCCGATTTGAAGGAGGGAAATTGAGGAACCCCAGAAATCGAGTATTGGTGTCCTTTGTTATGGATGCAGAATCAGGGATGGCTGATTGGAAGTAGATCAACTGGAAACGCCTTGCGCTTGCAAATTATAGATTTACGTTTATTCAGATATACAGTTTTTAACAAAATGGTGCAATCTGCTTTTCTGTGAAGTAGTGATTCCCAGAGTGGTATATCAAAGATACATAGAGGAATGATCGGTGAAAGATCGAATTTAATCCTTTTCCAATAGAAAATAAATCGGATATATATTTTTTCTCAGATTTACATTTAGTTAGACAGTTTAGTATACAGATTTTTTAGCAATGGTTTACTCTGGGGATACTTTTATGTAAAGTAGTGATTCCCAAAATGGTATGTACATCAAAAATATGTAGGCGTATATCGATGTTAGGTTGAATTCGATGCTTTTCCAATAGAAAAATAAATAGCATGTATATCTTTTTACAGATTTACATTTATACGGATACGCAGAATTTTCAACGAAATTATGTAATCTGTGAATGTTTTTATAAAGCAGTGATTCCTAAAATGGTTCATCAAAGAGGAATAATCAATGAAAGTTAGATTCAATGCTTTACCAATATAAAAATAAACAGGATGCAAACTCATGTCCAAAAGTTAAGCATAATTGCTGTTTATGTGAATATTTCAGAAAATCTACATCGGAATGGAAGAAAACGTGGCATTCGGGTGTAATAGGGTTATAGACGAAGAAAACAATGCAGAACAAGGATAATAATGACTTTTATTAACCAAAGAAAAGGGTTGAAAGAAAAAGATTCACAATACGTGTCAACTTTAGTGAAACAGGTATGTAGGCAGGTATTTTTTAATTAACGTCACACTGGAGCAACACAACGGGCTATTTTAGTGAAACAGAATGATTAAAACAATGTGATTCTGAAGTTTAATACGGTGTGTGGGAACCTCTGGTAGCCACGCATGATGCACAACGATTTCCCATACTTTTGATGAGGATATGGATGAGTTGTGTGCTCAAAGAGTTCCAAGCCTCACGGAGAGTAATTTTCAATTCCGGAACGGCTTGGTGGGTGGCGGTGGACTGCAATATGTCTCCCGAGCACATCCCATACATGCTGTATAGGATTCAGATCAGGAGAGTTGGCAGGCCACTGCATGCGGTGGATAGCTTCAATTTGAAGGAAGGAGTCGACCAGGGCTGCACGATGAGGAGGCGCGTTATCATTCATGCATATGAAACCAGGACCGACAGTTGTCTGGCATAGAGACCAACGTGTCTGAGTCTCCTGTAAACAGTTTGTCTCGAAAATGACTCTTGTGGCGGCTGTCACGGCTGAACCCAGTTGTCTGGCAGAACGGTTCCTCTAACGTCGCGCAGTTATAGCCAAATGTCGGTCTAGCCGAGAAGTAGTTACCCTTGGTCAACCTGGTACTGGTCGTCGGGTAACATCTCCAGTGTTTTGAAGCATCTACCACTGTCTGGAGATCCCACATTGAGGCACATTCAGAATTTGAGACGCTTCGGTTAGGGATCGACCGTTTTCCAGCATTCCAATAATTCGTCCCTTCATAAACATGTCCAGTTGGAATCTTTGTGACATCTTTCGTCCTTATTGATTGTTAACAACGCTCCGTACCTCAGCAATTGCGAAATTTCTGTCTAATGAGGCCATGCCGCTCGAGGCCGTTTTATACTCGTTCCGAAGTGCGCCGGTGCTTTGCGCATGTCGACGTCGACTGAATTGTTTTGCATATGCACAATGTTTTACCTTCGTCCCACGATTCTCCACAAGAGACTTTGAACCATTGTAACTATATTTACTCCGATTTTTTTCGCATTTTACTAATTATGCTTAACTTTTGGACATGAGTGTACATCTTTTCTTAGATTTACATTTATTTTGATATAGTTTTTAACAAAACGATGTAATCTGCATACGTGGTGTCATTGGAAATCTACCGAACTACGCTACAATTAATATTGTAATATAAAACCACTTTAATCGTTCAAACTTTAAATTAATTGTTGAATATTCACAATAAACAATTATTCAAACTTCCTATATCTCTTAAGTCGTTCCACAATCCAACATTGGTCTCGAGAATGCACATCATAACTGCGGTTTGTGTTCTCGACACAGTCTACCAATTTTTTAATCTCATTTATTAGATCCTATAGTTTTTGTTCTCTGTACTTGGATATTTTTCTGTATAGAAACTAAGAAAGAAAGAAATGTCAGAAATCGTAAGGTTAGCATGAATTTACATACTCCTACTATAAAATAAAACATCTACCACAAGTCTTCAGTGTCGCTTACTTATATTCATATCGATATTATGTATTCTTATAAGCATTATTTGAACACATCATTTCGATAACAGTAACGAAAAGTCGAAATCAAAACGATAGAGGACGGAGACCTCTTATTTATGATGTTCCGAGCCGTTTTTGAATATGTTCCAAAATACAAAAGGCATTCTCCATGTTTCCCAGATACAACGGTTTCCTTTTGGTATTCGGCATACTTTTTTGAGTTCAAGATTTTTTCTCTTTCCTTTTCCTCCGTTCTTTTGAGCACACATTCATCTCCCTTGAATATGAATGTAATCCTTTAGATCCTTCGCCACTTTGATGTCGAACAAAAGGAGCATTTTAAAGGTCTTCATTTCGCGAAAAACAAACGGTGTTTGTTTTTGCCCACGGAAATGTAACGGCTTTAGTGATTGAGGAGTAGGAAAAGAGTCTGCAGATCAGGTCTTATAGATTTTAATAGATTGGATTTTGAAAAAGACGAGTTTAATGTTGTTGAAATGCCGTGACCATTGAACTCTCAATTCTAAAGAAACAGATCGAAGTTTCTTTGCTGCTCGTAAATTGAAGATTTACTGGAGAAAGTAAAAACAGCAATATAGCCGAATACGCGTTATATCGATGTGTGATATAACGAGAGATTGCTGTATTTGGAAGGGCGTTTACATGTGTTTTATTGATCTAGGATTCCTAATTTTAATACGGGAATTCATGCACCCATATATTATATCCATACGAGTAGTTCCTACTTGTGCCTTCATTGATTATACTAAAGGACTATTGTTTTCGTTTGTTGCATAACATGTCAGTGATTATTTCTAACACGGTATTCATCCTTTCGTACTAACATTACTCAACACATTACTCACACCTAACATTACCAACAACATCTTTAACATCAAAATTCATTAGTTTTGATACTGCACTACCAACATGAGTTGTATGCAATGCAGGTTCGATACCTCCGTAGGTGCATTTTTCTCTTCACTCAGTAGGGCCAAAGTAGCCCGGTTGGAAGAGCAACGGATTAGCAACCAGAGGGTTACGAGTTCGAATCCAACCAAAGACCGCCGCGTACAAGGGGCGCGTACCAAAAGGGCTGACTCGTTAAATCTGTCGTTGCCTCAAATGTCCTCACGTTGGTGTGGCGTGGAAGTTTGGAGAGTGGGGTGCCAGCTCAGGTATGACCTCGTCATCTGACCGTGGTTTAAAATTACGTGATGCTGTACTAGGACCTTTTCCTTCGGGTTTGATCCCAGATCGTCGCCAATAGCCAGTTGTATTGCTCCAGTGCGACATTAATTAAAATACTTACCTCTTCATTCAGTAAAACGTTTATTGTCCGTTACTTGTATGTCTTGTGTTTGGCATAGCTTGGCAGCTTGGCCAAATATGCACCTTTAAACTCAATGCAATCAACCATTGATTTTGATTTTCCATTTTCTTAAGGAAAGATACACCTCAGTTACATAAATGCTTTAATCTGTGGCATCAAGTATTACGCAATGACTCTTTGCAAAACCTATTGTTATTTCCAAGACCAGAACAATTGTAAGCAATAGACTAGTGTTGTAGCTTCTATGTAAGTACAGTATCCCCCTGATAAAAAATAATGCCAATTCATTGGTTCTGAATAGATAAAATCGAAAATTCTTTCGATTCAATTCTTCACACAGTAGTCACGTGACTATTAGTCGGCATGTCGATCACACCTCTTGAAGCTCCTCTCAGTAGCAATGCTCAGTCTATTCATATATATTTCACGTCTGTACTTCGAAACAAAACCATCTGGTATGACATTTTGAGGTTTGCGGTTAGCGTAAAAATTCATTTAATTTCTCTTGGTTAGAAGGATAAACAACAGAAATGAAATAAGTGGAGTTAAAATAGGAAAATATGTAAATTCAGGAAAAATATTTATCTTTAAATTCTCCAATTTTTATAATCAAATTTAAAGTAAAACTCGAGTATTTAGTGCTTAACACACAGATACTTTAAATAAAATAGGAGAAAATGAATAAATTATCCTTTGCATTTTTTAAAATGAAATAAAATCATTCTTTCTATAACATAGCAGAGTACTTGAATAGTCGCGGAATAAAAAGACGAACTCCAGTACTTTTTTTTCGTTTTCGAGCACTATTCACAGTAGAGCAAAAATCAAAGATTTCATTCAATAGGAAATAAGGTCCTCTACAAATTCAAATGCATAAACATTGTATAAGGAGCCGTCTTCCTATCAAATTTTGCAGAAACAACGAAATTTCCAATAGCAATACCATGTTTTTATTCCTTAATCAGATACTACAACGTCAAATTAGTCTAAATATGAAATTTCATGAATTTACTATTGTTATATCCGGAGATATTCCATGTTAAAGCCATTGTCCATTTCAGGGATCATCTCCACATTTGGTCGCTATTCGTAGTTCGAGATTATTTGTAGCTAAATAGGGAATTGCTTGACTAAGAGATTACAGAGAATCTCAACCCTATTGGCGGCTGTTTCGACGCAGTATCTCGTCATTAGCAAACTTGACCAGATCTTGATGCACGGTAAATTAAGAAAGAATAATAATAAATATTTACACTTTAATTTTACCATGTACTTCAATTTTTAACAGTTAATGATAACTGTTAAATTTATTCAATAACTCTCATTTTAGTAACTATTAAATACGTCTTTCATAACTGTTAATAGTAACTGTTAACGCAAAGTTATAACTGTTATTATTAGCAATAGCCGTTAAGACTTATAAAAACATAGTTTTGCCCATTTCTACTATTACATTGATCATTGTTCGGCTGTAACGCATATGATAGGTAGAAGGCAATGTCCGCTAGTTTACATAAATGATATTTCCAAACATTTTTCAGAAATTTAACACATTTCTCAAGTTTGTCATAATTTTTTTCACCTTTTGGATGCCAGCTAAAATCCCCATAGTGATGAAAATTTAAGTGTACCGCAAAAACTATCCAGAGGAAAGAGCTGAAATTTTGTTTTTGTATTTGTATTAAAAGTCTTTCTGAATCGATTCCTATCAAAATGCTCGTATATCAAGGTTCCAATTCATAATTTTTTCGAATATTAATTTAATAATTTAAATATTGTAAACTAAAATCATTTAAAAACTAAATCATTATTGGGGTTGTGTTGTATTATTGTTTGGATACCTTAATAGCAACATGCAACAAATTATCAGTGCTATAGGAATATTACTTAGAAAGATATCCTCAAAAGTCTGGGAAATTGATTTAATATTAGGAGCCCCCAACTTTCTGTACTCATAATTCCGAAACGGTTTTACCGAATGACTTGAAACTTGGTATATGAAGTTAAACTATGATAGAGATTCAAAATTTGGTGTCAAAATAGTTGGTTGCTATTGAAAATTATGAAGTTGGTACTCAATTTAATATAAATACGGCCCCTTATGCAAATTTGGATATGAATTTATAGAAGACGCTATTCCCTGTTGAATGACCGTGGTTTAAAGTTACGTGGTGTTGTTCTAAGATCTTTTTCTTCGGATTTGATCGCGGACAATCGCAAATAGCCCATTTTGCAGCTTCAGTGCGACGTTAATTAAAATACCTACCTACCCTGTTGGATGCCATCTTTGTATTTTCTCTACTATTAAAATTGTTTGAATGAGGATGGGTGGTTCGTTTTCTCCCGCGACTACATATATTGTTACTTCGCGCTCTTGATTTAAAAATATTTGGAAAAATTTAAGCAAAAATGTAATTCAAAACTATAAAAGTACGAATTGATAGCTAATGTTCTGAGATAAAGTCCTTAGAAAATACATTTTTTGAACAGATTACCCTAAATAAGAGTACATAAAACAAAACGTTGTCACACTTGATCAAACATTGACTGAAACAAATGCGAAGTTCAATATAAAAGGGCGTTAAATAATTTATTCAATGTATTCAGTTCTCTCTTCATACGTCATTGACACGTTCAGAGAATATTTAGAAAACAAACACCTTGTTTACGTTTTCGAGTCACTCCTTTTTTATCAGAAGTCAGTTTAGGACAACTGCTTGGAAAGCGAATGCCTTTGAACTTCCAATTTTCTAAGAAATAAATTGATATTCTCTTTTATGTTTGCTAAGCAAAAAATCATCGCTAGAGAAGAAAAAAATAGGCTCAGTTCTGATTGAGCCGTCAGTTTGGAGCATAGGACGACTACTTGCAGATCGGAGAGTTGAAAGGAGCTAGTCGAATGTACTGCATCAAAGCTTTCACAAGAAATCTATTTTTACAATGCTCAGTACAAATCAATGGGGAATGTCCTTTATATATGTGAATAAAACTTTCCCTCACGAACAGTCGTGTTGCGCTCAGGATTGCCGAGATAGACTGTTAAACGCGGCGGCAAACCCAGAAAAAGTTACACCACTTCCCCGCCTACGGGGAAGAAGAGGAGCGTCGTGCGCACGATGTATTGCGCAGAATGCGAATTGGACTCCATGCTGTTTACGAATAAGTTAACAGGATTACCGTTTGGCACGAATTTTTAACGCTATAACGATATTTCGATTGGGATCTATCTTTGTCACAGGTCGTCGGCCATAGGCAGCCCCATACTATCCGCGGAGTTAAATGTAATTCATCGAAAGGACTGATATACAGTGTGCGCGATATATCGAGATGAGATATACAGAAGTGTGATGTCCGAAGTACGATGTATCAATGTGCGATCTTTCGTCACGCGTTGTTTCGACACGTGATGTACCGAAGCGCGATATATCGATACGCGATGTATCGGAACTCAACATAACTGGATTATTTTTATTCTTAAAAATCCAAAGGAACCAGTTCACTGAAACTGAGAAATAACCATATTATTGATTTTGTTGCGTTTAATCGATACATCGATACGCGATGTATCGATGCGAAAAATATCGATGCGAGATATATCGATACGCGATGTATCGATACGCCATGTATGGAAAATCAATATCACGGGTTTAGGGATTTTTATTTTTAAAAATCCAATGAAACCAGTGCACAGAAACCGAGAAACCAGCATATTATTGATTTAGTTATGTTTAAATCGATATCTCTAATATAAAATTAGGGCCGCGGTGGCCCGGTTGGAAGAGTAACGAACTAGCAACCGAAGGGTTGCGAGTTCGAATCCAGCCAAACACCGTCGTGTACAAAGGGGGCTGGTGCACGTTAAATCTGTCGTGGCCTCAAATGTCCTCACGTTGGTGTGGTGTGGAAGTTTGGAGAGTGGGGTGCCAGCTCAGGTGTTGCCTCGTCATCTGACCGTGGTTCAAAATTACGTGGTGTTGTCCTCGGATCTTTCCCTCTGGGATTGATCCCGGACCGTCACCAATAGCCCGTTGTGTTGCTCCAGTGTGACGTTAATTGAAAATACCAAAATACCAAAATACTAATATAAAATTACACAACTTTATGGTCTGATATTAAAAGCTTACACTAACACCAGTATTCCTATTAGAATTCCAACTGAATTCATCTAATAGAGCTCTTAGCAATCCCCAAATCGAAAAAGTAAATAGAATTAAATGCTTTGCGTGGACATTATTTCCTTAAGTTTCAACAGAATTGTCAAAATGGCATGCTGTAGAATAATTATACTTAATGAAGTGAGTTGTGAAGAATTAAGTATTTATATAAAAAAACAACATATTAATGCCTCCAAGATTCTTCTGACTAAATTAGTGCAACGCAATTATGCAGTTTTGGAAAGCTTTTTCTCATCTCAGTCGGGGAAAAAAAGACTGAAGTGCAGTTCTTAGCCTTCACCAAGTTTAACTTGTTCTTCCTATTCAATAGCCTGAGCCATCCAAAGCGGAAGACAACTAACAAAAAAGAATATAAATTGATTTTAAATGCTCCGTTTTCTATCACATTCATTTTTATTAAAAACAGCCGAGGTTTACAAAAAAAAAGAATCATTTCACTTCATTTAATTGGATTACGTTTTTAATCTGGCATTGCTGAAGTGGAAGAAAAATACGAAATTTTCGATTTTGAAAAGCGCTTTTCTTATATCCGAGAGAATTTTATAGATTCTCGCGATCATTAATCTTAAGCATGTGGGTGATGGAGTAACTATTATTTTGATTAAATTTTCCGGTGTGACTCGAATAGGCTCGAAAAAAAGCAGACGGATGAACCGTTCTATTATTGCATTTACATACCAAGAGGCTTCAATTGTTTCCCATTACATTTTATAACAAAATGTTTTGTTCTAAAAAATGATTATAGAGAATAAATCGCTTTTTAGTATGGCTATTATTCTAACATGTAATATTTAACGTTAAGCTGTGGCTGCTATATAGCCAAATATACAAATTGCATTCCATACGTCAATGCATGGAAAATAAATTTATATTTTTAGAGCTAAAAAGTAGTGGAATAAAGTATCGAAAATAACTTATTAAATCAGTAATCCTTCGTTTTTATTTCCCTTATTTAGCCTAGAAATTTTTTTTGAGCCTGTGTTTCGAACTTTGTCTATAAATCAAGACACTATATATTTCTTGTAAAATATCTATTTCTTAAATTTATGCCATCACACACACCATCCACTATCAGTATATGCGCACCTAAAACTATAAGAAGACAAAAGCTAAATATAGAGGGCGCTAGAGTTTTAATAACCTATTATGAACTAGTGGCGTAACTAGACAGGCTACTCAAATGCAATTTCAGCCCGTCTTTTTTAATAAATATTGAAGCCAAACATCGTTAAAAAGGTGAGAAATGAAATTAGTTCTTAACCGAAGTATGTTTTCCTTCTCCGGTATACGTATTCAAACACTATACTTTGTTTATGTTTACACTGAAAAACCCCTTCATAAATAAAATCTGAGTTATTTCTTAAACATTAACAGATATTCATGCCTGTAATAAAGGAAAGCCCGTAAAAAATATATAAGATAACGAATCTGTTAATTTAAGACATTCACACAAAGCTATTTAGCTTCCTCAGACTGGAGCGGCCACTTATATATTTTTGTTTGAATGCAGACACAACTTTTACACCTAGAATGACCTTATTCACTAAAACAAGGGATATAAAAGTGTATCCAACAAAAGGATGCACAAGGAATAGATACATCCTTGATATAACGAATCTTGTTTACAATGAGATTGTTTACTCGAATGTATTTCAGCTTTATAGGACTGAAAAATAGAAACTTCAACGACCTTATCAACAAGCCTATACGACAACTGAAAAGAGAAACTTCAACGACCTTATTTGCTGTCCTGTAGTTTAGGATACAAAAAAGGATGACAAATTGGTTATTTCCAAAGACATTGTCCAAGAAAAGTTACTATTTCAACTTCATCGGCTGGAGAGGACACCAATGTTTTGACATGAATGCAGAGATAAAACTTTTAGGTCTTCAGAGACATTATCTGAGAGCCTGTACGCTGACTGAAAAGAGAAACTTCAACGACCTTATTTGCTAGCCTGTATGAAGACAATAAAAACAAATACACTGCTGGCCACCCAAATTGCAACACCAAGAAAGACAAGAGATATCACAACAAAATTTATTTTGTAGATAACATGTTGACCAAGTATCAAATGATTAAATTTATAGACTTCTGTGAAGTGTGGTTCCTGCCGAAATCATTAGCCGGAGTAGCCGCCATTGTTGGAGATCACCGCTGCCACACGCCTCGGCATTGATTCAAAGAGACTTTGGATGTGTTCTTGGGGTACAGCAGACCAAGCAGCTTCCACACGTTGCCAAAGTTGATCTGGTGTGGCAGCTGGGGATGTATTCTGGGTCAATCGTTGAGCAACCATGGACCACATGTTTTCTATCGGCGAAAGATCCGGAGAGCGAGCTGGCCAGGGAAGCAATTCAATCTGGCGATTGACGAAGAACCCTTGGACAATGCGTGCCACGTGTGGTCGCGCATTATCCTGTTGAAATATGGCTATGGGCAAGCCCTGAAGGTAAGGAAGGACAACTGGCTCCAACACCTCGGAGATGTAGCGCTGGCTGTTTAAAGTACCGGCAATGCGTACTAGAGGAGTGCGAGAGTGATATCCAATACCGCCCCATACCATAATACCCGGTGCAGGACCAGTGTGGCGGTGCATAACGCAGCTGTTCAGCATCCTCTCTCCACGGTGTCTCCAGACTCGAATCCGACCATCGTGGTGTTGCAGACAGAAGCGTGACTCGTCAGTAAAGACAATTTCATTCCATTCTGCCGTCCACATCCTTCTTTCATCGCACCATTGGCGGCGAAAACGTCTGTGGTTCTGCGTCAAGGGTAGACGAAGCAATGGACGTCTTGCGGACAGACCACTCTGCTGTAAACGGCGTCGAATGGTACGCGTAGACACTGGATGATGCGGTACAGACTGAATGTGCTGTGCTATGGTTCGTGATGTGGCTGAGCGATCCGTCACTGCCATACGCACAATATGCCTGTCATCACGTGAAGTGGTGCACTGAGGTGGATGCGATCGAACACGTCGGTCCGTCGTACCCTCCTGCATCCAACGATCACATATCCGCATTACAGTTGTTTGGTTTCGTCCAACACGACTACCGATTTCCCTGAAAGATAACCCACAATCTCGGTAGGCCACTATCCTTCCTCTGTCGAACTCGGATACTTGATCAAAAGATGATCGCTGTTTTCTACGAGGCATAATTGATCGTTTTTTTGAAAAAACCACAAGAAAAACACAATTGCCGTAATTGAAATCGTCGAAATCTCCAAGCCTTAAATAGCACTTTGAAGTGCTATTTAAGGTGCGCGTGATGTGCGTCTGCGCTGAAATTCTAATCATTTGCATATCTCACCTCCGCTAATGCATGTTGTAAATTTGATATTATTTGCATGCTTCCTTCAGGGTGTTGCATTTACGGTGGCCAGCAGTGTACATTTGCGAGTCTGTACGTCGGCTGAAAAGAGACAGTTCAACGAACTATAATGGTAGCCTGTAGTAAAGGATATCACGAAAGGGATAACGAATTGGTTATTTCCAAAGACATTGTCCAAGAAAAATTATTTCAGCTTCAGTGGCCGGAGAAGACACCGATATTTTGACATGAATGCAGAGATAAAACTGTTAGGTCTTCAGCGACATTATTTTAGAGTCTGTATGTACACTGACTGAAAAGAGAAACTTCAAAAACCTTTTTTTCGAGTCTGTATGCAGACTGAAAAGAGAAATTTCAACGACCTTATCTGCGAGCCTGTACTCCGACTGGAAAGGAAAACTTCAACTTATTTGCTGTTCTATGGTTTAAGATATAAAGAGAGGGATAAGAATTTTGTTATCTCTAACGACATTGTCCAAGGAAAGTTATTTCAGCTTCATTGACTGATGAAGCCACCTATATTTTGACATGAATGCAGAGATAAAACTTTTAGGTCTTCAGCGACTTTATTCGCTGCATTAAATCTTGGAGCATTTTCTGCAACAACTCCCAAGATTGCGAAAGGAATAATTTATAAAACTAAAACAGAATTACGTTCATACTAAACGATATAAATAGCCTTCCCCGAACGCTCTGCGCCCATTGAAAAGAGAAAGTGGGCTGATGCGCCCACAAAAATGCTAATAAATTCGGGTGAGCTGATTTGAACCACGCCGCAGTAATAGGATAACTGAAAATAGTGTTACTAATTTCGCGAGCAACTTTGCAGTAAACATATTAACCTAATTACACGTGAGGACGAGGTAGAAAGTGGAAAGTCAGCGTAATATGCAAATTAGAGGCGTTAATTAAAATTAAATCAGTGTAATTGCAGCCCCTAGAAGCTTTCAAGTGCCAGGTAGGGTCTACCGGTACCGTTGCCACTCGTGTAAGCCAAATTTGGTGTAATGAACTTGACGTTGATGGAAGTATCATATTTACAGTTTCCGGGATTCTGCTCTTGCTCTTTTTTACTTCCCTCTTTGGAAGCATTATGTTGCTTTGTCAGTGTCGTGGCTAAGGAAGGGGGTCCACAACCCAGAGTGCCAATGCTTAGAGGGATGGCATTTCAGAGACATTTATTAATGTTATGCTTTTTTTGGAAATGTTTTAATTTTTTTTCAGTTGCTTGGTTGGTTTTGGGTTTAATGGGCCCACTGGTATTTAGATAAGATACCACACTGAAAAGGACAATTCGATTTAAAAAGTATAGAGATGTTGCTACATTTAAAGCTAAGTCTAATAATTATTAATACCTAAAGTTATCGAAGTTAAACAACTTTAATAAACTCGAGAGAAAACTGTCCCACTATAACTTTATTTTTTATCTAAAAAGAGTGCCAATAACTGATATTCGTAAAACATTTTTGCATCCAATAAAAATATAATCGTCATGCGATAGTCGAAATTTAAATTTACCCCTCCTGGTGATTGTCTCTACGAGGTATCTTGACATCAGCAAAACTGACCAGATCTTGATGGACGAGATATCTCGTCATTAGAAAAAGCCTGACCAGATCTTGATGGACGAGATACCTCGTCATTAGAAAATACTGACCAGATCTTGGTCTCCTCATCATAAAACAAATTGGCAATATCTTGATGACGAGATATCTCATCATTATCAAAATTAGTCAGAACTTGATGGATGAGATATCTCGTCGAAACCACTTGGAGGGTTAAGGACGACAAAATTTAGTATTTAGGGATGAGATTTAATATTGACACAAAACAGTTTTGGGTTAATAAGTTTATTCTTTCCAAAAGGGTCCACCAAAATTTGTTTCATTCCATACATGATACATTTCTTATGTTTCAAAAAAGGATTTAAACTAATTCCATAAAAAGTAGAGTCCTGGAAGTAATTGACCACGTATCGTTCGATAATATTAAGGAACTATATTTTCCATCTACTATTATATAATTATTATATTCTATCTACTATTATTAATTATTATATTCTAAGTACTATTATATCAATGCAATAATCTTGGAAACATGCAAAAAGAGATGCGTACAGGAATAAAACAGCATGTATATTTCCAATGCACTCAAAAATGAAACAGGACAGGGATTTCCATTGTAAACGCACAAATCAGACGGTCTGCGAATATTTCATTACAGCTATCCAAATGCTCTCGCGTAATACATATCGAGGTTACCTTAAAATGTAGTTTATCGCCTTTTTGGCAACGCCTTGCGTTCAATCTAATTGGTATTGACCAATCAGCTATCATTTATTATTTATGTTTGGAATTTTTTATTGGAGAAGTGCTGAAATCATATCTGGAAAAACAAGCCAACTGACGTCATGTTCAGAATAAGTGCAGGAAACACTTATTGCCGAAAGGAGAAACACTACGGCCACCTATATTTAACTTGACAGAAAATGCCTCTTATTGGAAATAAATCCCGCTGTGCAAATAATAAAATGCCTTAGTTTTAGGGAATTCTAACAGGACAAAAGGGCAAGTCGTGAAATATACAATTACTGAACCGTAGTTGACAACTATGATTCAGACAAGTCGATACGAAAGCAAGTAGAGCCAGCCAGCTTTTTTTACTTCAATTTTCCGCACAAACTACTAACAATGCTTATCACATGCTCTCTTTACTGCAAGCATTTAGTTTAAATGAGTTCGATATAAGGGCCAAAATGCCATGAATACGAATGTGAGAAAACTAAACAGCAAGAAAGAACAGGGAGAAAGGAAAAAAAAGATGAATATTATTTTCAGTCGACGGGCCATATGATCAAAAAGAAAATGATGGTGAAAAAAGGAATAGCCTTTTGGTTCTTTGCCAAGTTTTCTGGCATTTCCTATTTCTTGTGACAAATCCTTCATTTTTCTTGCATTTTTTTAAAACTTATCAGCGTCGGTTCTGTCTCTTTCATTTCTTATGTGTAATTTTTATTCTTTGGCAGTCCAACTTTGATTTTATTAAATTAAAAAAATAGAAAATCGGTGCACATTTTAAAGAATTTCTCTTTTTTTCGGGACGTACTGTTTTTTTTTCTCGCTGCGAACTTAATGATGAATTCTGGAGATGTGAATATGAAATATTCACATTTATTAAATTTCTTGCGTTGTAAGTGGGAGGTTTTTTAATTTACTCCTTTTCACCCTGATAAAGTGTTATGAAAGAATTTCTTAAGGTGTTTCGCTGTCAGGTGTGTATTTTTTCACGGAAATAAAAAAAGTTCTCGCATTTTGTTTAATAAATATTGTAATTATGTTTCTTGCCTTGTTCCGGGATTAAATTTATATTTCTGGGTCAAATTCTGTCGTCCGTATGATATTGAAAAACATAATCGAGGTAATTATTTTTATCAGATGGTTCAAATTAAATTCGCGGGACATACACAAAAAAACCTTACAAAATTAAAACCGATCCATAATACAATTAAGATAATTAATGTGTATCGATCACTTATTTTTAAAATTTTTGTTTCTCAGTCTTTAATTTTTAGCTCAATCATTTTTTCGGACATTGAGAAGATATGGCTGAGGTATATTGTATTCGCTGCAACGATATTTAGAATATCTTTACTTTAGCAGAGGTCATCGCGGCTCAGTGGGTATGCACACTGCGCTAGTAATCGGCGAGTTGTAGGTGGAGCAGGTTTGGTTCCTGGCTGGGCATATCTCTCTTCTATGTCAAAACTTTTTTGTGTATGTATGTCTATTGCTTGGCATTGCCTGCCTTGTGTGCAGCGCAACAGGGCCATGGCCTTTGTGCTATAAAATCCCCAAACTAATCAACTCTACTGTAGCATATACAATTGAATACGTAAAACTAATTAACCTGTGATATGCTGGCGGGAGACCCAAAGCTGGACCAGCTTCCGTACAGTTTTAATTAAAATATTTAAACAAATAAACATAATTTTACATAATTAACTGCCAAGAGAAGATAACTAGCATGTCAGCGATCAGAAATGATTAGGTAACATTTATTTCTGAAATAAAATATTATCTAATCATCTCAGTTGAAACAAAAGAAAGTATTAAAAACATTTGTTGACAGGCCTAATACAAATTGCATATATCAGTATCTTTCACCTTGATATCTAAAGTCTAATTACTGAAAATGAAACAATAAGGCTCCAAATCGAATAATAAAACGTCTTAACAGTTATTCTGAACAAAAGTTTCGAAAACATCTGGTTTAATGAATCTCCTAGAAATTATGATATTACAAAAAAGTCACGTTTATCTCTAGATATTGAAGAAAGCCTTTCTCTAACGGTCCGTTTAGAGGATACTATAAATCAGATGATTCCCCACCTACTGCAATCAACCTTTTTCTGATTAGTTATCTTAATTTTTAACCTTTTTTTTGCTGGGTTTTCTTAATTAGCTGATCCCGATCAGGGCATCTGTACACTAATACTTTAATTCTCAATGTAGCAAATTTCGTATGCACATAATTTCCTAATCTCTAGAATTCCTAATTACTTTTTTGAAGCTATCAGTGTACATCCGTGTTCATTTCTTCGTATTTACTTTTTCGAAAACCAAAAAATCTCATTAAAAACCAAGTCCGTATAGAATTAGTTTTATTTTAAGCTTCACCTCATGTATTTCACCGTACCATTATAACAGCACTGGAATATACTGACATTTTTGTAGACGTGCAGTTGCCTTAAATATACTTTCCTTTTTATTATAGATATCAGTAGTGTTTCAGTATAAATTAAGCAAAAATGTTAAACCATTTCGATTTGCTTGTAATCGGGGAATTTACACTAGCGTGCTGTTAAACTTAAGGAACATCATTATTTTTAAAGGTTACAACCTCGAAATTGAACTAAATAGCCTGTGGTGATTTGTATAACTGAGAGATATTCAGTAAGAAGCTGGTGCATATTAAAATGTTGAATCGTGAGAGGTTCTAACATAGTAATGGGTTTTGTTACCGTAGAAACTCATTCACTGTTAGAAATGCGCAAGAGGGCGCTAGTGTGGCGCTGGCCTTGAATTGACTTCCTTGTTTAACTTTCACTGAAATGATACGCATTTCAATGGAAGTTATTACGATGTTCTTGATGAGAAGGGAGGACGTGTAAGGGTTGCAGCCTTAATAATACTGTTATGTTCTGTTACGTTACTGTGTTTTTAATAAATTAGTTATATTATTTAATACTTGTGTTACGGAAATTTACCGCTGAACCATCCAGATACATCACATTCACCTCATTCTCTGTGTGCACATGTGGTGTAAAGCCTACATCAGTGTTCGAGGTGGTCGTACAGCATATAAAGGACCCCAAAGAACTTTTTCAAGTTTCCATCTACCTTTATGTCTCATGGCATCCAGTGCAGAGTCTCACTTCAGTTAAAAATTTTTTTTAATGTTCGCTTCTGTTCTTGGCGTTTTGTTTTATTCATTGGTTCGGTAGCACTCGACCTACCTTTTATATAACTGTCCCACATGCAGCTCCCTTCACTCCAAAGCAGCAGCTGAAAACCTTACTTTTCCATAAGTTTTCCTCCAAGCCTGAAGGACTTATAATTATGTCCTTACTAGCTTCAGCCCTCCTAGTGGGTACGATGAAATAGCTCGTCAATCAAGATCTGACCAATTTTGCTTATGATGATATATTGTCATCAATATATTGCCGAATTTTGATGATGACGAGAACAAGATTGGTCAGTTTGCTTCTAATGACGACATATCTCGTCCATCAAGATCTGGTCAGTTTTGCTAATGAGACGATATACCTCGTCGAGACAACCACCAGGAGGGTTAAGTCTTGATTATCAACTCTTCGTCATGATTCCCTTAAGATATATGGATACTGCTCTTCCATCTAAAAATATTCTAAAAATTCTTCTAAAAATATTTTATTTGGACAGCGTTCCATTATAATGTAGTTATTATTTAGTCCAATAAAAGTGCATAAATAATTTACGCGCGCGATATTTTATTGCAATTGTTTTTAATTTCGATTTTTTTTACATTCTAGATAGTACATGTACACTGACATGCTAAATTTAAATAACAGAAAGGTTTCATGTGCTTCTTTGCAAGAAGGGACCTGGATGTGGGAAAATGATACAAAAGGTACCTTGTGAGTTTGGAACCGATGAGTAAAAACAAAAAGATAATAAGAACATAAGTGAAAAAAACCGGCAATATTTTGATGACGAGTATTGAATATTTTGTCATAAAAATATCGGCAATATTTTGATGACGAGATATCTAGTTATTGGCAAAACTTGTCAGATCTTGGTGGACGAGATATCTTGTAGAAACCTTTGTCACTTAGATTATTAGGACTAAATGAATAAGTTGCTTATTTTTCTTTCATGAATAATTTGAAGTAGATACGTAAAATAACGCGCTGCTTATAGTTATTAAATTATTCGATGGATTACAATATAAACTTCGCATTTTTGTCATCTCTAGGAGGACTGACAAGAGCTTGTTGTCTAATCGAAACTCTTGATAACTATGTCAGCTCATTAAATATTTTTAGTTACTCAGGACATTAACGGGGAAATAAAAAGATTTTTGCAACCTGTACGTGTTGAAGGGCCCATCGGATATCACTATAAGTTTGTGCTGAACGATTTTCGCCCTCCTTGACGCTGAAAGAAACTCGGGGATCTTGAAGACTCCGAAAAATTTCAAGTCTGCAGAATTCGAAAGTTGGTTAAGAGCGGAGTTGTACACTTTCTTCTTCGCTCCTGCTTTTTTTAAGAGGGGAATTTTCCCCAACGGCGACGGCTTTTTGAAAGTGCATGGTTTGGCATTATTTTTTGAGCACTGACCTGGGTTCCCGTTCTCTCCTTCGTGTCTGTATTTCTTCCTTTTTTTGCCTCCGCTGCTTCAAGAAAAAGCCATGGACAATCAATCACTACCGAGACTCGTGGCTTCTGCGACGAGAGAGATGCATTGTAAGGGGGTCCTTTAAAAATTACCAGGGCGTAAAACAAGATTGTGGATCGCGCGAGGTTTTTTTTGCGGTGTCGTTGTGATGCATCGGTTGGAGTTTTATTTCTTTTTTTTCGACGGACAGTCCTTTTTCTTTTCCTGCGATGTCGATGCAGATATATTCGGGTTGACCTCCATATATCTTGGAGTTGGTGCGATGTTACGTGAAAATGCGGTTTGGGATGAAATATAGTAGATAGGTTATAAATGATTTAACCCAGAATTGAAAAGTTTCCCTAGTCCTCGTCTTTCTAAGGAAAGTGGAGATTTTTTAAAAATTTAGCACCTCAATAGAAAAATACGAAATGCTGCATAATGCTTAACCCTCCAAGTGGTTTTGACGACATATCTCGCCCATCAAGATCTTACCAATTGCGCTAAGGACAAGAATTGGATTGGATTTGGAATTTTATGGGGCAAGGTCCAAAGCCGGACAAGCTGCACCAGATGCAAGATTATAAAATTAAATAACAAATAGAGCTTTACGCTAAAGGATACAAATTAGGAAAGAAAAGGAATTGACAGAAGTATATAGGAATTTAATTTACATGGATAAAATTTTGATAGTTTGAAATTTGAATGATTGAATATAAAAGAACGTGAAAAATTAGATTCATGAGCCATTTGAATTTGAGAAAAAATTAGATGCGATTTATAACAAACCAACTGGAAGTAAAAATTCGAAAAGGTTTGAATGGGGATTTTCCTCCACCAAATCTCGCAGAGATATCTCGTCATAAAGATGATGCCGACATTTTATGGTTAGTTGGTTTGGTAGTTTTATGGCGCAAGGACCATACTTGGCCATGCTGCCCTAGCCACAAGACATACAATATCAAGTAATATGATACACTGAAAGTTTTACACAGAAGAGAGAAATACACCAGGGAGGAATGCACTTGACAGGAGTCGAACCTGAGCCGCCTACAACTCGAAGGTTGCTACCGCAGTGGGCATACCCACTGAGCCACGCCAACGTGAGGGCATTTGAGGTCACGTCAGATTTAACGCGCACCAGCTCCTCTGTACACGAGTGTTTTTGACTGGACTTAGTCTCGCACTCGCAACCCTCCGGTTGCTAATCCGTTGCTCATCCAATTGGGCTCTAGCACCCCGTGAGTATGTTGGAGTGGGCCATATATGTATGAGGCAATCGTTTTCTGGCAAATCACGTTTAGGAGCTGCTTGCTTGAGGTTGACCTTCATTCTAATTTACGACATTCAAAAATAACATTGGCAAGACAGCAACGAGTAAATGAATGAGGAATACCAGTTGAAGCATATTACAAACAATAGAAGGGAGAGTCGGAAGGGATAGTCTGTCTTGCAGAGTTGGTGAAACACTTGGGCATTTGATTTCGCTCACTAAGAGGGGCGACCTAAGGGGAGAACCAAAGGTGCCGCCTGACATTCATTCTAATCTAAGCATGATCTAATTTTCTACATGCAAAAATACCATTGATCAGACAGCAACGAGTAAACGAATCAGGAAGTACCAATGACGCCATATTACAAATACGTCCTCTAAGTAGGGGAAGTCGGAAATCTGTCTTGTTTTCAAACTTCTACACCACTCCAACGTGAGGACATTTGAGGACACGACAAAGTAGAAAAAGCGTGTACTAACCCCTACATAAACGACGATCTTTGGTTGGACCGAGTTTCGAACTCGAAACCACATTTGGTAATTCGCGATTCTATCAACAGGGATACCTCGAAATGTGATGTGGTATTTTGGTATTTGAATTTACGTCGCATTGGAGCAAAACAGATTATTGGTGGTGCTCCTGGATATTCCCAATAAGACAATACCTCGTAATTTGGAATCGCGGTCGGATGACCGTCAATACCTGAGCTGGTACTCCACTCTCCAAACTTCCACACCTCGCCAACTTGAGGATATTGGATGCCACATCATATTTAGCGCGTATCAGCCCAAACTTACACGACGGTGTTTGGTTGGATCGAGTTTTTACCTAGCAACCCTCCGGTTGCTAATCCGCGACTATACCGACTGGAACCAGTGTTACTGAAGACGCCTGGGAAACATGGGATGCAATGAGTCCTGAAGGCACAAACATTTGAGACTTTCTATGCCGAGATATTGAAGAGAGGTGCACACTAGTCACATCTGAGTCCCTAGTTTGAGAAGTTTGCCAATGGGTTTGTTTGAGCCTTTGGAGTATTAGATAACTGGTACCAATTTCTTCAAATTCTGAGTTTGCTACAGACCTAAGTCCAAGAAGGGATAGCTGGAGTTTAATCATTCAGTTTTTCAATATCATACTTGATCGCAAGCGAATGAAGCGTGTCATTTGCCTCTAGCTGGATGCATTTCTACATGTATTGAAAGAGCCTAAGTATTCCGAAATTGGACATAAGAGACCTTGTTGGCCGTTATCAATGGTTATATAATATTGTAATCTGTATTGGAAAATCCAACAAGAAGACTTCAGCTATAGTATTAGATGTGTTGTGGCCTCAGTCGTATTTCGGACCAATGCAACCGGTGAATTCGTTACACAATTTGAGATGAAGGCGGAGGTAAATTGTCATGATAACGGCCCGGTGTTAGGATGAAGCTTCCATGCGAAAAAGCATGAATGATGACCGCCGTGAATTGTTTCTCCCCACCAACTAGTTATCATTGCTATAGTTTCCGACACTGAATGATAAACTTAGAACCAGAATCCGCGCTAAAATGGGAGCTGGATTATATATGAGCAGTGTGCTGACTGTCTCTCCTGTTATATTTTCAAGGATTTTCAACGATCGGCATTCTTTGATCTTCGCACGGGTTGCACTTAGTACGTTTTTTCTAAACAGAAGGATTTTTAAGAATTTTTACTAAAAATAAAATTCCGTATAAAATCACAAGTAGCTTCTAAGACGCGAGTGAAAATTAAAAATAAAAATTGTCATCTGTTTTTCATCATCTATGGCATTAAATACAAAGTTTATCAATAAAATATTCCAAAACTCATATGAAAGCTTTATAATCCAAATAAAAATATCATAAATATGTTTAACAAACAATAATAAATTATATCTAGGAACTTTTATTAGTTAATTAAATTAAAACCTCGTAAAATTAAACTAAAATAGTTACACGTTACTCTGGTAATATTTTCAATAATTTTCATACCTTCTTTTTAAAATTTCCTAAAAATAATTTTTTAATATTTTGTTCTAGTTTCTTATTATAAGAATCCCTTAAAGAAAAGTATTTAAGAGTACGAATAAATGTAACCCAGGAAACAAAAAATAACAACTGAACTAAAAAATATTTAATATTGATACAGCTCTTTTTTAGCTGTCAAACACAGATTTAATCTTAATTTATGCCGAGAAGGGTTTTAATTATCTGTTTAGAAAAAAAGATTTATCTTTGTGTGTGTTAAATTGAAAGGGTATACTTAGTTTCATTTTCTGAACAAGTATGATATTTTTTACATGTGTTTAGTGAGCAAACATAAATATTGGCCAAGAATACTCTATATAATTAGCAAAGAAGGATCAAAACGAACCTTATGATAAAATTACGCGCATGTATTTAAGTTTACACAGTATAATATTCAATGCTAGATATTAAATTTATTATTCAATGCCTTCCCCTAACTTACATTTTATCATTCATATGAATATCAGTACCAGGTAGGTATTTAATTAACTTCGCACTGGAGCAACACAACGGGCTATTGGCGACGATCGAGGATCAATCACGAGGGGAAAGATCCGAGGACAACACTACGTAAATTTGAACCAGTCACACCTGTGCTGGGACCCCACTCTCCAAACTTCCATACCATGCCAACGTGAGGAGATTTGAGGCCACGACAGATTGAATGAGCACCAGCCCCCTTTGCACACGAAGGTCTTTGGTTGGATTCGAACTAGCAACCCTCTGGTTACTAATTTGCTACTCTTCCAACCGAGCTACCGCGGTCCTAATATCAGTACCAAGTTTTAATTCAAATTATTTTGTATCATTCGCTTTCCGTCTATTATAACAGAGGCCGAATTTGCCCGTTTGGAAGAGCGGCTGATTAGCAACCTGCGCTTACGAGTTCGAAACTCGATCAAACCAAACCCTGCCGTGTGCGTAAGAGCTGGTGCACATTGAATATGTCGTGGCCTCAAATGTCTTCACGTTGGCGTAAAGTGGAAGTTTGTAGAGTGGGGTGTCAGCTAAGGTGTGACCTCGTCTTCTGACCGCGGTTCAAAATTACGAGGTGTTACCCTCGATCTTTCCCTTCGGAAATGACACCGGACCCGACCTCAATAGCCCATTGTATTGCTCCAGTGCGACGTTAATTCAGCTACATTCCTACCTACCGTCTGTTTTAACGAAATAAATTGCCTATGGAAGTTAGTTTATAGTTAAAGTGTAATAGGGACCAATATATGTATCCAAAATGACTTCTCTTGAGGTGAAGAATGATTGTCCAAGTAAATAAATATGGGACTATAAAAGTATTTATAGCTTATTTTTGTAATAAGCTTTATAAACGAATTCAAAAATATTAAACATATTCGATATTTCTGAACGAAAGTTGTTCTGTTTATGTGAATTTATCCAAAACCTACATTAGAAAGAATAAACGAAAATGGTTTGATTAAATGCCTCATTGAATGTGCGATTTATGCTCTTCATGCAATTACACTGGCGTTAAAATGACTAGTTAGGATATGTTGCACAAAAGGAAACATTGAATATTGTTGTAATTTTAGTCTGTATTACGTGCTTTTTTGTCAGGCTAAATGTAGGTGGCGGTAGTGTTTCTGAGGCAGAACGTATTTCCTGTACGTATTCCGAACGTGACGTCATTTGGCAGCTTGCTTTTCGAATATGATTTCGCCAATAAAAATTCCAAAAGAATGAATTTAGAATTTTTATGACAATTGATTGGTCAATACTAATTAGATTAAGCACCAAAAGTCACCAAAATGGCGATAACAACATTTTAAGGTAACCCCGATATGAATCATGTGAAAGCATTTCACTAGCGGAAGTAAAACTTTCGCTTTCCATCCTAGTTTGTTTGTTCATACTAAAGTCCATCTTATTAGTCTAATTTCATGTAGCAAAAAGTGACCATAGAATGACTAACCAAACCATTAGGGATATTTCATTCATTCATATGGCATTTCAGTAAGTATGCCTGATTTTTAAGATCTTTGTGAGGTAAATATATGTATTTTGATTTGTAAGAGACATTCTTAGGTTTAAAATGGTAAGGTACCCAAATAAAAAACTGGTAACTCTGAAATTAATGTAAGTACTTTTTAAAAATTTGTTTGTTACCTTTTACGGAACGCAAAATATAAATATTCTATCGCTGGTGCAATAAGATGTTAAATCACATAGATATTAACCTTCTTGGTGGTTATGTCAACGAGGTACCTCGACATCAGCAAAACTGCCCAGATCTTGATGGATGAGATAATCCGTCACTAGAAAAAACTGACCAGATCTCAATCTCGTCTTCAAGATATCGGCAACATCTTGATAACAAGATACATCGTCATTAGCAAAATTGGTCTGATTGTGATGGACGAGATATCTCGTCAAAAGCACTTGGAGGGTTAATGCATCTTCTCATAAACACCTCACATCATCATCTCCTTACTTCATAGACTCATCCTCAGACAATTGAAAATATATGACGGAGTGGAGTGTTCAGATGGTATGATGTGGCTCTAGGATTGGATTTTGAATTCTATGGCACAAGGACCTAAGTAGACGCAAGATTGTAAAATTAAGCAATAAATAACAGCATAATGCTAGAGGCTAAAATTGAGAAATCAAGAGTTGAGATACAAGTATAGGAATTTAATTTACGTGTATAAAATTTTGAAAGTTGGAAATTTAAAGGATTGATTTACAAAAGAATTTGAAAAATTAGATTTATGAATTATTTTGGATTTGGGAAAAAAAATTAGAAGAGATTTAAAAAACCAATTGAGCGTAAAAATGCGGAAAGGTTTGAATGGGGATTTGCCCCAACCAAATCACGCAGATTCAAAATTGTACTCTTAAAAAATTTAAGACATTGATGATTAAAAACAGGACAATCAAAATATGATAAACAGAAAAAGGAGTAGAGCATGAGTTGCAATTGGGTGCGCCCTCTCCTAGTAATAGATGACGATGAGTGAATCGTGTGTGTTCAATGCGAAGACGGGTCAGTTTGACATCGTTCCTCCGCATTGGAGACACTGACCACTGATGAATGATTTATAGAATATAATTTGTTGGTGTCTTGCAGGTTCGATGTGTCTAATCAGAAGACAGGTGGCCTTGGAGAAGTCCATTTGTAGAAGGTAGTAATCTCTCCAGGGAAATGAGATTCCACCCGTAAAATCATTTGAGACGATCACCATAGGTGTTTATTTGTTTTGCTAACTTGTTATCGTGCGTTATTTGTTATAAAATTGAGATCCAAGGTAATTCCGCTACTGAATTCCTATGCTTCACAATTTCAAATAGCATGGGGCGTTTCATCAAATCAAATAACAATGTTTTTCAGATTTCTTTCAGCCTGGAATGAAAGTCAAGAAAAATTATCATGTTTAGAAATCCAAACTGATAAACATCTTTTCCTAGTAATATCGCCAGTAATAAATACGCGCTTTAGTCATGCATTCAACAAAGACTCAGGCTTACCCTGAAATTGGCTACCCGCTGATCTTTAAAGCAGGTGTAGTAGGTGCATGAAAAACCTCACATTGGCATTTACTTTTGTATGCCTCCCCCTATATTTAGGTAGACAAAAAACAGAAAAGAAAGTAATAAAAACATAAAAATCTCTCTTTTTATGAAAAGCGAAAGGAATGATAATAAAAACAGTCGAAAAAGAAAAAATAAAAGTTCTTGGTGGCACGCAAAATTTTCAATCTTCATTGAGGCACGTTTTTTAACTCGATCTTTTGTTACTGGACTCTTTGATTTATCAGTAATGTACGAGAGAGAATACGAAAATAAAAGAGCCATTTTTTTTATCTCATAGTCGAAGGTTATTTCGTGTCGTTTTTTATTACTTCATTTCACTTACTGCGTTCAGGGCACATCGGGATTCTATTTTTAAAGTTCCTATTAGTCAGCCTCCGAGGTACAATTAGAATCTTGGTGGCCTTATTAACTTTAAATGGCCAGAACAAAGGGGATTTTCTGGAATCCATTTATAGAGGTTTCTAGGTCTGGGGACAGTTAATATTTTTCTCTTAGCAGAAAGAAAGTTCAATAGTCTTAATTCCATGCTGAATGAAACATACCATGAAATTAGAAAAGAATCCTGGGATTTTTCTTTTGTAACTCATTACCTCACCATCCTTCTTCAAGCCTTAAAGTATTTTATCTTTATACTAACTGACCTATTTACCCACTAAAACATTTAATATATATTTCCGTATGCTAAGAAATTAGAAGATACTGTTATGAAAAAACAACAGAAAAATATTTTACCAAACGATATTGTAAAGCAAAAATCCTCATTTATCTTTCTAATTACAGACGATAATTATTCATTTAAAAATATAAAATTAATAGGATGTTTTGAAAACGATTCTATTGATGTTTTGATTTATGCATTCACCTCTTTTGATATTCTTTTACCATGTGCAAACAGAAAGGAGGTAAAAACAATGAACAGATATTCCATAAATATGTTGTAATCTTATATGTATATTCTTTCTACCTGTTTGTTTGCTTTTCTTGGAATTTGCTAATGGGAATGTTAGTTATTCTTAAATAAAATTATTAGCTCTTAAACACGCTTTCTTGATTTACCTGCCTTTAAATATAAACACACAAGAGCTTATAATACTATTGCTATCAATTCGTGAAGACATGAAAAGAAATTGTTCCGAGTACGCTTTTTTAATTAATTTTATTGTTGATCGTGCATAAACCTCTGGGAATCAAGAACATAATTTTCTAAAACTATAAACATTAAACAATGTTTTAATACTTATTTCTTCACATTATTCACCAACGTTTTCTTACAAACAAAATAAGAATTTTAAACTGTTGTCAAAATAAATTAATTACATTAATTACAAGTGACACTTTTCATGTGTCATGTTCAATATTTAATACATAGTGAATAAATTTCTAATTTTATCGAAGATTACTCCATTTATGCTTAAGTGATGATATTTGAATTCTTTAAGGAATTATTTATTTTTAAACTTTTGAGTGTGTGTGATTAATGTTGAATATAAATTAAGTTAAATATAACTTTATGGACTATATCTTATTAGTTTGTGTACTTTTAATTTCCTTTAAACAGGGAAACATATAAGAAGAGCAAAACAATAAATGAGCAATACAATTGGTAAGATTTTGCAGATTCTTAAACTTAGGTAGATACTTGAACAATGAATGGATACCTACTTTATATTTGATTGATTAATTTTTCTGAGAACAAATATGTTAATATACAATTACTATTATGACATAAATTTGCTGCTTTTATTGCCAAATTCATATACAAGAAAAACCAAATTCATTAAATTGTTAGATTGCCATCTTCTAAAATTTTGCATATAATCTTTAACTTACAGTGAATACTATTTTATTTTCATTTAATTCATAGAACGTGTGAGTTACTACATTAACGATTCAAGCATAAGAACGAAATTTTTGAATTATTTATATTATTCTTTCTTCGTAAATTCTTTTCAGTAAATTAAAAAATATAATGACAACTGCGCTATGTTGATAAACGCGCCAATTTTATACATTTATAATTGTGTATTTTATAAAAATACACAATTTTGCGCCAGTGGCTAACAAAATTGTGTATACACCATGAAGTCATCATTAAAAGCCCAAAATTTTAATAAAAACAATTTAAGCATAATTTTTATAGGAATAGTAAAATATACATTCAAAAGCATATTCAGCTAAAAAACAATTCCATATTCTCTACAAATATTTTTAAACAATTGGTTTCAAATTTCTATATCCTAGGTTCCATAATTGAGTATACACCTAAAAAATTTCTTAATGAAGCAAAATAAAAACGTAAAATATTTTTTGTACATTTTTTTACATGTTGAACACTCCCTTATGCTCATACTTTATGAGCATAGGAGAGCTGAATTAACAATAGTGTTTGTTGTTTTCTGAATATTTTTGCTCATTTCTCTCGTGAAATTGTTCGTAATTTCTGTGCTCTGAATGGCATTACTTTAACCACTTTTTCTTATTAGGATCACGGGTGGGGTAGCCCAGTTGGAAGAGCAACGGATTAGCAACCGGAGGATTGTGAGTTCGAAACCCGATCCAACCAAAGACCGTCGTGTGTATGGGGGCTGATTCTCATTAAATCTATTGCGATCTCAGATGTCCTCACGTTTTCGTGGTGTGGAAGTTTGGAGAGTGGGGTGCCAGCTCAGGTGTCGACCTCGTCATCTGACCGTGGTTCAAAATTACGAGGGGTTGTTCTTGGAAACCCTTCGAGATTGATCCTGGACCGTCACCAATATCGCTTTGTGTTGCTCCAGTGCGACGTTAATTAATTACCTACCTATCACATTATACCCTCTCCCAAGCAGGAATGTTCATTGCTTTTATGATGTTTGGAGAGGTATGCAATCGCGGAAAAGTGAAATATTCAACTCTATTGAAGAACAATATTTTAAAAAGTGTTCAAAATTTGGATTTGTAGTCAAAGGTTTGTCTCTAGGTAAGGTTTTCATAGAGAGAAGAGATAGAGCAAAAATAGTTTAATTAATGTTATTATATCACTTCAAACAGAAACTGCACATCCCACCATTACAACAAGATCTCAATGGGTTTGAAAATTGGTGTTCCTGGTAGAAAAAAGTGGCTGAAAATCATGATATTCAAAGCACAAAATGCAAGAACGATTCCATGAGGGAAATAAACAAATGGATTCAGAGAGACAACAAGCTTTTTAATTCAGTACCCCTAGGCATAAATTATTCTACATGCAAAAATGCGCAACAATTTTTTAACGTTTTTATTATGCTTATTGAAGAAATTGGCTTGGTCCATACTCAATTTTGTGGCCTAGAACTTTGTAGCTTTGATATTAAAAACATATTAACTTTTTTGTGAATATGGAATTGGTTTTTAACCTAATACATATTTCTAAATGTGTACTGTACACTAAATGTGTGTGTGTAATTCCTGTAGAAATTAAGCTCAGGTTATTATTTATATAGTCTTGGTTTTGAAAGATGCACACAATGGCCAATGAATTATAGCAGCATGTATGCGTTTAGGAACAGATTCTGTAGTGCCATTTAGGTCCAGAGAATACCATACATTGGATACACAGACTCTAAGATTCGGTAAAGTGGATGGCAGAGGAGATTACTGTCGGATGCGCCTTTTCTAACATGTCCCAAATGTTCTCTATAGGGTTAAGAGACGGGCTTTGTGGCAGCCAGGGAAGATGTTTGAATTCAGATTGATGTTCCGTGAACTACTCTCGAACGTTGCACGCTTGATGTATGGTTGCATTATCGTCCATGAAAGATCCATCACCTTCAGAATAAAAATGTAACATTGCAGTATGCATTTGATCTGCCAGGATGATCAAGTATTTCACGGCTGACTAACTACCTTCCAGAAACATCAGGGGACCAGTTCCAAACCAGCAGAACATATCTCACACCATAATGCTCCCACCAGACTATGCGAAGGTAAGACGAGTCCATGGCTTCATGGGGTTCTCGCCATACTCTACGCTTTCAGTTGGCACAAAACAAGGTGTAGCGTGATTCGTTTGACCACATCACCTTTTTCCAATCCTCAATTGTCCAGTTACGTACCACTGTAAGCGAACTCTGACGTTCCTCACAGAAATTTTGTCACTAGCATGCGACTACCTATACCGATCCTCTGCAATTCTCTACGCTTTGATCGGTTGGGACGAGCCTTTATTAAAGGTTCCTGTCAGTTGCAGAATAGTTGAGTCCCTTTTCCACCGTACAATCTATCTGAGAAGACGTCGATCACGGTCTTGATTAATTGTTTTAGACCCACAGTTACTTCTTTTGGAAAAGGACTGCGGGTTCTGTTTCAAACTTTTAAACACCTTCGAAATCGCAGCTTTCGAGTACCCAATGAGTTCTGTCTTGGCAATCACGGTTCCTGCTAAACGGGCCTCAATAATAAGTCCATTTTCAAATTATGACAGGTCTGTTCTGCTTCGTTTCTTGAATGAACATGCATCTTATACTGATACCGTCAACTTGATTACGTGTCACCCACGTCATGGAAGGATTTTGCATAACCATGCCCGTAACCAACATTTGCTTAAATATTTACGGGTTTCTAATTCATTGGCCAGTGTGTGTATGTCTTCATGGTATATACTCAATTTCGGGGGTCACTCATGTTCCACGAATGATAACGTGAAGAATTATTTTCCAAATAATACAATGTTCAATTAATATTAAATACATCTGGAAAATATTTGTTATACAATTTATAGAAAAATGTTTTTGTATACTGTTGTATTTGAAAAAAAAATTGTAAGGAAAAATTACAAAGAAGTATATGATACATGATGAAAATGATTCCGGAATCATAATTAATAAAAGAACGATATAATTGATAGGCAAACATTCCACTTCAAAAATATCATAAGATATAGAGTACATTATGTCAATGAAATAAATTAAATATGAAGAACTTTTAATAATCATTTGTGTATTTGTAACTTGAATTGTGCTTTAGCTGCTTAATTAAACAGAGCATTCATTTGAAACACGGCAAAACACCCTTTTAATATAAAGTTGTAATAAAATTAATACCTACTTCAAATTTTACATGCTTCGAATACATGCACCGCTATTGTTTAATTCTTTAACGTGAAGATTTATATCTACATAAAAATGATCAAATAACGAATAAACGCTAACGTTTATTGTCACAATATTCAAAGCAAGTAAAGCGTAATGTTTATTCGATGAATCAAGGTATAAGTTCTAAAACCTTAATAGATAATTTTTGTCAGCAGATAAGAAAATAAAGATTTTCCTTAATATAACTCTGAGCTCTATAGATTTACTATTACTCACTTCTAAACATCACTTCCTAATAATAATGCGATAGTGGCAGACTAACTATCGATTTTGGTTAGATGTATTACCATTTATCGCCATCAAGGTAAAACATTTCCCTCTCCTTATCATCAAATTCCATGATCTAATCAGATGATGAGGGAGTCAAACAGAAAGACAAAATTTACTCTTGGTGCACACGTATCAAAAATATTTGGAGACTGAAGCAACGGAAAATCAACAAATAATTAAAATTATTAGATTTCAATTATCTTATACACGAAATATTGTTTTTGAGGTGTGTTAAAACTGAATTGTAAAGGCGTACGTCAACTATGATTGCTGAACACGATAGACTTTCATGAAAGCATAAATCAAATAGCTTAAATTGATTAAAAAATAACATGGTGTGTCAGGATTAGTTTCTGATCGCATCATTAAAAAATGAATGTAACCAAACTCAAAAATATAAGTTTAGGGTAACAGAAAATGTCTGAAATGTATTAAAAATAAGCGCTATTAACCCTCCAAGTGGTTTCGACGAGTTATCTCGTCCATCAAGATCTAATTTTGCTAATGACGAGATATCTCATCATCAAGATAGTGTCGTTTTTTTACGATGACGAGATCAAGATCTGGTCAGTTTTTGCTAATAACGAGATATCTCGTAAAACCAGAGATCTAACCAGAGCGTCTCCTCATTAGCAAACCTAACCAGAGATCTGGTTAGGTTTGCTAATGAGGAGATATCTCATCGCGCGATGACCACCAGGAGGGTTAATACCAGATAAAAAATTGCAACTAATTACTATTTTTTATTGAGATTAATTTGCAACTAATTAGTATTTTTTATTGAGATTAATTTGTAATAATTTTATTTTTTTTATCTAAAACCGGAAACGAACTGTAATCGCTATTTAAGCTTCCCTTAATTTGAAAATTTAACCTTTTGCTATTGACTCCCAAGTACTTAAATAATAGCTAAAATAGTTGCTCATAGTTTCTAAAGTCATAGAATACCTCACTTTTGCAACATTTTATAAATTTATGAGGAAATTGTTAATTTAGTTTTTAATATAGGCATGGTAAATGCCCACTCCACCTTTAGAGAGTTTAGTACTCTACATTTTGAAGAAACTAAACGAGTCCA
Organism: Meta bourneti; assembly: GCA_933210815.1. Classification (NCBI taxonomy): domain Eukaryota; kingdom Metazoa; phylum Arthropoda; class Arachnida; order Araneae; family Tetragnathidae; genus Meta; species Meta bourneti. The sequence continues at coordinate 85,511,136 of OW119923.1, read as the reverse complement.
ACCAGGAATAAAAGTTTGAAGCATTCACAATTTTCTGCTTCAAAAATGATCCCATTTCTCTCAATTTTATGTTACTCTGTAATGTGTTCTTATAAGGGAAGAATTTTGAGTACATAATTATCTTACAAAATGAAGTATTGTACTATGAAAAACTATCAATCAACTATCGGTTGTTCAGAAAATTTCCGGTCTGATTTGCCATCACGTAGCAAATTAGGAGCACGGAGTTAGAGATCACTAAATTACAGGTTTTCCTATGTTGAAAAAAACTTTAAAAATTGAATAAAATGGATGAAAATGTATTCGAAGGATAGTCCCGACGGAGCCAGCGAAGTATACGATTCGGCAAATCACCATCAAAACATACATAATTCACATGGACGCATGTTATGTAATACTAAGTTCGAGATTACTAAATCACATGTTATTTTCTGTTAAAGATAGCATTCAGAATCAAATAGAAATGAAAAGGTACTCGAAGAATAATCCCCCACTATGAGCAAGCACAGTATACGATTCGGTAGTAACCCACCAGAAACATACATAACTCCCATGGTAAGCTTATGTAACTCGATCTCTGAATAACATGTTTTTCTGTTAAAGGAAACTTTAGAATCGAATGAAAATGAATCAAAATGTACTCGAAGAATAATCCCCACTATGAGCAAACACAGTACACGATTCGATAGTCACCCACCAGAAACATACATATATCACATTGTATAGCTTATGTAATACGAAGATCACTAAATGACACGTTTTTTATTGTTAAAGGAAACATTCAGACTCAAATAGAAATGAATGGTACTCGACGAATAATCCTCACTATCAGCAACAACAGCATATGATTAAGTAGAACCAATCAGAAACACACATAATTCACACGTTGTAGCTTGTGTACCACGATCACTAAGTCATATAATATTTTTATATTAAAAACATTCAGAATCGAATACAAATGAATGAAAGGTACTCGAAGAATAATCCCCACTATCATCAAGCAGTGTACGATTCGGCAATCACCATCAAAAACATACATGATTCCTACGGTATAGTAAATGTATAATAAGGACGTTTTGCATATATATGGAGAAAACTGGACGATGTTTTTTATGTAAAAGTGAACTTTCAGAATTAAACTAAAAGGAATGAAAGAGAGAATGAATGAAAATGTACTCAAAGGATAATCTTTACCTTCCTATGACGAGTGATATTCATGCCAGAATAAATAAGAAATGCAATGCATTCAGTTAGAGGAGATATTCCTTCCATCCAAAACAGTCAATTGAAGTCAAACCTTTGTGCGACTTGTTAATGAATAGAGACAAAAGGTCTGCCAAATAAAAGATTGGATATTCTTTTTTTCCCTTTTCCTTTTATTACTGCTTGATTTGAAATTCAGAGGAGCATTGAATAAAGTGATAAATGCATATCCACGGCTCTGGATAAAGTAGTGTATTATATGAGAGATCTTTATTTTTTTACAGTGTGTATTTTCCTTACGCTGCTACTAGCAATTAATTACTGTGCTTGGACGAAGAGTACTATCAAGGCGTAATTAATAGATTGGGATAGTTTATTCTGGGAAATTTATGGGTTTTGCACCACTTGGGCGAAGCATTTATTTTGCGCATGGCTTATTGTATATTTTTATGCGAACTTTTAAAGAAAAATGGCGGATTTTTAAAGTATGATCAGACAAAAGTGGGAAAGTTGAAGAAAAATTAATGCATGTGGAAAAGAATTGAAGCATTTATTCAGAGAAAGTGGCGTGCGCATTCATTAATAAAAGCGACTGTCAGGTTTGATGTGTGATCGCCATTTTAAGTTTTCTGGGACGGAATACCATTAAAAGCATTTTTTGTTCATTTAAATAATGATTCCATGAGACTTTTTGGGCTTCATAATGTATTTCGAAATTGGAATCGAGAGAAAGAAAACTCTTCAAGGCTTATATTCTGAACTCAAATATTTGGGTAATATATTAACCATCTGAAAGTTATGAGAATTCCGAATACTTTCCCTCTCAATACACACGTAATGACCAAATAACTACTGGTTGAAGGAATTCTGGGAACGATTCTATTGGCCAAGAAGATCAAAACTGATCAGAAGTCATGCAAGGGATTTATATCTCTCAAGATGGAACAGACTGGAAAATATGTGATGAATGACAAGTCGATTTGCTTCTAGAAATATCTTAGGTGAAAGTAAGGTTTCTACTAATTGTGTCGAGAGAAACGTCGATGAGTCCGTCATTTTAAATCAATGAGTAAAATGCACCAAAATTATGCATAAAAAATAAGCTTGGTAAGTTTATCTCAGAGTACATGTGAAAAAAGTGTGCTTAATATATAATACGTGATATATGAAAAATTTCTTATTACTCTATCAGTTGCAAATAAGGTATGTATATAATATAAATTAGACAAATTATTGAAAAATGTGACTAAATACTTTATTGTCAAGAAAAATAAAGCATTTCCTTCTGTTTTCTAAATTTCAGTGCTTTATTTCTATTTTCTACGGACATTTTAAGGTAACAGGATTGTCGAACGTTCCCTCTAGTGTCAAAACAACAGGAACCCTTTTTACTAGTATTGAGACCTCTTTCGTGTAGCTTTCGCCTCAAAGTTCTAGAGGATATCGGTACTTCCACAGATGCTGCTATAAGAGCTCGGTAAGTAGTGAATTAACTTCGCACTGAAGCAACACAGTGGGCTATTGGTGACGGTACGGGGCCAAATTTTGAACCCCAGTCAGATGACGAGACAACACCTGAGTTGGCACCCCATTCCCCAAACTTCCACACCACGCCAGCATGAGGACATTTGAGGTCACGGCAGATTTAATGTGCATCAGCTCCCGTGTACACGATGGTCTTTGGTTGGACCTAATTTCGAACTCGAAACCCTCAGGTTGCTAATCCGTTGCTCTTCCAACTGGGCTACCGCGGCCTCTATAAGAGCTCGGAGAGAGCAAGTACTGAGATTGCATTTGCCAGTAGTGGTATGTACTTATTGAACATTTCTATATGTAACTCTTTCAGAGCTGGTGGGATGCCAGAAGTTCCACCTCCCCTAAAAAGGTTAAATGAAATGCATCGTCTTAGAAAAGTTGACTTACATAAAAACGCAAGAAACAAATTAAAAACAACAAATACTTTTTCAAGGAAATACATTTTAAATTATCCTCGGAGCTGTTTAGTGAAAGAATTTGAATATCTAATGTTCTTGACTAGTTGGGCAATAAATCAGTTTAGTGGATATATATGTAGGTGAATAGAAGAATAAAGTTAATTGCACTTTCAGCCTTAACTCATCGTTTGGACAAGGCGAAAATCATTACGCCCAGAGAAAGTATCAGGCAAGTGTTCCTATTCACCTTAACAATGTTGCAAAATAGGGAAGAGATTTATGATGGTGTTGATGTACGACTTGGTATCCATTACAATATATGGCATTCTGCCATTAGGGAAGAACTTAATCAATCATCTTTTTAGGTTCACAGATTTCAACTTATTTGGATAACAATGTTCTGATCTTTATTTTGAAATGTCGTTAACTCTTGGAGATACTACAAATCACTACAGGAGACATTGATAAGGTACCAAAAAGCTAACGGGAAGGTTGATTACTATCTTCATACATTTGTGACTGATACAGTGGTGCTTGTTCACAAAGAGAATTCAAGTTTTACTCCTTTATTAATGTAAGTAGTAAGATAGTTGGCTTTGGTTTCGAAGGAACAAATATTTTATACTCATACAGGATCACAGTTTTCAACTTATTTGGATAACATTGTTCTGATCTTCGTCTTGAAATGTCGTTAATTCTTGAGGTACTACAAATCACTAAAGCAGACATTAACCATCCTGGTGGTTATCTCGACGAGGCATCTTTTCATTTGCAGAGCTGACCAGATCTTGATGGACGAGCTATTTCGCCATTAGAAGAAAACTGACCAGATCTCGATTTCGTAATCATAAAAAATCGGCAATATCTTCATGACGAAATATCTCGTCATTGGCAAAATTGGTCAGATCTTGGACAAGATATCTCGCCAAAACCGCTTGAAAGGTTAAAAAGGTACCCAAAGCTAACGAGAAGGCAAAGCTGATTACTATGTATACACATTTTGACTGGTTTAGTGGCGTTTGTTAATAAAGGGCATTCAAGTTTTGGTATCTTATTAATGTAAATAACAAAAGCAACTTAAGTTTCAAAGGAACGAACATTTTATGCATACACAGTTTCACAGAAGATTCAACTTATTTGGATGACAATGTCCTGATCTTCATTTTAAAATATCATTAGCTCTTAGAGGTACTACAAATCACCATAGAAGACATTAATATAGTACCAAAAAGTAACAGGAAGGTAATAGTACAGCTAATTACTATATTTATACCTTTGTGACTGATATGGCGTTGTTCATAAGAGGCACTCAGCTTTTGTTGTATTAATATAAATAGTTAAAGATACTTCACTTAAGTACCGAATATTTTACATGGCGAAGGCAAATTAAACAAAGAGTTTCCTTAAAGCTGATTTTTTGCACTCTTAAAAAGTAGCTAGATGTTGACCGAAACAATAATGCACTTAGAATGAATTAAAAATGCGCCAGGATCCGCTTTTTGCGATCCGTCAACCTTTATTAAGCCACTCCCGTTTCACAGTCGCGGTCAATAAATAAAGGAATTAATCAGAGAACAGCTTTCATTATGGCTGTTTTTTCATCTTTTCAAAAACAATCACAGCTAGAAGAGAAATTTTAATTATCGCTCTACTCCAAGAAAGTTCTTGCTCGGCGAAAAAAAATGGCGTCCTCATCTACGAGCATCAGAAATAATTCATTTATTAATCAGAGGAGACTGAATTTCAAATTTGTTTTTACCCGAGTCTGTTGCTTCCCTGCACCGCTCCAAAGTTATCATGTTGAGTGTCCGAAAGAAAACGCAGTTTAAAAGCTTAGGTAATTGTTATGACACTTATTAGTTTTGTTTACACATACCATTCTCATTAGTTGGGGAGCGTTTTTTTCTGGATCTTCCCCGCTTAAATTTTCTTTGTTTCCAAGTTATTTACCACCGGATTCTAAAGACTAAGCGAAACACAATTAATTAACGTTAAATGGCACCTTTGGAAAAGTAATCGGTCTCGACATTGTACAGGAAGATGTTTTTTCTCTCTCTGTACTCACTTTCTGGTGGATGAATTTTTCAATTATGAATAAGATGAATGAGGCAATTTTTCTTTGTTTCTTGATGAAGATGCTTTTCCCTCGTTTATTAGAATTTATTAACTTGCTCGTCTCGCGAAAGGACATTACTACACGTGTAATATGGTAATTAGTGGGATATATGAAAGAATCCCGAACTATGGTGGTTTGAGGTAATGGGAAGCTTAAACTTCTGAGTCATCAAAGAGATGAGCATTTGAAAAACGTTAAGTGAAATCGAAGAAATGTTTAGTAATTAGAGAAAATCTTAGTTGGCATTTTGAGATTTTTAACTTACGAGACAGGTCCGATTTGAAAGGATTGGAAGTTTGAGTTTATCTTGATTAATTATGTGTCAACTACACACATAGGTTCAAAATTTCAAGTCGTATGACTTTCGATGATGAGAAGAATTTGTTCGGTGTAAATTTAAAATTTTGATTTTTTGACCAGAGGAAATTGACTTTGTTATTTTTTTTGAGGTATTCAACTTGATGAGTTTTGTTTCTCAACAATAATAGTGAACTTAGTTGTAACTAGCAAGCCCTATTAATTTCTAGTTCCAATAAGAAATACTGTATTCGATTGTTATACACATTTTGTCTCATGTTTGTTCAGTGAAATAAAAAAGATTTTTCAAAATGTACTGTGAGTTCATTTTGAAAAATTTTTGTACATTTGTTAGGTAAAATTTTTTGTACATTTGTTAGGTAAAATTTTTTGTACATTTGTTTTATTCCTCATAAAGTTCGGTTACCTCCAAAAACCGTATCAAAGAATTCACGTGAAATTACAGAAACAAAGATAAATACGTCAGTGTTAGCTTAATTATAACTAATAACAACTTAATCAAATATGGAAGAGACAAGTTATAAAGAAAAATACAAAATTTGCTTCAACTAGTAGTTCTTTATTGACTTAACTATAGAATGAGTTGTTAATCATCATGTTTGACATTTATTTCTTACATTGACTTTGCTTCATTCTTTTTATTACTAATTCAGAATACTACAAAATCTTTGTTGACAAAATAAATATTACTATTTTCTGAAGCAAATATACCTGTACAAATGTGCTGTCAGCATATTTCTGATAAATGACAAAAAACTGCAATTTTTCTAGAAAATTTGGTATTAAATAATAAATTTTTTAATGCTGCTAACAGGTTATTCAAATAAGGTTGATTTTTTGAAGAATTCATCGTACGCTCAAACGATATTTAAGAATACCTGATGATTTCAAAATACCTACTGTCAACAGGAGAACACGATGACAATGCCACAAAATCAACAATTCAGAACGAAATTAAGATTTTGGAATGAATTGTATTATCCGAAAAATGTCTTTTGTACTCTAAAAAGAAATCTTTCTTCCTCCTTCACTAGAATGTCATGCTAAAAACATCATTGAATAATTATGACTCCATGAGGAAAGTTCGCCTAAACATTGTTAAGATAGCGGAATTCATTCCACTGAAAAATTGAAGAAAGTAAGAATAACAAAGCCAGCTGATAATTACGCTCGTTTTTTACGAGTTTTGAGTGGCAACGGGAGAATAAAGAGAATTGCCGTCAGACATAATTTAGAAATTCTGCTTAGCGGAGCTGTTGTACTTTGGGAAAAAGAAATTAAAAACTACACTTCACGAAGAATTTTTTCAATGCAATTTTGTCCCTCAAAATAAATTTTGGCGAAATACTTTTTGATTTCTTTTGTGTTCCTCGTAAGTGTTCTAAACTCTAGAATAAAACTGTACTGTTTGTGAATAAAAGTAAGCCGGATTCTTGAGATTAGAAACTGCTGTAGAGATTTTTCAATTTTGAAATTGTTGAAAATTTAAATATTTGTGGTAGGAAAAGTGTTCTAAGAATTGATAATTTAACTTTGGTCGATTGGAACGGAAGAGTTGGTTCCTTAGCATCCAAATATTCGTTAAAAAAATTTGAACTAAAATTGAAATTTTATCTTTATTTCTCTGAGGGGCTCGCACTCATATATCAGTTCTGGAACCTGAAATCATACCTGTGTGACTTATAACCAATTTTGTTATTCTTGACCAATATAACCTTATCTGGAATTCTTTCAACCAATAGATGTGGTTATTTACGCATTATGTGTGCATTGTAACACTACACTATTCAGAGGGCTTAATTAACATTGAATGTAAGATATATAATCTTATTTAGAAGAACAAGAATGATAAAACAGGGATGAACTGGATTTAAAGTTAAAACTAGAAATTTGTAGAAATACTTAAGCAAAAATTTAATTTTGCTCTATTTTTGTTTAAAGTAAATAAGGCATAATTTTATATCGCTTTATTTAATGGAGTCAATTCTAAACTGAATATGCGTTTCAGATGTAGTGCATGAAATGGGTTAAAATACTTTTATAAATGTTTCGTATTAGTAATCTAGTTGAAAATGCTCCATTGAACAAGATCAATTTCAATTTTAACCTTACATAGCGTGGTGGAAATATATTATCTCTGATTGGTTCTTGGAATGAAATTAATAGTTTTTGCTTAAATGTTTACCTTTTAAACATGGTGAATAAAGTAGATTAAATTAGCTTCTAGACATTTTAAAACATAGAAACATTTAAAAATATACTCAGACATACTTTCGCAACTCAAAGATCTCTGATGGAAAATATTTTTTAAAGCGTGCAAAGTTTAAAAATCTTTTAAGTCTTACGAAAGTTATCAATTAAAATGAAAATAATAATTTATGAACTAACATATTTTTAAAAGAATTTTAACCCATTTCAAGCACTACTAACCCATTCATGAATAATGTAAAAGTGCTATACTTAATTACTTAAAATCAGTTATATTCTTCAAAATGCAAAATTGTCTGGAAATTTCAAGCTTGTTTCTATTAAGCTTATAAAGCATTAATAGATACATTTTACCATTTGAAAATAATTTATTGAATAAATAATTAATTGAAAATAGTTAACGTTAGTTTTCTCTAATGGCTTCTGATAGAACGAGTTTTGGTTAATTTATGGGATTTCGTGTTTAACACAAATTCAAAATGAAATTTCGATTTGATAATAATTTTTCTGTTAACTTGAATTATTCGATTATGTTAAAATAAAATGAATAAATGTAAGGCAATGACAGAAAAATCGTTCAATGCATATGTCATTCTGAATATAGATTAGTACGAGTCTGAGTGTGAATGGTACGAAACAAAAGACTGAATTTTAACAAATAGTAACTTTTTGAGGAAAATTAAGAGCTTTTGGCAATTTAAGCATTCTAAATATTATAGTTTATCTTTTAGATAGATTTATACTAGTTTTAGTTATAACTGAACTAGGTACAAAAGCGCATATTTTCATTTTGATTAGTTGATTACTTTTGTAAGAACTTAAAAGATTTTTATACTTTGCACACTCTTTAAAAAGTATTTTCCATCAGAGATCTTTGAGTTGCGAAAGTATGTCTGGGTATATTTTTAAATGTTTCTATTTTTAGAAATGTCTAGAAGCTAATTTACTCTACTTTATTCACTATTCAAACGGTAAACATTTAAGCAAAAACTATTAATTATCCAAGAACAATTCAGTGAAAACATAATTCCAACAAGCTATGTATGGTAAAAATTGAAATTGATCTTGTTCAATGAAGCATTTTCAACTAGATTACTAATATCAAAACATATTTTTAAAAGTATTTTAATCCATTTCATACAATACATCTGAAACGCATATCCAGTTTTGAATTAATTCCATTAAATAAAGCGATATAAAATTATGCCTTGTTTACATTAAAACAAAATAGAGAAAAATTAAATTTTTGTTTAAATATTTCTACAAATTTCTAGTTTTAACTTTAAATCCAGTTTATCCCTGTTTTATCATTCTTGTTCTTTCTAAATAAAATTATATATCTTACATTCAATGTTATTTAAGCCCTCTGAATAATGTAGTATTACAATGGACACATAATGCGTAAATAACCACATCTATTGGTTGAAAGAATTCCAGATCAGGTTATATTGGTCAAGAATAACAAAACTGGTTAATTGTCACACAGGTATGACTGCAGGTCCCAGAACTGATTTATGCATGTGAGCCCCATAAGAGGAAAAATTTCAATTTTAGTACACATTTTTTTTTATCGAATTCCGATTTCGAGCTAAGAGAAAACTTTCTTGATACGTAGAGATTAAATTAGCGAATTGTTCTGGGATAAAAGATTGAAACAGAATACACACAATACTCGGATATTGAAAATCATATTTAAAATTGACGAAATTCGAACTTCCAAATTTCTTGCTTTAAATAGTTGTTTTAATCATAAGAGGGGTTCACACGCAAAATTCTACGTTGCCACCTGCAGTCTTCCCGGCATACCTTCTATAACCAGTTTTAATCTTCTTGAATAATAAAAATGTTTCCAAGTTGAATTCTGTTATGAGGAAAGGATTTACAGAATCTTTCCAAAAGATTCTATTCTAAGGAAAGGACCCATGGAATACTTATAAAAAATAGAATCTTTTCAAACGATTCTATTTTGTAGAAAGAGACAGTGGAATCTTTCCAAAGTATTCTATTCTGAGGAAAGAGTTAGAATTTTCAAATGATTATTCTAACGAGAGGACCAACAGAATCTTTCCAAATGATTCTATTCTGGCGAAAAGACCAATAAAATCTTTCCAAATGATAGTATTCGAAGAAAAGAATCAATACAATCCTTCCACGGGATTCTATTCAAAGAAAAGGACCAATAGAATTTTTCTAAAGGTTGAAAGAATTCACAGATTCTCTCAGCCTTATTTGATTTGATTATTTGATTATTTTGTGGTCATGTGTATAGTGGAGGTAAAGGCAATATTACACTACTCCTTTCGTGACACTCAAGGGTATGAATTGTGTTGCTTTAAGATATATATCACAATTAACATACCAAGTATCTTATAATTTTACTATTGAGAAGCTAATTATGAAAGTTTCTCTCACTTGTATTGATAGTTTGTTACATTAAAAACGAAATGTGATTATTTTAATTTAAGCAAAAAAAATTGAGAGAATATGAAAATCTAGGACAAAATACTTACACTGCAATTTTAACGTACACAGAATCACATTGGAACCAGGATGTTAAAGTTATCTTTGCAGTAAAGTCAGCAGTAGTTGAAGTGAACATGTTTGCTTGAATTATTAATTTATTAAAATTAGTTATTAAGAATAAAAGAGCGAAACAGCATGAATCAGGGATAAAGAGAAACATGAAAAAATAACGAACACAAAACGAATTAAAGCATGAGCAAAGCATATGCTAATTTAGAGCGAAATATTCAAGAAATAAGAAGAGGCTAATTTCCAGAGTTTAAAACGGGAAAAACATAAATAAAGTAAAAAAAGCATAAAGTATGAAGAGAAATTGATATAACGTGAAAGATAGACAGTCGTCAAAGACAAACATTAAATTTCTGAGAATAGCGTGATTTAATAGTTGGATAAAGAAATGAGATTGCATAAATAAGGTATGAATGAATCGTAAATTAAAAAACTGGAATGAAAAAGGTAACTACTTATAGAATTAAAATTGAAACAAGTATAGATATACAGTTGTTTTCGAAATTGAGTGTACACTATGAAGAGGCTTCTTTAAAAGCTCAAAACTGTAATAAATAATACTTTTAATTTAATTTTTGATAAGGAATGATAAAGCACACATTTAAGAGCATATTTGAAAAATTTTCATATTAGCAATATTTTTAAAGATGGGTTTTAAAATGTCAAATTTACAAAATTCTGTAAAAATTAAATAGACACCCAAACTTTTCGTATCGAAACTTAATGAAAATAAAGTCTTGCACAGATATTTTTACATAGAACAGCTTCTGTCAAAGGGCACTAAATTAAGAAATTGTTTTTATTCTGAATATTTTTGCTCATTTATCTGAGAATCGTTCTTAGGATCTGTGGTCTAAATATTCCGATTTTAACCACGTTATTCCACAAGGACCACACACCTTCAAGCCCATTGTGATCCTGAGGCTTAAAATGGGGTGAATAGTTGCTCTTTAAGTGGTAAGGATATTAATAAATAATTTTACTCTGTACCTCTCTAGCTGTAGAGACGATATGTAGAACATAAAAACCGGACTCTAAATCCAAATTTGAGCATTTAAATAATTCTTCAATAGAGTTAAGTATTCCACTCTTCCTTGATTTCATTGATAAAAAATATATTTCAACTTCTCCAGTCAACATACAACTGCCATCGTGGCTCAATGGGTATGACCCCTGCTAGCAACTTGCGAGTTGTCGGCTGAAAGGGTTCGATTCCCTCCTTGGATGTATTTCTTTTTTTTGTGCCAATAAAACTTTCCATGTGTGCGTATGCCCATTACTTGACGGGGCAGCGGTGTCCCAGTTGGAAGAGCAATGGATCAATAACCCGAGCGTTACGAGTTCGAAACTCGGTCTAGTCAAAGACCGTCATGTACATGGGAGTTGTTGAATCTGTCGTGACCTCAAATGTCCTCACGTTGTCGTGGTGTGGAAGTTTGGAGAGTGGGGTGCCAGTTCATGTGTTCTCGTCATCCGACCATGGTTAAAAATGACGAGGCGTTGCCCTCGTATCTTTTGCTTCTGGATTGTTCCCGTACCGTCACCAATAGCCCGTTGTGTTGCTCCAGTGGGACGCTAATTAACTACTAACTACCTGCCTGCCAAATTCCGAGTACATATTAAATTCTTTAATAGAGTTAATTATTTCACTTTTTCTTGATTTCTTTAACCACTTAACGCATTTACCCTGTTTGACACGGGCGAAAGTTACCGGCAAATTTGCACATGCCCGTGTCTTACACGGGCGCTCTTGTATCTCGCGTTATTTTATTTCTAATGCTCGTCTGAGATCCGTTCTAGTAAAAATAGATAGGCTAGATTAAACTTATACCATAGATGGCATAAACTTATTTATGATTTACCACTTATTTATAGATGGATATTAAACTTATTTATCGTAGATGGCACCACTATGCACCATTTTTCTTGTGTAAACCAAGTGGTGAATTTTGATGATTAGCTATAAGTTTGTTAGGAATTCTTTGTTATAAAGCAGTTGTTTGGTGTGGAAAAGGTAATATATCCATTTTTATTGCGTTAAATATCATAAAAGTAAACAGTTAACCATAAATTAATTTTTACTAAGTGTTTTTGTAACTTGTTTAGAAAAAGTTATCTGATAATGAGCGACTGACGATTTTGAATATGCCAATTTATCAGAAAGTTTCAGCGATGAAAGTGATGATCTCTTGAGTGATGGAAGTGAATCTGAAGTTAATATTTTATTATTATTAATATTTTGAAATTCAAAATAAACATGTAATCAAATCGTTTACACTTTGTATAATAATTTTTTTATAACTTTTACCCCACCCCCTGCAACTGAAATCGCAAAAAATAACTTACACTATACCTATATATATATATTCATTTTCTGTCAAAAAAACTTGATAATTTTTTACCAGTTTTTCCGGAAAAAACTCGTGCTTTAAGTGGTTAATAAAAAATAATTTTCAACCTCTCCAGCCAGGCATACAGGGACCATCGCGGCTGAGTGGGTATGAACATTTCGCTAGCAATCTGCGAGTTGTAGGCTTTGCAGGTTCGATTCCTCTCAGCTTCGATTCCTCCCTTTTAGTGTTTCTCTTTTCTGTATCAGCAAAACTTTCCATGTGAGTGTATGTCCATTGCATCACGTTGTCTGTCCTATTTCTGGCGCAGCATGACCACAATATGGTCCTTACGCCATTAAAAACCCAACCAGCATGCAACTCCATATGGAACGAAACATTTCCGTGCTTAATAGGAGACCGTGGTAGCCCGGTTGGAAGAGTAACGGATTAGCAACCGGAGTGTTGCGAGTTCGAATCCAACCAAAGACCGTCGTGTACGAAGGGGGCTGATGCAAGTTAAATCTGTCGTATCCTCAAATGTCTCACATTGGCGTGGTGTAGAATTTTGGAGATTGGGGTGCCAGCTCAGGTGTGACCTCGTCATCTGACCATGGTTCAAAATTCCGTGGTGGTCCTTGGTTCTTTCCCTTCGAGTTTGATCCCGTCGCCAATAGCCCGTTATGTAGCTCCAGTGCTCTTATTTCAAATACCTTCTACCGTTCTTAAGAGTGAGCATAGTGTGTAGTGAAAGCTATTAAATTTTATGGTTCTGGTAAACACAGAGACAAGCACAGATAGGCCCAGACAAAAACAGACACACATTAAAAAGGTAACACGCAGAAAAATCTGCGTATAAGTACATGGAAAGTGGAGAAACTTATCGATTAGTATTAAAGAGAAGATCAAAAATCTTGAGTCCAAATAAAATGAAGAAATAATTTAGATGAAGTATAGTTTCACAATGGAGCACAAAAATTACACAGATCAAAATGACTGAAAGACGGAGGAGGAATTTTATAACTTCAATATGATTCATATACATATAATACAATGCTTCTCAATTAGATTTTTCCAATTTAATTTGTACCTTTCCTTAGAAAAAATGATTTCTTGTTAGTTCAACCATTCTTTGTAAAAGTATTGAAAGAGTAAACTAATTACTTTGAAGTAGAATTTAAGTTCCACAGCCATAATAATATATGTATAAAGCATAGTTAAACAGAAGAATCTTTAAAATGAATTTATTCTTTTTAAATAAACATAAGAATAGATGTTTAAATTCATCGATTCAACTAGTCATCTTAAAATGTAGGAATTTGACCAAAAATGTGTATGAGAAAAATAAAATTCAAAAACACTTTAAATAAAATGTAATTCAACCATTCTTTGTAAAACATAAATATCTAAAAATGCATCAAAACAATTCATTATTAAGGGGTTTAATCTATTGATAACACACAGACAACTGCCTTTGAACATATCATTTTATGACATCTTTCAAATCTTTAATATGCACTTTTATATTAAATTCATTCAGATCACATTTGCACAAGCATTCTGTTGGTTCACAAATATAATCTATTTTAGGAAATCCTTTTATATTAACATAAATATCCAGACATGTTTGGATGGAATAGAATTAACTTTTTTTCATAAATGCCACTTTTAGAAAGAAAGTTTTTATTTATCTAATAGTGTAAAAATAGTCTGAAAAAAAAATTAAACAAATGGAATTACACAAATTCACTTATTTTTCAAAAGCGAGAGAGTAAAACTAATTATTTTTAAGTAGAATGCAAGTTCCACAGCTATAATAAAATATGTATAAAGCGTGGGTAAACAGAAAAATCTTAAAGATGGATTGATTCTTATTAAATAAACATAAGAATAGATGTGTTAAATTCATAGATTCAAATAGTCATACTCAAAATGTTGAAATACGACTAAAAATTTATATGAAAAATAAACTTCTAAAATACTTTTCTAAAATTCTGATAGAAAATAAAAGCACTCGGTTTTTCATAGATATATAGCTTTAAAGTATAAAATAAAAGATTTCATTAGTTTTCCTTTAATTAAAGCTTTTCTAATACCAATATCAAATGTACACATATTATTTCTAAAGTGAATATGTAATTTTAACATTAAATTATTGTAATACACAAAAGGTATGATAACCTTTTAAAAAAATTAAAATCGTATATCAAATTATACATATAATCAAGTCGAAGGAAAATATTGCGAAAATAAGAAAATTCAACATCTTCACAAATAACGGGAATACAATTTCACATTACTAGTGTTAATGATTGTCTTTCGAATAGTTAAAATGAAATTGATATTAATCCTCCAAGTAGTTTCGACGATCAAGGTTGGTCCGATCATCAAGATCGGACCAATCTTGCTAATGATGTGATATATCGTCATCATTGCCGATTTTTTATGATGATAAGATTAAAATTTGGTCAGTTTTCTTCTAATGACGAGATATCTCGTTCATCAAGATCAGCTAATAGCTTTAAGAATGACGAGATGCCTCGAAAAGACAACAACCAGGAGGAACAAATACACAACATTTATAGATCTAAAGTAAGACAAAGACCATTACAGAAAACTATTCTAACCAAAACGAAACTTAATAATTTTCTCTTGAAATATCGTCTGATCCTTCAAGCTAATCCTTAATCCTTCAGCTAAAGTTAACATCATAATTGTTTGTAGCAAAGGAAACTAAAATTTCTCAACACCCCGAGTAAATTTCTATATAGTTCGCCTATACAAATTCCAAAGAATGAATTCCGAATTCATATATGGTTAATGATTGGTCAACGCCAATTATATTAATCACCAATTATGTTATCCAACTTACGATAAGTTGTATCTTCTCATGAAATTTTGATCGAAGTTTTGGGAATTTTACTATAACTGAAAGTGAAGCTTCATTAGTTTGAAAATAGTAAGCAATGAGATTTTCTTTTGATAAATTGTTATGGTCTATTGTGATGAAATAGCTATGATCGATAACACCACTTTAAAGCCGATGCATATATGGAAGGATCACACAAGGCATTCCAAGATTGCAACTACAGATAAACAAGAGCAATAATCAGAGATTGCTCTGAAATGCAAGCGAACTATCAATAGAATTGTATTACAAAGAATTTTCCATCGTGTTTTAAAAGATAAAATCAGAAAGATTGTTTATGTACAATAAACAAATATTTTTCTTTCCAAGAAGCACGAACAAAATGAAAATGGCAGTCTAAGTACTGAAGGAACATTTGAAATGGCTTGAAAGTCTATGTACTGAAGAAACATTTTTAACATTATGAGATATTACAAATTAGTATCCTGTTTTTTGAAAAAAAACCCATTATTTTATATGTTGCAATTTATTATGGCGATAATAGTTTGTTATGGTTGGTTCAGTAAAGTAATCTTGAATTTATAACAGGTACAATATTATCCTTCTTTGCATTCATATGAATATTATGTACGTGTATGTTTCAAACGAACGCATTTATGTAAAATCTTGATAAGCAAGATTTTTATGTGAAATCTTGATAAGTGAGATTTTTATATGAAATCTTACTTATAAAGATTTCACATAAAAAATACATCATTATGCCCTCACAGTACAATTGCTGACGCTGATCACTATTTATTTAAAAGTAAATTCACAGAACAACTTCATTTAACAGAACCTACACAGTTTAAAACACACATGGCTGAATAATATTGTAAACAACTCAATTTCTACATATAGACTGATGAATTGTATAAACATTTCCAAATATTATACCAAAAACATTGTATAATTCTAAGGGCTATATATTTATATGTATATATATATGTTTATATGGATATATGGATATAGATATGTTTATATATGTATATACATGTTTCATTATTATGCTTACTTCCATTGTCTGATTTCTACGCTCACTTTGTAAATGTTATAATCACTAATCTCTAAGCAGTAAAGTTGTCCTATGGGATGCAGTGTCTATGTAACATTACTTTGTTCGTTATTTGTATTTGTTTTGTATGAATCTATTCTATTTTGTTTGTCCAATCCTGAGGATCCTGAGGACCTTATGAGGCCTGACGAATGCCATCCCGATCACCTCACGTGTAGCCTTAATCCCACTGGGTAGGCTGGTTGGTTGGGACCGTAAAGAAACGAACGCATTGTGACACTTAGTTATAAATTCTGCTAAACTCGGGCTACAGGTAATGGTTTCATGTGAACTGATACTCAGAAAATGCGATTAACGCCATTTCGTTCTTTAAACCCTTGAATTTGTATGTAGTGTTAAAAGTTAAGAATAAATTACTAGATTACCAATCTAATACATCTCTTCAGCGGAAGCAATTGCACTTGAATAATACTTCAATATAACTTTTTTCAATGTCCCGTGAATAGAACATCTACATCACGACGCTTCAAGGGCGGAATTGTGAACCACTTGACGTTACCGTGATGCACTATGGGGGTGGGTTAACGTTGCATCTCACATACATAACATACATTCTAGGCACAAACCGCATTATAGAGAGACTACACCTTCACTCCAGATGGACGCACATCCATGCCTTACACAAAGATTCAAACAAGGAAGCTTTCAATCAACAAGCCAGTACCCTGACCATTAAACCAATTAGTCGGCACCCCACCATAACTAAAACTGCCCATTTCTCAACAATAGTTAGGTAGGTAGGTTGATTATTAACTTCGCACTGGAGCAACACAACGGGCTAGTGGCGACGGTCCGGGATCAATCCCGAAGGGAAAGGACAAGGAATCCAAGGACAACGCCTCGTAATTTTGAGTCACGGTCGAATGGCGCGAACAACACCAGAGCTGGTACTCCACTCTCCAAACTGCCTCACCACGCCGACGTGGGGACATTTGAGGGCAGGAGAAATTTAACCAGCTCCCGTTCTCAAGAGCAACATTTTAAAATATCGTTACCTTCATATAGGAATGAATTGGAGAGAACGGGGACTAATGACTTGAGGGTCAATATCCGGCTTCTGTAAACAACATATAAAGAGTTGGTAGATTTCGGATTAGCAACCAGATGGTTGCAAGTTCGAAGCTCGATCCAACAAAAGACCGTCGTGTATGTGGGGGCTAGTGCACATTAAATGAACTCACATTGGAGTGGTGTGGAGGTTTGGAGAGTGGGGTGCCAGCTCAGGTGTTGACCTCGTTACATGACCGTAGTTCAAAATTACGAGGTGTCCTCTTCGGATCCTTCCATTCAGGGTTGATCCCTGACCGTCACCTATGGGGTTTAGTCATAAGTAAGCACGGGTGTTGGGTTCCCGGGATACCGTCGTTTTTCTGCTTTCTAACAGAAACTTTATCTTTACTCAAAAGAAGTGTTCTACTACTTTTGTAAGTATCATGCGTAGGAATTTGTACTTATACACAAGAATATTTATTTTTATTTTTGACTTCAATAATCCAGTTTTTTACTATAAATCATTGGCTTGTGCTTAAAATTATTTCAGTGTTCACGATTAATCTCATTAATTATCTAATTTAGATATAATTATCATGTTTTTTAACAATGGTACCTCAAATTCTATTTTGTTCAGAAAGATAATTCTTGTTGGAAATTATTCCTAATGTTATTCTTCACGTTTTGCCCTTCAATCAAGTTGCTAAGAGGAATAGCGTTTTTTCTACACATTTTTCCCACAAAGGAATAAAATAATAATAAAAAAAATTTAAAAATCTGAATTTAATAAATAGAATAATAAAAATTTAAATAAGATTCAAAAGAAAAATAAAAGGAATACATTTTTTTCAGGAATTTTAACATTTAAAAATCAAAATTCATTTTTTAACAAAAACTCTGATTAAGGGTCAGAACATCCACTGTATTATATAAATTAGAATGACACAAAAATAATTACGGCACATCAATTCATTCTTGAGTTATCATCTTTTAAACAAAGCACCATATTGCAGAAACACGGTTCTTCAGAAACTGAGTTTAAAGTTTGAAAACATGTACCCTGTAACAGTACCAAACGAAAAACACTTGTAACGTGAAAACTATTCCGAATACTTACAAGATCTTGGTATCATTTGAAAGCTAAGAAGTTGGAACATATTTTAAATAATAAAAGAATAGATATCCTGGTTAATTTTCGTACTTTCTAGTGCATAAATACACAGCCTCCAGTAATAACTGAAAAGAAGAAACAAAGACACGAGAATACGTATAACGTTTCAATAAATCTGAGCGATTCATGATCTATAACTCATGGGAAGAGGACGTTAATCTATCTTTATTGAAAAAGACTTCTCTTACAAAAACTGCCATTTTTATCCTCATCGCATTTCGGAATTCTTTTTTCCACAAAGCAGTCCAACGGACTAATACCGAAGGGAAGCACTCCACCATAGGGAAATAAGACAGGATGCAACTCAGGATAATTCCATCCTCCATGGGCATAAGCCTACTCATGAGGGCAAAAAGAACATTCGTAATAACTCCATCCCAAGTCCTCATGAAAAAGAAAACTAGGTCGCGCAAACGGGGTACCGAGAAAACACAAGCAGAGGAGAAAAAAATAATAATCATGGCGGAATCATGAGATCGGTTTTTGCACTGGGGCTCCCTTTCTAACAGCTGGAGATAATGTTGGAAATCTAGAGGTACCGCAGTTTCATATATCAAAGCGAAGCTGCCATGCTTCTGACAACGGTAATAGGCCAGTTTAACCTTCTCGTGCTCCCCTCGTGTGTTCTTAAGATAGTGAATGAGAGTTCTTTTGGTAAATTTTTTATGAGCATTTTATTATTATCCAGCTTTGTGGGGATTGGCTGGTAATCAGAATCATTTTCGATTTGGTGGTTTCTTCGCTGTTTTCGACTTGGCATGAAGGTTGATAGGTAGTTGTATTTACGTCGCACTGGAGCAAACGCAATGGGCTATTGGGAACGGTCGGGGATCAACCCCGAAAGGAAAGATCCCAGGACAACAGCTCGTAATTTTCAACCACGGTCAGATGGCGAAGTCGGCACCCGAACTGTCACCCCACTCTCCAAACTTCACCCCAACGTGAGGATATTTGGGATCATAACAGATTAAGCCCACGTACATGACAGTCTTCTGCTGGACCGAGTTTTGAACTAGCAACCCTCCGGTTTCTAATCCGTTGCTCGTCCAACTGGACTACTGTGGCCCCAAAGTGGGATTGGGAATAGAAGAATGTAAAATAATCGCGCAAACGTCCAAAAGAATGAAACCACGCTATCCGAAATTAATCCCGTTCCAAATACCTACGCCGAAGAACCTCAAATTACAAACAAATGAATTTTGCCCGATTCCGCAAGCTATGTGGAATGAAGTAATAGCACCGACATGCCTCGTGGTACTACTGGAAACTAAAGAAATGAAAAATGCAAAGGTGGACACATGTTTTAGATACTATGAAAATGTTTTTCATCTGCTAAAAGCAACTTAATAAGGAATACGCTTGTATTTAACCATAAAGCAGATCTCACTACGTGCAGGCATAACCATGAAATCAAACCCCTACAATAGCTGAAAAATTAATTTAGCACACCCCCATGCCTTGGGATCGAGTTTATCTAGCACCATGGGATAAGCACTACCCAATCAACCACGTGTAGACATATTTTCCACTTGGCTGTCAAAGTGTTCCTTGTGGCAAGATAATCCCATTCGTGCACTAGAGCACGTCTTGCTCTTTGTGGTCCCTGGTGGAGTTGTGTAAGCTGCAATGTGACGTCCAAGATCTTCCAAAACATGCTCTATTAAATTGAGATCAGGTGACCTTGCTTGATACGAATTCAGTATTATCCTTAAATTTTAGATTCTAAGATGCCCAAGCGAGATCTTTGTCTTTCTCTTCTCCAGCCTTCTTTTTCATAATCACTCGACATTGTTTGTCTTGTGTTTGGTGTAGCTTGGTCACATACGGCTGTTGTGCCATAAGACCCCAAAGCAACCAACCTTAAGTTTTGGACACTTGTGTATGTAATTCCATTACATGTTCATTTGCTCTGTTATTAGGATGTGCGAAGTCTAGTTGCCCTTTAACAAAAGCCAATTAAAATGGTATTAGTGAACTGATATAGGTGATGTTTTTCACGATCTACATCCAAGTTTTCGATGCAATTAAGTCTTATGACGATCAAAATTATAGATATTTAGTTATTACATTAATTCAAGAGTAATTCTAACATAGCTTAATGTATTGAATAACACAAAATACAGTACGCAATCTTGAAAGTCTGATGAATTTTGTTTTGGAATACCAGCAATTGGGCTAGTTTTAAAAGCTATAATGTTAAGTAAATTTTCCAATGAGTTGAACTAATCAAGTAGAGAAGATATTACCAAACATTATATTGCAGCACATTGGTGGTTTGTGAGTCCACTTTGGTAGGTGAAACTTTTTAAGTGTACATTTAAACTAAAATGGTACTGCCTTGATGAGAATACAAACATCATATAAACCTAATTTACATTTCTTTCGTGTTTTCTGTTAGAAGACACCTCAATGAAAATGAACTTCAATGGCACAAAATTTTGATTCTTTTAGCTACCAGTAAACATATTTATCTCGAATTTTCGCGAGTGCATCATTCTTTACAACTCCGTAAAGGTGAAGTTAGATTCCCAGCAAAGGTAATAATCAAGGCTACATCTCGAAATAAATTACAGTTGTTGGTGCTGTTGAAGTTTGTTCGTATCAGAAGCGCAGTGAAGCATTCATAAACATCTACAAATATAGTTTTGTAAAAATGTATTACCAATAATTAATTGCATTTGTTGGTGCTCCTGAAACATTAATGTTGGAATCAGTGCATTATTCCTAAACATCTACGAAATAGTTTTGTAAAAGCATGTAAATAATAAATTAGAGCGGTTGGTGCTGTTGAAACTTTATCCCGTCGGAAGCAGAGCATTATTCATAAGCATCTATAAAAACAGTTTTGTAAAAATGTATTATTTATAATAAATTACACTTGTTAATGCTGATTCATAATCATCTACGAAGTACAGTTTTGTAGAAATGTATTATCTATAATAATAAATTAGTTGTTAGTGCTACTGAAACGTATTCGTGTCGGAAGCAGTGCATCATTAATAAACATCTACGAAAAATAGTTTCGTAGACATGTTTTACCAATAATAAATTGCAGTTGCTTAAACTCAATCGTGTCGGAAGCAGTGCATTATTGATACAATTAATTGAAATATAGTTTTGTAAAATGTAGCACTAATTATTCAGTTGCTGATGATGCTGAAACTTATTCATATTGGAGGGCTCATTATTCCTAAACATCTACGAAACATACTTGTATAAAAACATGTTACAAATAAATTACAATGGTTGGTGCTCCTGAAACTTAATCCTGTCGGAAGCAGTTTGTTATTCATAAACATACGATAAATAGTTTTGTAAAAATGTTTTATCAATAGTAATAAATTACAGTTACTTAAACTTATTCGTGGCGGAAGCAATGCGTTCTCCATACACATCTACGAAATATAGTTTTGTAGAAATGTATTATCATTACAAATTATACTTTTGGTGCAGCTGAAACTTATTCATGTCGGAAAGAACGCATTATTTACAAACATCTAGTTCTGTCAAATTGTAAAAAATCCCAATAAACCTTAAAAAGCAGCAAAATGTTTGAAATTTATAAATGTTTATCATGTATGATCTCCGAAACATAATATCCTTAAAGCTAACTGAATCCACACAAGATTTAAAACACAAGAAATAAATAGTTTCTAGGTAAATGGAAGACTGAAATGTTGAATCATTAGTGATTTTTTTAAAGTTCTATGAAATACGAAAAACGAGAAATTTACATATTTTTAATTTAACTGAACTAAAACTACGTATAAAATGGGTGTAAATCAAACAGGAATTAACGTTAAGAAAGGGAAATAATCAATATTCGAGATGCACCCAAAACTGGAAAGACTATTGGAGGAGAGAGGACACGTGATTCAATTCAAAGTCTCTTACATTGAAATAGAAAAGGAATTCTTATCTATTTAATTAAACTTTTATCATATAAGTCGCCTAGATCAGAGAATGGGGAAACTTTTACCGGCATTATTCTTTTGCTCCGAGAGATTTTAGAGTAAAATTTCCATACTTATCACTTTAGAAAGGGACGAAAAAACTCCCTTTCCTCCTGAAATAAAAAAGTAGATTCTATTCCTGCACAGTAGAGAAAGCTAGACGCATAAAGAATGCGCCTACTTTTGTATGCCGTCAAGCTCAAGGCTTTCAAAATCGTTGCACTGTCTCTGCTTTTTGTTGAGTTTTGTTTACGTTCAGGATTACAAAGAGAGTTTACAATGAATACCTAAATCTTTCAAGCGGCTCAGTAACCAGGAAAGGGCTATATTTTAAGAGAATTAAAGAAAAACTAAATTGGAAATGACTGCATTCGAAATAAATTTCGCAGTTATTCTTGAAGGTAGCATCCTTTTTAATTAACGGAAATTCCACTTTTATGACTCCACAATAAGATTATTCTTGTTAGACAACTGATGCGAATTTCGTATTTTATATAGATGAATGTGATATAATAACATCGTTAGTATGTGGTATATTATCAGTATTTTTGTATTGGGTTATATCAATTAAAATTTATCTCGTTGTCTTTGAATGCATAAAATGTAGTAAAATATGTAACAATTAGATTAGGAGAATACTTTTAATGTAGTTTTTTATTTTAATGAACAAAATGTAGTGAAAATTCTTTCATGTTTTTAAAAAGCGTAATCGTTTAAACATCTTGTCAAAAATGTAAAATGATTAATATAAAATAAATTTTAAAAATAGTAATGATTTTAACACTGAAAGGGTTCACACGATATATCCCTCCAGCAACCTGCAGTCTTCCCTGGATGATTCCTAACCAGTTTTGATATTCTTGACCAATATAATCTTTACAAAATTCTTTCAACCAATAGATGTGAGTATTTGGTCATAATGTGTGTTGTGGGGGAAAAGCTATACTACATTACTCAGACGCTCAGTGTTAAGTAAGCATCCAAATTCTAAAATTTTACATATATCTCTGAGCTTTTATTTTCAATAATTACTTTTCCATATTCTCTTCTGTGTCTTGAACCATGTACGAAATCAACAATTCAAGAGTGTCATTGCCCTAGATGTCATCTAAACTCTTTATCACCTGGTACTGTGTCCATGTGTATGAATGGCTAAACGAAACACATTCGACATTTATGAAAAATCAGTTTAACTATGCCTAATTCTACATAAAAAGAATGTGATCCCTGATACAAAACATTTTAATGTCATATAAATACATAAAAGTCTATGTTCAAATATTTTCCGATTGTTACCTTGTGTAAAAAATTATTGGAAATCGCTATCTAGAGAGAGTTTTAGAAGTTATAATCTACTTCTAACCATAAAATAATTTAGATTTGAAACTAATAAAAGCATTTTATTCAATTATTTGTGAACAAAATTATATTAATTTATCGTATAAACAAAAAACCAAAGTATTGGTTTTAATACTAAAAAGACAAAAACTTTCTTAGAATAAAACTCGAAAATTATTTCTTTTATAAATGTACTTTAAAATTTTTTAGAACATCAAAAAGACGTGATTAAATTAAACTATTCTCTCCCATAACTCTAATCTGTCTTATAAATTCTCCATCTTTATAAACAAATAAATTGATATTAATAGGCGCATTTGTTGTACAGTCGGTCGAAAAAGTATCCAAGCGCCTTGATATTCACTGGATTCAAATACAATCAAACTAAAAGTGTCATTTTACTTGAATAATGTACTATAAACAAATGGGAATTTTATTTGCCTAAGGTTCCGTCTTCACATTAAATTATGTATCAACTCAATTCTTTTAAAGGGAAACCCTTATTTTTGTTTACAGGCTATGATTCTTTGGATCAAAATAGAATTCATATAAAACACATTGATTTTGGTCAAATCTGAGTTATTAGTGCTTGAAATCCAGAGCATCTAATGTTAAATGAGTGTTTCAGACTTTTCCTTATAACTTCCAAAATAATCAACAGATCAAATTAATTATTAGGTTACATTAAACTGCGGAATAACCAAAACAAAATATATGCCATATTTCATTTTTAAAGCAATATTTTCTAATCATGAGTAATTAATTCATAATTGTGAAAAATAATAAATCAAAAGGTGTACAGATTTTGAGTCCAATCGTCATAGCTGGGTCTTAACCCTTTTGGTGGTTGTATTTACGATGCATCTCACCATAAGCAAAACTGACCAGATCTTGAAGGACGATATATTTCGTCTTTAGAAGAAAACTGGCCAGATCTTCATCTCATCAACATAAAAATATTGACAGTATCTTGATGACGCGATATTTCGTCAACAAAATTGATCAGATCTTGATGGGCAAGATATGTTGCTGAAACCACTTGGAGGGTTAAACCTAGGGGTGCAAATTTGTATTCATTCCTTTCAGCGATTTTGATATAGTCCTTTATTAAAAACTGCATAATTTTCGCTTGTTTTGGGGGTGTTCTAAAAAGAAATTTTGAATTTATGCGGAGAAATTTTTATCTCTATCCAAATTTTAAACCAAGAAAATCTCGCCATGGCAGTCAAATAACTGCCATGGCTCCATCCACAAATTTAAGATATCAACAAGTTTGTGAAAGATACAGTTTTGGTCAAAGGTACGCAAATTGGATTATAACCGACTGGAGTTTAGTATTCATCAACGAAAACTCCATGCAATCGTTAGTTATACCTTCTATAGGGTTAATAGACCACGCGGACATAGATATAACCCGAAATATACAGATAAAATTCAGCGAAGAACAGAATTTCTCTAAATGTTTGGTGCTGCATGTCTGGCCAAAGCATCCCCCAATAAATTAACAGCCATCTACACAGGGTCAAGCATCGTGACATAGTTGGACGTGACCGGATCCCTGATGTCTTGGAGAAAAGCTTTCCATATGGATATTTTCTATTTCGACAGATGATAGAAATTTATTAGTAGTTTGATATATTAGTTTAACACACACATAAATGACATAAAACGCATTTGAGTCTAAGTTAACAATCAAATAATACATTTCTTATTACCTAAAAGACAACATTCCATTCACAAAAGTACAGTCATAGCTAAATGTTCGTGGTATCAGGGTTCTTGAGTGGAATAGTTTTAGACCTCACTCCCATAGACAATCTTTGCTCAACATGGAAATCTCATGTTTATTGCCCAAGAATTTGCTCTGGTAATCAACATTGTTCACCAGCTTGTCCCGCATCGCAATTAGTTCGCCTAGTGTGCAGTTTAATCGATTCTATGCGTCGGAGAATCCAAAAAGTAATAAACAAGAGCTGTCTTTATTTCTCTTATTGAGTAGTAAAATATTGAATAAAATGTCATAATCAAAATAAAGTATTTTTAGCTCTTTTGTTACTTGATGATTATCTCATGCAATTTAATTAATAATTTTAAATAATTTCAATTTTGACATTTTTTGAAATTATTTCTAATGTTTCATTGAAATAATCACTTGTAATGAAAATAAAACTTAAAAGTACAAGATGTTGAAAAATCGAATGCAGATTGGGAAAGATAGTAAACCACTATGTATTTTGAATTTCTAAATATTGAGACGGACCCCAAATGGTTTTCCTATATTTTCTGCAATTTTAGTCTAATTTGTACAAAAATATTGAGACGGGATTTCTAAATATTGAGACGGACCCCAAATGGTTTTATATTTTCTGCAATTTTAGTCTAATTTGTACAAAAATTTGTATTTAGCGTAATTTTGAAATGGGAAATATTTTAATGACATTAAAAGTGGAAGTTGCTATTTGAAATGGATATAATTTCTATATATATGTAAAAAGCGACCCTTATGCAAGAAATGCACATTTATTTACAGTAGGCATTATTCAAAGTCTAATGACATTTTTGACTGCGATTTCAGGGACGGGAATAAAATAAGAGAGATTCGGATACTATTTTGAACGACTACCAAATTAAGAGGATTTTATCAATAGTATAAAATCAAGGTAAATAAACAATTTGTCGTTGCATTTATCTGTTTTGAATTTAGGGAAATTTTCAATTCTATTGATGAAATACTAAAACAATCAATCCCCGTTTTAATATTTAGGCTCTTAATACATATTTCCCATCAAAACAATGAAGTCAATATTTTTTATCGAGTTCAAATTCAATTATGACACATGAACAAAAATAATGTCTCAATTGAATTTCTAATTGAATGAAAAGTGTAATGCAATGGATGTTTCGTTGCACTTTTAATTCCTTCGATATCAATAATTTTTACTATAAGATTATGTTATATACAGTAAAGTAATTCCCTTTCTATTAAAATTGAAGATTTTTGAAAAAGTGCAGGGGGCACTTAAACCTTTTCAACTAATTTTCTTCATACTTTTTGCGCATTTTTAACTTCATATCAAATCATTAGAATTCCTAAACCTATAATAAAATTTCGAAAAGCGAAATGAATGGACAGTTTTTCTTAGATATCCATCTATTGCTCTTATTTCATTTTCAAAACAAATATTTCGAAACACTTCATGAATATGCTTCAAGCACTAGTTTGAGTGGAGTATCTGAATCCGATAAGTGTACAGGAACACAGAAAACTAAAAAGAGTTTTTAAAGAGAAAGTCGCGTATTCTTTGTATCCCTTTCAAAATATATATGAATAAAAATGAAGTGTTTGTTCAAGATATTTTGTCCAATTTCAATTTATTTTCCCCTTTTGTGTCATTTTATAGGAAAATAAATTATTCAGTATCTGCTTGTATGTGTGCCAGTAATAAGTCCAAAGGGCTGAATATATTTTCATGAAATTTCCTGCTTTGAATACGTGTAACAGCTCATTGAATGAGATCTTTAGCATCAGTCTGTCCGTCTCCACGTTTTGTACCTGTCTGTGTGTCTGTTTAACATTTTCATTCTTGGAATACCGGTTTTTGTATACAAACGGAATAACTTTTATTCTCTCAAACCGTTATACTAGTATATTCATTAGTTCCTGAGGTACTCATTCGAAGACATCCCTTTATGGACCAATTTAAAACTATTTATATTCTCTAAACATCTTAAGCCTCCTGGTGACTGTCTCGACGAGGCGTCTCGTCATTAGCAAAACTGACCAGGTACTTGATGGACGAGATTCAACGTCGTCACTCGTCAGTAGAAGAAAACTGACCAGCTCTTGATATCATTATCATAAAAATATCGGCAATAGCTTGATGACGAGATACCTTGTCATTAGCAAAATTGGTCAGGTCCTGATGGACGAGATACCTTGTCATTAGCAAAATTGGTCAGGTCCTGATGGACGAGATACCTTGTCATTAGCAAAATTGGTCAGATCCTGATGGACGAGATACCTTGTCATTAGCAAAATTGGTCAGATCCTGATGGACGAGATACCTTGTCATTAGCAAAATTGGTCAGATCCTGATGGACGAGATATCTTCTCGAGGGTTAAATAGTCAATAAGACGACTTTTTGAAGGGAGAGTTCAAATTATTTACCATCTTTAAACACCATAGTACCTTAAAAAGTCGTTAAAACATTTATTAAAGAGAGGGTTAAATTATTTATCATCACTGCGTGTGGCTCCCAAGTTATCTTAAATAGTCGATAAAACAATATTCTGAAGGGAAGGTTCAATTATTTATCATTTCTGTGTGAGTCTCAGATTACCTTAATTAGTCAATAAAACAAATTTTTAAAGAAAAGATTCAATTATTCGTCATCTCTCAGTCCCAAAGTACCTTAAATATCCAACAAAATTTTATTGAGGAGAGTGTTTTATTGCTAATCTCTGATTGTGAGCCTCAAATTATCTAAAATGGTCGATAAGCAATTTCATGAGAAGAGGGTTCAATTATTTATCACCTCTGAATCTCAAAGTGACTTAAATGGCTGACAAAATAATTTCTGGAAGAGTGGGTTCTATTAATTATCATTTGAGTTTCAAAGTACCTTTGATAATATATAAAACAAATTTTGAAGAGAGGGTTCAATTATTTATCATTTCAATTCAATTGTGAAAATTATTTAAGGTAAAAAATTATTTATTTAATTACTTAAGGTTTGAAAGTACCATAAATAGCGGTGAAAACAATTTTAATGGGAGAATTTTTCTCGGAATTAAGAGGTTAAGTATCGCATCAAAACGGTTTAATATATAGTCATGACACTAATTTTAATAGAAACATTAACTTTTTGAATGAGGTATTTGGGTTTGGCCAAATTACTGAATATATGTGTTTAAGGAATTCTGCATACATATAGTGATTTAGTGAGTAGGATATTTTTAAGGTTATGAAATAACTTAATCCAGGTGTGGAGTTTAAGGGAAGTCTTAAATTGTATATTTAGCTGATTTTTTAAGCAAATGGCAACTGCTTCTAAGGTTGTAAATGTTTATTAAAAGCAATGAAAGAATTTCCAATTGTTGAAGTATTTTCAGTTTTCTACGAGAAAGTTAGAACAGTAATTATGGCCTTTCAATCTTCACCAAATTGAGTCAAGTTATTTATTCAATTACTTAAGGTCTGGATAATTCTCCTTGAATCCATTTTAAATACATTTGACTCTTCTACCTTTATAACGAGACAATGACTGTCATTAGTATGCAATACTTCAATGTGTTCAATATTTATACAGAACATAAGTATATTTTTTACACATTACGTTAAAGCCAGTAGAATATGACATTTAATCTATATAAGCAATTCTCCGTAAGACATATAATCTTTATTTCCTAGAATTTCATTGATCTCAAAATGGAGTCATTTGACTCTTCTAATTATAACGAGATAGAGACTCTGTCATTCAGTCCTTACCATACTTCAACGCGAGCGCGATACAGAACCAAAGTGTATTTTTTACATTGTGTTAAAATCCATTCCAAAAGCCATTTAATCTATGTAAATAATTCCCCGTAACAAACATAATCTTTATTTCCTAGAAGTTATTAATTTATCTTTTCTCAATTCGTCTTTTATAATCCTAAAAAACGGGGAAAATGCAATTATGGTTCAAGGAAAACGAAATTTTCTCTTATTTCACATTTATAAATAAAACATACTTAACGAGCAATTCGGGAATTCTCCACTTTTGATTACCTTGACTCGAAATTCATATTTTAAGTCCACTTCTTTCTGTGATTTAAAATGTTTCATATATATTTTGTCGATACAAAAGTTCGTCCCATTTTTGGCGCTAGATGTGCATTGCATCGCAAAACCGAAATAAATCTACTTCACACGTGTAAAGTTTTGATGTTGTTTGAAAGAAAGAATTCTAGCGAGTATTTGTGAAAAAAATTGTGTTATTTGGTTGTGTTTTTGAATTTTGTTAAGTATTAAAAATGACAGAAAGTATGCAGCCTTTTCGACATATTGTACTTTTTATTTCCAAAAAAGCAAGAATGCTTCGCAGACGCAAACGAAGATATGTGTTGTGTAAGGTGAGGTTGTCGTTGATGCCGTAAGTGGTTCAGAAAGTTTCGTCACCTGGATCACTTTAGCCAGAAACCTAAGAGCTTCCATGAGATGTATTATGCAGCTACCGGAAAGATGGAGATAAGTCATCGAACAGAAAGGCACATACTATATTGATTAAATGTATTTTTTACTAAATAAAATTTCCTTCAATGCTGTCAAAAAAACCGGGACGAACTTTTGCATCAACCCAAAAACAAGACATCTTTAGAAGCTTCAGAAAAATAGCTCGTCATACAAATTTAAGTAAAACAGATACTAAGAAATACGAAATATATGAATTGGATTATGGTAGTGATAGTCCGAGGACAGTTTGGCATGGAAACCGTTTTAACCATGTGCAAGAGTCATAGAATAAAGTAATCTTTTATATAGAGAATCTGTCTCAAGTAGAAAGAACTCACGAATACTGAGCCCTGGCGTCATGGAATTTGTAGTTTTTCTGTCTGGAATTTTTAGGTAAACGCACCTATTTTCAGCTCTCCACGTAATATCCTTAGACCATCGAAGTGAAAATCTAATGTAGAACATTTCGCAAGAATAGACCAATTTTTTTTTATCAAACTTGAGTTAACACGCAACGCCAAAAAGCTGTCACGAGCTGAGCGACTGAAAGAGAAAGGGACACAAGCGCGAAAAGCCCAAAAATCTGTTTGACGAAACTAATGCAACGATACTTTTGAAGAAATAGAAGCGCGACTTGTGTTGTCTGAAGCCTCAAACTCCCGTAGGATAATAGTAATAAAAAAATCTGTTATGATAAAAGAGCTAAAAAATTTGAGTTTAGAATATGATAGAATTGAGAATTTAGAACTTAAATATTAGAATATGATAGAATTTAGAATTTATAGTTTATAAATTAGAATATGATAGAATTGAGAATTTATAGCTTATATATTATAATATGATAGAATTTAGAATTTGTAATTTAGATATTAGAATATGATATAATTTTGAATTTGTAATTTAGATATTAGAATATGATAGAATTTAGAATTTATAGTTTATATATTGGAATATGATAGAATTGAGAATTTTTAGTTTAGATATTAGAATCTGATATAATTTAGAATTTGTAATTTAGATATTAGAATATGATAGAATTTAGAATTTGTAATTTAAATATTAGAATATGATAGAATTGCGAATTTATAGTTTAGATTTTAGAATATGATAGAATTTAAAATTAATAGTTTAGGTATTAGAATATGATAGATATGATAGTACCCTCCAAGTCGTATCGATGATATACCTTGTCATGGCAAGATCTGACCAATTTTGCTAATGATGAGATATCTCGTCATCAATAATGCCGATTGAATTTCAAATGATGGCGATATGGCCTTTTTTCGATTATGACGAGATCCAGATCCAGATAGTAAAGTTAATTAGTAATAAAAAATCTGTTATGTGTATGTGATTAAAGTGCTCAAGAAATTTGAGTTTAGAATATGATAGTTGAGAATTTATTGTTTATATATTAGAATATGATTGATGTGATAGAACTCTCCCCAAATCGTATCGATGAGATATCTTGTCATGACAAGATCTGACCAATTTTGCTGATGACGATATCTCGACATCAATAATGCCGATTGAATTTTGAATGAAGAAGATATTGCCCTTTTTGACGATGACGAGATCAAGATCTGGTCAGTTTTTCTAATGAGGAGATATATCGTCCATTAAGATCTTGCCAGTTTTGCTAATGACGAGACACCTTGTCGAGACAACCACCAGGAGGGTTAACACTTCATGCTTCCCATTGATTTAAAAATTATCAATGATATTAGCATACACCAAAATTATTTAATTTTAAAATTAAATCAGCTGCATAACGATCCCTTTTAGAGTATAAGAATATGGGATCTATCTAAATTTCCTTGAAACATTTTTATCTCGTTTGATACTAGATCGCATAACAACGGAGTCACAAGCATGTAACCATTTCACTGAGAAATATACTCGTGGTATTTAAATAACTAAAGATCAGAATAATGAGAAGATATTTGAAATACAATTAAAAAACTGCAATAAAAATTAAATGGAAAGTTGTAGAAAGAAATAGGAATGTGTCAAAACATTTCAACCTCTGATAAACCACATTTTTCATTTTATTTTTGCAGTAAGAGTAATTGATAGCTTGCTTTTCTCGTAATACCAGAAAAGATATACAAGTTTTATAAATAAAAATAAATTTATATAAGAAGTTTCTTATCTTTCTTCAAATCATCCTTTTTTATGGTTCGATTTTTCCCTGTGTGTATTTCTCTCTTCTGTGCCAGCATAACTTTATTTGTCCCTTTACTTGACGTTAGATGCATTTTGGCCAAATATGGCTCTTATGCCATAAAACCTAACCATCCTTTTCATGTATATCGCGTTTAATGTTTATAGGAGACATCGTGATGTCTGTGCTAATGCTGGAAACATGATGTAACGTAATTTAAATCATTATATGGTAGATTACTGAATAATAACACTACAGATACTTTTTCACCTATCATACAGTACTTTATATGAATACAAATTTTTCTTTAAATTATTTTATAAGAAAACGTATTCTTTAACAGGTTTCTTTTATAATTTATGTAAGAAAACACGAAGTGTAATTTTCGGAACTCTTTTACGATAAGAAAATGATGTGAAACTTTAAAAATATTCAAAAACTTCACACCCCCATTCAAATTCAATTCCTTATTTGGTATACCTTAAGGCTTATTTATGTTCATTATTCACTCTTCGGTTCATCCAAATATGCATAATCGTTAAGAAGCGTGAAATAAAAAACACCACGGTCTTGGTTCAGAATAATCCTCTATTTAAACTACAACGAAAAGTTTTAGATATATTTAGTTTGCTAGCATACAAGCTTATCTGTTTAATTATTGAATAATAACACATTAGACCTTATCCTCAAAATATTGAAATTTGTACGGATAATAAGCCAGTGTTATAGTTTAATTTAGTTATTCGGAGAGACATTAATTTTTTAACAGTATCTAACTTTTTACAATTCAATAGATTCATGAACTGAACGGAGTCTTTGTCGTCATGTGTATATAGCTTTTATCTTTATATTGCCTCGTCAAAATTTCAAGCAACGTTTTCCAGAAATTTATGCCTCTTAGAATCTCTGAATATTGTTTAAAAGATAGTGGAGATAGCTATAGTATAAAGCAGATAAGCCTAATTTAGATTGTGTTGTCTGATGGAAACAAAATTTTATGAATTAAGTTTATAAACACAATGCAATTTTTTGTAAATAAATTCATTTTAAAAAATAACAATTTCCAATTTCTTAAGTAATCATTGTCAAAAAGTTGATTTAAGGCTTCCTTTTAATTAAAAAAAATAAGAAACTTACGTATTCTCCATCAAAAAATATTTTAATTTTTTACACCAAGCACTACATCTATTCACATTAAAGAAATGATTTTTCAGAAATTCTTGTTCTATACAATTGAGAATAAAC
Organism: Meta bourneti; assembly: GCA_933210815.1. Lineage (NCBI taxonomy): Eukaryota > Metazoa > Arthropoda > Arachnida > Araneae > Tetragnathidae > Meta > Meta bourneti. Next base: position 85,477,436 of record OW119923.1, on the reverse strand, counting down.
TACCCGTAATTTTAAGTTCTGCCTCGTAAGCTAATCACCGCTATTATCTTTAATGTGCATATGATCGAAGGTTTCTAGAACAAAAACTCTCCCATCATATATACAAACAAATGCAATTTAATCTTAACTTCATTTTCCACTTGACATCTGTTGGGTAATATTCGTCACACTAAACATCTTAATACCTAAACAAATATCGAAATCTATATCTAAATAAAAACTTTCCCTTCAAGCCTTTAAATTAACCGTTCAAGTTTGAGTGAAACAAATTATACATTTACTACCTCAGCTTTGATGAGAGAAAAATACATCCCTACATAAACTTAATTTAAGTGAGTCTGAGATACTTCTTTTACCGAATTTCCATTAACGACTTTGAACTGTGTAACTGATCTTGACGCTTCTTATTAAACTAGCAAGATTTAATGGAAATTTAATCTCACACAGAAGGAAAAGTGAACTCGAAAATCCAATACAAAGCATCTGAACACAATCCTTAATCATGTTTCAACCTTTCTTGTTTGGTGGGATAGAAGATGTTGCAAGCAGGTTTGTTGATAAGTTATTTTTTATTCTGTCTTTGTAAAGACTAAAGGATATAATTTTATTTAATTTGCTCCCTTAAATCTTAATGTACTTTTCATAGTTTGCATAGAAGAAAGGGATTGGAGGTAATGATACAGTCATTTCCAGGCCTCTGAGTAATCTTTAATCTTTCCGTGTATACATATTTGTTTTTATAATATAGATTAGATTATCAAGAGTGGTAAAACAGGTGCTTATCTGAAACAAATAAAAGTAATGTTATTTTACAGCTTTCTTTGGCAATATTAGCATTTTGTTTTTTGTAATCCCTGAACGAGCAGAATACTCACATGTGCACTGATAAATATTTATTTTATGCTTAGATCTCGTAAGTACTTTCTTGTTGATTGTTTACTCTAACTATCTAAAGAGTGATATGATATTTTTCACATCTATATCAAATTTAATAATACTAAATTAATAATTTTAGGATTAGTTTCAGATTGCTCTAGTTGTTTGAATTGGGTTTTATCACGCAAGGGGCCATATTTGGCCATGCTGCTACAAACTCAAGACAGATAACAACAAGTAATGAACATACACGCCACAGGAAAGTTTTACTTACACAAAAGAGAGAAATACACCCAGGGAGGAATCGAATTTGCGCCTACTACTAAAATGGAGTATTTGTAAAGTATGTATGATTTCCCAAGCCAATGGAATATTTGTAAAGTATGTAAATGGAGTATTTGTAAAGTATGTAAGTTTGTATGATTTCCCAAGCAAATTAAGTTAATGTTAAATTAGAGTTTTAGACAAATCATGTCGGCATCGTTTTTCACAGATTTATGCTAATTTCGGGTTTTGCGGCAAAATTTGTCTGTTGATATTATGATCGATTTTCGGTATAAACAAAAGTGAACATTTTACTTTCGATACCCATATGCTCTCTCATGATGCATATCAGAGTTATCGTACAACGTAGCTTATCGTCTTTTTTGGCGACGGTTGGCGTTTAATCTGATTGGTGTTGACCAATCGACTATCCTGCGTCAATTCGGAATTCATTCTTTGGAATTTTTATTGGCGAAGTGCTGAATTCGTATTCGGAATACAAGCCAACTGGCGTGGTGCTCAGAATACATGCAGAAAACAAGTATCGCCGAAGAAACGCTACCGCCACCTACATTTAGCTTAACAGAAAATGTCTCATAAATGTGATTTCGTTTACCTCACTCTTGATAATTGGCTGTTCTAGTCGCTATAAACTCTGTTGCAGACTTTTGTTGTGAGTGATGAGCCCATTATTTATTTAAATTAATTTGATCTACGGCACTATGGAAAAAACAGCGGCTAACAAATAAAATCTGCTAGATTAATTAAATTTGAACATCATGAAACGAGCGCTTTAGTAAACATTTAATCCAATTTTCTTTTTCATTGATTCAAAATTCTCTTAACAACTTCGGCATACATTTAATACATTTATTACTTACCAATTTCTTAATGAACCAATGAATTCGTAATCAATGTAAAAAATACATTCTTAGAAATAATTCCTACTACACGAACAATATGTAGTCTATAGAGTATAAATATATTTACACACATTGGGCATTAAATCATTAATTAAATACTTAGACAATGTTTAATTTGGTATCATTTGTAAGCGTATGATTAGTTTCGGTATTTATTTTTCTGCTTAAAAAGTCATTTTTCTAATTACATAATCTACTAGTAGAACATGACATTTATTATGCATGTATAGTGAAATAAGTGGTGCTTAGTAGTTTGAAAAGCGATAATTTATTTAAAGTACGTAAGGTAACTAAGTAAAAGCGTTTGTACATTAAAATATAATTTGTGCTTAAATTTGTCCTAGATTTAATCTGACTACTGACACTTAAATTTTTTATACACTAGATATATTACATATTCTTGATTTAATGAGAGTTTCACGATATTATTCATCCGATCTTTTGAAATATTCCTTACGTTCAGCAATAATTATATATATTGCGAACATCCACAAATTTAAAATTTCAGATTACGTCGTAGAAGTCTAAACAATACAACATATACCAATAGTTTCTAAAAAGGTATACACAGTTATAAAACAATAGAACATATACCAATAGTTAAAAACAATATATACAGTACTAAAGCAATACAACATATCCTATCTAAAGTTAATTTTAAAGTATCTACTTCATTCGTGTTTCCGATGGGTGTTTCTATACTAAGTGGCCAATCAAATTATCGAAAATTACATATTCTTGAATAACACAAAAAATCCGAAATGTTTCTATCAACTTTGTTAGTGCCATTATCTATACATTGTATTTAATCATATCTTACTACTTAACCGAAAATGGTTATAAGGTCTTTTATGAATAGTATTTAGGTGTACATTATTATGATTTAAAATATTTCTTTGATATAATGTGTGGTAGATTTAACGTATAATCTTCCCAATACAGGTGGCCTGACCTAATGAAAGAACATGCTTGAATCTTAACTCTAATTCTGCAATTCTCGATAATTTGGGGTAGGTAGGTATTTTAATGTCGCACTGAAGTAACACAACTGGCTGTTGGGGAAGGAGGTCCAGGATCAACCTCCGAAGGGAAAGATCCGAAGACAACACCACGTAATTTTGAATGTAATTTTGAACCACTGTCGGATGACGAGGCCACACCTGAGCTGGCACCCCCCTCCAAACTTCCGCACCACGCCAACGTGGACATTTGAGGCCACGACAGATTTAACGTGCACCGACGGTCTTTTTGTTGGATTCAAACTCGCAACCCTCCGGTTGGTAGTGCGTTACTCTTCCAACCGGGCTACCACTACCCCGATAATTTGGGGGGAAAGGGGAATGAAATAGATATTTTTAGATTCATAGAGTACATGTTTTATTGTTTTAGAAACTAGACTTTCCCATGACTTAATTTAAAATTTGAAATTTTTCGCAGATTCTCTCTCTCTCTCTCAATACATATAATCATTGCTGATCATTCTGGAAGATTTCCAAAGGTCGAAAGGATGACATCGGAAAACTTTTATTAATCGTGGTGAAAATTCAAACTCCTTTGTCATTTTGTTTCCCGAAAAAAGGTAAAATATAGCAATTATTACAGCTACAGAACCATCCTAAGGAAAGAACTGAGACTTTTAAGACATAAAATGTCTAAATCAGTTTTCATAAAAGTACCAAGTGTTTGATATTTCTGTTTTCCTTTTCGAATATCAGTTTCGTATAAATAGTACCATACACAAAAATTACCTTTATAAAGAAACGTTATTTAGTTTCTTTAATTGTAATATGATCATAAAATAGCGTGGTGAGAAGATTATTTAAGAAAATATGAATATAAAATTGATGGAACTTATAAAATATTTGACACCACAAACTTTCCGCACTCATAATTTGAGCATCAACCGAGACAAATTATTTGAAACTTGGTATCGAAGGCTGCATTTTGTTACAGATTGAAAAACTTGACTTTAAAACTGGGTAAGTAGGTATTTAATTAACGTCACACTGAAGCACCACAACGGGCTATTAGCGGACCCATCCCGAAGGGAAAGATTCGGGGACAACACCTCGGAATTTCGAACCATGGTTAGACGACGAGGTCAACACCTGAGCTGGCATTCCATTGTCCAAACTTCTGCACTACGCTAACATGAGGACATTTAAGGCCACGACCGATTTAACGTGCACCAGCCTCCACGTACACGACGGTCTTTGGTTGGACCAAATTTCGTACTCGCAATCCTCCAGTTGCTAACTCGTTACTCTTCCAACTAGGCTACCGCTGCCTCCCTTTAAAATTGAAATGTTATTGTTAGAAATAGGTTTGTGTGCAATTTGATATGAAGACAGTCCCTTATTAAATTTTACGCCTATCAATTTAAAAAAAGACCTTATTCCTAATCGTAAGGTACCTTTGATTATACCTTTTCTTTATGAATTCCCTTATGAATTATTATTTATTTCATATTTGAATCCGCTCCGAATGATTCATGAATAAAAAGGGGTGTTTAGTTTTTTACTTGCTTCTCTGCGTTAAGATTACATGATAAGAAATCGAAATACTTTCTCGAATAATAAAAACCTAAACTAAAGAGATTCAAAAATAAAACGAGTAAAGATCGAAAAGTAAAAAGGGCACATTCAAAAGGCAATTACGCCGCGATTTCAGCGTGTTACGCTACTTGAATCCCGAATCCAACTGCTGGAGAACAGAAAGTGATCCAGACTTCCATGTTTCCCAACAACCTAATTATATTCTACAACCAACTTAGAGGCATTTCGAAGTAAATAAAACGTGCGAAATAGAATTTTGATACAGCAGCGGAGAGTTCCCAAGGAAAAAGGAAAACTTATCAAAAACAGTTTCCAGAAATTTATAGGAAACACGCATTTATGTTTGATTTACTAGATCCTGGTCGCCGGGGAATTGATGTGACATGACCAGAATAGAAATAAGAGTACGAACGAAAATTGTGGAAGGAGATTCAGTTTGTACATTTCTTACGCTGGCTCGGTTTGTTTCGCGATTCATGAAAATGCTGTCGCGTACATTTCCTGGATCTACTGTGTATGATGTGTTATTGCATATAACCAATTTAAATACTTTAAAAAATATATACCCTCCAGCGTTGCCTTGTTTTTATCATCGATATATATATATATATATACATCGCTGGCTGAATTCATTCGGATACTGCGAGTTTTATCAGACTTTAAAAATGGAGTTTTCTTCGAGACCTAAAATGCCTTTCGGAAAAAATGAGAAAGAAATGGTCAAACCCTTAGGGTACCAGAGTTGAATTGAAATTTTTAACCTATGTTATGCATTAGATCAGAATTTTTTGGAACCTAAAGGAAAACAAGACGTTTTTACGAAAAATATTTATTCTTGGATGGATAGCGTACGAATAAATATGTTTCGCCTGTTTGAATCTTTTTTACTTTTTCGTTGAATTCATTATGAGTTTCGACGACAGGAATTGACGCGTCTTTAATTTTGAATTTTATTTTGTGTTCCTATAATATTTAAATGGAATAAAGGTGAAATAAACTCGAGATGGATAAAGAGAGCAAAGCAGATCAGGTAATATTTTTCATATTGATCATGGGCCCTACGTGGCACAGTGGGTTTTGTTCACTACGCTAGTAACATGTGAATTGCAGGTTTGATTACTATCTAGGTTTATATCTCTCTTCTGTATCATTAACTCTCAATGTGTGCGTTTGTAAATTACTTGACGTTGTCTGTCTTGACCTTGGCCTAATATGGCCGCCCTTGCGCCATAAAATTCAAACAACCATATTGATCACAGATGTTACTCCAAACCGCATGCAGAGTATATAGGTATACAAACTTAGTCGATTAGTATTTACGAACACTGCACCATGCATTGCATTGGTATATGGGTATTAGTTACTAATATCTAAAGTTATTAGACTTTGAATTAGATCTTTATCTCATACAAGGACACACATGTAATGTATTTAATATCATTCATATTAGGTAAAAAGGTTTATGAGTATTCATTGTTTTAACATCTTAAATAATGTTTAACGGAACAATAATAATTGAAATATTTTGTTAATACAGTGTGTAATTCCACATTACAATTAGGCAAAAGTTTTTCAAATCTGCCAAACTATGTCAATTACAAAAATTTAGTAATTTCCTTAAAACTATATCAAGAGCTTGAGTTTCCTAAGCATTTAAAATTATAATTTAGTTGGGTGCAGCTAATGTTTCCTTTCATAAATCTAATCAAACAACTAAAAAAGCAACAAATACACAAATTCCTCAGAAAACCACTCAAATGAAACAAAAAATCTCATAAATTATATACACCTATACCTATAAAAGAACTATTTAATTCGTAAGTATTAAGGACTCTAATTTACATGGTCTCTATTAATAAAAGGCTTCTTCTGATTGAAGGCAAAAACTTTGTTCAGAGGTAAAGATGTATCACTTGAGACTAATTTTATTTTTTAAGCTTAGCCATAGGAAATATATACATATTAACTGAGAAAAATATTTTTACATCAAATGGAAAAAACCAAAGTTAAGCAAAAGATTTCATAACTAGTTCATTAAGCACTATTCTGAGAAAAATAAGTCTGAAAAATTCAGATTAGTTCACAGAATTTGAATTGATAAGCCACCCTGAGATTAAATGCGGAAAGATTGTTCATAGATAGGTAATGTGAGACTGATTTAATTTTCTAAGCTTAGCCACAGATAATGTAAACATATCCAACTGCGAAAAACAGTAGAATATATATATAACCGTTAAAGCTCGAAAGCCGTTAATGTGCACATTACCTAGGTAATCAGCAGATTAGCTGATTTGTTCAGTTAAAGTGCGGAATCATCTTCAAAATAAGAGTTTTCCGCACTTTACCTAGGTAATGTGCATATTAACGGTTTTCGAATCGTTAAAGTGCGAAAGCTTGTTTTTCTAATTGATTCTTTGTATTTTACTTGATTAATTTTATCAACTATTATGTTGATTGATTGATTCTATCAACTTGATTCTTTAGTTATTGAAAAATAAATAAATAACATTGTGTTTCAACAATTGTCAGTATATTATATTTACATATACTGATTATTATATGAAATTACTTATAACTTTATGGGATAAAAGTATAGCGTGTTTTTCTATATAGTACCTAGTCTTACTGAGTTGTTTGTTTGAGTATTAATTTAAGCGTACAAAAACGTTGCAAAGATCTTATTTGCCCTTTAACGAGTGCCTAGTAGGTAATGTGCAGATTATCTAGGTGATCTGCAGATTACCTAGATAATTTGAGAAATGAAACACTTTTCCACACTTTAACGGATCGGCGTAGTTAATCTGCACATTACCTAGGCAATCTGCTGATTACCTGATTTCCGTACTTTAGCGGTGATATATCAACTAAGAAAATCCAAATGAAATAAAAAATAGTATAATTAATTTAATTGTTCATAGTCATTAATATCAAGACTATGAACAATTTAATTTTTAAATTTGAGGTAGATAAGTTTTGAAAGATTCAGACTCTAATTAGGCAGTTTCTAAATTAATAAGAAGCTCCTCCTGAATGAATGCGGAAAAGCTGTACTCAGATAAAGCTGTATCACTTGAGATAATAATTTACTTTTCTTATAATTAGATTCTTGTATATTAGAGAATTTTTATAATTTCTTATTATTGAGATAATTAAAAAATCTCTAGATTAATCGACTAAGAACTCAATTTATAAAATTGACGAATATCAGTCTAAAATTTTATACTCTAATTCGCAGAAATTAAATTAATATAGGGGTAGTCGTGGCTCTGTAGGTATGCCCAATTGCGTTAGCAAACTGCGAGTTGTAGGCGACTTATATTTGATTTCTCCCTGGGTGTATTTCTCTCTTCTGTGTTAGTAAAACTTTCCTTGTGTGTGTACGTCCATTACTTGATGTTGTCTACCTTGTATTTGGCGCACCATTTCCAAATATGGCCATTGCTCCATAAAACCCAATCCAATCAAGCAACCTAATTTAATGAGAATCTTTTCCTGATTGAATGCCGAAAGGTTGTACACAGTTAAGGCTGTATCATTTCAGACAATAATTAATTTTTCTAAGGAAATAGCAAAGCAAACATTTCGATTGAGTAAAACAAAATATGCAAATCAGATGAGAAAACTCGTGAAACAAAAATAATCATGATTAATCGACTAAGAACTATTCAATTCATAAAATTGAAGAGGGCAAGTCTAAAAATTTGTACTCTAATTCGTAGAACCTAAATTAATAAGAAACGCTTCCTGATTGAATGTCGAAATGTTGTACACAGATAAGGCTGTATCACTTGAGACAATAATTTATTTTTCTACGTTTAGTGATAGGCTATGCAAGCATATCAACTAAGAACAGAAAATATATAAATTAATTGAGAAAATCGTGAAACGACAAATTCATGATTAATCGACTAAGCACTACTTAATTTATAAAATTGAGGAAGATGAGTCTAACAATTTATACTTTAATTCGCAGAACCTAAATTAAGAAGCTTTTCTTGAATGATTGTGAAACGGTTGTACATAGGTAGGGGCTGCATCACTTGAGACAATAACTTAGTTTCCTAATATTAGTCATAGGCAATGCAAACATATCAACTGATAAAAACAGAAAATATATCGATCGACTGAGAAAACACGTGAAACAAAATTCTCAGGATTATACGACTAAGAACTATTCAATTTATGAAATTTAGGAGGACAAGTCCAAAATTTTATACTCTGATTCACAGAACCTAAATTAACACTCCAAGTGGTTTCGACGAGGTATTTCGTCCATCGTGATCTGACTGATTGTGCTAATGACGAGATATTTCGTCATCATGATACTGTCGATCTTTTGATGATGACATGATCAAGACCTGGCCAGTTTTCTTCTGGTGACGAGATATCTCGTCCATCAAGATCTGGGCAATATTTTTCTAATGACTAGATACTCATCTAGACAACCGCCAAGGGGGGGGGGGGTCAATAAGGAGTTTTTCCTGATTGAATGCCGAAATGTTGTACACAGATAAGGTTGTATCACTTGAGACAATAATTTATTTTTCTTCGCTTAGTCAAAGACAATGCAAGCATATAAACTGAGAAAAACAAAATATATAAATCAACTGAGAAAACTGATGAAACGAAAAATACATGATTCATCGACTAAAGACTTCAATTTATAAAATTGAGGAAGATAAGTCTCTAAAAATTTATACTCTAATTCGCACAACCTAAATTAATAAGAAGCTTTTTGTGATTGAATGCCGAAATGTTGTACACACACACACACAGGTAAGACTATCACTTCAAACAATAATCTACTTCCTTAACCGTCCCTAGGAAATCCGATGACTTTGAACTCCTTAAGAATTGATGCGCATCGAGTAGGAAGAGTGGGATTGCATTAAACTTTCACAAGTTCTTAGAAAGGCATGAGGGTAATAGGTATTTTCTTTTATTTATTTGGTAGAGTGTGCTGCAGTAGATCTATTTCTTTCATTTATATTTAGTAACTTTCTTTTTAGTGTTAGAGTGGGTAAGTATTTTTGTACGGCCGAGATTGGAAAATAAATATAAATTCCAATTCCCAAATTTTTTAAATTGATTTTATTATTATACACCACCGTCTGGATTAATTTTGTAAACACCATGACGTTTTGCTGAAAAACCAATAAAATAAGAAATATGATTATCATGTAACTTAAAATATTTAGCCCTCTAAATGGTTTCGACAAGATATCTCGTCCATCAAGATCTGACCAATTTTGCTAATGGCAAGATATCTCGTCATCAAGAATTGTCGATTTTTTTATGATGACAAGATCAAGATCTGGTCAGTTTTGCTAATGGCAAGATATCTCGTCATCAAGAATTGTCGATTTTTTAGGATGACAAGATCAAGATCTGGTCAGTTTTCTTCTAATGCCGAGGTATCTCGTCCATCAAGATCTGGTCAGTTTTGCTAATGACGAGATACCTCGTCTGTCAAGTACCAGTAGGTTAATTATTCGAATTAAAAGTAATTTCACTTAACTACATATCATATCCTTCTGTAATCATGTGCATCCTTATGTAAAAAGTTCTTTAAACTTATGAACAGTAAAAGTTAACCCAAATATTTTGGCGCTTAAGTATCATGGAAAATCGTTCCAGAAGAGTTTTCGTTCTTATTATACATACTATTTTGTGCTTATAGATGGAAAAAAGAAACAGAATGCTTTGTATGGCGAAAAAGTCTTGCCTGATCGATTTGTATGTCATGTAACTATAGAGAAGAATCAGTATGATAGGGATTTTCGGAGTAAATAAACAAACCAGATGGTATGCGAAGATTTTACTTTTGTTATCCAAATGCTGTGGCTTGATACATACCTTAAAATGTTGTTTATAGGCATTTTGGTTAGATTGGAGTTTAATCTAAGTTGGTGTTGACCAGTAAAATATCATACTATATCAATTCGAAGCTTATTCTTTGTAATTTTTCCTGGTAATGAACTGAAATCGTATTAAAAAAACAAGCCAACTGACGTCACGCTCAGAAATGTATGGAAAACACATATCGCCGCAGAAATACTCCAGCCACTTTTATTTAGCTTGACAAAAAATGCCTCGTAGCTGTTTGGAATTTAAAAAAGGTAATTGTAATTAAGATAAAATTAAATTATAAAATTTCTGAAGGTGTTGCTTTGAGGTTCGATAAAATAAAGTGATGTTTTTTTACGATGCACTTCCAATGAAATTGAATATTCTCAACCACTGCACACTTAAGAAACACCTTTTCGAAAGCAGAGCGCCGATTTTAAACCCTAACTTTAACATTGCCTTCTTTAAAGGTCTTTGAGCTATTAAAACCTTTAATTAATTACTTAGGGAACTTAAATTTCTGCGAAAAAACTATACACGAATCTACAAAAAAAGATTAGAACTTCTAATTACATTAAAATTAAAATATTAGTCCAGTCAGTTCTTACTCAAAGTGCAGACAAAAGAAAAAGACAAAACCTCCCGAAACTAAAATTTTTAAAAGGGAAGGAAGAAAAAAGTTATAACCCTCAGACACTTTCTTGTTTCTTCAACTCACTTCAGTTCCCTGCTACATATTCCAACTCCCAAATGAATAGGAACGAAAATACGAAAGCGTCGCTGGAAAAAAAGGCGAGATTAAGGTACCCCGTAAAAAATTCCTATTTATTTTCATTTTTTATCATCCCAATTATGGGCTAACTACTCATTATTATGATAATTAATAGCTGAATGTAGGGAACTTTTAGATGGAGCTATTATTCTACGCTGCACGATCTCATTTTCCTGAATAAAATACCCTTTAGGAGCGTTATTTTTTAAACTGAATTTTTTATTTTTTTATGTGTTGTCACATCCCTAATTTAGAGCCGACTTTCTTATAATCTTCCCGACTTCTTAGCGCAATCATAAATATTCTTAAAGAGCCCTCATAACGCATAGTTGTTTGCAGAAACAGAACAGGGATGGTTCCAAGAGCTCTAAATATTCTTAAGGATAAAAGAGTAATTATTAAAATTGCCATTAGGAATTTAATAAAAATATATGTGTGTGCAGTTCTTAATTTTTATTCAAAAGTCGAAATGTACTGCGTTATAAAAACACGAGGGAAAAGAATATTAATAATTCATCCTGCGAAAGACTTATTGCCAGTCGAAATAATATAAAAAGACGTTGCTTAATTATTAAATATTTCAACTTTCTTCAGCATTTAATTATCTTCATTTTTCTCGACTTGTTTGGACGATATAAATTTTGATTGTCAACATTTTAAAAACCTACTTATGCAAGATTATATACGTCCAACTTGATCCGTAATATTTAAAAAATTTACTTGATTCCGATTTTTAAAGCAGCGATTCAAAAATAATTTTTTTTTCTGTTATTTTAGCTGCTACTGTAAAATACGTACGTGTGTATTTAGCTTAATGCTAGCTTATTTACCATAGAAATGACCTCGTATTTACTAATTTTTAATTGTTTTGTGCAGTTGCAAGGTTTAATGAAAACATACCATAAAATAGTCTAACATAAACTGTTCAGATATTCATATATACGAGTTTGTTGGTTTTTCGAAAATGTTTGAAGGAGCAAAAGGTGTGTGAGCATGTGGTTGAGATGTAAAAGTCACTTTCTAAAGGCATGCTCAAATCACTCAATTACCCTAAGCTGTACGAACACGGTCACTCAATATTTGAAGGTATAGGACATAATATAAATACGACGGTACCAATAGGAGTAGGTAGACTTTATTTGGATAAAAATAGAAAACTACATGTTATCAATATTTTTCAGCATATTTTCCTTGCTTTCAATCTAGGCGACTTTATTTGAATAAAAATAGAAAACTACAAGTTAGGAACAGTTTTCAACATATTGCTCTTGCTTTGACTGTTATCTGAATAAAAATATAAAAACTACACGATGCCATTATTTTTCACCAAATCCCCTAGCTTTCAATCTAGGTGGACTTTATTTGAATGCAAATAGGAAACTACATGTTAGCATTATTTTTCAACATACCCTCTTGCTTTCAACCATTGTTTAACCATCAAAACCCTAGCAAGTCTTGAAATCAAGTTTTCTGGAGCAATAAAAAAAATGTTACTAAATTGTACATCACTTATGAGATGGTTAAGGAGTTATGGGGTTCAAAAATTCGCCAAAAGGACTGTATTGACATGTTTGATGGGACATTTAGGAGGTGATTCGTATATTACCAACTCGACACATGTACAAGTAACCTATTGGTCGAGTTGGTAATATACGAATCACCTCCTAAATGCCCCATCAAAACATGTCATATATATATATATACAATATATATATATATATATATATATATATATAGATATATATACATATGTTACCGTGAAAGACCGAAATTGGAGAATGTCGACTTTCACCGGTGAATGTCGACACATACCAAATACGTCGGTGAAAGATCGAATATTTCATTACATCCTTGTACATTCGGACCCTCACCGGTGTATGTCGACAATCACAGATATGCTCTGGTGGAGGTCGAAAAGAGAGGAGCCGAGGTTTTTTTTCCGATACCCTAATTTATACTGAATGGATACTGCAGTGAATCGTGATCTTTTTCTTGAAAAGTTAAATGCATTAATTGCGGGTAAACGAGAAGACAATTGTTTTTATTTTTCTCAAGAAAAGTACTCTAAAATACATTCTGAAATGTTATGAACCTCACAAAAACAATTTCCTCCTGCTCAAATTGGTGATACTGTACGAATACAAGTCCCTGATGTCGACCGTGTTCGTACAGATAGCCGAAATGTGTTAGCCGGTTGTTGTTGGAATAGAAGACTCCGACTTCTATAAACTGGCAAATAAAAATGGTACCCTCAAGCAGCTTTACACACGTAATCAGTTCGTAATTTGTAAAGAAAAGTTACTTTCCATAGATGAGATTTCTTTTCAAGAAATGTCGCTGAGAGAAGCAGCTGCAGCTAATTCGAGAAGCGGGGGGCAAGGCTATACACGCTGTCATTGCAAAAGGAAGTGTTCCACAAATAAATGCAGTTGTAAAAGCAAGGGACTCTTGTGCAATTCAAAGTGTCATAATAGTTTAAGTTGTTGCAATAAATAAGATTTGAATCAGATAATTAAGTAAGTTTTTTATTACTATTATCTTCTTTACTCATTTAGAATGTACTGTATAATTAAGTAAGTTTTTAATTTATATTATTTTCTTTTCTCATTTAGAATGCACTGTTTGTTTTAAGTTCTTGGTCACTCCTCTCAGAAAGAGAGGCGAAAAAGTTACGTCACGCTTGTGACGTTTTATCGCGACTGAAATACGGAGAAGAAAATATAAATCTCCGACATGTTCAACATTCACCATTAGTGCATGGTATAATGAAATAATAAGAAAGGGTATATAATATAAGAAAAAAGGGTAATTTAGCAAATATTTCGGACATACACCAAGCGACTATGTGAATGTTGACATTCACCGGTGAAAGTCGACATTCTCCAGATTTCGGTCTTTCACTGTAACATATATATAAATTGTGTATAAACAGAATTTGGAGGACTCCTCTGACTCATGACACACGCCTACAGTCAAACCTGTACCTCGCTGGGTATAACAATACTGTCCCTCAGGTCAGCTTATTCACCATCCTGAGCTGGTTCTTGTGGGCCTCAAGTTTCGGGATAATAGACTTGGTGTAATTTAGCTATACCAAGTGAAATAAGTAAGAATTATATAAAGATCTCACCAGCATGACAGACAGATCATAGTCAGTCTCAGATTCATTCGTATGCTTGCATCCATAAGAGTCAAGGGATGTGGTAGCCCGGCTGGAAATGCAACGGATTATAAACTGGAGGGTTGCGAGTTCGAATCCAACCAAAGATCGTAGTGTACACGAGGGCTGGTGCATGTTAAATCTGTCATGGCCTCGAATGTCCTCACTTTAGGGTGGTGTAAAAATTTGGAAAAATTGGGGTGCCAACTCAGGTGTTGCTCTCTTCATCTGACTGGTTCGAAATTACGAGGCGTTGTCCTTGGATTTTTCCGTTTGAGAATAATCCCGGACCGTCTCCAATAGCCCGTTGTGTTATCCAGATCAAAGTTAAGAAAATAACTGTCAACTAACTACCAAACAATATACCGTTAAAATAATAAACCTTAAATACTCATTGAACTAAGGATGGAAGTATTTTCCAATGTCGTAATCTAACGGCAGAAACTGTTTGAAATGTAAAAAAATAGCTTACCGATTTAAGAAGCTCTATGTTTATCAAAATTCATTGCCCATTGGGGAAAACTAAGCATTAAAACTTTCTATAACAAAATTTTAGATTTGTCAACAATTCATTTAAGAAGATTAACTGTTACCTTTAAGCCGCTTAAATTAATCGTTTATGCAAACGAAAAACAAAAGCAAAATTTTATTCTAATTTTCAATGTCCCTGCTACTAAAATCATGTTGATTTAACTTTTTAGTGGGTGTATTTTTAAGCTTTGTACTGTTTAATAGCTATGTAGTATGTAATATTTATTGAGTGTTTCTCTTGTATTAGAATAATGAATTTTGAATAATGAACACAAGGTTATTCGTGATTTTTTTGTGCGGGACTTTTACTTTGGCTGCTGTTTTTAAATCAAATACATTATGAATTGTAGTTTTATGTAAGCATAAAAACAGTTTTTAAGTGTTACAGTGATTTTACTTCTGCTATATTCTAAAGGAGTATTGCGGTGAACTTAACAGCCATTACAAAATTAAATGACAATGCATTAGTACATATAGAAGTGTAACCATTCTCCATCGGGGCATCATGATGTACTCTTTGGTAGACGAAGTCGCACTACCTTTCACACTTCTTGTTGAAATTCAGTATCTTATCTATTTTAAGTTATTCAATTTCGTAATATTCGTTAACTACTTGAAAGACTGATGAGACCAATCATTAAAAAGAGTAAGTTTAAAAGATATCATTTCACTATCGTATGATTCAGCCATTCTGTTATGTTATATACTGTTTAAAAAAATCGATTTCATTGAAAGACAGGGAGTAGCAAATTAACTCATCTTTCTCATAGATTCCCTCATATTCTCCCCAGTTTTCCATGAGGTTGTTTGAATAGAGTTTGAAAATTACCAACATGCTAAATACTGGTAAATTATCGATGCAAATTTTCAATACCAGCTACTTCATCCAAAATGACGCAATATCGACGGCGTTCCGAACCAAAAAGGTTTGAAGACCACCGACGAAAATTCTCAGCCCCGTTTTTATGTTCTACCTTTGTGGTTTATCTTCGGGGTTGTATTGTGGGGTTACATTGTGGCTTACCTCCTGGTGGCTTATCTTCGTGGTGGTATTGTGGAGTTATATTGTGACTTACCTCCTGGTGGCTTATCTTCGTGGTTGTATTGTGGAGTTATATTGTGACTTACCTCCTGGTGGCTTATCTTCGGGGTTGTATTGTGTGGTTACACTGCGGCTTACCTCCTGGTGGTTTATCTTCGGGTTTGTATTGTGGGGTTATATTGTAGCTTACCTTCTGGTAGCTTATCTTTGTGTCGAAATCTGCCCTACATTAGCCAAACCCTGGTGCAACAACCTGTTCAAACTGTCACCAGTTCTGGACAAGGGACAATTTGTTTTTCCTTCTCGGATCTTCGTTCCCTTTGAAGTACTAGGACAGTCTTTTTTTAGACGAGATATCTCGTCCTTAGCAAAAATGACACGAGATAGATCGTCGAAACACTGAGGGTTAATGGCACTGCCTGTACCGGATTGTAGGACTTCAAGAAGGTATTAGTTTCGCAATACGACACTCAATGAAAAAGATCTCATGGTATTTAGTGTACTGCATACTGGAGCAACGAACACGAGAGTATTTTAAATTGAATTTCATTGCATTGAATTCCTTTGTATTGACGTTCATAATCATGCTAAATAATTACGAAAACCACAAACCTTGGTCGCATCTCCCAGACACCCGACATAAGCACGTCTAGTTTATGCCCAAGTGGCAAACTGATTAGGAATCCCGTCTTTCCAGAAAACCGACTCCACACAGGGCAGGAACACAACACTCCCCAACGAAACCCCACCTCAACTCAATCCTTCATCATCCAGATAGTAAGCCCCAGTCACTAGATATCAGTGTATTAAGACGGAAATACTATACTCCCGAATCAGGCCGCTTTGGACACTTGAGTGACATTTACCTTCACGAGCCGTTAACAAATGGGTGGGATACCCTTCAAAAGGATCCCACGATCATGCAAATGAGTGAGAGGGGAATGTGAGGTGGGCTCTCCTTTTGAAGGCCCTGGACATTGAAGGATGCGCCGATTCATCAAGGGCTCAATATCGAGCCATAGGAGCCATTATTCGCCTTTTGATGCTCGGGCCTGAAACGATTATAGCGAGGGGATACTTTGACGGGCTTCCCTTTAGAGTTGGAGTGCGTTTGTTTGTGGAGGAGTCGCGAGGTGCATTACGGTTTTCAATGCTAAACGAAGTAAAGTTTACGGGAGGACTTGTATGACTGCTTTCTGTCGTGAGGGGCAGGCGATTGTGCGGTAATGGATATGTCTCGTACTTTGAAACGTGAATTGTGCTGGTTAACACTTTATCTCTGCCTCTGTAAGAGTATTACTTTTAAAACTTCGGATGTACGCATGGGGTGTAGTATGCAAATATCTCTAAATACTAAGGCTTCATGCATTGATCATGTATAAATGTGCGTTATCTGTATTGAATTTAATGAGTGCAGTGATAAGGTCCGAATTGCGGAAAATGGGTAGAACTGAATGATAAAATAAGTGCATTTAATTATCTGATCGCCACGAGACTTCCGACTAGTCCGTCTAAGATTGCTTTTACCGTTACACACATAATGACTAAATTACCACGTATGTTGGTTAAAGGTATCCTAAGAAAGATTATATTGATCAAAGAGGTCAAAACTGGACAGAAGTCATGTAGAGTACTACAGGGTGCGAAATGGATATACACGTGCGAATCCCTCAAAGGGTTAATATGTGCCTAATACTTAAATGGGTGATTTTCACGCATGAGCGTAGAAATAAATAATTGTTTTTACAAAAATGTGTGAGTTCATAGTCTACAGTAGAACAAAGATAAGCGTAGACACTGAAATTAATTTATAAAAGTACGTTTAACCCTCCTGGCGGTTTTCTCGTTGAGGTATCTTCATTAGGAAAACTAACCAGATCTCTCGATGGACGAGATATCTCGTCATTTGAAAAAAAACAGATCTTGATCTCGTCATCATTAAAAAATTGGCAATACCTTGATGATCGAGCAATCTCGTCATTCACAAAATTGGTTATATCTAGATGAACGAGATATCTCGTCGCAACCACTGAAGGGTTAATTATTGAATATAACTTAAATATTAAAAATATACTTCCAAACCTAAACTGTTTTTACATCTTAGCATGGAAGCTTTTGTTGTGTGTGTGTGTGTGTGGTAACTTAGTTAAGGAATCTGATTTCTTTACTAAGGTACTTTGATTGTTTTAAAATTCAGTATTTTGATTTTAAGCTGAAAATCTTAATGTTACATTGATTTATCTACTATACCTCATGGTACGAATACCTATTATGGTTATTCGTTTTCATGCGATTTTCGAAAGTTTTGCCGTTTTCGATGTTTATCGAGACGTTTAAAGGTGGAACGAATAAATAATTAACGAATAACAGAAATTCTATACACTCCAATATATATCAGTTAATTTCATGAGTCAACCTTTATTAATAGAATTTCCTTTATGAATTTTTTGCCATTTTTGATGTTCATCGAAATGTCTGAAGTCGGAAGGTGAAGAAATTATTAACAAATAGCCTCGAAATTCTACGTACTCCGATAGATTTCAGAGAATTTAACTAATCAACCATTATCAATAGAATTTCCTGAAAGAACTTGTGAAAAACTGTCACCACACAAGTTAAAATTATGTATACAAAATGCATATAGCTATCATAGTATTCGTTCAAACTACCGGTCATTTCAACATATACATTTTGAAGATCCATGTAATATAAATGAGATAAAGTATTAAAATTAAAACATAAATTTTTGTATCGTATCTGCAAAACTATTGGTAATTTACGTAAATAGGGAACTGTTTTTAAGTATATTGATGAGTACCTGATATGAATTACGAATAAATTTTGATAATTTATTTACCACTACAAAGTGATGTTTAATTTATAATTGAAACTTCACGAATAAAGAGGCCGTAGTTCAAGTATTAGAAATAAATAGGACTTATAACAAACAGCATACTTTCGTTAAGATAAAAAAATTTGGAAAAAACCCATGATTTTCTTCTTTCACACTAAACCTATTAGACGATGAACAAACTCTGTGTCTGCTTTCAGGTATCATTTCCAAATACTCTAATGTTCTCTTTCTATTCATTTTGAACACTTACACAATTTTTTCAACTTAATTCTTGTCAAATCGTTTCCAAATTACAGCTCATCTCATGTAACCTTACCAAAGTCTTCCGAAACTATTCGGCTAATAATAGCCAAACTTCACAAAGTAAAATTGTGTTTCACAATTACTAAATCTAGACTTTACCAACCATTTCAACGCTTAACTAAAACGATTATTTTATGTTAATTTTATTGCATCGCATGACGTGAGATTATTAAGCTCAGAACTTTTATTCAATTTATGGTTAAGGTACAGATTTTCTCAACCTTATGCATAATTCATTTCGTAACTTTCCTAAACCAAGTGTAATGCAGATGCTCTTAAAAAAACTCGTAAATTTAAAGCAATTTATTTGAACGTTGAATCACTTAATAAAAATTTATTCTTACCCCTTTTTAGGAAATGCCATGAACGTACAGTTAAATAAGGCTAAAGAAATAAAATATACGCCCCTCTTAAATTTAGGATAAGAACGCAAAGGCGATTCCCCTTTTCCGTGATTATGCAGTGCTCAATTTATCTTTCGAGGATTACAGTTTATAAGATTGTGCTTTCAAAAGCGTTATTACGAGAATGGCTAAAAATGCCTCAATATTATTTTACCAAACATATACATCGCTGACCAATTCGTCTAGTCAAGGTGTTGGCTTCTGGATCTAAAGATCCCTGGTTTGAATCTGGGATAAGGCATGGAAATTTGTACATCTGGAGTGAATGTGTGGTCTCTATAAACAAATAGTACCTAGAGTGTATGTAGGTAGAACTCTTGTTTGTTGGAAATAGGTTGATGGGATAATTTCTTTACTATTAAATGTTTAATTACAATTGATAGGGGAAAAAGTATTTACAGGGGATCATCGTTACATCACATGGTACTAGTGCTTAACCATATGCCTTCTTCAGGTATGGTTTGTCTCGATTTCTCTCTCGTCATCCAGGTGCTTGACCACTTCCTGAATCACAGGAAACGACAGGTGTTTTGATACTTTATACCCAGATACCCACATGTATGTGAGGTGTAACGTAAACCAATCCCAGTGGTGCACCAGGATAACGCCAAGTGGTTCACAATTTTGCACTTGTAGTGCCATGCTGTATAAATTTCCGGGCATTGAAAATTTTGAAAACACCACATGGATATAAATAAGAAAACATTTCGGATGAAATGGTTCTATAAAATAACTTTAATTGTGTTTCTATTTCCGAAATTGAGCCGAATTGGAAGTGACATAATTATAATGACCTGCTGCAGTTGCTTTAAAAATAAACTTTCTGCTCACATCTCCTAAAGATATATTCGTCATCTGACCGTGGTTCAAAATTACGTGGTGTTGTCCTCGGATTTTTCTCTTCGTGTTTGATCCCGGACCTTCGCCAATAAACCATTGTGTTGCTCCAGTGCGACGTTAATTAAAATACCTACTTACCTGGAGATATACTGTCAACGAGGTATCTCGTCATCAGCAAAACTGACCAGATCGTGATGGACGAGATATCTCGTCACTAGAAGAAAACGGACCTGATCTTGATCACGCTATCATAAAAAAATCGGCAATATCTTGATGACGCGGTATCTCGTCATTAACAAAATTGGTCAAATCTTGATCGACGAGATATCTCGTCGAAATCATTTGGAGGGTTAATTGAATATTCTTTTCAGTTCATATATTTATTTGAAACATTGTTATAAAAACTTTTTTGTTCAGAAGGGGCCTTTAGTGCTTATTTCATTAAAAAATATTTTAAGTTTGAATAAAGAATATTAGAATTAAAATTAAAGGAATACGCGCCCCCGAATTCGAAGATAAACACACACACATGAAAAATATTCAGTTTAGACAGGGAAGCGCATATTTTAATACAAGAATCGTAGCATATAACCAATTGATGTGGTTATGTAATAGTTGTGTTGTAGGGGAAAAGCAATACGACACTAATCGGAAATGTCGTGAAGCTCAGAGGGTTAAAGAATATTTACTTCCCTTTATTGTACTGATCACTTAATAACATTCGTATTTATACCAGAAGGTTAAGAAACGAAACTTGATTCAAGGCAAACATCAACCATAACATAAATATCCAAGAATTGTTTATTAGTGCCTGATTTTCACACTGATTACAATAACCCCTTGGAAGAATCGTTCCTATTTTTGGAGAAAGGTATTGGAAATTCTGTTTCAGTCACGTCAAAGCAGTAAGTCTGAACGACTGAATGATTATGCATTCTCCAGTTGGGACGAATCTTGAATCAATTCAAACGCATGGGTTCAACGGGATGAGGCAACCAGTTGCACTACTAGACAGTCAATAAATGCTGTCAACCGTTTGTTTCAAAACCAAATTAACTTCAGGTTTCGAGATATTCCATGATCTGTGAAGTTACTGGATTTTGCAGCATGTAATTTTTCTTCTGGGGCGCATTTGAAGAGAAGAATGTTTAGTAACTCATGCGTTATATTGGAGGTTACTGAATACCCACGCGAAGAAAGAATCCCCATTGATGCCGTAACAATTCCTGAAAATGTGTTAAATCTTAGCAATGAAATAGGTCGTTTGGTTGGGTTTTGCTTAGGGTTTTTTAGAGCAAGGGTCATATTTGACCAAGCTGTGCCAAACAACGCCAAGTAAATAGACGCACACAAGGAAAGTTTTACTAACATAGAAGAGAGAAATACATCCTGGGAGGCACATCGAACCTGTCCCATCTACAATTCGCAGATTCTTTTCAGTGTCAGACCCTTTGAGCCACAGCAATGAAAAATGGATGCTTCAGACGTGCAGAAAGTGTACTATGAAATAGGATGTAATCAAACTGACAAGTTCTGTATTTACGAGACTTTAAAATTTCCCTTATCTTACGAATTACTTCGTATTCTCTCAAAGTAAACTATATTTATATAATTATATAAATTATATACGAGAAGTTTGGAAAGTGGGGTGCCAGCTCAGGTGTTGACCTCGTCATCTGACCGTGAATAAAATTACGAGACTTTGTTTTTATCTTTCCTCTCGGGATTGATCCCAGACCGTCGCCAATAGCCCGTTGTGTTGCTCCAGTGCGACGCTAATTAAACTATCTACCTACCGATGAAATGCTCTTTGTGGTGTTTCGATTCTTTTTGGCACGGAACGTATCGTGAGTTTTGGCGATGTTCAACTAAAATCGATGATACTATAAAAATAAAATTGCGATAAGCGTGTACTACTTTAATAGAAGGCAGTTTCCACAAATGCTTCTACGAATAGCTGTAACTTCCATCTTAAGCCCAAACATTACTAATTTACAAGACGAAATGTTTCCGAAATTTGAGATGAGACAGCAAATGAAAGCGAGATTCTGACGAAAAATATTTTCTGAAAGATAGAAGCCCAGAGAAATTGCATCCGCTATAATTACTTTAAAGCAGCCCTTACCATTAAAAAAGGCAGTCTGCAACAACTTAAAGATAATTTTCTCCTAAAAATCTCATTACAGCAAGACCATATTATTGCGTGTTTGTACTTCTAATGTCTATGAGTAACTCCTGATCCACCATGCTTTAATAAACTAAGAGTAATAACTTTAGATTATCAAACCATGCTGGAAAGATTTGGTTTGTTTCTTTTGCACTGCGGTCATTTCTGGTATGCACCTCATCATAACAAGTACAGCGAGCATTCGTGTGGATTAAATGTTATGGGAAAAAGTAAATAAAAGACTCGCAAGCCTTAATTTTAAAGGTATGCTTTCTAGTAATACTTGAAATTTGTTTAATGCGGGTTAGATCTGAATAAAGAGTGCTTGAGAAGAGCCTTAAGTTATGCCCTTTAGTTTCTGCTACCCTTGTATTCTTGACGTATCTCACTTTATATCGTAGAAATTTCATTCTTTATATTGTGTTTATACAATGTATCCAGCATTTCTATAGCGGGACTGTTATATCACAGAAATTGAATTAATATGAAGGTATCAGATTTTCAATATTTAAGTATACCTTTTCGGGTTTGATCCCGGACCGTCGCCAATAGCCCACTGTGTTGTGCTTCAGTGCGACGTTAATTAAATACCTACCTAACTTAAGTTTTTTTCTCTCCTCCCAGAACGGAACGGGAAACTTTATCAGCTGTTTCCAAGGATGCATGATCTTGCTCTCTTTCTGTTGTCCGTTAGATGTGTACCGTTTCCGTTTTTTGTCTGTAAATAAATGTTGTATCTCGTCCTGAGATTTGATTTTTATATAGCTGGCGTGATAAGTTGCTATAACTTCTATTTATTAATGAAGGTATCTTCATACTGTTAACCAATTTTGTTTCATGATATTTCCAAACAATGCATTACATACATGCTAAATAAACCTTTATTTGCGATTTCATCAAGAAACATGATAATTCATCAGACATTCGTATATCATAATTTATCTGAATAGGTAATTAGAATAATATATACTAATACAGGGCATATGTAAGGTAGATCAATAAAATGAAAAACCATGAAATTAAAAGTTGCACATTTTCCCTACAGGAGAAAAAATTGATCATATTTTTTATTTTAGCATTTTAAAATTAGTTTTGGGATACACAAGTAGTGCTTTAATAGACTTTATACTCTTATTACACTACTAGAAAATATTAAAAATGTATTTTGTTATGAAAAACTTCGTCTCTAGTATTTGTAGGAATTCGAAAGAAACATTTATCGATATTACTAGCTGTATGGAGAGATTTCCACTCTGAATTCAGGGTAAAAAGAGATTTATAACAAGAATGTATCTTTGCACATTCCATCCTAGATACGTATTTGCGAAATAACGATACGCTTTGCTTTGGTACATTTTAAAATCTATATCTTGGTAGGAATGTAGCCAATGGCCAAGTTTCTTGGTAGAAAAAAGAGATGTTGCGATATCTATTCTAAATATTTGCGAAATAACGATACGCTTCCGCTTCTTTTTTCCCTCGATATAAAAAAATTCATGTTGTAGTAAGCGATATCCAGTTTGCAAGTTTTTGATACCACCTGATTTATTAATTATATATTGTGTGTTTTAATTTTTAGTGTATCGCACAAAATACATTCCAATGTTTTGATTCTTTCGTAATGTATTTACAGGAGGATCATCGACACTTTCTTCTGCTATAACTTTCTTTATCTTGAAGTGGTTTGTAAGCTTAACTAAAAATCTGTGAATTTGGACTTTGATCCTTTTTCTACACGGTACAGAAATATATTTTTTATAAACACGTATCCTCTGAGTATAATTACAGCACATCAACAACCACAGTTACTTGCTGTCTTTGGATTATTGATAGTAAAGGTTATGTTATCGTCATCATCCTTCAACCCTATGTCGACTGGAATGTCATATTTTTTGGACCACACTCTAATTCATCATCTTCTGTCGAAGGACAAAAGCCCTGAATTTATTTTCTACCCACTGCATTAGTGTTTACATTGACAAATGATAGCTGTACATGCTTTTCTACACTTCACACTTTCTTAAGACACGTGTCGAAACTATAGCATCACGATCATTTTCCTAGGGTCGTATGATGTCCTAGGGTCGTATGATGTCCTAGGGTTGTATGATGTCCTAAGGTCGTATGATGTCCTAAGGTCGTATGATGTCCTAGGGTTGTATGATGTCCTAAGGTCGTATGATGTCCTAAGGTCGTATGATGTCCTAGGGTCGTATGATGTCCTAAGGTCGTATGATGTCCTAGGGTCGTATGATGTCCTAGGGTCGTATGATGTCCTAGGGTCGTATGATGTCCTAAGGTCGTATGATGTCCTAGGGTCGTAATCCAAATAAAAAAGATTGCAAGACTTTCGAAGATTGTATGTGAATGTCTCCACTGCATGCGTTGTAAAAACTATTCCACTTTATGTCTCGCATTTGCGTGCAAAACGAGAACATTAATCAAGGTCCTGAATTAAAAATGTCCGCGGTAGCCCAGTTGGAAGAGTAACGAATTACAAATGGCGAGTTGCGAGTTCGAAACTCGATCCAACCGAAGATCGTGGGGGCTGGTTTCACGTTAAATCTTTCGTGGCCTCAAAGGTCCTCGCGTTGACGTGGTGTGGATGTTTGGAGAGTGCGGCGCCAGCTCAGGTGTGACCTCGTTATCTGACCGTGGTTCAAAATTACGAGGTGTTGTCCTCGGATCTCTCCCTTCGGGATTGATCCCGGACCAATAGCCCATTGTGTTGCTCTAGAGCAGCATTAATTCTACTATTTAACTTATCGCATGCATCGTAAAAATTATTCAACTTAATTTCTCGCATTTACGCGCAAAAAGAGCACATCCATTAAGATTGGAATCTTGAATTAAAAAATTACTGATATATCAGAATTTCCCATGGGCGATTGTCAGTAGACTATTAAAACTCTCGGCTTTGGAAAAACTAATTTATCTATTCGCGTTTGGATAGTTAGTAATCCAATCCTCAAAAAAGGTGCCTAGTGGATCCTGTAGGAAACGTCAATATTTCAATTTTAAAAAGATCATTACATCGTTGGAAAAACAAGACGAGGAAATAAAAGGCATTTAATGCCTTAAGATATTACGGTTCTTAATGAATATATTTATAAACCTTAGTACAATAAAAGGACTTGTTTTTAAGTACTGTTGCTGAAGGTGGAAGTGGGTTCTGAATTTATGGACAAATCTTTTCGCTACATCCACATATACACGTCTGAACAACACTGAGTGGAAAGGATATAAAATATAATTGTAATATCTTTAGTCTGATTCCTTTGGTTAGAATTTTGTGTAAAAAAGAAAAATTTAGGTGGAATTTCTGCTGAAACACTTGAGACACCTTCAAAGAGTTCGTAAGTTAGGTCCACTGTATGCGTTGTGACACAACATAATGTACAACAGGTAGTAAAATTCGGTCGTCTTCTGATTATATGAAAATATATGCATTATTCAAGATGTCTCCTTATTTCCACTGTTCCTTAGAATTGTCTACTAGTACTGAATTTTACATCAATTGGAGATGACGTCGGCTTTGATATAGACTTCTTTTGAATGCATATTCTTGTATAATACAAGAGTTCATAGTCTCATGGTTATATACTGATTTAGAATTCCTTTTAGTATTGTGATGAGAAATGTTTATTAATAATATTTTAAAATGTTCAAAATTTTGTAAACACAGCGCAAAACGTAAATATGAAGAAATATCATTTGAAGTATATGGTTTTTTAGGAAAAAAAGACGTAGAATCAACACCTGAGCTGGCACCCCAGTCTCCAAACTTTCTCACCACACCAGTGTCAGGACAGTTGAGACCTTGACAGATTTATAGTACACCAGACCCCACGTCACGACGGTCTGTAGTTGTATCGAGTTTCGAACTCACAACCCTCCTGTTGCTAATTCGTGACTCTAGAAACTGGTACTCTTTTCAAGGATATTACAGGTATTAAGATTTTCCTATGAGCATTTAAAAGCATCGCTCACGAGGTAAGTCAAATTACGTCATAATTCGGATGTTTTTTCTTTAGAGACACCAGGATAACGTCACCATTTCAATCGAAACTGTAACTAGTGGCGCTATCTATTGGGACTATTGTGTCACCATTCCTTTTAATAGATTTTTTAATGAAAAAAATTTGAATTTTAAATTTAGACTACATCAAATTTCGATGTTGATTTGTACAAAACTATATGTATTTTGCAAGCAACTGGACTTTTTTTGGGGGGAGAGGTAGTTTGGAGTCCATAAGCTTCCTTTTGGGTAACCAGATAACTTCCAGAAATGCGTGCTCCTTCCTGTCTTGATTTCTATGATTTACCAGTTTGATGGATGCTGCTGTTACTTTATTAACCCTCCTGGCGATATTCACGAGGTATTTTGAGTATCAAGATCTGACCAATTTCTCTAATGACGAGTTATCTCGTCATCAAAATATTTCAGATTTCTTTATGATGACGAGATCACGACGTGGTCAGTTTTCTTCCAACGACGAAAGATCTCGCCCAGTTTTGCTAATGACGAGATACCTCGCCAAAACAAACAAGAGGGTTAAAAAGCAAACAGAAATTAGAATGAGTGGTTTTCTTAACAAAATCAACATTGTGGTATTGCACCCCTTCTAGCTGAGGGAAGGTTTTGCACTAAAACTTATTTTCTATTCATTTTTATCCTATGCCAGAACTGAGGCTCTTCGCCATAAGTCACAGTCCTGGAACTTTCCCTCCTTATTGGGGTAAGTGAAATACATAAGGGGCTGCAAATGGTCACCAAGCAGCTGAACATAGAGATTTCCAGTCAATGACCGGTTCAATTAGACCAGAGGACACAATTCATGCCAGATAAACACTCACTACACTATTACTGAACAACCACCAGCTTTCACAATGCCTTATTGACAATTTGGATCCATAACCTCATGGGGTTTGCGACACAACAGAACTCGACCATCAGCCAATCACAACTGGAAACGTGAGTCATCTAAGTCCCATGCATGTATTCGTGAGCCCAGGTGCGATGCTGAAGCCGATGATATGCTGTGAGTAGAGGCACTCGAGTCGGTCTGCTGCCACATCCCATCAACATCAAATTTCGCTGCATGGACCTCATAGACATGCCTCTGGTGAGTCCCTTATTGAATGTCCCTCAGTTCACTCAGTGTCGTTCGTCTGTTCAATTTGACCAGGACCCAATGCATGCCACTGCACTGTCCCTTGTGGAAGGTAATGCCTTTCATGAGGTACTCTCGATATACCCTTGACACTAGAGCGAGGAATCTTAAAAGTCGTAACAACTTCCGAAATGCTATGCTCCATGCGTCGATCTTTGCATCTCCAGCTATCATTCCATGTTAAAATTCGGTTAATTCTTGTCGGTTTCCAATTATCACGTTTTTAAACACTCTGCAAGACATTCAAAAGTCCAACAGACAGATCTGGTAACCATCTGACATTTTATACCCTTTTAACGCGATGCGAGCGCCACTTGTAAGTTTGCATGCTGCTTTCCCATGACTTTTGTCACGTCAGTCTATTTTCTGATATGAATAGTATGAGATCAAAGGAATACTCTAAATAAAGTGTTCAGACAACGAAGGACCCTATGCTTCTCGTAAAACATATGTAGTGTCATGGAGTGTGAGATAGAAAATTGTGAATTAATGTTGCAGTGGAGAAGGGACTATTGGTGACGGTCTAGGATCAATCCAGAAGGGAAAGACCCGATGACAACACCTAGCCATTTTGAACCAATGTCAGATGACGAGGTCAACACCTGAAATGGCACCCCACTATTCAAACTTCTAGACCACGCCAACGTGAAGACATTTGAGGCCAAGACAAATTTAAACTGCTCCAGCCGCACGACTACGACGGTCCTTGATTGGATGAAATTTCGAACTCACAACCCTCCGGTTGTTAAGCAGCTACTCTTCCAACTGGGCTTCCGTGGCCCCTATTAAAATAGGGTTTAGGAGGACACTATTTTATACTGTCTTAAAAGTTAATGCTATTAATTTCATATGTGCTTTGGATATGGCATTCGTGTAAAAGATGGAGCAGTTTTCATGACTGGCCAGACCTCGAAAAGTTTAATTTCTCCCAGTTTTTCTTGAAGAGCAATAAAGTAGTCTTCCGTGAATTAACTGGCTTGTAGAGGAAAAATTCATCGAAATTCTAAACTGATTATTCAGTTCATCATGGTATTAATGCTCAGTTCGTTTTATTTATTTCATTCATGTTGTCAACTTTAAATAGACTTTGAAAAGGGATTACATGGGTCTAAAAGCATAAAGTAAAACAAATTAGATCATGTGTCGCAAAAGTATAAAAAGTAACAACAGTTTTATTAACTAGAAATACAGTGTTAATGACATATGAACACTTAAATATTAAAATAAATAAATTTAAATTATCTATATTATATCATTAATCCTGAATTCAGCATCAAATTTCAAACATTCTAACTACAATGATGGACATAAACACAACAGAACTCCCTTCATTTTTCGTAAACAATGAAGTTATTTCGAGTACAACAGTGATACATTAATTGTTACCAAACCATTGAAATTTCTATTTCATTATTACCCAAACATTGTTAAGAATGTGTAAGCAATAGTGTTTTAAAAGATTTTATCATTCATGTTATGTCTGTCAAACTGCTAACTAGCGCCTTTTAAAACTTTGATCAAGTGAGATTAATATACGTCTGATTAAAGTGATACTTTGTTGTAGAGGAATTTTCCGCTGCAATTTTTTTGCAAACAGTACTTTTCAGTGCTACTTACGTCCTTTTGACAGACGTTTTACTTAAAAACAGTACTTTTCAGTGCTATTTACGTCATTTTTACTGACGCTTTAAACAAACAGTACTTTTCAGTGCTATTTACGTCATTTTTACCGACGTTTTATTCACAAGCAGTACTTAGTGCTATTTACGTCATTTTTATAGACGTTTCATTCACCTTTCAAGATGTTGGATTGGTTCGGGAAACAAATGTAAGTGTGTGATCGATTCCTTATCTCTTCCTTAAATACTTCTTTAATATTTGCATGCATTTTAATGTCTATTAACACTATGTTTTTCATAAACTGTTGGTGTTAAATACATGAAATGCGTCCTTCCCTTTTTGTAAAATTAATAAATACCGATCTGCTATTCCAGAAAGAAGTTTCGAGAAAAGCGAAGCAAAAAGAAACAGGTTAAAAAGGAGGCCAAAAACCAGAAAGAGCAACTCTACGTTGAACGTGACTACCTTGCAGAGTGGAATGCTGAACATCCCGAAGAATTCATGGATTTGCGTCTGCGTACCATCGAAGACGAGATGGCAGAAACGGCTCTACTTGCTGCACAAGCTATTGATGCACCAGCAGCAGAATCTGCCACAGATCTCAACAGAGAAGACGATGAATTCGACATTTTTGTGAAGAATAGAATCGTATGTGGAGTAACATCTTCAACTGTCCACAACTAAGGATCGGATAAATTTGAAAATATGGTCTCTGGAAACGAAACTTCTGACACCACCGATGGTAACGGAGAACCAGCCTAATTTTTCACCTGTTGGACGAGACCACCGGAGATTCAGATAATTAAAAGCCCTGCAAAGTCTAAAATTGCTCAGAAAGTCTACCCTGATAATTCGCAATGCTTCTTCCCGTTACTTAACTAGAGTCACTGCAGGGAAAGATCAAGTTATAAATCGAATGGACTGCGGATCCTTCAAATAATGTCCGATGTAAATTTGTGCATTTGTGTACTTCAAATAATGTGCGGACCGAAATAATGTCATCGTTGCGAATAACGCAGATCTGAGATGCATCATTTTTTACGATTCTTACGATTAGAAGTCAAATCTTAGAAAGAATCATATTAGCCATGGAAAGGAGCGTATCCCTTTGGAAAGAAGTTCTACATCATAGTTTCAGCACAAATCTACATCCATAAGAATCAACAAACCTACATGAACCGTTACTATAGTATACCGAAATTAAATGCAAACTCTCACGAAAATTTGAAAAACTGTGTTATCAACTGGCGGAGCTGTCATCCTTTTTAACCTTTGTCATTTGAAAAAAAAAATTAAATCGCAGTCTATCATATTTAAAATTAAGGGACGCAATAAAAATTTTAACCCATCTTCATTTTGTGTAAATTTATTTCTGTTTCTATAGTATATTTATGATACAATTTTAGATATAACGCAGCTATTCAGCTTTTGTGTTAAATGCACCAAACTCTGTCCTTTTTCCGTTGCAGCAAGGATATTACAATACTCTATCTTCAGTTAAATACAGTATTAAATTTTCACCTTTTCAGTTGAATCCATTCATTTGCGTTTGCAAGTAAAACTTTTATTTCACGAGTTTACACACTATTTATCTTAACCCTCCAAATGGTTTTGACGTTTTGAATGGTTTGAGATATCTTGTCCATCAAGATCTGTCCAATTTCGCTGACATGCTATCTCGTCATAAAGGTATTGCCAGTTTTTTGCTGATGAATGCGCTATGAAACCCCAAACCAACCAATCTCGTCCATCAAATTCTAACCAATTTCGATAATGACGAGATATCTCGCCATCAAGATCTTGTCGGTTTTGCTAGTGATAAAATCTCTCGTCGAGACAAATACCGAGAGGGTTTATTCCCCGCTTTTGGTGTGTTTATCGATTTTTACACTTATATCTAATTAAACACATTTAATCTTTGCACTTTTTTAATATGGAAATTTTGTTTTCATGTCTTAAAAAACAGTTACATTTAAAATAAAAAGGTAGGTAATTAATTAACGTCACACTGGAGCAACATAACGGTTCTTTCTTCATAATTAATGTATCCACAATCAATCTTGACCATTATTATGAGTCTATGAAAAAAGGTGGAATTTGCACATTCTGAGTAATGCTTCTCCTCATCAACAAAATGAAATCCTTCAAAATTGCTCCCAGATCTGATTTTTTCAATCACAAACAAAATGTATTTAAATATTTCCAAAACATCTTTAACAAGATAAAACTTTACTATTCATTTGAAATACAATGAATGATTTCTCCGTAAAATTCCGTTTATATGAGAGATTTTTATATAAAGAGACTAACTGTATCTTTCATTATTAGCTTTAGATGTTAAAAATCTTTTTCAATTATAATTATCCACATCACTGAAGTGCCATAAGTCAAGGCATACCTCTCTAATATCGTGTGGGGTATCGTTATCTCGGTAAAGTGCAGCAAACGACGTATCATGAACTCAACTAGTCGGCCGAAGTCACCAGGAGAGATATTCAACCATGCTGTGCCCATAGCCACTATTAATTGAAAGGTTGTGGTAGGTGTTGGATCTCGTACAAGAATGGCTCTTTCGATTATATCCTAGATATGCGGGGTTCGTGTCTAGCGATCTAGTTGGCCAAATAATGTTCTGGAACTGTCCAAAATGTTCCTCAAACCAATCGCGAACGAAATGGGCCTTGTGACAGGGAGCATTATCATCCTGGAACATTCCATTGGGGTAAATGATGTCCATAAAGGGTTGCAAATGGTCACCTAGTAGCTGAACATAGCGATCTCTTGTCAATGATCGGTTCAATTTAGCCAGAGGATTCAATTCACGTCAGATACACTCCCTACATCATTATGGAACCACCACCAGCTTGAACAATGGCTTGTTGACAAGTCCATAGACTAGTGGAGTTTGCTCCACAGCCGAACTCGACCGCCAGCTCGTACCATCAGGAAACGTGACTCTTCGGACCATGCTATATTCTTCCAGTCATCTAGTGTCCATTCGTGAGCTCAGG
This sequence comes from Meta bourneti, assembly GCA_933210815.1. Taxonomy (NCBI): domain Eukaryota; kingdom Metazoa; phylum Arthropoda; class Arachnida; order Araneae; family Tetragnathidae; genus Meta; species Meta bourneti. The sequence continues at coordinate 85,445,093 of OW119923.1, read as the reverse complement.
TGCGCGATGAAGCCGATGATGTGTTGTGTGAGTAAAGGCATTCCAGTCGGTCCTTCTGCTGCCATACCCCATCAACTCCAAATTTCGCTGCACGGACCTCAAAGACACGTCTCTAGTGCGTCCCTTATTGAATGTGGCAGTCGGTGCACGCACGTTCGTCTGTTAGCACGGACGCTTCTGCTCAGACGTCGAAGGTCTCAATCATTCAGTCGTAGCTGGCCACTGCACTGTCTCTCGTGGAAGGTAATGCCCGCCATGAGGTACTCTCGATACACCTTCGATACACTGTGGAGGGAAGAATCTTAAAAGTATCAACAACTTCCGAAATGCTAGGGCACAAGCGTCGAGCTCCAAATACCATTCCACGTTCAAACTCGGTTAATTCTCATCGCGCGCCATTATCACGATATTAAACGTTTTACAAGAAATCCAAGAGTCCAGCAGACAGCCCTGATAAACACCTGACTCTTTATACCCTTTTAACCACTTAACGCATTTACCCGTGTTTGACACGGGCGAAAGTTACCGGCAAATTTGCACATGCCCGTGTCTTACACGGGCGCTCTTGTATCTTGCGTTATTTTATTTCTAATGCCCGTCTGAGATCCGTTCTAGTAAAAATAGATAGGCTAGATTAAACTTATACCATAGATGGCATAAACTTATTTATCATAGATGATTTACCACTTATTTATAGATAGATATTAAACTTATTTACCGTAGATGGCACCACTATGCACCATTTTTCTTGTGTTAACCAAGTGGTGCATTTTGATCATTAGCTATAAGTTTGTTAGGAATTCTTTGTTATAAAGCAGTTGTTTGGTGTGGAAAAGGTAATATATCCATTTTTATTACGTTAAATATCATAAAAGTAAACAGTTAACCAGAAATTAATTTTTACTAAGTGTTTTTGTAACTTGTTTAGAAAAAGTTATCTGATAATGAGCGACTCTGACGATTTTGAATATGCCAATTTATCAGAAAGTTTCAGCGATGAAAGTGATGATCTCTTGAGTGATGGAAGTGAATCTGAAGTTAATATTTTATTATTATTAATAATTTGAAATTCAAAATAAACATGTAATCAAATCGTTTACACTTTGTTTGTATACTAATTTTTTTATAACTTTTACCCCACCCCACGCAACTGAAATTGAAAAAAATAACTTACACTATACCTATATATATATTCAATTTCTGTCAAAAAAAACTCGATCATTTTTTACCAGTTTTTCCGAAAAAAAACTCGTGCTTTAAGTGGTTAACGCGATTGGAGTGTCACTTGTAAATTTGCATACTGCTGTCCCATGACTTTTGGCACGTCAGTGTAGTCTAGAAACAGAAATAAGATACGCAACTGTATCAGTGGTATTATTCATTACAACATCAGGAAGACCAGGGCAACTATTGAGGTTGTTTTCTGTCATGTCGGAAAGGCCACACAGTGGGCAAGTTAAGGATTTTGACACGCCTATTTGTTAGAGGATTTCTAGGCGAGATTTCCCAACGAGAACCCGAAAAAAGCGACTCTATAGCTTTCTGTGGATCCTGTGGCAACTGAGACCTTAGTATCTTTAAAGCTATACCGTTAATTATGACCCGATTAAATGTCTATTCATATATATAACGTGATTAAATTTGCAAGTATACAATTTAAAGTTGAAAGAAAAGTACATACTTTAACCTTCTGAGGGATTCACACACATAATTCCATCTTGCACCCCTGTAGTCTTCTAACCAAGTTTGACCATCAGACCAATATAATTTTTCTAAAAGATTCCATCCATTCCAAAGAAAGGAGCAATAGAATTTTCTAAAGAATCCACGACCCATGAAAGGAGCAGTAGAATAATTCCAAAGGATTCTATTTGAAGGAAAAGAACTATATAATATAAGAACTAACTAATAATCCAAAGGGTTCGATTCTAAGACAATGTCTAATAAACTCTTACAAAATAATTAGATTCTAAGGAAAGGACCTACAGAAAACTTTCCAAATGATTCTATTCTAAGGGAAAGGCCAAAAGAATATTTCCAAGGAATTCTATTCTAAGAAAAGGAACAGGACACTTCTAAGGGATTCTTTTCTAAGGAAACGACCAACGAATATTTCAAAGCGATTTCATTTTAAGGAAAAGACTAATGGAATCCTTACAAAGGATTCTGTTCTAAGAAAAGAACAGATAGAAGATTTCCAACTGGGATTCACTTCTAAGGAAAGAAGCAATAGAATCTAAAGGTTGAAAGGAATCCATGAATTATTTCACATAATAGTCAATTTATTCGTTAAGTATGTTGTGAGGTTAAAGCAATACTATGCTATACGGAAATCTCGTGACGCTTAGAGGGTAGATAGTTAGGTAGTCGAATTAACATCACTAGAGCAATAAAACGGGCTATTGGCGAATGTCTGGGATCAATCCCGAAAGGAAAGATCCGAGGACAACACCTCGTAATTTTTAACCGCATTCAGATCGCGAAGTTAACACTTGAGCGAGTAGCTCGCTCTCCAAACTTCCGCACCACACCAACGTGACGAGATTCGAGGCCCGACAGATTTAACGTGCACAAGCCCCATACGACGGTCTTTGGTCGGATCGAGTTTCGAACTCGCAACTCTCGAGTTGCTAATCCACTACTCTTCCAACCGGGATGTTCAGAGGGTGAACTCAAAAAAGATTAATTAACTGCTGTCATTTCGTTGTCGTTCCTCAGCAGGGAATGATAGGTAGGTATTTTAGTTAACGTCGCACTGGAGCAACAAAACAGGCTATTGGTGACGGTCCGGGATCAATCTCAAAGGGAAAGATCGGTAGAAAACAACACGCAAATTTGTACCACGGTCAGATGACAAGACAACATCTGAGTTATCTTCAACCTCCAACTCTCCAGACTTCCATACCACGCCAACGTGAGGACATTTGAGGCCACTACAGATTTAACATGCCCCAGCCCTCTCTTTGGTTGGATTCGAACTCGCAACCCTCCTGTTGCTAATCCGTTACTCTTCCAACCATTCGGCCCTCAGCAGGAAATGGATCCTCCTCCGCTTTGGTGGAGTTGAAGCTGAAGGCAGGGTTGGGAAATGATCGCAGCAGCCTACGCTCCATAAAGGCAGAGCTTCGGCATTTCTTTTCAAAGTCCAAGGAAGGAAATGTAGCTCATCGATCCTCCATAATCGTATATGAGAAGACGACTTTTTCCCCTGAGATGTTGTTGGTCGAGCAATTACCCGGGATCTAGTGTTTGAATTAGGATTCGCTATCAGTTTACACCGAATCAATAAAATGTTGGTGTATCCTACGGAAATACTCGCATCAAGTGTTTGCGCAAACTTTGCCGGCTCCCAATTCGCGGAGTTGATGGGAATCAAAGTGGCTTTATTAGAAAGCAACTTGGGGAATGGGAAGGCAAGATCAGAGGTTTCAGTTTCCCTTGGACAGCCTTAAGAGACTGTTTATCTAAGTCGCAAAAGGGGTCTCTATTGGTGTAATAAAGTTAAACTTCAGAGCATATTAATGATTCAGGATGGGAATATTTTGCCGTTAGCTGTGTGCTCGAATTGAAGTAAACAAGTGCAGAAGATATAAGCACAAAAATAATAGTCATTAGCAAATAAGATTACGTTGTAGTTTGAAAAGAAATTGTCATCTCCGATGGATCTTTCAACAAAAACGAAAAAGGATTTCCGCATTAAGATTTATTAAATTCAGAATGTACCGAAAACGAAGATATTTAATTATTGAAGGCAAGGGAAAGAATAATTTATTATTCAAATGAAGAATAAGGCAGGGGAAAATTTTACTTTTTATAATTAGTCATATGAAGCAGATGATAATAATTTCAAAATGTTTAAAAGCGTTCATAAAATATAAAAGGAATCAACAATAATAACGCGAACTTTTGAATCGAAATAGCACTGATTTTAATTATATCATTATATGCTAAAAATTAAAGCTGTAACCCCATTGTTAGATTTACAATTTAACGAATACTGTAAAAAACAGGTTAGGGAATAAAAAATAAGAATATTATTTTAAAACTAAAATTAATTGGAAACTAATTAATTCAACATCAGTATGCTGAATTTTTAAACTAAATCTAATTATCTAAGCTAATTTTTAAACTAAATCTAATCATCTAAACTAATCTTTAAACTAAATCTAATTAGCTTGGATTATCTAAAGTAACGGGCACAATTTATTCAAATATTTTGAACTAAAAATTAGTTTAATACAATGTGGCCATCAGAATGTTTAATGGTTCTATTGTTGTTTAGAAACTTTATTATTTGCAGTTCTTATATGAATCTAAAATTAAGAAAATTGGGGAATATTCATAAATAATTGTCCATACAAAAAATGGAATTTTAATAACTACATCTCAATTAATACGTCCAAGACTACATATCTATTAATTATTCTAAATGGAACTAAAAAAATTGAACATTACTGACGTTGTCAGATATAGAAAATTACATACTTATTGAAAATTTGATTAAACTATGACATGCGCTTTTTTAATTAGTTTTTGTATAAATATCACTTGTTCTTTCCTATTTTATCTGAAACTAGCATAATTACCCGACCTTACTTGGATTGAATTTGTTAAATGTAGATTTAAAAGTGACCGTCGATTGGTGCACGTTAAATCTGTCGTGGCCTCAAATGTCCTCACTTTGGTGTGATGTGGTAGTTCGAAAAGTGGGGTGATAGTTCAGGTGTTGCCCTCGTCATCTGGCGGTGGTTTAAAATTACGAGGTGCTGCCCTCGGAACTTCCGCTTCGGGATTGATCTCGGACCATCGCCTATGACTCCGTTGTGTTGCTCCAGTGTGATTTAAATTCAACTACCTACTTGTAAATATAGTGTTTGGAAACCAAAACTGCCAAATTGAGGTTGATTTGTATAGAGTATTCAGCTTCTTTAACAGGAAACTTGCCTAAAACAGTAGGCAAAAAAAATTTAAATTGGTTTCACTAATTACTTTAAATAGTATTCACTAAAGTAGAATATTTGTAGAAAATATACAAAAATTTATGAAAATATGTAAAATTTGTGATGCTTGCACAAACTCAAACACAAACATTAAACAAGAAGACAGATAGACACTGTTAAGTTTAGTCTCACTAAGGTTAATGTAAGTACTCACATTACATATACAGACAATCATATAGACACTGAAAGCAGAAATCGCTGATCTTGCATCAAAAGGGAGCAAAGTTAAAATGGGATGTAAAATTTCAATGTACAAACGCTTAATTTATATATATATATATATATATATATATATATATATATATATATATATATATATATATATATATATATATATATATATATATATATATATATATATATATATATATATATATATACGTAGCATCATTCCTCGGTTGGATTGGTATCTGTATAGATAACACTATGTCATAGTAAAATATTTATTGTGTGCGAGCAACTTCTCGGGAAAGTATTTGAATATTTTATTTTTTAACCATGATAGGTAAGTAGTTAATTACATCGCACTCTAGCAACAGAATGGGCTATCGGCTACGGTCCGGGATCAATCTATAAGGGATAAATCCAAGGATAACGCCTAGTAATTTTAAACCACGGTCAGATGACGATACAACATCTGATCTGGCACCCTCACTAAACTTCACCAATATGCCAACATGAGGTCACCCAGTTTCGAAGTCGCAACCCTCTGATTGCTTTGCTCTACCGCGGCCTTTAACCATGATAGATAAAGGAAAAAAGTTATCCAACTCAGAGCAAGTTATACCTTATATATAGCAGGAGTTTTTATTTTAAATTGGTATTATTTTGGTAAACTATGGAATTAACAAAATTAAATTTCTATGCCGTTAATAAACAGACCGTTCTGATAAAATCGTCGAATTGTCGATCGAACGTGGAATCGATTAAAATACTCACAGAAGCATTACAACCTCGTGTCAAACCCTCCAAGTGGTTTCGAAGGGCTATCTTGTCTATCAGGATGTGACCAATTTTGCTAATGAAGAGATATCTCGTCATCAAGAAATTGCCGATCTTTTATGATGACGAGAGTAAGATCTGGTCAGTTTTCTTCTAACAACGTGGTACCTTGTCCATCAAGATCTGAAATTTTTTTTCTAATAACGAGATATCTTGTCCGTCAAGCTCTGATCAGTTTTCCACTAATGACGAGATATTTTATCCATCAAGATCTGATCTGTTTTCTTCTAATGACGAGATATTTTATCCATAAAGATCTGATCTGTTTTCTTCTAATGACGAGATATTTTATCCATCGAGATAATGATCTGTTTTCTTCTAATGACGAGATATCTTATCCATCAAGATCTGGTCAGTTTTCTTCTAACAACGTGGTACCTTGTCCATCAAGATCTGAAATTTTTTTTCTAATAACGAGATATCTTGTCCGTCAAGCTCTGATCAGTTTTCCACTAATGACGAGATATTTTATCCATCAAGATCTGATCTGTTTTCTTCTAATGACGAGATATCTTATCCATAAAGATCTGATCTGTTTTCTTCTAATGACGAGATATTTTATCCATCGAGATAATGATCTGTTTTCTTCTAATGACGAGATATCTTATCCATCAAGATCTGATCTATTTTCTACTGACGAGATATCTTGTCCATCAAGATTTGATCTGTTTTCTTCTAATGACGAGATATCTTATCCATCAAGATCTGATCTGTTTTCTAATGACGATATATCTTGTCCATCAAGATCTGGTCCGTTTTGTAACTACGAAATACCACGCCGTGATAACCATCAGGAGAGTTAATAGACAATGTCATTTCGTACCAGAATAATTTTGGCGTATTGTCATGTTTCACATTATTTAAATATCAATAGCATTGTAATATTACGCCGTTGTCTCTCACGATTGAATTAACGCCATCTTTAGCATAATTACATATTACGTGCCTTATAGTTTATAATTTTACGAATAATTAGGCAACCTTAATCACCAGTTTCAGGGTTTGTAATACAGTGCCACCCTCCCTTTTGAGACCATAAACCTGTGTTGAAATGTCAATCTTATGATTTGAGAACTTGACCATTTACTCCTTTAATTAAGGCGCCCAATCAGACCTAGTAAGTTGCAAACAGCTTAACATAGTTGTCACTAAAATGTTCTGAACAACCCGCATTTGTAACAGGTTACAGAGGAGTGTTAATTAACAAACATTACTTCAGGTTGATCACAATTTATCATAAAGCCAGAGGTTTCTTACCTCTTCCGTTGATAAGTGCATATTTATATTTCCCATACCTTGCGTGATTCATATGTTTTTTATATGCACCCTTATTTTTTACATTATGGTACATTTTCCAAATTTTTGAAGGGTCGTAGTATCCTAGTCGGAAGAGCAAAGGATTATGAACCGAAGGGTGGCGAGTTCAAAACTAGGTCCAGCCAAAGACCGTCGTGTATACGGGGGCTGGTACATGTTAAATCTGTCGTGCCTCAAATGTCTTCCCGTTGGGATGGTGTGGAAGTTTAGAGAGTGGGGTGTCAGCTCAGGTGCTGTTCTTGTCATCTGACAGTGGTTCAAAATTACGAGACGTTGTCCTTGGACCTTTCCCCTCAAGATCGATCCCGGACAGTCGCCAGAACATCAGCAGAATTTTGATGATTAGATAATCTCGTAACTAGCAAAATTGATCAGATTTAGATGGACGAGATATCTCGTCGTAATTACTCGGAAGGTTTATTTGTGACATTTTTACTATAAAATATACTGGATGCGAAACTAGCTTTATCTGTACATAAGAAGCAATGCATAATTGAATTTTGTCTGTGGCAACAAATAACGCATGCTGATCTATGGAAGCAATGTAACATTACAATATTGACCTTGGCAACTAAAAACATGCTAAAAATTTTGATCTGTGCAGAATTAATAGATGGAGCAATGCAGGCATTACAAAATTGACTGTTGCAACAAATAACGCATGACAAAATGGTTGATTTGTTTTAAATTGAAAACCTTTATAAAGAACAGTCCCTTTTCCAAATCAAAACAATAATACATGAAATTCTAACCAAAAATACATAGACTTGCTTCTATTTCTGGGCTCACCCTTTTTCACATTCCCTTCCCACCAACGGTTAAGATTCGAATTCGTCATCTTAAGACCAACGAGTCGCCAAGAATTCCCTTTTCTTTTCTAAGACAGAAAATGAAGTAAAAATGAGTTGTATTCGCCTCCTTATTTAGATCAATGGATCTGATAAGCAGTGAGTCTCTGATTGTTATACTTTTACCACAAAATGTTTATCATCAGTTACACAAATATATTTTCATTATAAATTTATTGACCAATCCTTCTTCGTGTGTTGGAGGTTTATCAGGAAGAAAGCATGCTATCTCCTTGCAAGACGCACTGTTAGAGTTTTCTAAGATTCTTAGAACCTTCTTGAAGTGTGCCCGCCTGAACAAATTGCTCCAGTATCCTTAAACTTGAAAAGAATCCGCTAAAGTACATTACTCGTTGGAGATGCTGTTTTTTGTATTTGAGAGTTCGACTTTTTTCTGTCGGCGAGTTGAAATTCCGTTAGCTTCGTTGCTTTAAACCGAGCTGGATTTAGGAAGGAAATGCATATTTGTGAGCTTAACTTTTATATTTAACGATGAATATATGGGCTGTAAAAATTGGAATACCGAGGTTTTTCTCGGGATCTTTCTCATAGTTCTCTGAATATCTATGTTAGGGTATTATATTCCATATGACTTAAAAAATTATAATTTAATTCTTACTTTTGTAAGGAAGTTTTTATGTTTGTTATACTTTTTGGAAAAAAAATCGTAAACTGTGTTAACAATTCAAAACAGAAATTCACGTATTTGTCTCAAAATATTTAACCCTCTCACATGCATATACCCGTTATGCAAAGTACAAACCTATGTAAACTATCGTAAATTATGTTAAAAATTTTGAAAATAAAAATTCACGTATTTGTCTCAAAATATTCAACCCTCTCACACGCATATACCCGTTATGCAAAGTACAAACCTATGTAAACTATCGTAAATTATGTTAAAAATTTTGAAATAAAAATTCACGTATTTGTTTTCAAAACACTTACCTCTCTTTCTCTTTTACACCACTCTCCTTACCTCTCACAGCAATCACCTACCATTTTGACCAATAGAATATCACCTAGGATTCTTTCAACCAATACGTTGGTTGTTTTTAGGATTTATGGCAACAAGAGACATATTTGACCAAGCTGAGCCAAACACAATACAACGTCAAGTAAAAAATGTCGTGAAAAGGAATAGAGTAGTGGGATGAAAACAGGAAAATATCGCTTGGATTTCCAGGGAGTTTTGCTAAAGACAGTAAGTTATTATTCGTTAAGATATTTTGTGCACCCCATTTTCAGTTATAAAACAAACAAAATGCCTGCATTCAATGACGGACCGTATCTTTGTTTCTCTTTAAATATATGAAAAAAATACTAGAAACTATTTACGAGTACGAAATTAAATTAAATACGAGTATTACATGAAACTATTTGTGAACACATTTCCCAAAGGTTCAAACTAAATCGTTGAAATAAAATAAATCTTACACAACAAAAACCGTTTCATCATCTGTAAGGCACACCAGTGCCATTTTTTCGGCACACTAGTTGAAACCACTGAATGCATTTTATACGATACAAATTCAGTCAACTTTATTTTTTGTAATAAGTGGTGGACCCCTTATATCTCCCCTCCTATTCAAGAGACCATAACATCAAATGACAAAATATTTATGCACCTTCGCCCCTTAACATAGCTAGTCTTAACCATTTCAAGGAGATAGAACTAGATGTCTCACCACCCAAAGGCATAGAGGAAATACAAGAATCAGTGAATAAAATATCTTGAAATTTCACGAATATTTCCATAATAGAGTGATAACCCGCAATGTAACCGTTTGCCTGGAGACTGCCTCCCATAATCTCCTTTCCACCGAGCTGTCCGGAGTCCATCCATTACTCCCTGGCTCCTCATTCTCCACCCTACATATGGAAAGACAGTGACCATCGGCATAAAGAAGAGCCACACACGACTGGCTGGCCACCATCAAAAGGATCGTGACATTGTTCCGCTCATCCATGAGACATGGAACAAGATGTCCCATTAAGCCCCGGCGGGACGAGACAAATGCCCTGTCCCATAAGAGCACGTTTCATCTCGCACGCATCCCTATATTTCCCGCCCTCGCCCGACTAACAACCAGCTACAGGAATTCTTGGCCTAATCTAATTGTGTCCCGGGATTATGTCTTCGGGTGATGACCATCGAATGGTTACAGCGGGTGAGATATGTAGTCGTTTGGGACGGAGACATGGTGATGGGCAGAATGGTGCTTCAGGATTCCAGGGCTTTTGTTTTGTTTTGTCTTTGCTGGATGTATTTTGTTCTGATGGGGTGGAGATGGAAACGAATGCGGTTAGATTCGCTTGGGCAGGTCAAGAGGTCAAGGAACTCTTCGAAGATTCCGTCGAAGGGATTTTACTGGTTAGAGTAAAAGTAATGGAGGGGTGAGAGTAAAAGATAAAATGAGCCCAAGCTAGAAGTCAACAGCCTAAAAACTTTAAAATTTGAAAGTGACTAGTAAAACTTTATTAGTCATTTTTGTAGTCTTTCAATTGTTGACTAGTGTAAAGTCTTAATCGTGATTTTTTCTAAAAAGTTTAAAGTGAATGTAAAATACCCCATACTGAAAAGCTGATACCCCTTAGTGGAGATGTTTTGGCTGCTATTTTAGATTTTAGGTACCTTATTAAATGTTTGAATACTACTCTTACTGGCGAAATTCTATATTATTACATCAATATTATGGTTGGATTGAAAGAAGAGTAAGTTTGATGACCAAATTTTTAAGAACTTTTTATGAAAGATTTTCAATGCTTTTTCCTAGCTGTATAAAACATTTCAGTTTGGGAGGTAGGGTAAGATGTCAAGGAACTCAAAGATTCCATCAAAGACATTTGCATATGAAGGAGTTATAATTAAAGTAGTGTAAGTAAAAGGAAGAAACTCTAAGTGTTCAAATTAGATTTCAAATAGTATAAAAACTTTAAAAATGCGTGTAAGTCATAACTAATGTATACAACTAACTACTCTAATAAAACTAGAGTAAGTCATGATTATCGACTTTTTGTTGCATAAAATTTTTTTAGGAGTTTAAAGTGAATGTAAGCCTTCGAACTGAAAAATTGATGCCCCTTAGTCTAGATCAGGGGTGTCAAACTCAATTAAAACAAGGGCCATTTAATGCAACTGGTAAGATTCACGCGGGCCATATCACCTTTACAAATTTTCTTAAAATTATATTTTGAAGTGAGGATTCAGGAATATGGATTCCTATCCATTATTAACAAATTAATTAAAATACATTATGTAATTAAGTGAATTTAGGATAATATTTTATAATATTGCTATATAATTGCTTTTATTTAAACGTTTATTTAATTCAATGTATTTATAAAACTAAATTAACATTTTTTTACCGGAAACTTGCTAGCGCTTTCCTCCTACTAGTTTTCCAATATCTGGATTCAAAGACAGAACAGACAATCTTCATTAGGGCAGATAGATGTTTATCAGTTAATCTTGATTTGTAGGCCGTTTTATTTAATTTCATGAACGAAAATAGTTGCTCACACAAGTACGTACTCCCAAAATAGCATAAAATTTGTGCACCAAACTTTTTAATTTCCGGATATTTTTCACCTAAATAAGAATATATTTTGGGAATTCCTACTTCTCGATATTTTTCTTTTGAAACCGAATCATTCTGGAAATAAATTAATTCCAGTTTTATCGAAGTGGGAGCATTTTCAACTTCAAAGGAAAAAGGCCTAATAAAAAAGAGAAAACATTTTTTGTAACTCTTTGAAATCATTAAAACGAGAGCATCATGGGCCACAAAAATTATTCAGAGCATCATGGACCACAAAAAATTACCTCGGGGCCTGCCAGTTTGACAACCCTGGTCAAGATAATCGATTTTCAAGCGGTGTGCGGCAAGAATGACAATGGTGGCTTTAGGGATGGTGAATAAGTTTAAGATGTATTTCATTTAAAAGGTTTAGTTTCGAACTTTCACAAACAATTTTAAGTAATACTCGTATAAACAATTTTGAGTATTTTTTCATAAATAATTTCAATAGCCTTATTTTTAGTTTTGTTTGTTAATACAAAACATCACAAATACATTGTTTCCAAGATAATTTAAAACTAATTTGGAGCAAAAAGAGTAGGCAATTTTTATTTTTTTTTATAAATCGATCAAGACTATACCTATTTTCTTGTCGGATCGGCAAAAAATATTTATTTTTCGGTGTACCATATAATTTTATTTGATAGTTTGTGTGTACCGTGAGATGAAGGAAAAGGATATGACAATCGTTGGTCTAGATGACAGAAGTAGTGATGACTACAAATTTCAAAACGTTTTTAATTAAAATTTTCGAAACTAAAATTTCCATATTTTGAAAAATACTTTTTATTTTTGCGCCCAGTTCTATTTGATAGATTACAACAAACAGTACACGAAAACACGTAACTCAATTTTAAATTAGTTACTAATTTCACTTTAATCTTCCATACGTAATTTGAACAGTATTTTTTTATGATCAAAGGAATTTTATAACAGCCTCTTACGTCTTTAACTGACTTATTTTTGAATACTGTTTCTTATTGATATGCCCAATGAACAAACATAAAAAATATTTTTGTAACTTAACAAATTTAATTATCGCGTTAGTTATGTTAGTTAGGTTTTTGAAAATAGTTCTAGAGGAATATATTGGTTTATATTTTATTGGCACCCATTTATATTGTATATAAATGGGTGCCAAGTAACATATTTTTGAATTTAACCAAAAAAAACAAGCATTCAAGGAACTATGCCAAATAATGATTTCATCTAAGAAACTTGTTCAAAACTATTTTGACTAAACTATGTAGGGAAATAAATAAAACTCCGCTAAGTAAATCTTTGATTTATCGATAAGTATAGTTTCGTATAAATACGGTAAATCGCAATTTTTTCAGTTGTTATAAATAGATAAGATTTACTATAGTTTTAGTTTGATAAATGTCTTTACTATGTGGTTTATGTTATTTAACTGAACAAAAGAAGCAAATAATTAAGGAGACAATACTTATTGAACTCAAAACTGGGTACACACACATTTCTTCGAAACTGAAGCGTTCTAGTTAATAGTAAGCCTAAAATATCTTCTACAGTTAATTTTAAACGTATTTTATTTCTTTTCTATGAAAGTAATATTTTCATTTTAACCTCTTTTAGTTTTATTGCAGGCGAATGCATGGTTTGGTTATTATAACTATGAAAAATATTGTTAAATCTTCATTTGAATTGCTCCAAGCAACAAGGATAATCCAATATATTTTCGTAATGAAGAAAAATTAAAACCAAAATATTCAGGAGTTTCAAAAGAAGTATAAGTGCTTAATACTTGAACGTTTAAGATTACATTATCTCTTATTGGAATTATTTGAATGAGTGCTTAAACTTCTAAGTGGTTTCGACGACATATCTTGTCCGAAAAAATCTGACGAATTTTGTAAGTGACGAGATATCTCGTCCAACAAGATGTAACCAATTTTGAAAATGACGAGATACCTTGTCATCAAGATATTGCCGACATCTTTATGATAACGAGATCAAGATCTGATCAGTTTTTCTCCTAATGGCGATACATCTTGTCTATTAATATCTGGGAAGTTTGGCGACATCACCAGAAGAGTTAATACTTGAACTTCTAAGGCCACATGACCTACTAAATAGTGGATAAACCATTATAATTTTGGAAATTTTTGAAACAAAAATTTGAAAAGTGTCTTATTAGGTTGCCCGAAGCCCTTTACATGTATTATAATGGTTAAAATAAAAACAGCATAAACTCCATTTGTTAACATAAAAATTTTGCCCTTTTTCATGACTTATTCATATACATCACAGCGTATAACGGTGTATGATCATAGTTTTGAATGGTGTATTAAATGTAGACGTGTAACGGGGCATTTATCGCATGTGTTAGGGAATTTGAAACCCTTGTCACAGGTATTTACCATCAGTCTACACGGATTTCACAGGACAAGTGTTCCAAGCAGCTAACTCGGAAAATTATCGCAATATTATTGAACTTCTAACATTTTAACACATGTAAGTTTTTAACGTTTCAAACAGTTGAATGTCTCTTGCTTCAATTTTAGAGATGTATACGAGAAATAATTTTATACGAAATTAATTTTTACCTTACCTTCCTGTTGGTTGTCTCGATGAGGTATATCGTCACTAGTAAAACGAGATATGTGACGAGATATCTCGTCATCATAAAAAAATCGCCAATAATGTAATGACGAGCTATCTCGTCATTAGCAAAATTGGTCAGATCTTGATTGACGGGAGATCTCTTCGACACAACTTGGATCCCGTCATCATAAAAAATAGTCAATATTGTAATACGAGATATCTCGTTATCATAAAAAATAGGCAGCATCGTTGTGACGAGATATCTCGTCATTAGCAAAATTACTCATGATCTTCACGAAACAACTTGGAGGGTTAATGTTTCTTAGTTTTGTACTCGTACACTCGGAAGAATGTACAAATGGCTACAGCTATCACAGAGATAAACTAGATAGTCGTAGCAATTTTCGTAACTCAGTACTCATGAATTCGAATACACATATATGTGTATTCGAATACATATATACACATATATGTGTATTCGGATACATATATACACATAGGTGTGTATTCGAATACATATATATACATATGTGTGTATTCGAATGCATATATTCATATATGTGTGTACAGAATACACATATATCTGTATTTAGATAAACATGTAGTACAGATATATCAACCCGAATATTAAGGAATGTACGGATTTAGATACGAATGCACGTGTATCCATTTCATTTAAGTTCGCTTGAAATCGTGATCTCCAATATATATTCACTCCAATATATATTCCTCCTCTCAGTAAATACTGATCAAAAAGGTTTCTCATACAAAAACAATGAATATTTGTTTGAAATTTCTCTATTGTTTCGAGAAATTTCCTGATATGCCGACACAAGATAAACTATTCCTTAGGAATATTATGGATATAGCGCAAGTGTCTTTTCTCCCTACAATTTTTCCTACGCTATCCCTTTCCTTCTATTGTACTCCGAAAAAGGTAATGTAAATAAACCCTATCTGCTATTTACTAAGGAGGTTGGTTTCCCAAATGATTACTTAGCTCTTTCAATTATAGCTATCTGGGCAGAGGAGCGTATTAATAACCAGTTAATCCTGATTACTCTGCGGTAGGAACAAATCTACTGGCGGAATTAATTATATGAGCTTAACAGACCAATGCATCCCACGCACACTGCGTATTTAACGTTTACCTTCTCCTAACCTATCGTAATAATATTTAAGTGCTTCCTAGTTGGGAGCTTTGTGGGTCCACGATATATTCTCCTATCCATTGTCCAGAGTATGGCTGTACTATTAAGTAGACGCGCTTCTTCATTGCAATACATTAAACGCACACAAGAAGATTTCATTAATTCTGTTGTTGTTCAGTTGTGTTAATATTTCTAGACATAAACCCTCCCGTTAGTTGTTTCGACTAGGTATCTCGTAATTAGGGAAACTGACCAGATCTTGATGGACACGAGATATCTCGTTATTAAAAGAAAACTAACCACATCTTGATGGACGAGATATATCAAGTCAATACACAAGGAATCAAGATCTTGATATCACCATCATCGAATAATCGGCAATATCTTGATGACGAGATATCTCGTCATTAGGAAAATCTGTCAGATCTTGTTGGACGAGGTATCTCGTCGTTAGCAAAATTGGTCAGATCTTGATGGATGATATATAAAGGAATAAATTATTTTATTGTACGTTTAAGTCGTAGAATTGTTGACTTATTCCTTAAATGTTATTTATTTCGTGAATAACATATTGTTCGATATACTTGTTCGGTTCTGGTGATTTCGCATTAAACCTTCCTGGTGGTTATCTCAACGAAGTACGACGTCATTAGCGAAACTGATCAGATCTTAATGCACGAGATCTCTCGTCATTGGCAGAAAACTAACCAGATCTTGATCTATCTCGTAATTATCAAAAAATTGGCAATATCTTGATGACGAGATATCTCGTCATTAGCAAAATTAGATTGGATATCTCGTCTATCAAAATCTGACCAATTTTGCTAATGGCGAGATATTTCGTCATCAAAATTTTTCCGATATTTTGATGATGACGAGATCAATATTTGGTCAGTTTTCTTCTAATGACCAGAGTTAATCTCGTGCATCAAGATCTGGTCAATTTTGCTATTGACGAGATACCTCATACTTGGCTGCTTTAAAGTTTGCTATTTTATTATAAGACGACGCGGAAGAGAATGCAAGTTCCAAAGTCCCCACAGTTCATGGTGGGTTCAATGTGGGAGGATATCCCATGGGTTGTCCTGGAGTAAAGCAGAGACTGCCCAATTCTCTTCAATTAATCAATAAATACTTAACCCTCTAAGTGGTTTAGAAGAGATATCTCGTCCATCAAGATCAGACCAAATTTGCTAATGATGAGATATCTTGTCATCGAGATATCTAATCTAATTTTCCTAATGACTCAAGATTTCGTTGATTTTTATGATGACGAGATCAAGATCCTGCTCAGTCTTCTAATTAATGATCATGATCGTGCTTTCATCTGATGACGAGATATCTCGTCCAACAAAATCTGGTCAGTTTTGCTGATGAAGGGGTACTTAGTCGAGACAAAACCACCAGGAGGATTAAAAGATCATAGGATCCATAAACTGGCATTGGAAAGTAATTGTCGTCAAACAGTTAAAAAACAAGTATGACTTTCTTCTGAAGCTAAAATATCACGCTTTCTAAATGAAACGTTTCTAATGGAATTAATGGTTTTGGAAATTTAATGAAGTAGAATTAAGAAATTAAAAATTCTTTGCAAAACATTATAAGAAGTTTAATCAAAACATGGTAAAATTTATAAAGAAATGTATTGTTTTCGACGTACTATTAACCTTAGATTGTGTGAGATTTTTCAGAAGATTAAAAATTGCAGACATTTTAAAATTAAAAAGCTATCACCAGATACTCTATGATTCAGTTGATAGAAATATGAGCACTGAAGTAAAACTCCCTTTCTTTCTTTAAGGAAGGATATTGCAAAATGTATAGATAACATTCTCACGACACCATTGTAGCAATATCTTAAAACGAGCCCCATAAGAATATGAGACTTATGCCATTTTTAGATCTGCAAAACAAGCTAAAAGCATTTTCAACCAACAAGTAAAGAAACAACAAATACAATAGCTTTTTTGTTTCGCACTCACACATACTTTCGAGATCAAGCTCACAGTGGGTGCACTTAATCAAATCAACAAGACCACTTCCCGCACAAACTGTCACGTTGACAATTACTTTTCGCCACTCTTTCAAACCCACTGATGCTATTTTTTACTCAGCGGGGGAAAAAAATCTTTTTGAAACAAGTTTGCAAACTACACTTGTGCTTCTTTTTCCTCCTATCGTCAAGTGCGATCAGCTGAAGACAGAACTGTTGTGTGAAAAAGGGCTCTCTCTCTTCTTTCAGTTGACCTCTGCTGGAAGATCTTCATTTATCTTTGAGGGTCTCTTTGGAACATTGTTTCGAAGTGTCGAGCGATAATTTTAGGCCACACGCTCGAGTCGTCGCGTGGCGTTTGCTCAACAAAGAGTGGCAGATAATGATAAGGGGTTATGTAAGCGTAAGAAATTGTTGCGCTCCTTTTTAAAAATGTATACGAGCTTGTTTAGGTACTTTATTTCTTGCTCTAGCAACCAAAGGAAAAATTTTGCAATTTCGAAGTTGCTAAGACTTAGTGCTTTAATCTAACAGACCCGCATGTAGCATGTGCATTGTTGCCTGCTTTTCAAAAATAATACGAGCTTATTTGGATATCTTATTTCGTGCTTTAGGTAGATAGGTAGTTAATTAACGTCGCAATGGAGCAACACAACAGGCTATTGGTGACGGTTCGGGATCAATCCCGAAGGGAAAGATCCAAAGATAACCATCGCAATTTCAAGCCACGGTCAGATGACGAGATTAACACCTGAGCTGGCACCCCACTCTCCAAACTTCCACGCCACGCCGACGTGAGAATATTTGAGGCCATGACAGATTTAACGAGCACCAGTGTACACGACGGTCTCTAGCTGGACCGAGTTTCGAACTCGCAACCCTCCGGTTGTTAATTCGTTGCTCTTCGAAATGCGCTACCGTTGCCCTTCTTCCTGTAGTAACCAAAGGAAAAGTTTTGCAATTTCAAAGTTGCAAGACGTAGTGCTTTAAACTAGTAGACCTTAGTGCATTGTTGCCCTCAACAATGTTATCGATCTGCATTGTTACCCTGCTTTTTAAAAATATATGCGAGCTTATTTAGGTGATTTATTTCTTGCTTTAGTAACCAAAGGAAAAGTTTTGCAATTTCAAAGTTGCTAGACGTAGTGCTTTAAACTAGCAGACCTGAGTGCATTGTTACCCTATGCAATGTTACCGATTTGCATTGTTACCCTGTTGTTTAAAAATATATGCGAGCTTATTTAGGTGATTTATTTCCTGCTTTAGTAACCAAAAGAAAAGTTTTGCAATTTCAAAGTTGCAAGACGTAGTGCTTTAAACTAGTAGACCTTAGTGCATTGTTGCCCTCAACAATGCTACCGATCTGCATTGTTACCCTGCTTTTTAAAAATATATGCGAGCTTATTTAGGTGATTTATTTCTTGCTTTAGTAACACCAAAGGAAAAGTTTTGCAATTTCAAACTTGCTAGACGTAGTGCTTTAAAGTAGAAGACCTGAGTGCATTGTTACCCTATGCAATGTTACCGATCTGCATTGTTACCCTGTTATTTAAAAATATATGCGAGCTTATTTAGGTGATTTATTTCTAGCTTTAGTAACCAAGGAAAAGTTTTGCAATTTCAAACTTGCTAGACGTAGTGCTTTAAACTAGCAGACCTGAGTGCATTGTTAACCTATGCAATGTTACCGATCTGCATTGTTACCCTGTTATTTAAAAATATATGCGAGATTATTTAGGTGATTTATTTCTTTCTTTAGTAAACAAAGGAAAAATTTTGAAATTTCAAAATTGCTAGACGAAGTGTTTTAAACTAGCAGACCTGAGTACATTGTTACCCTATGCAATGTTGCCGATTTGCATTGTTACCCTGTTGTTTAAAATTTCTTTGTGTCTGTACGTTCATTACGGAATATACCCCAATGATCTTTTTTTTCATACCCTACTCTATTCCCCAATCCCTCTTTTTTAAAAAAAACTTTTACATTTTTTACTGGACGTTGTCTTGTGATTTGGGCAGCTTGGCCAAATGTCCTTGCGCCATAAAACCCCAAACCCACCGACCAAATTAAATGCAATTTGTCAAAAATATCAAATATCATTTACTTACCGGTGTACTTCCAACTTGGCTACCAACTGACCCTCATGTTTTCTACTTATAATTCCTATAATAATAGCTTTAAAGAAAACTCTGAATTCTAGAGTCAGTTACCTTCCCGATTTACTAAAATTATCTCCAGCAGGAAATGGTTCCATGTTCGAAGTATTTGCAGAAAATGCTGGTAATTCCACATCATTAATTAAATTAAATTAATGCTGTTTTCTTCTAATTATAATTCCTTCATTAAATTCAATGGTTTAAACTTCTGACCTCGTTGTATAACTTACTGAATCGTATGAATATTACTAGAGCGAAAGTGGTACTCTAAACTAATACAATACTATAAATCACCAGCTAAAACGCTAGAATTGAAATAGAGATCTAACCTCAAGCAGAAATTTATTCCGAAACCTAAGTAGATCATATCTGTATAATGTGTATGCAAATAACTATGATTTGTCAGATTTACATTTGATATTTACGAAGGGAAAATATGTTAGTTAAAACATTTTGTTTTCGGGAAAATTTTATTAGGAAAGCTCGTTTTGAAAGTTGGGCAGGAATTTAAGTTGAAAGTGCTCTTTCAGCTTATCATGAAATGAAACTTTAGGATAACTTAAGCAATCAATGGAGTGAGAACGCATATCTTAAGAAATTCAACTGCGAAGTTAAAAATTTATCAGAGGTACGTGTAGAAATAAAATATGCATGCTTCGAGTGGAAATCTTTGAAGTAAAGATACGAAAAGTAAATGATGGGGGAAAATAAGTTTAGGTTTCCAACTTATGGTTCGCTTGGATTTAAAACTGAAAGACGTTTTTAAGATTGCAATACCAGCATTATATGGATGATGGAAAGTGGAATTGGAGGTAAAAGCCTTTTCACACGATTATAGAACAGTATTACGACAATACAATGGAATCCTTAAATTCTAACACTCCCAAAATAGACCTTCTAATGTTTTAGTCTAACGTAGCGTTCACTTGGATGTTTGGCATTTGAATTTTCGTCATAGTGAAGCCATCAATCTTCTAACGAAAGTGGCGAAACATATGCAAGTAGCTTCATGTTATTTTTGCCGATCACTCTGTTTGAATGCCTGTCACGTGGTTGTGGAAAAAAGCATGACAAATTATTGATTGGTCAAAGTGACTATCTAGCGCGATTATAAACTGTGCTTCTATTAGACAATCGACCCGCCAATTCATAAGCCCATGTGACTTAAACTTCTGAGATCTTACGGCAACGATGTATCGTAACCAATCGTATTCAAATAGACGGTAAATTTGACGAATTAATCGGATGACTTTATACTGTTTATATCCGCTGTTGCTCAACGGCAAACAAATAATGTCGATAATTCTGTGCCACGTAAGTTTGTGAAATTATATATATATATATATATTGCTTATATATATATATATATATATATATATATATATATATATACATATATAAGCATATATATATATGCTTATATATATATATATATATATATATGCTTATATATATATATATATATATATATATATATATATATATATATATATATATATATATATATATATATATATAAGCAATTAAGAGAATTTGGCTTAGATACTATGCCACGGGTCTGCTAAATCTAATAAAAACAAACTAGTTCTAAATACAAATATTCTTTATACATCTTAAAGATGACAGATTTTGACTGTTGATGTTGATTCTAAGTACTATATTTCGAAAATTATTGATTCTAATTTAATTGACCTGATCTGTACTTCAAAACACACTTTAAATCCTGCCGTAGTTCGAAACTTGCTTGAGTTGAAGTACTCGTTCTGTACTCGTCTCCTCTTGAATGGTTTCAAAACGTTAAGGTGAATTGGGAGACGTGTGATTAGAAGATAAACATTTACTATTTGAATCGGGGGTTTCCTGGAATGTCTTAAGGACATCAATACATCATATTTAAATTTGACCAAATCTTACTGCAAGAGGGGGCTCTGCCTCATTACATCACTGATAATATAAGCTATCAGTAAGTCATTACATCATGTATTAGATCACACACTTTAAAAGGCATGGCAAAGCCAAAACAGGATTCTCTAGACTGTGACGTAATTCGACCACTGTTACCACTTTTTAAAATACAACCCTACCGCTTCCCTATTGATGCAAGTATTGCATCATTGTGCGTTTTAACCCTCTGCGGAAATCAAACGCAGATATACGTTCTTCGGCCTATGGTCTTCCTTGAATCATTTCGGTCGCAGAGGCACATCTCTTTTAGGTGTTTACTGTCTTCCCGGACTCGAGGTTCTCCAGTGATCCTTTCTTTTCCAATGGAGTTTATGGTCTTGAGTGGTGTGTAACGGTCTTTAGTGATGTGTAACGGTCTTTAGTGGTGTGTAACATTTACGGGTGTCGCACTGCCGAAATACCAAGCGATCTTTAGCTGCTCTCATTCCACCTATTCTATTCAACAATCCTTTTTTCCCTTTCACGACATTTTTTACTGTTCTGTCATGTGTTTGTCCCAGCTTGGCCAAATATGACCCTAGCGCCATAAAACCCCAAAACAACCAACCAACATTGCATGTCTTCCAAAATTTTGACATTGTTGATCAATAGAATCTCTCCTAGAATTCTTTCAACCAATCGATGTGCTTATTTAGTCAATATGTGTGTCGTGCGGTTGTTCACATCCATGATAATTACAGGATCGCTCGCAGGCTGCTAGGGCAGTGGGCGACCCAACTAAGACACTATGACCCCGTAATTTCCCAATGATATCAACTACATTCACTAAAATATTAATATGAATATATAGTGTTTGTCGCAGCTTTTCCAGATCTGGCCTTTGCACTATAGAAAACCAAACAATCCAAACCGAAAAATAAATATGGAGAAAACATAATCTTTCTATCATAGTAACAATCTCCGATTATATACAAATATATTCCTATATAAATTACGAGACGAAATCGATAGTCTTAAATTTATGATGTATTTTTATTGCGATAAAAGCATGCATTTTACCAGATATGACTTCTACAAGAAATAAACTTTTATAGAGCACGGTGTTTTTGTTATCCTCTCTGCTCATCTCAATCCATTCAAAGAGATCTTTCACCATCTCAGACGGAAACAGCCTTAAGGGTACGCAATTCGAACGAAAAACAATTTCCGAGTTTACATTCCAAATTATGCACCGAAATTTAATCTTCCAAAAGCGGAATTAAATGACTGTCCGAAACGAGAGCTCGAAACCATCGAAACGAAATTAACATAAAATTTAAGCTTCCACAAAAATGCAGGGTTCGAAAAAAAGGCTCCGTCCTCCCCAAATGTTATTCGAAAGCGGCTAATATGAATAGAAAGGAGGAGGAAACAAAAAAATTAAGAAAATAAAGTGAAGTGAATTGAATGGGAAGATTTCGGCGAGGTATATGACGGATACGAACGGTAAAAAAGAAAAACTTTCAGAAAGAGATGACAATTAAAATGGAAATAAAGCAGATCCAGTAGTTGGACTGATTCGTTGGGATTTTTCTTTTTGCTTCCGTGAACGGATCTTGGAGCAAATGAAACGAGCTGTCTTTTCTGCGACTAATTACCTGTCTCAGTGAAGGGGCAGAGAAATAATTTTCTGCAATTTTCAAGATTTTCCATCTCGCACGTATTCGAGCAATAAAAAATTAGTTTACTCAAGAATACCATTTGCTCTGACGTTTCCGAAATGAGAATCACTCATTAAATTTTCGCGTGCTGGTGACCTATGAATATTTCCGAGTCGTTAAGAACGGAGAATTGATAGACGTTTTAATTGAATGTGAATGGAGAGTTGTTTCCAATGAATTGGAATTTACGAGTCAAAACGTGCATTTAAATAATTGAAAGGAAAATAAATGTTTTAGTATAGATTGTTTGTTTTGTCTATACACGGCTGAGAATGATCTGCAACACAACAATTTTCAAGGTATGATAAATAATTTAAATAGGGTATGCCAATTTATATCAGCGTGATTTAAGTCATGTGATTTTCACTAAAAAAATCATTGATTTAAATCAAAATTTTAAAGGCTTTATGTATTATTTAATTATATTGAAAATGAAGTAACTATGAACAAGACGCATGTAAAGATTAAGATATTTGCTTGTAAGTCAGTTCAAGAATTATACTGAACAATTGGTTGAGAGAATCCTAGGGGAAAGGTACTATTGATCGAAAATGACAAAACTATTATCATGCAGAGACATTAGGCTGTAGAATGGATATGTCAACGGGTTAATTTGGACGTTTTCTCCCGTTTTGATAAATAAACCACTATTCGTCCCCTTTTCTCTAAAACTAAATAGAATGTCATTATTTGAAAAACTTGCAATTCTAAAGTCAGAAATACATTGTGTGTGTCGTTGTTAAAAACAAGATAGAATTAGGAAAATACATTGATTACGAGAGGATGCATCAAAAGTTCCTTAAACAGCAATTCTCAAATATCATCTGATTGATAGGTTTGGTTTTATAGAGCACGGGGCCATATTTACCCAAGATGCACCAAACACAAAACAGACAACATCAAGTTATAAATATACAAACACAAAGACACAGAAGAGAGAAATACATCCAGTGAGGTGACCCTGTGCCTCATACAATTCACAAGTTGGTAGAGCAGGGGGTAGATCTAGTATGTGTACGTATGTTACTTGATATTGTATGTCTTGTGTCTACCGCAGCATGGCCAAATATGTCCCTTGCACCATAAAACCCAAAATCAACCAATAGCACTTAATCTCCACCGTCTATAACTCGTGGATTGCTATCGCAGTGGGCAAAGCAACTGAGCCACCATGATATGGGTTATTGTTAGGAGCAACGGCGGTTTTCCCGCTGGGTGCTACCTCACAAATAGCCACCAGTTCACCCATTTTAGTGACGAAGGCCGAAGAGGTCGAGCATTAAAAACATCCAAAGATTTTATTTCCTTACTGAATACTTTTTGATTAATCTATACTACCAGAAAATACTTACTGAAACTTCATGAAGTTTTAGCAAATACTTTTTGTTTACTGAAATTTTACTTTTATTTATTTTATTATTCATTATTTTATTAAATTTTATTCCTAAAATTATTTATTATTTACATTACATTTATTTTTATTATTATTATATATTATTTTTATCTAAATTTATATTATTTTTTTTTAATTTACTAAAACTGTTCATGAAGTTTTAGTAAATACTCTGTATTAATAAATTTATTATCGATGGTAATCTATATGGATTATAATCTATAACCAATTAAAAGAAAGACATTCCTTGTAGTAAAAGAACTCAACACTTACCATCTTCCTGAAACAAAACTAAAACCAACCCCGCAATTAATCTTCAATTGAGAAACTTCCCCCAAGCAGACCACCGCAGCATTGTTCGAAAATAAACACCCATCCCACCACCAGCACCCCTCCGATCACAATAGACCATCCCATTGTTCTCACGTATACAATCCCTATCTTAGATGATAACCCTTTATCAACTTTCCTATCCGTTAATTCGAGAAAATGTTCGCTGGGATGAGTGATGAAACTTGGAAGACAGAGATTCATTGACGAGAATAAAGTCTGGATGGGTGGATGTTCAGACACTCCCTGAGCCCCCATCCCAACCCCTCGCCCTGGCATTATCTCTTCTGGTGTATGGATTAGGCACATCAATACGCTCCTCCATCCAACGTAGTTATGGTTCTTATGTTTAATGTACTGATCATTACGACAAGAATAACCGACGAATAAGTGGCCATGGAATTGTGTGGAAACGGAATCATTTCCAATGAAAGAAAAGTAGTGTTATTGTGTGTTAAGGGGATGTGTTTAAAGTTTTCGAGGCATTAGTGTTTATGGAATGACTGGTGAAGTTAAATTTTTCGGGGACACCCATCTTAACACTATCTCAGTTTCTGCGTTATATTCTTACATTTAATGTACTGATCATTACGACAAGAATAACCGACGAATAAGTGGCCATGGAATTGTGTGGAAACGGAATCATTACCAATGAAAGAAAAGTTGTTACTGTTGGTGTTGTGGTATTGAGGGGATGTGTTCAAAGTTTTCGAGGCATAATTGTTTATGGAAATAAGTGTTTATGGAATGACTGGGGTAAAAAATTAAATTTCTTGCTCCATGGTGGAGTGATGGAAGTAATTTCAGGTGGGCTTTGAAAAGTTTAGTTTGATGGATGCTGTGTCTAGATAGCGCGGAAAGAGATTTCATCCACTTAAAGCAGTCTTCGTTTAATTATAAGGCTGTCATCGGCATAATATTATGTAAATTTTTTGACGAGCTCTATCGTAAAACATACACGAATTTCAAAATTTCATTAGAATAGCTCATACATTCTAACCATACAAAGGGCTCCACGCATAATTCCACTTTGGAACCTGCAATGTTCCCTGCATAACTTGTAAACATTTTGATCTTATTAACCAATAAAATCTTTTCAGAAGATTATATTCTAAGGAGATAGGCAATAGGTTCTTTCCAAAGGATTCTAATCCAAGAAAAGGACCAATAGAATCTTTACACAGGGTCCTGTTTCAAGTAAATAATCAATAGAATCTTACCAAAGGATTCTATTCCAAGGAAAAGACCAATAGAATGTTTCCAAAGGAATATATTCCAAGGAGAGGATCAATAGAATACTTTCAAAGGATGGCATGCTAAGGAATGGACCAAAGATTCTTTTGTAAGGAAGGGAGCAATAAAATATTTCCAAAGGATTCTACTCCAAAGAAAGGAGCAATGGAATCGTTCCAGATAATTCTATTCCAAGAAAAGGACCAATAAAATATTTTTAAGGATTCTATACCAAGGAAAGACCAATAGAATCTTTCCAAAGGATTATATTCCAAGGAAAGAACCAATAGAATATTTCTAAAGGTTGAAAGAATTGTAGGATTTTTCATGTAATAGATTACCCACAATACAATGATAAAATAACCATATCTATTAGATGAAAAATCCTACAATTCTTTTAACCTTTAGAATCATAGATCCAGGCCGGTTCCAATTGAGTTTAGATCTGTTACGTGCCTCTGATAAGAAGGCGGATGACCTTCGTCTAGTCCACTTTTGGATGGTGGTAAGCTCGTTAAGGAAAAGGGTTGCAATACACAATTCATATACGGCGATCGTCATTGGTGATTATTTGTTTCGATACTTTGTGAATACTGCAATAGTTTCGGTCACTGGAAAAGCCTGAGTACTTGGAAAAGTCGCCAACCGTGGAAATGCATTGTTTACGTTTTAAGATATCCTTAAATTCAACGTGGTTCAAAATTGGGAGGTATTGTCCTCGGATCTCACCCTTCAGAATCGATCCCATACTATCGCTAATAGCCCAATTTAACTATCTACCCTTAATTCAATGAATAGACTCGCATAATACCATGTGGTTCAAGTGCCAAAACTCGACAAAATCACAATATACCTTCAACAAGCTAATAACAGTATATCGGCATCTACAAGAATTTAACGTTTACACACTTGAGTAGCGTGTTGTCCAAATGAAAGATTGCTTCACTAAGGAAATAGAATACAGTGAGATTTTGAAAGAATATACATCAATTATAGTTATGCTAATGAAGTCATTATGCAATAAATGCTATGTTGGCTACTACGAATGGCTAACAGTTTCCGATGTCTTTACGCGTATTCTTCCTAAAGAGCCCTTGAGAAAGGTTCGCAGTTCTATGTTCTATGTAGTGCTGGTTGTGAATCTAGAATGTATTTAGTCAATCCGAGAACACACTTTTAATCCCTCGTCAGCCTTTGAATTCTTTCAACCATTTCTCAAGATTACTTACAGTGCCGTACCACGTTGTCTTTTCAGGTCAAACATTCAGAATGTTTTGAGTCAACAAATAAAGTCAAAATAAATAACGCTTTGTTTTTTTTGGTTTCCATTTAAATTACACTGCTGGCCACCCAAGTTGCAACACCAAGAAAGACAAAAGATATCACAACAAAATTTATTTTGTAGATAACATGTTGACCAAGTATCAAATGATTAAATTTATAGACTTCTGTGAAGTGTGGTTCCTGCCAAAATCAGTAGCCAGAGTAGCCGCCATTGTTGGAGATCACCGCTGCCACACGCCTCGGCATTGATTCAAAGAGACTTTGGATGTGTTCTTGGGGTACACCAGACCAAGCAGCTTCCACACGTTGCCAAAGTTGATCTGGTGTGGCAGCTGGGGATGTATTCTGGGTCAATCGTTGAGCAACCATGGACCACATGTTTTCTATCGGCGAAAGATCCGAAGAGCGAGCTGGCCAGGGAAGCAATTCAATCTGGCGATTGACGAAGAACCCTTGGACAATGCGTGCCACGTGTGGTCGCGCATTATCCTGTTGAAATATGGCTGTGGGCAAGCCCTGAAGGTAAGGAAGGACAACTGGCTCCAACACCTCGGAGATGTAGCGCTGGCTGTTTAAAGTAGCGGCAATGCGTACTAGAGGAGTGCGAGAGTGATATCCAATACCGCCCCATACCATAATACCCGGTGCAGGACCAGTGTGGCGGTGCATAACGCAGCTGTTCAGCATCCTCTCTCCACGGTGTCTCCAGACTCGAATCCGACCATCGTGGTGTTGCAGACAGAAGCGTGACTCGTCAGTAAAGACAATTTCATTCCATTCTGCCGTCCACATCCTTCTTTCATCGCACCATTGTCGGCGGAAACGTCTGTGGTTCTGCGTCAAGGGTAGACGAAGCAATGGACGTCTTGCGGACAGACCACACTGCTGTAAACGGCGTCGAATGGTACGCGCAGACACTGGATGATGCGGTACAGACTGAATGTGCTGTGCTATGGTTCGTGATGTGGCTGAGCGATCCGTCACTGCCATACGCACAATATGCCTGTCATCACGTGAAGTGGTGCACTGAGGTGGATGCGATCGAACACGTCGGTCCGTCGTACCCTCCTGCATCCAACGATCACATATCCGCATTACAGTTGTTTGGTTTCGTCCAACACGACTACCGATTTCCCTGAAAGATAATCCACAATCTCGGTAGGCCACTATCCTTCCTCTGTCGAACTCGGATACTTGATCAAAAGATGATCGCTGTTTTCTACGAGGCATATTTGATCGGTTTTTTTTGAAAAAACCACAAGAAAAACACAATTGCCGTACTTGAAATCGTCGAAATCTCCAAGCCTTAAATAGCGCTTTGAAGTGGCGCCACAGGCGCGCGTGATGTGCGTCTGCGCTGAAATTCTAATCATTTGCATATCTCACCTCCGCTAATGCATGTTGTAAATTTCATATTATTTGCATGCTTCCTTCAGGGTGTTGCATTTACGGTGGCCAGCAGTGTACATATATTTCATAATTTCCAAGTACTGTTTATGCATGTCTTAAGATAATAAATTTAGTCTATTTTCATATATAACGCAGTATAATTACCCCCCCCCGTGTAGCAAAAAGCGTCCTTACACTGAATAATCATACCAAAATAACCCTAAAGATAATGTGCTTGCCGCAATTATCTGTATTCTGAATGGGTTTCTCTCCAATAAAAGCATTTTGTTATTAAGGCTATTAAATAACGATAGACTGAATAAACTGTTTTACTGAATGATGGAACTTTTAAGTATTCATAAGCTCTGTATATGTATTCTACACTATACAAAGACTTTTTACTTCTCAGTAATATACAGAAATTGGAAAAATAATGTCAGCTCACTTATTATTTACATATCTTCACTGAGCACCATGAAATCATTTTCAATGGAAAAGGATAGAAAGATGTCTGATTAAAGTTTCTTACCATAGCTTTCATAGTCAAAGCTTTCGAAGCTGCAGTGGTCATGGAATAGCAGTTTAAATAGATTTTTTATTTTGTTGTTTTTAGAGGTGTGAATTAGTTTTCCAAGGGCTCGGTTTTATGGATGTGTGTAGTGTCCAGACTAATTACCCGAGGAAAGTTTTTGACACTTACAGCTGCATGCACTTAATTTAGTTCCGAAGTTTGAGATTGTGTATAATTGATCAAGACAAGTCTTTGCCGTGGTGTTTTATAAGTAAATGTCACTTGTGTGCAGAACTGGGTCAAAGTTAAATTTTAACATTTAAGTAATTTTTATATCCAGGTTCTGCTATGACTAAAATCATATTATTTTATAGACGATTAGGTAAGTTTCAAAACAAAGAAAAATTTAAGAATACCAAGAAAAGTTTTTAAAAAATGAAATGGTGTTGGTCGATCAGGGCGTCATCAGGGAGGAGCCTGACCTAGTCTATCGTGTTTTCTGCGTGTGGGTGGCAGTTCGCCAAATGTAGCCCCCAAAACACCACATATAAAATAACATATTGATATTGTCAAGTAGAACGGACCAAAAGTTTTGTGGAAAGTAACTTATTGCAACAGAACAGAATGCCACTCGCAGGAAATGAGCTTAGTCGAAAAGATAAGTATTTTATACTATCTAACACAGGAAGTGGAAATGTCACATGGGACATTCTAGAGCATTCGAGGCTTTTTCGAACAAATGAATAAATAATAAAACTGAAATAAACACACGATTAGTCCACCATGGTAAGGTTGAGTATCGAACTCAGGTCTTCAGCATAGAACGTCAAAACTCTACCACTGAGCATATATTCGTTGTAAATGGATTTAAAAAGATTAAAAATGTGAATAACGACCCTACCATCGACAAAAATAAACAATTAAGAAATTGTAGTGTAGATGCTATACACGGGTCTGCTAGTTATGAAATTAAAAATGAATATACATATAAAAATGAATATGCATATGAATATACATATTATATACATATATAAAAATATAATGGTAGTCTATGAATACCAAAGCCAGAAACCTCCTACACGTCGAATAAATCAAAACGTGTTTTCATTTTTTGAACCTTAATGACATTCCATCCTTGAATTGAATTATCATGCTTCGGTGAACGTCATATATCTATTTGAAACATTGAATCACTCTTGGCAGGATGTTAACATACGGTATTAAGATGTATTAAGCAAATCACGATTTGGGATAATTTACTTTATGAGCAAACATAGCGCTCTAAATTAAATTTGGAATCCGGTCAGCATACTCATATTTACACATTCACTCATTTTCGGACGATGAATCGATTATTCATTCAAACCAAAATACTCAACTACTTGCTAAGTAAAGCCTGCTGAATAATGTATATCTTTAATTAATGTGTGTAAGGAATTTATGTATTCAATAAACGATAACTATATAGTCGATGGGATTCTGAGAATTCTGTTCTATATGCATGGGAAGTTTAACGCATTCTTAGCACGTTATACCTTAGTATGCATTATAACTTATTTGATGGAATGCAGCCTTTAATGAACAAGTTGCTTTCTTGGTTGCTCCGGAAATAATAAAGTACGAGGAGAACTAATTGACAGAAAATAATTCGAAATTAATAATTCTCTGTCCGATAGAATGGTAAATTCGTTTGCAGTTCGAAATAGAATGCTCTTTTTAGCATGACCTGAGTATATTTTTGCGAGTCATCTTGTACGAATCATAATGAAATAAGGAATCAGTTAAAGTTAACTTGTTTTGAACGAAAATAAGGTGAGCGATATTATCATCAAAAAATACACGCTCGGCAGTTTCATAAAAGTGAAGAAAACAATCAAATTTCGGAAAATAAATATTCTAATTTGTAGTTCTTAAATATGAATCACATAGTGAAGAAACAGAAATGAGAATGTAATATATGCACAAATAACTAAGATTTGAAATATGAAAATGGAAATAGTCTGACTATGATTGGGTTTTTATCGTTCATTATGTTGTTTTTGGGAATGTATGAGCATTTTTTATCCTCCCGCTGCTCATATGTAGAAAATACCATTTTGTGTCTGTGAGTCAAGCTCTCCCTGATGACGCCTTGATCCATCAACACCACTCGCTTCATCTTTAAAATTCCTTTCAAATGTTTTTCGTTGAATTATTATATATATTTCTTAAACAGAACTTTTGAAATGGTCTTAGCTGTAGATTTTGACTACTTGCCAAAATCACTAGATCAACCTTTAAAACTATTGCAATGAAGCATAACGCAAACTTAAAAAAATATAATGAATGTTTAAAAGAAGTGTAGAACCTCATTTAAATATTATTGGTATCGGCATATTCAACAATAAAATTTAATGCTGAATTATGTAGAAAACCAATCTAAAAAGTTCTTTTAAAACCAGTCGAGACGATTTTGATTAGTCTGTATTGACAAAGCACTTCTATGGTTAAAAGCACATCGCTAAGAGAAAATGAACCACTTTTACTTCTCCGATTTCAAAGCGAACTTCAAATGGACAACTTATGTTAAACGCACAGTTTTAACTCATTTGAGTTGAGCACTAAGAGAGGAATAAATTAATAAGGCAAAATTTTGTTTTTCTTTACTAAATTACGTCTGCTAGAGTCCTGCCACTTCTGTGAAATGGAAAAGTTTTGCAAGTGGAAATTGTATGCATTTTTCATTCGTTTAAATGAGCAGTTTCACTAATGTTTTGAATGACGTTTTTTATGTGAAATGGCTCACGGAAGTCTCCTCCAAACGCCGTTTTCTTAGCCTTTTATTATAGTTAACTTAAACTATTTTTCGAATTTAGTTAAATGTGATTTATTTAGCTTCATGCTTCAGCTGAATATTTCGAAATTAAAAACATGCACCATAATATAGAAGTTAGGCAACTGATGGAACCATTACAATTTTCGATAGAAATCTAAATATTCTAAATAAGTGATTTTTAATATAATTTCAATTTACTATTTGTGTGTAATTTCTAATTTATGGCAGAAACAATTTTTATAGTTTATGGCAGAGGCATATTTCAAGTGCTTCTGAATTTTATTTTCACTCATTTCAACCAGTTTTGAATGTCTTTTTAGAAGTTATATAGCAATTAATTCTACATAGAATACACACACACACAAATTTGTTTAAAAAGGGTTAAATATTTCAAAATGAGTAATCCCTTATAATAACACATTCATAATTTTTAAAATGCAAAGGACAAATGGGGAGTTTAAACCTTCACCTAAAACTCAAGAATCAGTGACAGGCCTTAGTCTATAGTGGTTGATAGGGTTTTGTAACACAGGGGTCATATTTGGCTAAGCAGCGCCATACGCAAGACACAATGTCAACTAATAGACACACACCCAAGGACAAATTTATTAACACAGAATAGGGAAATGCACCAAGTGTAACAGTCTGCCATGTTCAATATTCATTAATCCCTCATTCGGTATCTAAATAAGTTATCGGGTGTTTATTTTTCTAATTATCGACCATTGACCTCTCTGGCCTTCGGCACTACGTGGGGTGAACTGGTGGGTATTTGTGAGAGCCCCAGTGGGGCAATCATGGTTACTCTTAAGAAGGACAATCACCAATATCCATGCGTTTACCAACCGAGATTCAAATCCGGGACTTCTGGGATAAATACGCTATCGTGTACATTTGAGAAGCTTTTTAATGAAAATATCTGTCAGAAACCCTAAAAATACACGCGTTTACATACCTCAAAAACTAAATTTGAAAAAGCCTCTGCTATTTGATAGAAGTATGATAGGTTTAGTTCTGTCTGCGTTCAATAAAACTATTCTCATCCTTATAAGGATTCATTCTCATCCATTTGATAATTTTAGTGTCAATAGTTCTAAAATTTTAGAATCAAAGTTAAAGGAAATCTAAGTAATATATTCTTGATGAATGAGATACAGGGAAGACCGCATGTTGCAGAACGGACATATGAGTGAGAACCACTCAGAAGGTTAAGTATCATCCTTCACAGCACGTGGATTTGCTTCCTAAACCTAGTATGATTGAGGGATCGTCTATCAAGGTCTACATACAATTCACGATCACCAACCCCGAGCAAGCGATCGCTAAGTGAAGACGTTTCTCAGCACAAGCAATCCAGCATTGCTTTTACCCTACAATAAACCCAATGGCTAAATGGCCACATCTATTGTTTGAAGGAATCCTAGGAAATATTCTATCGACCAAGGACAAAACAGGTTAAAAGTCATACAGGGAAGACCGCATTTTGCAGAACGGACATATGAGTGAGAACCCATCAGAGGGTTAAGTAACATCCTTCACAGCGCGTGGATTTGCTTCCTAAACCTAGTATGATTGAGGGATCGTCTATCCAACGCCGACTACAATTCACGATCGCTATCCACGAACGAGCTATCGCCAAGTGAAGACGTTTCTCTACACATACAATTCAGTATTGCTTTTACCCTACAATACAACCAATGACTAGCCATATCTATTGGTTGGAAGAATCATAGGTAATTTTATATTGGTAGAGGAGGGTGAAACAAGTTAGAAGTCATACAGAGAGGATCGCAAGTTGAAGAACAGATATATGCGTGAGAACACCTCACCAAGCATCATCCTTCACAGCGCATCGATTTGTTTCCTAAACCTAGCATGATTGAGGATCGTCTATCAACGTCGACCTACAATTCACGATCACCAGCCACGAGCGAGCTATTGGCAAGTGAAGACGTTTCTCAACACATATGATCCCACATTCCAAGGGGAGAAACGTTAATATTAATAAGAACAATTACAAACCGATAACGAATCACGTTCCGTTTCGCACAACGACCCGACCCCGAATAAATATGCACGTGCCGGGGCAGTTTCCTTGTCCACTTGCGAGGGCTCCATCGCAGTCAATACGTTTTGGAGCACGTAAACACCGTGCAATTTAAATGGGGGGCTACTTGGTAATGCGAATCGCATAAATTAAGGGATGCGATGGGAAAACGCTTTAAGGGAGGAAAGGGGTTAAAGCAGTGCGCACACAATGAAGTGTGTGATTAAGTTGAGTGATAGGGCTCCTGCTGGAGAGTGGAGTTGAGCTGCAGATAGACCACGTTCGGAGGAAAGCGAGTTTGGGGGTTGTTGATGCTGGCGGGGGCGGAGGGAAAGGGTGTTACTGGCAGGTTTGGATGCGATTGCGCCGGGTACTTAGGTATGCATCGTAGTTGCGATGGTATGGATTAGAAAATGTGTTAACTTATCGAATCAAATGCAGTTGAGCCTGTATTTAAGGAATTCACAAGATCACGTCAAAAACGTTTGTGTTCTATGAAAGACCATCTGCCCAGCTTAAGATCCAACCGTTATAGAAAAATTGTGCCTTTCCATCATTGTGGCACAAGTTCAATGGAAAGGTACAATTTTTTTTATAAAGGCTGGATCTTAAGTTGTACAGATGGTCTTTCATGGAACACAAACTTGGGCAACGATACCCTGACCCTGGGTGTATTTTTCTCTTCTGTGTCAGTTTGGCGCAGAATGGCCAAATATGGCCCTTCCGCAATAAAAAACCCCAAACAATCCAACCCAGCCTTACCCATTATTGGTACATAAGCAAATCTCCAGGTGAGTTTTTAGATCTCAACATGTCGAGAAGGGTTTTTCCCGTGTTGACAAGACTGCACTGGATATCTAAAGCATTACCTTCCTCTATGGTATCAACTCTTTCCTATGGTGCACCAAATGTGAAAAAAGCCAGCCTCTTCACATCATAACCTAAATTGTTTCAATGTCAATTGCTAAGAAATCTTCTCCAACTCCACTGCAATAGCTGAAGAATTAATTTTACACAACCTTCATGTCATGGTGTAGGACTTTCCTAGTTAGCACCGTGGAATAAGTACCAACCAAATTCGTTTTATAGAAAATACGTCGCATTGGAAAATACGTTAACCCGCATAATAAATATGTTATACCTTCTCAAACATGTAACCTGAAGGGGTTTACTTTCTTGAAGTAAACACGTTCATCACGAACCCGATGTACCCTTGTGATATCTCCTCCCTTCAGTTTACCCTCGTTTGTCTTTTCCGTCCCCCTGTAATTTGAAACTTCCAACATTGAGTACTTGTCATGTGTTTGGTTCAGCTTGGTCAATACCCCAAACACAGACATAAACACATGACATGATTTCGTGAACCACCAAAATTTCTGAAACCAAACCGCCCTCAAACACACATATCCTTTAGGTGTACACGGGCTTCACGAACCTGAGGTACTATAGTGATCTTTTTTACCTCATGAGATTTACTATCGTTGGTGAATACGGGGGTCGCACATCCGGAGGACCCAAGCGACCACTTTCTGCTGTTATTCCACTACTCTATTCCCAACTCTCTTTTTTAACTTTCACGGCATCTTAATTGGACATTATCATGTGTTTGGCGAAGATTTTATTATTATTTTTTAAGACCCTAACCACCCCGCCTACCCGGAGGGTCAATATATATAGCTTGGCCAAATATGGCCCTTGTGCCATAAAACCCAAAAACAACCAACCAATCTGAAAACAGATAGGAAAGTAGAAATATTCTGGGCCCCTTATTCCTCACGGCAATAATATCGGCTCAAAAACCAATGATTAAGCGATTGATTTTCCCCAAAGAATGCATAGATAACGTTGTTCTAGGCAATTTGTTCTGATAGCCTATCTGCAACAAGCACTTTACCTAAGACATCCCATAAAAAGACAATACCGAAAGGCCCTTTATGTATGCAGGTCATATACGCACCATCCTTCATATCCCATTCATAAACAATGCATGCATTTTGTTAAGTAAAGCTTCAATGCAAACAGCCCAACAAAGGGAAAAAGCTTGGACAATGCAACGAACGGGGTCCCATTAGTCTTTATAAATTATTAAACAGTATCGACTCAAAGACGTTTTCCAAAACTCATGCGAGTTAATATTTAAAAATGCGCCACACGTGTGTTTTCTCACGGGTTTCCCCAGAGAACCGTAGGATGAATAGTTTTGGAGATGGAGGTATGTGAGCTGTTTTGTTACGTTTTAATTTCCACTCGTGGCTCGGGCCACTGCTTAGTCTGCAAATCAAGTATTTTGATGGAAACCTGGCTGACTGTTCAGCAGATTAACGAAAAGGGAAGAAGCCGCTTTCACAGAAAGCTTTTCAGGAACCGCTTTTTCAGACACATGGGAGTACTAATTTGTTTTGCAGACTTTCACGAGTTAGGAAAATTCTGTAGTAGAAGCATGCAGAAGTCAATGGGATTCTTTGATTTAATTTATGAGGCGTTTATGGATTTCTTGTTTTCCAATTGATTTCTGTATAAACATTAATGTTTGGAAACATTCTTGATTAGACAAACAAGACATTAAGAGTATTTCAGACGCATATTTGAGTTGTGATTTGTTAGTTTTTTGATACGGTCACATTTGCTCAAAGAGCAAAATAAGCTTATTAGCTACCATGTTTCGAATTTATTTTTCAACATTTCTTTTTTTCATTAACCTTCCTGGTAGTTGTCTCGACGAGGTATGATATAATTAGCAAAACTGACCAGATCTTGATGTACGAGATATCTCGTCATTAGAAGAAAACTCATCCTTGATCTCGTCATCATCAAAAACTGAAACAATTTCGTCATCAGAAAAAGAGGCAATATCTTAATGACGATATACCTCGTCTCTAACGCGATTGCTCAGGTCTTGATGGACGAGATATCTCGTCGAAACCACTTGGAGGGTCAATCTGAGTTATTTGAATGCTGGAGAGCGTAAGAGCTGTTATTGCACAATATTCTAATTGTGTATTACGATGTCTGCACAATATACTGACTATACAGGGTGTCCCAAAACGGTTGTTCCGCAATTTATCTTTTCACCATTTGGGGATAGGTAGGCAATGTAAATTGCAAAAGTACACGAAATAAGGTAGGTAATTAAGATATGTGAATAAAATTATCGCGTGATAACAATTTAAGCGGATTCAGTTTTTAATTTTTATACAACCCCTCTAGATAAAAATGCTAGTTAGCAAAAAATGTTCCTTACCTGCATCCCTATCGTTAACAGAAAACTGCATTTCTGTAGGTTGAACAGTAACGGAGGCATAATGACGCAAAAAAGTTGACTTATACCGCTTGTGCACAGCTGTTCAAGCAGTCAGATTAGGGACCGTATACACAATGCTAAAAAGCACTTTTCGGTCAGAAAGTGCAACATTGTGCAAAGTAATGTAGTATTGCAACTGCAGATGAAAATCGCACTGAATAATAGTAGACAATGTAATCTTCAATAAAAATATTGTAGAAAAAATGGTTTAAATAAAAATAAAAGGAAATTTACAACGCATGTTCAAAATGTTTTCCATCTGCAGCAATGCAGAACTTAGCTCTTCAGTTTCGGCCATCGTTCTAAATTAGATACGGCCCCCTTAAAATGGAAACTCTTGTATCTCCGTTACTATTCAACCTACATAAATATGGTTTTTACTAACGATAGGGATACAGGTAAGGAACATTTTTGCTATCTCGGATTTTTATCTAGTGGGGTTGTATACAAATTAAAAACTGTATCCGCTTAAATTGTTTTCACGTGATAATTTTATTCATATATCTTAATTACTTACCTTATTTGGTGCACTTTTGCAATTTACATTGCCTACCTATCTCCAAATGGTAAAAATATAAATTGCGGGACAACCTTTTTGGGACACCCTGTATAGTGCTAATGAAGTAGTGTTTTTGATCATTTCATCTTTTCACCATATGCTGTGTGTTCTGCAAACATAAATCTGATTTGCTTGTCCTTCTTGGTGTTATATTGTATTTTTAATTTTAATGGACAGCAGTGTATTTCTTTCAATAAACAGCAAAAAAGATATGAAATCCATTCCATAAAATCTCATGCTATATTTAACCGTAAATGTAGAAAACGGTCACTAGTCATTATGTGATAAATAAAAAAATGTGTGTATTTAGAGTATTCATTTACCAGATAAGATATCGTCGAGTTATTGCAAAAGAAAGATATCCATTTCTTCTTTAATTAAGTACTCACACATATAATAAGATGCTGTAAACTATTTCTGCTTCGCATGTATTTGATAGGTTTCAAGTAAAAATCACTGTTGATAGGCTCATAATAGAGTTATCTTGTTTTCACAAAACATACTACACAATAATGTGTGAAAATGTACTTAACTCAAAATGAAAAAATGGAGTCATCTTGTTTTTGCTGTAACCTGACGATATATCTTATTATTTTTAGTTATAGTTACAATTAGCTTTACTCAAAATTTAAATTGTTATAAATGTACAATTAGAAGAAACGCATGCTTGATATTTTGATTACCTTAAAATGCAATTTTCTGTCCATGCCTTCTCCAAAGTTACTGACTAAGAAGACTAATAAACCCCCATCCAAGTGCTTCTAAAACATAATTTATTCATACATCAATTTCTATTCCTAAATAAGTTTCGTAAAATGGGTACCTTTAATTTCCAGATTATTATCTTTTCATCCCAGAACAGCTAAACTTCAAATTAATAAATTTCACAGCTCATCATCCTATTGCATGGAAAGAGGAGGCCTAATTTATTAGTTGAAGTGACTGTTCCAAAAAGAAGTGACAAGTTTATCGACGAACTAATAAGCAGATAATGCATTGGACAATTTTCTTTGGTGACTAGACTAGCGATTTTAATTCTGATTTTAATATGCATTAAAGCGTTCATGTTATCTTCAAAGCATTAAACTTTAAATCCGCCATCAAACTTTTAAGCAGCTCAAACTAGCTTTAAAGAGGGTTTTGCAAAACAAGTATATGGACCAAAACGCACGTTGCGGTACTTTACGTAATCCGTTCAAAAGTTTGAATATATTGAAGTCAACGCTGAAGGTTTAGGAATATTTTATTATTAATCCTCTCTTCGGAGCTCACTTTTAAGTTTTTCGGATCGAAGCTTGATGTAATTGATCCTTAAAATTTGCAAGTATAATTGAACAAAAAGAGTGGGTTTATTATAAATTTAAGGCAGACTAGTTTTCACAACAAATGACAATTCACTTAATAATAAAGGCCTTGAAGTATGGGATGTTCTTAGGTGTGATAAACTATAGGTTTTTCGCTTTTATTCTCTAAAATAATTAAGGATAAAATGAAATTAGATATGATCAAAGAAATAAAAGTATCTTCAGCAAGTCATTTGACATAATAGAAAAATGTCAGGCTGAAATTTACAAGTCTCATTACTTTTTTCTAGAAAATAAGGAAATAAGTAGTTTTGTTTAGAAGTCTTATAAATAAATAATCTATAACAAATGACAATTCACTTAATGATAAAGGCGTTCAAGTATGAGATTTCTTATGTGTTATAGACTATCTATATTTTTTGCTTTTATTCTGTAAAATAATTAGGGATAAAATAAAATTAGATATAATCAAAGAAGTATTTCCATCAATCATTTAACAAAATAGAATAATGCCCTGCCGAAATTTACGAGACTCATCACTTGACTAGATAATAACGAAATAAATAGTATTATTCTGTTAAGAAGTCTTATAAATATTATATATCTATAACAAATGACAATTCACTTAATAATAAAGGCGTTGAAGTATGAGATGTTCTTGTTATGTGATAAGCTTTTATAGTTTTTTGCTTTTATTCTGTAAAATAATTAAAGATAAAATGAAATTAGATATGATCAAAGAAGTTAAAAAATTTTCATCAGTCACCTAACAAAACAGAATGATTGATGCCAGGCCAAAATTTACGAGTCTCATCACTTTTGTCTAGATAATAAGGAAACTAATAGTCTTGTTTTGTATAGAAGTCTTACAAAAAAATAATCTATCTTATAAATAAATTGAGTATATATTGGACATAATATAGGAAAATAAACATCATAGTCAGAAAACGTTTGATTAGGTATATTTGTAAAATAAACATCACCCAATTTCTTGAGCTTTCTATGTCGTCGAAAGATAACAGGATTATAAATCCACCTATTAAAATTGCACAGTTAACGTAGATGCAAAAATTCAAATAAATAAGCTCTTAAAATATATTTATTACTGTCGTTACTAGATAACTATTGCAAGATAAATCATATAGTAATTGTTCTCGATAAATGAAATTGATGTAACCGGTAAAAATATTTGTTTGTTTTTTCTACTGCATTATATATCCCCCCGTCAAAGAAAGGAATTGTATGATTTTTAGTTTTTGATGGTTGGTTATTTTAGGAGCGAGGGACAGATCTAACCAAGCAATGCTTTTCCATCAAGTAAATGGACTACACACATAATGGGTTTTCTGGGTGTAATGACATAAATTATGCATGTGAAAAACAAATGCATTTTTAATATCCATTTATCAATGATGTATTTTTATTTAATTTACATTACTTATTGCATGGATGTACACGTGCTGTAATAATATGCTTCAAATTAGACGAACTCATGTATTGAATATTTTCTGCAGTATGTGTGGTATAACTAATGTATGAATACATGTATGATTCAATTCAGGTGTATTTTTAGTCTCAGCTTGATGTATTTTTGTAAATAATCTTTACTGTAGAATGACAAGCTATATTTTTGACCAGGGTTACTAAGTAAAGTCAAAGATGCAAACTTTAACCAATCTGAAAGCCATAGAGTAAAAACGCTTTAAAAATTGAGGAATAAAGAAATTAAACAGGATGATAAAATTGGTCTACAGATATTTTGATGGAACTAAACGTCCATCATCATCCCGACTCCTGATCACAGGGGCTTCCGTGGCTCAATAGGTTTAGTAACAATTCTGCTAGTAGCCTGTAAACTGTGGGTAACTTGCAGGTAATCTATCATTCAAAGTAATTTTGTAGTTTATGCAAAAGATGGTTATGAAAAACATTAGAAAAAGAGGACGCCAGACGTGTCTATGAACCCTAAAAGGATAAAAATGTTACCATGTGGTAAATTCGCTTGTAACATGAGTGTTTTGTTTGCCATAAATCGCCTCCTGCTAACTGCATCCAATTATTCAGTTCTTCCATTCAGCATATCTCCTTTGCTTGGCAGGCATTGGACTACGTAGGAAATAAGATAAAACCAAACAAAAATTTTTTCTTAAAGTAAATATTTAGTTAAGTTCCGCCTCATTCAGCCCAAATTAACGAAACACCTGCATCCAATTTCCAAAACAAAAACCAGAAAGCCTCAACAGGATATCCTCACCAGCAAACGCGGAAGAACTAAAATACTACCGGAACCAGATAAACTGCCCCTTTACTTCCTAATTAAATACCACAAATTCGAGAATTAAAAAACACCGAATTGCACTCCCTAATGAAACGCACATTGCAGTGTCTCGAGCTGCACCTTACCTCCTTATATGAGTCACCCCCACCCAATGTCGCTATGGTCTGACGAGTCGTAATAGACTCGGAGGGATCGTGTTTAGGGGGTCATATTTTTGGCAGGGGACCTCGTTAATAGGCTCGCAGAAGGAGATAGTGAGGCGATGAGGTGAAAGAAAGGGGGGTGGTCTTGAAGATGCTCCCCTCTTGCGCGGGAGGGGAGTTTTTTTCTCCGGTTTTCGAGGCCTTTTTATCTTCCTTATTTATGCTATTTAGTTTTTGGCGTGGGAAAAAGATATCAATCACTGAGTAGTTGGGTGACACTTAAGGCCTATCTCTATGGGGACGGAGTAAATATTTAGACAAGACTGGATCTAATATTAGTCGTTATTCTGAGGTTTTAAACACGTGTTCCCCTTGAGTGTAATGCACGCATTATTTCAACTTGCAAACTGCATTTTTCTCCGCATGACTTCTAAATAATCTTAGTCTTCTTCACCAACGAAATGTTTCTGACCGCGTCTTAGAATCACGAGGTGTCCTCGAATTTTTCCCTTCGGGGATAATACGGACCGTCGTTGCACCACTGCGACGCTGATTAGAAAACCTGCCTACCTACCAACGAAACATTTCCTAGAATTCTTCCAGTCAAAA
This sequence comes from Meta bourneti, assembly GCA_933210815.1. Taxonomy (NCBI): domain Eukaryota; kingdom Metazoa; phylum Arthropoda; class Arachnida; order Araneae; family Tetragnathidae; genus Meta; species Meta bourneti. The sequence continues at coordinate 85,402,678 of OW119923.1, read as the reverse complement.
CGGGGCCTCGGCAGCCCAGACGGTATAGTCACGGATCAGTAACCGGAGGGTTCCGAGTTCGAAACTCGATCCAACCAGACTGTCGTGTACAAAGGGCTAGCGCATGTTAAATCTTCCGTGTCCTCAAATGTCTTCACGTTGTCGTGGTGGGAAATTTTGGAGAGTGGGGTGCCAGCTAAGATGCTGACCTCGAACTGACCGTGGTTTAAAAGAATGGTTGAATATTTCCCGTGGGAATTGATTCCGAAAGGTCACCAATAGTCCGTTGTGTTGCTCTAGTGCGACGTAAATTCAACTACTAGCTACGATCACCAAAATATGTGACTGTTTAGTCATTATGTGTTTTGTAGGGTAAAAATAGTGATACGTTACTCTGAATCTTGTGAGGTTAGAGAGTTAAATATTTTTCTCAGTGCTACCCTCATATCGCACATAGGTAATTTTTCGGTAATCTTTTTGAACATGGGATTGAAGAAACGCGTAATCCAGAAATTCCCCGTTATTTCACATATTTTAAAACTTTTCAAAAATCAATAATACAGGAAGGCCATAAAATAATGTTCACTCCTTGGAGGCATCTGTAGCTAAATGGAATAGACGGAAGGGAACTAAATCTAGTATTGAGACTTTGATAGACATGCAGAAATGTTTTCCACAAAAAATAGTACCAAAAGTCGCCGATAGGGAGAAATTTGGCACTGTTGGAGTTGAAAATATTCGAACTTTGCATTAGACGTATATAAAATGAATTAAGCGAAGTTTCTACTGCGTATATGACAGTAGAAACTTCGCATAATTCATTTTATTCACTAATTACACCAAAAAGGGGATGGGAAAAGTCAGGCAATTATTCGAATGACTGACGAATTGTGCTCAATATGTGCCCTACTTTGCCGCAGGGTGTGTTACTTGTTAGGTTTCTGTACCTTCGTCATCCGACCTTGGTTCAAAATTACGTGGTGTTGTCCTCGAATCTTTCTCTTTGGGGGTGATCCCAGACCGTCGCCAATAGCCGTTGTGTTGCTCCAGTTTGTCGTTAATTAAATACCTACCTACCTTACCCTAAACAGCACAAAGCTCGAGCGGCTTTAGATGACTTCATGCATACAGTATTTGGCCAATACCAGTCAATACGCCAAACACTAGACAACGAGGGAGAGAAAAAAGAGCAAAAATCAGAAGGGTAAGCGAGGACAGATCACTCAGGAACATCGGGGGTTGGAATATCCGTACACACCTAAAGAATATGTGCCCATGTGGGCGTTGTATCGAAAGCTGTGATTAAGGAGTTTGACGAAACATGATCAATAGCAGTTAGGGCTGGCAGAGGATGGAAAGCAGAGCAACGAGAAACTATAACAAGTTGAAACTGCGATTTTCAACTATACAGGGACTCGTACTATTCCATTTTTGACTCCAGACGCCAAATTACCCCTATAGGCGACTTTTAATTTTCGCGGAATACATCTCCACATGTCTTCAGCATTCTGGACACGGGGACCGGCCCAAAGGCCGAAAGTTTCGAGTCCCTTCCTTACGAAAGGATCGGTTTCTTTCAGACCTCAAACTCCTGAACGAATCGCCGAAGCCCATTACGATTTCCATCCCCTCTTTTCTGTGCTACAAAGAGAACCGCGCGTGAATAGCCTTATCTCCCCGTTGACAAAGATGTCAGGGTTATAGACGGGGAGGCTCGCAAATTGTTTATCCACCAGCATCTAGTCTGTGAGAGGTTGTGTAAATCAAAAGAGATACACTTAAAACGTCACCACCACCCTTTCAGTTTACCCTGGAGGAATCTGTCCCTTCTAGTCATACCCACGACCCGACAATAGAAATCGGCACATTAGGTGATAATGGGACGTCACATATTCCCTCTCCTCCTGGGGGAAAGCATTGTAGAGGCCGTTTCGGCCGGTTTCAGTAAGTTGCCTGTAAAGCCGTTGGCCGTAACCAAAGAAAGAAATGATATTCTGCCCCGACGTATGCAGAGGGTTTGAAGTCTCAATACCAAAATTTGTAGGTAGGTATTTTAGTTAACGTCGCACTGGAGCAACACAATGGGCTATTATCGACGGTCCGGGATCAAACCCGAAGAGAAAAATTCGAGGACAACACCACATAATTTTGAACCACGGTCAGACGACGAGGTCACACCTGAGCTGGCACCCCACTCTCCAAACTTCCACACCACGCCAACGTGAGACATTTGAGGCCAAGACAGATTTAACATGCATCAGCCCCCTTTGTACACGACGGTCTTTGGCTTGATTCGAACTCGAAATCCTCCGGTTGATAATCCGTTACTCTACCAACCGGGCTACTGCGGTCCTCACCAAAATTGGTTCCAGTCGGTTTAGCTAAAGATGCCTTCAAAGAATGAAAGTTATAGGATGGTTCAAGAATTTTTTTACACTTAAAATTCCCCTTAATAGGAAACACAGCACAAATAAATTAAAACACAGAACATTTGTAGTTTTTAAATGTCACAATTTTTTTCACATCTGGGTACTTAAGTCGTCAATGAATTCAAATAGCTGTAACGACGAGGGCTTGGAACGTGACCTACAAATGCCAAATAAAAAATCCATTTCATTACCTCGTCCCTTAAGTAAAGAGAGTATTTATACCGCAGAGAGTAAACATGTGCCCAGGAAATACTTCCGTTGCCTCTGAATTCCAACCGGAATTTAAGAGCACCATTAAAAGGAGCCGAAAACGCCAATAATGAAAGAAGGGAAAAAATGCTCCTCGGATCTCTGAACCAAAAAATGTTTAGATAGGTCTCAAAGGAAGAAAGGGGACGAAAGCAAAAATAAGTGAAAAATAAACCTCAAAGAAATATGTTTAAAGGTTAGTTTACAAGCGTCTTTTCACGAGAATAAAAATGAGATATGTGGTTTTTCTCCAAATCCCACTTATGTTCCTTGGACTGGCGTGTTTCTAGAGGCTGTAAATTTTTCGGTTGAAATTTAGGAGTTTATTTTTACAGTCAATTGAGGACCTCTAATAGGATTTATGGTGTCAGTTGGAAAGTAATGTGCTAGTTAATTCCTTTAATATACTTGTAACAGGGAGCTCAGATGTGCGTGTTTTTTCTTCTTACTGAAGCGACTCTTATTTTAAACACATTTTTGGCCACGTGGTTCACTTAAAATAGATCATGCGCTAATGCGTGTTTTAAATTGCTTGTTTTTAAGCAAAAGAGCGTGCTTGTGTTTTATTATTGCTTTATTCCAAACCTATGGCAAAGGAAGTTAAGTGACATTTAAAATTGTGGTTATTATCGAATTCTTAATATATCATAATGTTATTAACCTCCTGGTGGTTGTTTCGTCAAACTATCTCGTCATTAGCAAAAGTGAACAGATTTTTATGGAAGAGATATCTCGACATTAGAAGAAAACTGACCAGATCTCGATATCGTCATCATAAAAAATTGGCAATAATTATCTTGATGACGAGATATCTCGTCATTAGAAAAATTGGCCAGGTCCTGATGGTCGAAATATATCTCGTTGAAACCACTTGGAGGGTTAATGCTAAAAAATTTAGACTGAACTTTCTATAGTCCATTTCTTTCACTAAACTATTCTATCTATTTCTAGTTTAATCAATCCAGTTGAATGTGGATTTAAGTGTTGTTATAGAAATCAAATGTAACATAAGAAACAGTATTTTGGATATATTCCTTCCATAAAGTTTTGTTGACTATATCTCAGGGAAACTTAGTTTGATTATATATAATGGTACTACAAAGCGAATCTTTCCACCAGAAAATTATAGTTATTGAAACAATACAAATTTAAATCAGAATAAACAAATATTGAATTAAATATTAGACAGATTAAAAATTCAGAATGTCTATTTAAAAATTTATAAGGTTTACCATTTTGATTTTATTTCTTTGTTATTTATTATTACTCCTTTCAACTAATAAAATCTTTCTCGTATGTGACTTATTAACGTGTGATCTCACAATTAGCAAATCAGAGTGTCACATTTATGCTGGTGACACTTTTTACCTATTTGTAAAGCATTCGGTATAATCAAGTATAGTTGACATCACGTTTTGTAACAAGCATTTCTGTGATTTATGTAACTTCTATTTGCATAATCAGTATGCAGCGTTCAAGATTCATTTGTCTTCTGAAATAACTTAAATTTAAATAAGTTGTAGAGTTTACTTTGATTTTTTTTAAATTCTTCAACAAAAATTTCCGTTTCCATTCATCACTGCACGAATTCGGAGCTTGCCGTTGAAAATTCGAGCGAGGAATGACGCCTTACGCCACAGGAACGATGTATACATTGACCTAATCAGCGCCCTCTACCACCAAAACGCGGCTTTCCGGACATACATTCTTTGGCAAAAATATTTATTTTGGGCCCATCTACCACCTTTTACAATTTAGCCAGATATTTTCGAAACACTCTGTATACAGGGTGATTCTACGGTCATGGGGCAAACTTCAGGGGGTGATAGAACACAACGAAACAAACACTTTTCCCCCCATAGAATGTATGGTCGCAAGTGCAGCGGTTGGCCGCTAGAGAGCGCAATCAAACGCTTGTATAAAAGCCCATAGAATATCTATTGGGTGAGTCTAAAGTAATACGACAAACTTCAGGGGGTGATAGAACACAACGAAACAAACACTTTTCACCATAGAATATATGGTCGCTAGAGGGCGCTTTCCATTTCGGCACAAACACACGGTCCGGCGCAAGTTGGAAAGAAGAGGCATGAAATATGGAAACAACGCTTTAATGTCAAATAAACATCAATAACTGCTTGACAAAACGAAATAATACAATTAGATTTGCATAAATTAAAGATAAGTACAAGGAACAACGGGTAAGAAAGAAATGACATGTACGAAACATGAGAAACTTTTCACATGGAAATGAAACGACATGTACAAACATCAGTCGGTAAGTACAACGCAAATGCACAATTACAGAAGCTGTTCAAAATGTCGACCACCACACCTAATGCAGGCCTCTCATCGCCGACGTAACGGTTTTATACAAGCGTTTGACTGCGCTCTCTAGCGGCCAACCACTGCACTTGCGACCATACATTCTATGGGGAAAAGTTTTTATTTCGTTGTATTCTATCAACCCCTGAAGTTTGTCCCATGACTGTAGAATCACCCTGTACAATTTGGAGGTATGAAATGGGCCTATCGATATTTATATTCATTGCAAACGGTAGGTAGGTATTTTAATTAACGTCACATTAGAACAACACAAAGGGCTATTGGTGACGGTCCGGGTCATTGCAAATGGATTTAAATAAGGTATCAATTATACGTAACGATACTACCATTGATAGATAAGAGCAAATAAGAAAATTTAGCGCAGATAGTATACGCGGATCTGCTAGCATTGATATATTTTATTATCAGCCTTAAAGAAAAGATACACTCCCCCTTCAAACACACACAATCCCAGAATGCTCCTAAATCAAAATAAACCTCCTCCATCAAATGCCAACTGCTATTAGATCTCACCAGATTCACTCATTGCAGTTTTAAAAATCGAAATTGACTTATTCGGAAGTAAAAGATCTGTGTAGGGGGTTGATATATTTCAATCTCTGGAGTTAAAAATGATTTTCATTACTTTTTGTAGGGAAAGAGAAAGGAATAAGTGGGTTGATGAGAAGAACTACCATTAAAGGTAATGCCTGTGATCATGGTTTGAGGGATTTTCGGCTTTTCTCTATGGCACTTCTTTTTTTATCCCTCGCGTAAATGCCCTTCCATTTGAAAAGTATTGGAGATAAATTGTATTACGAGAACCCCAATACTCGGTTTCCATTTTTGGCTAGCTATCTCAATTGAAAGAATCGGTTTTGAAAATCTGAATGAATGATTCTTGATCTTGATTCTTGAACATATGGATAAATAAATATATTTCAGTAACTTACATGGCACAGAAATTGGCATCATTTGTATATTGACAAATAGCAACAAACGGGGATAAACAATTTAAAACCAACCGCTACGAGATTAATTCACCTGTTTTGTCGCAAATTTAAACCTCCAAGTGTTTTCGACGAGATATCTCGTTCATCAAGATCCGACCAATTTTGTTAATGACGAGATATCTTGTCATCAAGTATGCCGATTGAATTCCGAATGATGAAAATTGTGCCATTTTTTGATGATAACGAGATCAAGATCTCATGAGTTTTACTAATAAACGAGATTCCTCGCCGAGGCAGGAGCCGTCGTGGCTCAGTTGGTATGCCCACTGTGCGAGCAACCTGAGAGTTGTAGGCGGTGCAGGTGTGATTCCTGTCAGGTGCTGTTCCTCCCTATGTGTATTTCTCTCTTCTGTGTCAGTGAACCTTTCATTATGTGTGTGTCTATTACTTGATATTGTGTGTCTTGTGTCTGGCATAGCATGGCCAAATATGGCCCTTGCGCCATAAAATCCCAACAATTAACCAACCAACCTCGTTGAGACAACCACCAGGTGGGTTAAATATGCTTAATTTAAGCAAGGAGTTGCAGAATACTACTGAATAGCACGGAAAAGAGGTCGCTTTATTAATATTCTTCAGCTGTATGATTACAGAAGTTGATGAGAAATTTGTGAAAGACATCACACACACACAACGCAAAAAGGATGTGAGTGAACGCGAAAATAGGCTTAGAAGTCGAAATACACCAAATCTCCTGTAACAAATTATTGGAATGAGATCGAAATGGATGGTTCAAAAGGTAATTGTGGTCACACGACTGAGGTTTTCTTCTTGAAACTTGGGTGGAATTAAAAATTTACAACAGTAGAAAGTACTCTAAATGCTGATTGATATTTTTAATTAATTTAATACCTTTGATGGTGTGAAATATACGCATATCGATGCTCATATTCATTATAGATAGATTCAAAGCGTGAGTAACGACACTGTAATCAATTGAATGTAATCTATATAAAACCTGCAGAGACTACATGTTTACCTATACATATTGAGTATTTAAAGAGTCGATGAGAAAAAAATGAGGGAACATTTTTCATCCTATGCCGTAAGATGGAATGTTATCCATTTCTCTTAACCAGTAGAGGCATGACTTAGCAGTCCATTTGACAGGAAAGGTGGTCTTAACAACAGGAGATAATTTTGAACTTTCGGGTGGTTATCTCAACGAGGAATCTCGCCATTACCAAAACTGACCAGATTTTGATGGACGAGATATCTCGTCCTTAGAAAAAGCTGACCAGATCTTGATCTTGTCATCATCAAAAAATCGGCGATATCCTGATATGACGAGATAACTCGTTATTAGCAAAATTGGTCAGATCTTGATGGAAGTTTAAATTATTTGCTTTCATAATTGTATCGGAGTTGCAGAACGGACAGGATAGACAGTCCTTTCTCGGAGTGGAGAAGGTGGCATATACTTCCAATTTTAAATAAATATGTCCAAACCAATAAGTTCCCCAAATTATTAATTTTTACACTTATTTGTTCTTTGTAGGTTTTATTTAAGATTGTAATAAAAGAGGGTTACATAAATACTCATGGGGGCCAGCTCAGGTGTTGACCTCGTCATCGGACCGTGGTTCAAAATGACGAGGTGTCGTCCTAGGATTTTTCCCTTGGGGATTGATCCCGGACCGTCTCCAATAGTCTGTTGTATTGCTCCAGGGTGACGTTAATTCGAGTACCTACCACATGGCCCAGATATATTTTCTTATTTCTCAATGAGATTTGTTTCATAAACCGTATTTAAGATGCATGCTTCGAATTTATTTCACATAAGAAAAAAAACTACTGAATTTTATTTTTACAGCTTTTATTACTTGAAAATTGCCATGAGGTTTTATTTATTTTGAAAATTCCGTATTCCTCTTGGCACACCGTATCGAAGCCTGGTCGCTGTACCATGGAAACTAATCCATCCAATTTATCAATAGAGTTAATCTTACAAAACATCCTTTAATGGTACAAACCTAATATTAGGTATGTTAAGAGAAACATTAAGAATTTGAAGAGAATAGTAAAAAATATGTGGCAATATGTTGTTTTGTATCGCTTTGTAGTTGCCAATAGCCCGTTGTGTTGCTAGTGCGACATTAATTAATTACCTTACCGTATCGATTTGTAAATAATTGCCAGGTTGTATCTGCTTTTAAGAAACATACTAAACAAGTCTGAAGTGCAAATTATTTGGCATTTTTAATTGCCAAGACACACGCCAAGTCAATGCTTATGCTATGGCATTCATAAATTTAAACAGTACTTGGCGAAAAAGTACACCAGCGACATTCAAAACTGCGCGGCACGACATTGTAACCCTCCAAAAAGAGCGATCTATCTATCAACGGGTGATTGATTGGCCACTCAAAGATCACGTGACACTGAACGAGCTGTCTGACTGGATAGGTCTATTTTTCAACTCAACTGTCCTTAGAACTCGTTTCTTTTCTCCGTGTTGATCTTTTTCTTACGTTTCTATCAGAGAAGCAGTCAGGAAGAAACAACGATAAAGAGCGGCTGGAGGAAGAAAACAGCAATAAACAAACATTAACGTTTCTGGCAACAAAGAAATCCAGTTCTTTGTTTCCGTCCTTCTTAGTGGTCAGGTTAGTTAGTTATTGAATCTTGTTTTGTTCGTCACCGCCGTCATTGTTCCTGGGATAGAAAAGGCATTGTTCGTAAGGAAAATGGAGGCAAGAGCTTCCTTCCGAATTTTCTTCAATTCCTTTTAGTTTTTCCTTTTTCCTGGATTTCGGAATACAAGGTTCCGAGGAAAACATGCACTGATAAAGCTTTGTCCGACTGTCATTAATTAAATTTTCCTCAACTTGTTATTGATCATCTGACTCTCATATTAGATGTCATTACAAATCTGATATTGAGTTCGTTATTTGCTTCAGAGTAGATATCCAGAAATATTCTAAGGTCTAGTGCCCGTATTATATAGAAAAGCAGATAAAAACGCAGTCAAACTGGAAGAGCAACGAATTAGCAACCGGAGAGTTGCGAGTTCGAAACTAGGTCCAGTCAAAGACCTTCGTGTACACGGGGGCTGGTGCACGTTAAGTATGTGATGACCTCATATTTTCTCACTTTGCGTGGTGTGGAAATTCGGAGATGGGTGCCATCTCTTGTGTTGACCTCGTCATATGGACGTGGTTCAAAATGACGAGACGTTGTTCTTGGATCTTTCTCATCGGGATTGATCCCGGACTGCCACCAATATCCGGTTGTGTTGTGCCAGTGCTACGGTAACTACCTACCTACCTCAAACTGGTAGTATAAATGCAGAAGAAAAATACCTAATGATGATTAAACATCTTTGAAAAATCTCCAATGGTCATTTCAGTGGAGCAAAATGCTCACCATTATAAATGGAGAGTGAGATGCCAATTCAGGTGTTGACCTCGTCATCTGACCGTGGTTCAAAATGACGAGGTATAGTCCTTCCCTTTGGGATTGATCCCGGACCGTCGTCAATAGCCTGCTGTGTTGCTCGAGTGCGACGTTAATTAACTACCTACCCATCATCATAAAGACATAAATGACACTTCTGTCCTAATAATAGTGTTTTTTCCGATCTTGCTTCTCACATTTTTATGTTATATTCTGTTAATGTAGGACTTAAATACAGACTCGACGATTACGAAAACTGCTTATACATCTTGTGTATTTGTAATAAATTCTAATAAACTACTTTTTCTATTAACCCTCTTGGCGATTTTTCGATGAGGTAGCTAGTCATTAGCAAAACTGACCAGATCTTTATCTCGTCATCATAAAAAAATCGGCAATATCTTGATGACGAGATATCTCGCCATTAGCAAAATTGGTCAGATCTTGATAGAGGAGATATCTCGTCTAAACCGCTTCGAGGGTTAACGGAATATGCAAATGATGCCACAAGAATGCACTTATGTCTACATATGAAAGAATGTGTGTAACTCAAGAAACATCTAACTTCTATCTATCTATAGAAATTACGTTAAAATTCATAATTTTCATACACTGATTCTCTTTTGAAAAGGCCATTTACCATTCCACCAATGAAAAATTTGTCAGATGTTCGAGGTTGTAGCTTCGTTCTTGTGATTAAAATGTTTAAATATTTATCATATTCGAATAATACACTCGAACCAAAAATGACGATTCTCCCCACCCGGGTCTGTTGACAATTCAAATGTCACGGAAAGTTTAAAATGTTAATACCCCTGCTAAAATATTCTACCTCATTCATTTCGGAATAATGAGATCCCTATTTCAATAGTCAACAGTAACCTTATTCGGAAATTATCTCCTGTCTCTAAAAGTTTCATTTTGTAAAAGTTCAATTATTCGGAGGAATCCGGTCTCCATATTTTCAAAAATAAAGGGCTCAGGTAAATGGCACGGAGATATTTGAATGGGGGAACTGAGATTGAATTTTCCAGTTTTCCATGCAAGTTGGGTAATACATTTATCGTTTTACCCGAATGAATTTCGATGCTATGGACTTTATGAATACTAAGATGACGGCAAGATGTAAACGGGGAAGAAATAGTGTTTTCTTGTCTGATATGGAAATATTTAGGCACATTGTAAGGAGATAAGTTTGAAGATACTGTTTTTCTGTTCAAAAACCGGATTTCGTATGCCTTCGCATAAATTGGAAAATGTAATTTAGAATCTAACTCGTGCATTGATAGGAAATCTGAATTGTCGGATTATGCTCCTATTAGTTGTGACTGCTTATATATATATGAGTAAGATATATTTCAATTTGTCCTAACTTGCAAACTATTTTAAGTGAAAATGCAATTAAATTGTGAAGTATAATTCAATTAAAAATAAACCATTGCTGGACCAATATAAAATTGTTATCCCAACTTTCCGGAAAAGTCAAAAACATTTTTTAATGAAGATGTCGAAAGGCACTTCGAGTTTTTCTCCCCAATCATAATTAAAATAATGTAAGTAATTAAAACTGTAAATTCTGTAGTTATATCAAACTTAAGAACCTAGGAAAATAAATTACTCCTTACATAGAATTGGCAACATTTAGACGCAAAGGTAAACCCCTTGGAGTGTAAAATATAAAAATAATTGAAATTTAACCATCCTGGTGGTTGTCTCGACGAGGCATCTCGTAATTAGCAAAACTTCCAAGGTCTTGATAGACGAGAAATCTCGTCATTAGGAAAAACTGACCAGATCTTGATGGACGAGATGTCTTGTCCAAACCACTTGGAGGGCTAGTAAAAAGTATTAAACATAACATGGGTAACATGCAATAAAACGTAGTTCGAAAATTAGTTTCATGTTCTTCGCATTCCATATTTGTTCCATAAAGTAATTTTTTATAATTATGAAATATATACTTTAGTTTATTTGTAATGACTCATACTTGTTTTTAATGACTTATTCTTACTTTTTTAACGAGTTATACTAACTTTTTTTGTAGACTCTATACTCATACATAATACTTATATTGCAAGCAGTCTTATTCGAAGCATATGTCTTGTTATTTTATTAACTTTAATTCTTCTAACGCTTAGTTGACTTCTTTTATGTTTACAAGTCATAACAAACACATAAGCTTACTTTAACTTCCATGTTTACGATGAAATTAAAGATTACACAAGTTTACGAAAATACGATCAGTTGTTTAAACAGTTAAATTAGGATTAAAAATGATCCGACAATGAAGCCCCAGTTATTTAAACTTCGCATTTGAATACATAAAGGAAAGATTCTGTATCTCATTTTTCAGTTTTTGCTATTCAGACAGTTCATATTTTAATCTTAGTATATCTTGGATAAATTTTGCTTAAGAGGTGTATCTTTTGAATTCATCATTGTTGTGTAAGCGAAATTATTTTTAGATTTGTACGAATAAAGAGGTTGGGCTTTCCTCATTTAATTTTAAGTTACTTAAGATTCCACTACTGTTGTTTAACTTGCTAATTTAAAATAATGTTTGCAGCTTTTTTCTAGATAAATAACTTGAGTTTTATTGATAATCTGTATTTGCCATGAGAGAGGGATTTCCACAGTAAACAAACAAATCCGAATGTATGCGAAGATTTTACTTTTGCTACCCAAATGCTATCGCAGGGTAAACATCGGGATAACCTGACAATGCAGTTTATCGACGTTTATGGCAACGTTTGGCGTTTAATCTAATTGGTGTTTACCAATAAACAATCATATCAATTTGGAATTTATTCTTTGAAATTCTTATTGGCGAAGGGCTAAAAGCATATTCTAAAAACAAGAACCAACTGGTGTTACATTGAGTATATGAACCGAAAACATGTATTACCAAAGAAACACTACAACCTCCTATATTTAACTTGATAGAAAATGCCTCTCATAAGTTGAAGTCTGATTTATCCATCAGATTAATTATATTTATTTATTGCGATTAATTGCGTCTGATGTCTCAATTCTTATGATTTCTAAGTCAAGTTCCCTTTGAATGTTAGATCACCGAATTCAAGCTTACAATTCCATTATGAATTTGTATGGGGCTACTTTTTAACGATAGTCAAACTTTAGCCTTCTGAACTCACGAGTTTTCCGAGCAGTGTAGAACTGACTTTTCCCCAGATCACACATAATTATTAATAACCACATCTACTGGTTGAAATAATCTTAGAAAAGATTATATTAATCACGATCGAAATTGGTTCGAAATCATAAAGGGAAGACCATAGCTTACAGAACGGAAATATACACTTAAATCCTGAGCTGGTTCTTGAGCATGGGCTAACAGACATGATGTAATTTATTTATGCTAATTGCGGTAAGTAAGAAGACGAAGGAGACACATCAAATGGTTAAAATTCAGGAAATAAATTAGCAGTATATACACTACTCAAACAAATCAGTTTTTTGCGGATGAAACAAACTATGCAATGGATTTGGCTGAAATATTCAGCATACGTTTTTTATACACATTGCACCTGAATGTAAAATATAAAGTGGGTAGCTGAAAAATTGTCCAAAAATGATTTTTACTCTTTTATAGCAGAAAATGGCGTTGAGATTTCAATTGAAGCATTTCGTTGAGAGCAGAAACTCATTAACTAACATTTTTGTAAAATGCTTTTTTTTATTCTAAATATTTATTTTCACGATGATGAAAAATTCATTGTGATAGCGTAATCTGTTGAGAAAAGATATGCTGTGGGGATTAGGAGGACACAGATATACACTTTGGTATAAATCAACTCTACCTAATGATTGAATGACAAAGAATGCAAGATGGAAAGTTATTTACGAAATTGTTGATACCGTTTGAATCATCCTCGGAATAATATCTTTAATCTAATCGTCTTTTTGAGCTATAATCTACTTTCGTGGAACGGTGTCTCTCTGCAAGAGGCATAGGTTAGGCTAGTTCTAAGCATCCCCTTGCGCATGTTTAGACATTAATCATCTGTGTAGATCTGAACAATTACTTGCGCATGATCCACTCGTTGAGTCATTTGTCCTGTATGCACATCTCTACAAGATGACACTAAAAATGCTTACAATAACTTACATAAAATGTAAACTGCTTTACTCCAAAATTTATTTACTTTTCGTCGGTTATCGAGTTTCTGCTTTAAGAAGACGATTTTTCCAATTTGTCTCTGCAAAAAAAGCTTTCATTCCAAATATTTGATGCAGAATTAGTATAAACCTTATCATCCAATAAAAAGGAGACATTTAAATTCCGCTGCTTCAAAAACGATCGCTTCTTTATACTTAAGTAGTCGCGGTAGCCCGTTTGGAAGAAAAGCAGATTTGTGACCATAGTTCAAAACTCGATCCTTCCAAAATACATCGTGTACATGGGGGATTGTGCATGTTACATCTGTCGGGACCTCAAATGCCTTCACGTTAGCGTGGTATGGAAGTTCGGAGAGTGAGGGGCCAACTCAGATGCTTTCCTCGTCATCTGACAGTGGTTCAAAAATACGATGTTGTCTCCGTGCGTCGTTAATTCAACTACCTACCTTTGTACATGAATCACTCCCCAGTCTCTTAAGCTTTAAAGCTCTTGACATTTTAAACCTATTACATCGATGTTTTACAGAACTTCTACAATATCGCCCGATTAATACGAGAACATTATCGGTAGATAATATCATCTTACAAGATTACACCTCCTGCCAGTAAGCTCCCCCTTTCATGTCCCGGATATATGAAGACGTCAAATCGATGGCTGCTGGAGCTCGAGGAAATATGTTTGATCATTTCTCTCTCGCGGATAAATGTTTCCCGAAACGAAATCGAAAACAAAAGGAAAAAGAGTATTTCAAGTCCTCCCGGGACTGAAGCGTCGATTTCGGGGAAATATATTAGTTTCTGTATCTCTGAGCGATAAATAGAAGTTAAACGTAAAACGGAAAAGGTGCAGCTTCAGTCGTGTTCCACTGAAGATTTATTTTGGGAGAAGAGCTAATGGACTCTGTATAACCGAGTTTCCGACATTTACTGCTGCAGTTAATGAGTTTGCAGGTGACTTACTCCATCTTTTTAAAAAGTTTGGTGGAAATATACGTAGGGGGAGATCGGGAAAGGTTTGTCTTTAAATCCCACCAACGAAGGAATCCATCTATCAGATATATGAGGGGCCACTTGGGATAGCTTCTGGTGCTTCAGACGTTTTCTGTTGATACGAAATAGTCTTTTCAGTAAAGTACAAAGTTCCATTTGGATTATGTTTAATACAGATAGAACTTTACATGACTACATGATTCGTGTTATTGCATATTGGTATAAGACACTAGACGTTTTTGACTTTGAATCGTACTTCCAAAGATGGGTAAAGATGGTTTTTTGGCTGAATTTCTGTGGAACAAGAACCGGATCAAGTTCTGCCAGGTGAAGTTTTTCCGCCAGGTAAATGGACATATACAAATATAAGGATAATTTTTCTGACACAGAAGTGATAAATACTTCCAGGGTAGTTACAGAAATTGAACATGGGTAGATACATTGAACGGACGTTCAATCCCGTGTGCAATATGGAGTTGGTTCCAACAACTAACCTTCTTTCGTTTTGTACTCTTCGGTATGGCAATCCTTTGGAATTAGCGACAAATTTTTACTTGGTGACGAAACGTTCACTACAATGCATTTGAACCTAAATATGTTCCCTCTTCGGATCACTTTTGCATCAGTTTTTTTCAATGGTCGTATGCTAGTGTATGATTGTAACTTTGCAGAATTAGGAACGATATATAGCTTAAAATAGAAAAGGTTGCAGCTTCACTTCTGTTTCAGTGAAAATTTATTTTGAGACAAGATGTAATGCACTATGTAACTGAGTTTTTGTCATTTACTGTTGCTGTTAATGAGTTTGCAGTTTGACATATTCCAACTTTTAAAGTTTCATGGCAATGTACATTGGAGAAGATTTGTATTTAAATCCCAACAACCACGTAATCCATCTATGTAACCTGGAATGATTTCTGTGCTTTCAGACGTTTTCTTGACACATCAAATAGTATTGACGGTTTTCTGTTCTGTAAAGTATAAAGTTCCATTTGAATTCTGCTTAATACATGCTTGAATCATAAATGATGATATCATTGTATATTGGTGTAAGACATTCGTCTTAGACTTTGAATCGTCTTTCCAAGTATGATCAAAGATGCATTTTAATGGACGTCCAATTCTGTGGGTGAGATAGTCACCGTGGCTTTGTGTGTTTGCCTGTTGCGCTAGCAACTTGCGAGTTCTAGGCGGCGTAGGTTCAATTCTTCCCTGGATGTATTTCTCTCTCCTGTGTCAATAAAACTTTCATTGTGTGTATGTCCATTGCTTGACGTTGTCTGTCTTGGTTTGGCACATCTTGACCAAATATGACCCTTGCGCCATAAAACCCCAACCAACTAAACCAACGATTTTGTGTACGATTTGGCGTGAAATTTAGTAAACCGCCGTCTTTCTCATAAGAGAGCTTTTCACAGTACCACCGGGTTACCATAAACAAATTACCGGAAGACGTGGATTTTAACTCCGGTTGTCCAATACTCTCACTCAGAAGATAATGGTTTACTTAAAATGTAGCAAAGGCAATACGAACAGAAAACCGGGTTACCATAAACAATTACCATAAACAAAAACTTTCATTGTGTGTATGTCCATTGCTTGACGTTGTCTGTCTTGGTTTGGCACATCTTGGCCAAATATGACCCTTGCGCCATAAAACCCCAACCAACTAAACCAACGATTTTGTGTACGATTTGGCGTGAAATTTAGTAAACCGCCGTCTTTCTCATAAGAGAGCTTTTCAGAGTACCACCGGGTTACCATAAACAAATTACCGGAAGACGTGGATTTTAACTCCGGTTGTCCAATGCTCTCGCTCAGAAGATAATGGTTTACTTAAAATGTAGCAAAGGCAATTCGAACAGAAAAAACATTCTACCACAAAAACACTATCACGTCTGCATTTAGCTTTACAGAAAAAGTATTATAACCTTAAGTGTGACAACTAAAAGCATAAAAGTCAAAATTTATTTTAAATCAGCGTTTTATGTAAAATACAGGATGCAATCTCAAAATGTAAAAATTCATTTTGTGGTCAGTTATTAGAGCATTATTCACTTATTCTGCGACATCAGCAACACTGTATCTTCTTGGCATGATGGTTATAACAAGGAGAAAAAATTTTTCTGAATTAAACAAACATAAATTTAAAATATCAAGACATAACATTAAAAACACATTAAAATCTGGCAAAAAACATAAATAAATTACAGGAAGAGCGCAGATTTACATACAAGTTTCATCTTTGCAAACATAACAAGATAGATCAGCAATTTCTAAAATTAATTATGCAAATAAAATTGATAAGATCAAGTCGAAAAGAAGTTTTTAAGAGTAATTGATAAATCTATACATATAAAGCAGAGTAACGCAAGTTACATATTAACCTCGTTCTCTTTAACCTAGGTGTGCAGAGGGTTCTAAATCAATTCAAAATTGCCATAGGATAAACATTAAGCATAAAACGATTGCGGTACGCAACTCAGTTTCTTTTACCAGTATGGATCGAAAATAATTTTTCTGATAAAACTGTTTTACCAGTACTGCTCGAAAAACAACTTTTTCCAAAACGTTGTATTTAAACAATTTAAAATTCAAATTATGTTTGAACTGATTTTTTATTTCCTTCCACAATATAAATAATATAAAAATATCTGAATGATGAAAAATAGATAGTTAAAATACTTAATTTTACACAACTGTCATTTTGTAATGGAACACGAAAAGCCAAAACAAAAAACCTCATTCCGTAATTTTGCAATTCGGTATCTGGCAACGCCAGAATGTTTTATTTTATAAATTAGATTTAGAATTCCGTGTTTGTGTATTTGAGTAAGACAGAAATATTGCGGTCATATCTGAGCATTTCTAAGTTTTGTAAATATGTGTTCCTTTTGTAAATAATTCATTATTGTCTATCAATATTTTTCAAGCGTCTTTTTCGAATTTCTCTAATTCAGAATATTCTCATGACGTCGAAATTCAACACGTTTGCTCAGATGTTTCGTTTTTCAGAATTCTACATTTTTCAATGACCGGAATTTCGGTTTTTTTTGGTATTTAAGTGCTCCCGTACTTACCATCTTACCGATATATTATTTAGGAGTCAAATTGTAATGAATTATTTTTATTTTCTGCCAAATACCACTAGACTTGTGTAATTTCTTGGTTGTAGATATATTTCGGCGAACTTTCCATGTCTTTGGTTAAATACGTTATAGTTTGTCGAAGTATGTTTCATAAAAATAAATGGAAACCTTGTTAATTAAGGTGTATAACTTCTTATTTTAAAATGACTGGTAAAGTTAAAATAAAGTTATTCTGAATTAATATGTTACGTTAAATCAAAACGGGTAGCCATACATTGTAGCTCAAAGATATTTCTAAATTTTGACATATTTTCCTTACAAGACAAATAAAATCAATTTAATTTACATTGGTTTTTCATGTTTCATGGGTATTATTGAAAGCTGTACTCCATAGTCAAGTTGCTACATCTATCATTTTAAAAAGGTACGTGGTTTCCATATAGAAACTGAGTCTCTCAATTGAAAAAAGTGCGCTGAAAGTTTTTCATTTTTACTGAAAATGAACTTGGTATTCGTAATCACTTCAAAACTCAAAATCGATTTATGAAGTCATCTCAGAAAAAGCTTTTGTAGTTTGTCTTACAGCAAGAGGATGATGAATATGAGATGGGTTATATAGATGGATGCATTATGTATACATATTTACGTCCGAAGTAAATTGTAGGAGCTATGAAAAAGTTAAAACGATGTAAGATATTTTCTGTACACTTAAATGATGCTTGCATTTTTCTATGAAATGGAACCAACATTTAACCAATTCAACCCGAGCATCGCCGGGTAATTCTGCTAGTAATTCTATAAATAAACTTTTGAATGGCATCAGAAAAAATGAAATTTATCGTTTAATCTGTTTTAATACTGAAACCTTTTGAAATGCAGTAGCAGTAAAAGTGAAATTTGTTATACTGAGTTCTGAGATGAAATACATAGTTAAAACTTAATCAAAGAGTATCAGAATATTTTTTATTTATGGAAATGTGTAATCAGAACATTTTATTCCGATTTGAAGGTTCAAGGTTCCGGTTGAAATCAGAATATTATGTTATACGAAAATCCTTTCAAAGCTTATATCTTCCTACATAGCAGAAAAGATTTTGAATTTTTGCTTATTCGTAATATTTCTAATACAAAAATAATTTTGATAAAATGATATTTTCAACTGCTCTTTTCCAAAAATTAAAAAGCTTTATCATAGGGAGTTGAAAGTAATTTTAAAATATTATCTGAAGATTTTTAAAGTCTGTCAAGAAACCAGGAATTTATAGTTATTAAAATGTAGCCAACGCTGTTCAATTTTGAGCTTGGAACAAAATAATATAATTTGTTAGTGTACACGTATTGTAATAAAACAAATAGGAGTGAAAATAAAAAATATAACCACATTGGATTATATTTTATAAAATATTATTCCCGTAAATGTTTCATCTCTATCGGATTGGAACCGCAGCCGATTTTTTATAATTATTTTAAATGGGATTTGATATAAAAACCCACATTAGGCTTAAAAATTAAATGATTTCTCAACAAATATATTTCAAGATACAATTCCGCGATACATCAGAGACAATTATAATAAATTTAAGCATATGAAAACATATAATCATTCTTATCTTGTAGAAATTGGAGAAATTATTTCAATACAATTTAGATGTGTACAAATTCCAAATAGCGCGGTTTCTTGTTCAGGTACAGAGATTTCTTCCTAACCAAAATGATCACATGACCTTTTCAGTGCTGTGGTCAGCATATCTCGTTCTGATCATCTATTCTTTCCATATGCTATGCGTAGAAGGTTAATTAGAAGGCATTAGTAGGTTAATTGTATCGTCCATTAACCCAAGCATATTAACTAACGCTTTTTCATTTGACGAAAATACGAAACAGTTTTATTTTTATTCCTTCCTTATAACGACTGCCTTATTTTTCAATGCGTTTGGTTTTGATTTTTATGAATGTTGAAGTGCAATACAATGTTTCAAAAAGTCCAAGATAGAATGTCAAACACTAAGTCTCAACTGTCACAGCTTCCTTTGATGGCTTTATCCCACTTCTTGGAGGAAACCAGAAACTATTTCTGTGCTTTATGTACTGGGATTGAGAATACTGGAATTGTAAAAAATCGTATCCAAATGTTCCCATCCACCATTCAGACAAAGAAATTACAATGTGAGCTGCAATTAGCTTTTCACCTGTGCACTCATATCGTATCGCAACCAAAGCAGTTCAAGATATCTTTAGATGAATGATTTCCATCAGTACCTACACTTTTATGTTTTAAACATTGATTTAGTTGGAAACAAGTCAAAATCTATTAATCACTTGCTCTTATTTTACTTAACTGCTTTTAGACGAACAACGTTGAATCTACAATAGGGCCATAACTTAATGGGTTATGTGCGAGACATTTTCAACAACTTCATTTTCTTTCATTACCTAGCTATGAATTTGTATTTAATACTAAATTTGTGTTAGTTTATGATTTTTATTATGAATTTGTTATTTAAAACAGTTAACTTAGACAGCACTACAAAAATTAACTTTTGATGATGTAAACCCGCAGAGTACTGCAACCAAGCTCAACCATCAAGTACTTTTCGATGAACTGAAGCTGCACTGCAAATTCTGCTACAATTGGTGATTACGACATGATATGAAACCTCACCCTTCTGAACTGCTAAAACAGTTTCTTATTTTATTACCGAGTATTATCGTAGAGCGTCAGACAATTGTAGAAAGTGATTTGCATCGTATTGACATTTGAACTAACTGTTCATCGTGCATCATCCATAGAAATGCTTGCCAATTGTAGCGAGTGTCATCAAAAATGTATCTGAAACGCCATAGGGTTTGATCAAAGGTGCGCGTGTTCATTAACACGTCTAACTACCAGTCACCAAAGGGCCGCGGTATCCTGGTTGGAAGAATAGCGAACTAACAACCTGAGGGTTGCCAGTTCGAAACTCGATTCAACCAGAATCATCGTCGATTCAATTCATCGTGTACGCGGGGACTGGTAAGCGTATAAATGTTGGGCTTCAAATGTCCTCACGTTGGCATGGTGTGGAAGTTTGGAGAGTGGGATGCCAATTCAGGTGTTGGCCTCGTTATTTGACCATGGTTCAAAATGACGAGGCGTTGTTCTTGGATATTTCACTTCGGGATTGATCCCGGACCATCGTCAATAGCCCATTGTGTTGCTCCAGTGCGACTTTAATTTAACTACTTACCTACCAGTCATCAATTGCAGTAGTGTGCAAAGACAAGGCATCTTTAGTAAAAAGCACTTCATGGTTGAGATGTAATGTATACTTTAATTTTGGATGGCTAAGTTCTCCACAAACCTGAATTAAATATTGATACTGTTGCCGAGAATAATTTAATAAATATGTTAAATTGCAATTCAAACGATCGGATCCGGAAAAAATCTGCTTTTCCTGATCCATTCCGAAAAAGCCTTCCCAAATTAATGTATCAAGAAAACATGCATCTGCCATCCAAACTTAAGCAGGGCCGCGGTGGCCCGGTTGGAAGAGTAACGGACTAGCAACCGAAGGATTGCGAGTTCGAATCCAGCCAAACACCGTCGTGTACAAAGGGGTCTGGTGCACGTTAAATCTGTCGTGGCCTCAAATGTCCTCACGTTGGCGTGGTGTGGAAGTTTGGAGAGTGGGGTGCCAGCTCAGGTGTTGCCTCGTCATCTGACCGTGGTTCAAAATTACGTGGTGTTGTCCTCGGATCTTTCCCTTTGGGATTGATCCCGGACCGTCACCAATAGCCCATTGTGTTGCTCCAGTGTGACGTTAATTGAAATACCCCCCCAAAACTTAAGCAAGGTACATGCGGTAAATCTGAAACCTAACAGACACTGTCGAATTCCAGAAAGATACAAATACCGAATCTATAACACTGTGGACATTAGTGCATACAAATATGTAAATATCACTGCTTAAGGTGTGTTCGATAGCTTTACCGTCCAAGTGGTTTCGACGAGAATTCTCCTCCATGAAGATTTGACCAATTGATCTTTGCTAATGACGAGATATCTCGCCATCAGGATAGTGTCGATTTTTTTATGATCACTAGATGATCAAGATCTGATCAGGTTTCTTCTGAAGACAAGATATCTCATCCATCAAGATCTGATCAGGTTTTTTCTGAAGACAAGATATCTCATCCATCAAGATCTGGTCAGATTTTTCCACTTTAATAAATTTATATTTGGTATCTCATTTTTTACGCTTTTTCAATAGTTTGATATTGAATACATCATTTAATCTATGTATAACAATTATTTGACTAATATCTCGTCCATAAAGATCTGACCAAGTGATCTTTGATAAAGACGATATATTTCGTTTTCAGGATATTGTCGATTTTTTTTATGATGACCAGATCAAGATCTGATCGGGGTTTTTTCCTGAGGACGAGATATCTCAATCATCAAGATCTGGCCAGTTCTTCTAATGAAGAGATATCTCCTCCAGACAACTACCAGGAGGGTTAATGAACATTAACTTTTCCCCTTTAAATTTGATATTTGGTTTTACATTTTTGAATTATTTAATAGCGAACACATCACACATTTGTGATCTGTAACGGTTACTTTACTGCATTATAACAAGGAGGGACCTCAGCACATGCAGGAAGTTCGAAGCTTGAAATAGTTTTCTGATCTACGTCAATTCAATCGACATTTGAACCACCAGACCCGGCAAAAACCTGCCTCTCCTCATCCATTGAAAAACGCCTTCCCCAAACTAACCTATTACGTGCCACACATATCCGCTATCCCAGATCACCCGAGGTACATCTGAATACGTAATGGACACTACCGAAATCCAGGAAGATAAAAAAAGAAACGCCGAATCCATAACACGCGTGCACATTAATGTATATAAATATATGAACGAACAGTAGCGCTGGATGCAGAAATTGGTTGTTATCCCATCAGCCGAAGACGCCCCTGCACAAATTGCATTATGGAAGAGAAGTGAAGAGGGGCTGGGGCGCGCCCCAGCTGCGCTGAAGAATTTGATAGATGTTTATTTCGGCCCGTGTATAAAAGCTCGCATTATTTGCCTTATACATCCCAGGCAAGGAATTTTCGCCAACCATTATCGGCTTTCATCCCTCCCGTTCTTCTTTGGGAAGTAAGAAATGAAATAAATAAATGGATATCAGGGTCTGCTCGTTCTTCCCCTGCTGCTGGCTGTGTTCTCCCTTCGCTTTATAAGCCTTCATTCTTGCCAGCTAATAATCCCGTTGATAAGTACACTCGACGGGGGTTGCTGGGTTTTGGCGAGGTTTGGCTGGCGCCGAGGGGGATGGCGGACACATGCTGCAGGTGGGCGTTTCGATGATTTCGTTGAAGAAGTTTTCTGTTTCTGGTGATTTTTTTTAATTTTTGAACTTTGTCATGCTTAAAGGGGGTCAGTGGTTTCACTCTCTGCGCTGTCTGAGGATATTTAAATTATTTAGTCTTATTTTCTAGCACCCACTGTCTTGCGTGTTCACTAAACATGCCCTTTATATCAAAGATTTGGGCACAATCACCGTTTTTCCCCAAAAAAACCTTTTTTAAAACCTTTCTTGTACATTTTTACGTATCTTTTTGTACAATCTTTCAAGTACCCTTTTTTCGTACTTTTACCTTTTTTAAGTACCTTTTTGTACCTTTTCAAGAAACTTTTATAGTACCTTTCTTAAGTACCTTTTTCAAGCACCTTTTCGTACCTTTTTCAAGTACCTTTTTGGTACCTTTTTTCAAGAGTCGCAGTGGGTCAGTGGGTTTGCCTACAACGTTAGCAATCTGCAAGTTGCAAGCGGCGCAGGTTCGATTCTTTCCTAAGTGTATTTCTCTCTTCTGTGCCAGAAAAATTGATATTCGAACTTTAAATGGAAATCTCTAAGAAGGAAGAAAGCGTTATGATTTTTCCCCTCACGAGGGAGAAAGAGATTAAGATTGGATTTTGATGTGAAAGTATGTGCCTTTCGATTGATCTGGCATCTAGCCGAGTATTTCTATGTTGTGTACTGTGTGTGCGTAAATAAATGTTAAAACTTACTATTTCGAAGATTTCATTCCTACTGAACACACAACTAATAGTCACTTGATTTTGCCACAGCTTTCCTTATGTGTGTGTCCATTAGCATGACATTTTCTGTTACAGCTTGACCAAGTATGGCTTGGCCAAGTATGACCAGCTTGACCTGCTCCGCAAAACCCAACCATACCAGAGTCTACAAACTCTGCTTAATCCAGCACGCCCAGGAATATGGCAAAGCAATTTTCATTGGGGCTCCTAGGATCCCTATTAATCCATAGCATCAAAACAGTTATTTGTTAGGTAAAAAGTATTGACAATAATCAATAAATAAATAACAGTTTAATACATATTATCGATATAATAATCGCGATAAAGAAATGATTTCTATAAATGAAATATCGATAATTATCGATGAACACATAATAATTTTATAAAAATATCCATAACAATCTATAAATAAATAAATTTTTAATAAAAATATCGATAAGGATAAATAATCCTCAAATAAAAAGTATCGATAATTATCGATGAACATATAATAATTTTATTAAAATATCGATAACAATCGATAAATAAATAAATTTTTAATAAAAATATCGATAAATATAAATAATCCTCAACTAAAAAGTATCGATAATAATCGAAAATAAATAATCGTTAAATAGAAAGGATTAATCTTTAAATATTGATTTGATTTTTTAGAAACTTTTTAACCCTTTGCATATGTCGGGGTAGAATATCTTTTCTTTCTTTGGTTACGGCACCCAACGGCTTTACAGGCAACTTACTGAAACAGTACGACCCGATCTTTACGTGGAGCCTTTGCTTAACGGAAAAACTGCTTGGCACAGCTTGGCCAGATCTGACCTTTGACCCATAATAAAAGCCAGTCAACCAACTAACCATAGTAGTTAGAAAAGGTATTGACAGGCATGTTCGGATTTCTATAAAAAATATACATATCTTATCCTTCTGAGCGTCGGAAGCTTTGAGTAGTGAAGTAACGCTTTTACCCCATAACACACATTTTAAATCTCATCTATTGATTAAGGTCGAAACTGCTTAGAAATCACACTGCAGGTTGCTCATAGGGTATATGCATGTATACCCCTTAGGGAGTTAATAATTACTGTCAAACTGCAGTTAAAGAGTACAAATTTATTTCTTGGTTAAACAAAAAACTATTCCCCTTTCATCATGTTTTAAAAGTATATCCCCAAATCCATGTCTATTCATGTCATTAAGACCTTGGTTTTTCTTATTTGTATTCAATATTTTATGTTAGCATTATAAAATCACCAGAAAAGGTTTTAAAACCCCCAGGGTGTTTCCTGAGAGATTTCGATTCATTTTAGTCCGACTTTTTCTATAAAATCACTTAATCTAATTTTCCATACTCATGAAGTTTCGAGACTCGGAACATTTATTTTTCCTGTGAAATTCTGGTTCCGTCTAGACGATATCGGGAAAGACTGCATCCGTCTTCACTGAACTGGAGATATTACTTTCAGGACTCAGCTGATTTTCTTCTTGACAGATTCATTCAATAATTTTTTAAAATCTAAATCTCTTTCTTAGAAGATTCATTTTAAGTTACGGATTATCCATATCCAAACACGTTTTGTTCTTGAATGCATGAAAGAAATATTGAAACATGGCCAATATTCGAAGATTTTGTATAGAGTGATATTTTGAACTGAAATAACGTTTCCAGACTTTTAACTTTAATTTTAGATAGGTATGATAAAATCGGTTTTCGTTGCTTAAAATAGTCTGATTTTTCATTTTAGTTCTTTAGAGCCCCTGAAAGGCCTTAACTCTTGAAGTGGTTTTGACGACATATCTTGTCTATGAAGATCTTACAAATTTTGCTCGTGACGAGATATCTCAGCAAGATATTGCCGATTTTTTTTATAATGACGAGATCAAGATTTGATCAGTGTTCTTCTAACCTCGTCGAGACAACTACTAGGAAGGCTAATATTTATTTGCTGACCGTCCTAAGAAATTTAAAGGCGGTTTTATTACAAAACACTATATTTTATTTTACCGGCATTCAAAACCATAGATTAATGGTACGTCCAAGACCTAGTCATCAAAAATCGATGGCATAATATTTATAGATTTGCTAAATATTTATATTTTTTAAAACTTTAAATTCTTTGATCAAAATCTCTATACATACGAAAGATTTAGTGAAAATAATTTTTGAAGTGGACGAATCTTCATTTGAGGAAATGGGCTCTAAAACATACACAATGGGTGTATACATTTAAGTGCCAGAAAAACGTGTACAGCATTCTAATACTTGATAGGCCTCCTACGGGAACATAGAACTGCAGAGATCCACGAGCTTAAGGTAGTATTTTGTAGACATTGTACACAAGGCAGAGCGGCATGCAATTCTGCAGAGTGGTCCGCAATTGTTGTATTCGGAGGTGTAGAATTTCTGTGTTCCACAGCGTATTGCACGGAATCCCAGATGTGTTCGATCACGTTGAGATCTGGTGACTTAGGTGAGAATTATAAGATCCTAAACTCAGATTAATGTTCCTATAACTATAGTTTGGCATGTCTAGATTTCTCTGGTTGTGCATCGTCCTGTTAGAAGAGGCCAAACCCATGAGATTGAACTCAAGACATGAACAGATATCAAGACGTAACAAATATCAGAAAGGATGCACACATGTCTGTAAGAGTCGTATATAGACGTACCAAGAGTCCCACTTAATACCAGTTAAACGAACACTATACCATTACGGAGCCACTACGAGCCTGTGCAATCACTTGTTGACATGCGGGTTCATGGGGTTTTCTCTACACACGGATAGTTCCATCTGCCCGAAACAATTGCAAACGTGACTCGTCAGACTAGGCTACTCGTTTCCAGTCATCGGCAGTGTTTCTGAGCCCAGGGCAGGTGCATAGCTTTGTGTCACGTATTCATCTCATGGGCGTCGGCTCCTCAAGTTTTTCTGTTTGTGCATATGCAATGCGAGTTGTAAGCGGCACAGCTTCAATTCCTGTAGTCTACCCTGTGTGTATTTCTCTCTTCTACATCAGTAAAAATTTCCTTGAGCCTGTGTTCATTAGTCCATTACTTGACGCCATTATGTCTTCCTTTTGGTGAAGCTTAGGGGGCCTTACCTCATAAAACCCAACCAACGTGCATGTATAGAAGCATTGCTTACGTTAATGAGTATTGCATTCGCTCCTCACCAGAAGGAAATAAACACGTTTTATCAGACATCCCTACAAATGAGAAGAGGCTTGAATAATTATAAAACCGTTGAGAAGATGAGAAATTTTTAATGGGGGGGGGCCAAGGTAAATAAAGTAATGAACAATTCGCATTCCATAATTGTACTATTTGCATAACAAGAACGTTTTTGCAAGTGAAAATTGTTCGAGCATGAGACAGGCTGGTCACCACGCAATTAAAATTCAGTCAAAGACTAAAAAAAACTGGAAATTTATTCCGACTTTAATTGGAAAATCATTAAGTTTGTGACGGAATTAAAAAAACAAATTTTAAGAATAGTTAGAAAGAAAAAAAAAATATTTTTTCAGGTTTTGATGAGATTCTGGGAAAAAGAACATTTAAAAAATAATTAAGAATATAATCAGTATTTATAAATAGTCTATTATTAGAGAAATGAGAAACACATCACTTACTCCTTTTATTTCTTATTTAATTTCAATCCTTAAATAATATTTTTTGAGATAGAGGCTTCGTACCTTCACTATTTCTCATTAAACACGTGCAAGAGAATTTTTTAACCCGCAGAGAGGTTCACACGTATATATCCGTTCTGCTACTTGTAATCTTCCCTGCACGATTTGCAACCAGTTTTGTCCTACTGGACTAATAGAATCTTTCATGAGATTCTTTCAACCAATAGATGTGGTTATATAGTCAATATGGAGGATAAAAGCAAAACTACATTACTCGAAAATCTCGTGATGCTTAGAGGGTTAATTGATAAAACTATCTTTATTAGTTCGCTATGTTTAAAAATATGCATATATAACAGTTTTAACTGAGACCAGAAACACAACTCCTGTCTTAAATAAGATCTGAACGAAAAGCTGAAACTATTCTCAAGATGCTTTTCTTGTTTCGTTGTCATTTGGAGTTCTCTTAAAAGCCGTAGGCAATTAATTGATGGTGAAAAAAATTGCTATATCGTGATTAATAAAGAAAATAATTCAGTGAGACTAAATGATAAAATTTCATTTCCAATTTCTATTCCGCTCTATATGTGATTCAAAAACTCTTAAACGTATAAAAAGATTTAATTTTATTTTCCAGGAAATAAATAATTCACCATGTATTTCTATTCTATTTTTTTTAACTTCTTTGAAAATACCTAGGGCGTTTTGTACTGAAATAAACCACGGCAGGTGAATAATAGACCGTAAATTATTTCTTCAAATGAGAGTATTAAATTTATTGAGTCTTGATGAATGAATTTCGTTTGGAAATTGCAGGATAGTTAATGTCCTGTGAGATTTCCCTTCAAAGTACTTCAATAATTCATGTAAGTGTCATCAATATTTACTCTTTATTGCAATGGACTAGATATGACAATTACATCCAGTTGATTTACCCTTAGGAATTTCTTCGTAAACATCACTAATGATAGGGAAGCTGGGACTTTTGAATTTCTGATTCAAAGAGAAAATGTTAGGGTTTAGCATCGATTCAATCAATGTGTTCGATAGTGTTGAAGGAGAAAATGTCAGCGGTACGTATATAATGAAATTCAAGCACATTATAAAGATTTTTATTGGTTCTACAGAGACAAATTCCAGCAAAATCTGAAATGTGAACGCTATAATTATATCCAAGAATACAGAAATTTTATATTACTATTATACCGTCATGAAAATTCAATTAAACAATTAAAACATTTAATTCTTGACATACATATATATATATATGTATGTCAACATATATATATATATATATATACATATATATATATATATGTATGTCAACATATATATATATATATACACACACACACATATATATATATATATATATATATATATATATATATATAACTGAGAGAACGATTCCTAAAATTTAATCACCTAAATAAGTTATTGTCATAATTAATATGCTGTTTATTTATCTTAAATTTAGGTTCTACTGTAGCGTTAGCAAACATGAGCATATTCAAAGGATGAACTTTTGTCACATTTATTAGAATTCATATTTTTTCCCTTTCTGTCAGTAAAGGTAGTTGTTTTATAAACGAATAACAATCGATATTATTTGTTTCTAAAATAAAAGTAAATGTTTAATGGAAATGTGAAACGATCTTTTATCTCAATTTTCCTCCAAATAATATTTTTAATCTGGGCAAATGATCTTTTAGACACTGGTTGTTTTCTCTTTTTAGACCTTGTCAATCAAACGTCTTTTTTGTAATTGCAGCTAAAATATATTTGGAAAGTGAAATTGATTTTCTAATTCCATAACTGAACCTAAATTTTAAGCCTCATACCAAATAATATATTTGTAGAATAAATATATTTTACTTTTCTTACTAGACAATCGTACTTATAGAAATTCACATAAAACTTACGAGAAAGTTTCAAACAAAATTATTTTCTGTGAACTGAAAAAGCGAAAAGACAATCAAAAATTGTCTAAAATATATTTCTTTCACAAAAGAAAAGTTTTCTGATCCATCGACATTAACGCCAATATAGCGATGCACAACATCTGATTGCAACCTTTTTTATTTTGCCAACACTAAGGCGTGTATCGACCAGTTCCTGGTAAAAGCAATATGAAGTATTAGGAACACGTTACCAGGTGTATAAATACGACGGCAATTTCTGTCAGCTTTAGTTTTTGTTCACAAATATATGAGGAAGTTTCCCCCTCATATACTTAAGAAACGACAGAAGGCACATACAATAACATTCTTTCTCTTTATGGAGAGAGAAGCAATTCTTTCATCAAACGAAAGCAAATAATATTCACTTCCAGAGCCATTGCATTCGACTGTTTCTCCTCTGATAAATCTCGTTGAAATGAAAGTTTTTTAAAAAAATTTCCAAAGAGATTCATGTTTTCCTACTCTTTTAATCACATGTCTAGTTGATTTGAAATGTGTGAGTTTCTATATAAAAATTTCTCGTACTTCAATCGAAATGTTCCTTAGGCTGAATCAGTTTATTTACTTGTTGAATGATATAGAAAATCTCTTTTTAGATTGCGTGATAGATACATCTAATTCATATTTACTACGATGATACTTAAATTCCATAACAGTGATGTTTTAATTGGAGTTTGGAACATTTAAATATACATTTTTGACTTTAGAAGACTTGTACATAGATGATGTGAACATTTATATTAATATTCTTATTTATGACAATATGTTAGCAAAAACTCTTAATCCTAATTTCAATCTTTTGTGTTACTTACCAGATCACATTAAAATGTTTCATATAAAATTACTTTGTGTCTTATAACTTTGGTTGGTCAAGACTTTATAGAACCTCTGTGCAGTATACTTAACTGTCTTTAAAATTATACCTCCTACACTGCTGGCCACCCAAATTGCAACACCAAGAGATATCACAACAAAATTTATTTTCTACATAACATGTTGACCAAGTATCAAATGATTAAATTTATAGACTTCTGTCAAGTGTGGTTCCTGCCAAAATCAGTAGCCAGAGTAGCCGCCATTGTTGGAGATCACCGCTGCCACACGCCTCGGCATTGATTCAAAGAGACTTTGGATGTGTTCTTGGGGTACAGCAGACCAAGCAGCTTCCACACGTTGCCAAAGTTGATCTGGTGTGGCAGCTGGGGATGTATTTTGGGTCAATCGTTGAGCAACCATGGACCACATGTTTTCTATCGGCGAAAGATCCGGAGAGCGAGCTGGCCAGGGAAGCAATTCAATCTGGCGATTGACGAAGAAACCTTGGACAATGCGTGCCACGTGTGGTCGCGCATTATCCTGTTGAAATATGGCTGTGGGCAAGCCCTGAAGGTAACGAAGAACAACTGGCTCCAACACCTCGGAGATGTAGCGCTGGCTGTTTAAAATACCGGCAATGCGTACTAGAGGAGTGCGAGAGTGATATCCAATACCGCCCCATACCATAATACCCGGTGCAGGACCAGTGTGGCGGTGCATAACGCAGCTGTTCAGCATCCTCTCTCCACGGTGTCTCCAGACTCGAATCCGACCATCGTGGTGTTGCAGACAGAAGCGTGACTCGTCAGTAAAGACAATTTCATTCCATTCTGCCGTCCACATCCTTCTTTCATCGCACCATTGGCGGCGGAAACGTCTGTGGTTCTGCGTCAAGGGTAGACGAAGCAATGGACGTCTTGCGGACAGACCACTCTGCTGTAAACGGCGTCGAATGGTAAACGCAGACACTGGATGATGCGGTACAGACTGAATGTGCTGTGCTATGGTTCGTGATGTGGCTGAGCGATCCGTCACTGCCATACGCACAATATGCCTGTCATCACGTGAAGTGGTGCACTGAGGTGGATGCGATCGAACACGTCGGTCCGTCGTACCCTCCTGCATCCAACGATCACATATCCGCATTACAGTTGTTTGGTTTCGTCCAACACGACTACCGATTTCCCTGAAAGATAATCCACAATCTCGGTAGGCCGCTATCCTTCCTCTGTCGAACTCGGATACTTGATCAAAAGATGATCGCTTTTTTCTACGAGGCATAATTGATCGGTTTTTTTTAAAAAACCACAAGAAAAACACAATTGCCGTACTTGAAATCGTCGAAATCTCCAAGCCTTAAATAGCGCTTTGAAGTGGCGCCACAGGCGCGCGTGATGTGCGTCTGCGCTGAAATTCTAATCATTTGCATATCTCACCTCCGCTAATGCATGTTGTAAATTTCATATTATTTGTATGCTTCCTTCAGGGTGTTGCATTTACGGTGGCCAGCAGTGTATATTGAAATACTAAAAAAATAAATTGTACTCCGAGTCTAAATGGATACGCAGAATCTCCTGAAATAATTCTATGTGAAGTGTATGATAGCGAAACTCATTATACTTCTGCATAACAATGCCATACTTCTGTTCACTGAATTTCCTGAAACCATTTGATGAGAAGAGTATGGCAACGAAAGACACTGTACTTCGTCGTAACAATACCATGCAACCTTCTGCACGCATTATGTCATGGATCAATTCAATGTGGAGCGTAGTGTAACAGACGTCATCGTACTTCTACATGAAAATGTCAGACCTCATTTTGCATTCACTGTAGAAGTTCATGAAACAGTTCAAGTGGGAGGTGTGGGATCATCTTTTCTATAGTTCAGACCTTTCGACCTGTGAACCCTCATCATATGTTACATCAAAAATAATTTTGGGAATATCACTCTGATGAAGAAGCGTTGGCATTTGTCCCAAACCTCCAGAACACACATGTGCGAAGTTAGCATGCTCAGGCATATATATATTAGGGTGTATATATATATATATATATATATATATATATATATATATATATATATACACACCCTAAGAAAAGATTTCCCCGAGAAACAAGATGAAATAAAATATGTAAATGTTGAGTAGTGAGCCCGCTTACTTTATCAAGGGGAGCAGAGCCGGGAATTTGCTTAAAAAGGGATGCTTTGAGTTTTTTCTCTACTTGTGT
Source organism: Meta bourneti (assembly GCA_933210815.1). Taxonomy (NCBI): domain Eukaryota; kingdom Metazoa; phylum Arthropoda; class Arachnida; order Araneae; family Tetragnathidae; genus Meta; species Meta bourneti. The sequence goes on along the minus strand of OW119923.1, from coordinate 85,370,337 downwards.
GAGGCCGGCCGAAGAGATCAACACAAGTTACAACCCGAAAACTCAAAGTACTACCAGAAATGAAAATCATAAAAAATATTACCTGTTCGAGTAATATACTATATATATTGAACTGCCAATTTTTCAAAAATAGAAATAGAGTAACTCGTACCATCCTACGGTGAGGGTTTAAATAAGTTTTGTGATCATGCAGAAAAATTGCTTATTTACTTTTTATACTCATGGAGAGAAGTTTACTTACACGAAGATATAAAATACAACGGATAGACAAAGAAGCACACAATACCTAACAAAAGATACGCAAGGGAGTAAGACATGCAAGAAAAATAAAATTGCAGTTTTCTAAGTAAATTACAATTTTTAAAATTTCGCGATTGTCAAAGAAAATGGCCTGGTTGGATTTCAAATAAATTCCAAGTCTTTTTGGTGATACAAAATGTTACTATAAAATGTTATTTTATGTGTTTTACTTGAGGATACATAAACATTTATATCATTAAGAATAAGTAATTAATATGGTTGCGTAGTTAATTATAAAAAAATTAAAGTTCTGCTTCCTGATCTAACTAGTGCCCGCAGCAAAAAACCATAAAGCAACAAACCAAACTAACCTGTATTACAAAAAGGACATTTTATGCATGATGTGCACCTTTCTAATAAAAGAATATTCCGAATTGTTTGTGGGTTTGCCCATTGCACCAGTAACATGCGTGTTACTGGGGCAAAAATTCTATCAGTAGCTTAAACTTGAGTATTTCTCTCTTCTGTGTCAGTAAAAGTTTATTTGTATGTGTATGTCCCTTTCTTGTGTTATCTCTCTTGTGTTCAGTGCAACTGAGTCAAATATAGCCCTTACGCCATAAAACCTAAGGAACCAATCACAAAAAGTTGAAATTTTTCTTCAATTTATGTGTAACTAATGTCTTGATTCCCCGTTTTAAACCTTTTGTGATCTTCATAAATTGGAAATTGAGCAATTTTTAACCCTCCTGGAGGTTGTCAAATATCACCTTCTAATAGCCATTCTCTGATACAAAACCTGTTCCAAACTGTCACCAGTTCTAGGCAAGGAACAATTTGCTTTCCACCTTAGACCTTCATACTCATTGGACTAATAGGTCAGTTTGGTAACGATGAGATATCTTGTGATTAGCAAAATTGACCAGATCTTGGACCATATATCTCGTTGAAACCATGTAGAGGGTTAAATATTTTGTAACATAAAAAGGTCCTTTAAAATACGTTTTACTCGTACTTGAATTATATAAAGTATGGAATATTTATCTTGAGAAATTAATGTGGTTGTGTAGATCTGGCTCACCGAGAGGGAATTTTTCGCGTCATTTCTACATTTCTAACAACAAATAATATCTAAGAAAGCGCGATACTTTTTTCCTTAATGCATGGTGCAACTTTTTGCCTCTACCTCCTACACCTCACCATCCAATCTATCGTAGGTGAGAGTCGCATTGTCCCAAGCACTAAACGGTCACTCCATCCTGGGCATCGCCATTCGAGATGCTCGATCGACAAGAAATCTCTCCCGGTGTGGGCGACAAGAACAAAAAAAGAACACAAGATCCCGAAATAAAACACACACAATAGAACCCTTTCTCTGGCAGAGTCGTTCTCAGCAGTTTAAAGCTGATTGGACGGAAAATATATGCTACAATTCAAGTTCCCGATGGCTTTTCAGACAGTAATGGCGGCCCTTTCAAACAAAAACTTTCTAATGGAAGGCGGCCTGTGCCGAGGGGAGGGTGGACCAGGTTGAAATCGTTTGACTCACACTCGGTCCCAGCTGCTTAGACGGGGATGGGAATATTGCACTCGAGTCTAGGGGGACGGAGTCATATTTAGGACTAGAAATATCGCCTCAGTAGTTGCTGATGGTGTTGTTTGAACCGGAAGTTGCTCTTCTGGGTCCTAGCTTTTGGAATGTATGCCCGGATTGTTTTTACGTCTATGGTTTTAAGAGAACCTTTCCAAGCGAAAGAAATGCTGGGGTGTATTTGCGGATTCGAATAGACTGACTCACTGTTAACCTTCCAAGTGGTTACATGATATCTCGTCTATCTCAGGGGAACATCTCCTTTATGTGTATGGGTTTCACGGACCCGAGGTACTCTAATGATCTCTTCCTTTCCCATGGGGTTGAGTGTATTTAGTGTCTTTAGTAAACATGGGAGTCGCACTCCTGGGAAACCCAAGCGATCTTTTTCTACCCTCATCGCTCTTCTCTATTCCCCAATCCCTCTTTTTTCCCTCTCACAACATTTTCTATTTGGAGTTGTCTTGTGTTTGGCGGAGTTTGATCAAATATGGCCCTTGCACTATGAAACCCCAAACTAACCAATCTCATCCATCAAGTTCTAACTAATTTCGATAATGACGAGATATCTTGTCATCAGGATTCGGTCAACTTTGCCAATGACGAGATACCTCGTCATCAGGATTCGGTCAGTTTTGCTAATGACGAGATACCTCATCATCAGGATTCGGTCAGTTTTGCTAGTGAAGAGATGCCTCGTCATCAGGATTAGGTCAGTTTTGCTCGTGACGAGATACCTCATCATCAGGATTCGGTCAGTTTTGCTAATGATGAGATACCTCGTCATCAGGATTAGGTCAGTTTTGATAGTGACGAGATACCTCGTCATCAGGATTCGGTCAGTTTTGCTAATGACGAGATACCTCGTCATCAGGATTCGGTCAGTTTTGCTAGTGACGAGATACCTCGTCATCAGGATTCGGTCAGTTTTGCTAATGATGAGATACTCGTCGGGACAACCACCTGGAGGGTGTATAATAGCGATGTATAGTTTGCTGACCTAGTGGTCAGGGTGCTGATTTCTGGATCGAAAGGATGCTTTTTGAATCCAGGAAAGGTATGAATGTTTGTATATCTGGAGTGAATGTGTAGCCTCTCTTGAAACAGGATGTGTGTGGAATGTGTGAAATGCATGTCAGGAGTAACGTGTCCCCTCGCCATTGTTCCTCGTAAAGTTCCATTGTCCTGGCATTAGAAAAAAATTTGAGGTTGTTCTATGAATTGGTGATTTCTTGCATTGCATAATACGTTGTCGTTAATCCCATTAGTCAAAGTATAACTTAAGCCAAGACCAAAGGACTATTTTATACAAGTCGATCTGCGACCTGATCATTCAGGAGCTGTCTTACAGTGACATCAATACAATCTAAAATGCCTAAAGAAGTTACTGCTGGAGTGGCGCAGACCATGTTGATAGTCCTTTACTTCTCTCACATAAGTCATGTATCTTGTGTCTCCCCTTTTAAGCCTCTTCAGAGCAATATGGTGTAGTTATGGACATTTAAATGCAGTGACCAGGGAGTGTACTTTGATATTAATTATGATGAATAATTTTATTGATTAAGGTCCTGTGGTGGCAGCGTGGTTTGGTAGCTTTCGAATGACACTACTTACGCAGTCCACACTCCACACTATTCAAAGTTACTCTGACCCAAAGCTTTCCCAGCACCCTAGAATTTCGAAATATTCGCACCCCTCCTCCTCATGCTCAGTGCGCGTGCGCACTCGATCTAAAGGTCATATCAGGTACAAACATCTCTTGTCTACACGAAGCTGTATTCATCTTCTGAATGTTTCTTCTTCTGAAGCCTTGAGACAAAACAATTGTAAGGCATTTTTCTAAAGCTCGTCTTTTCGAGCATGCCTCCAGTGCTGTAACGATTTTAAAGACGTATTCATCTAATCTTTAGCTATGTGTGGTCTGTTACCCATCGAAGGTGTGATTGGTTTGCGACTGGCTCATGCTATTATGTGACGCTAATTTTAGATAGATAGATATGAGGACGTTTTGGAAATTTAGACTCTGGATCTTTGTAGTTTATCTCGTTCTTTGGGATATCAATTTAAATTTATTAAAACCAAATAAATCAGTTGCACACGTGGTGAAAAGGAAATCCAACTTGTCACGAGAAGACGAGAATGTCTCAAATGTAAATATTGTAAATATAATTTAAAGCCACGTTTAGCACGTGCTAAGGAGAGCATGCATCAAATTTGGAAGAAGAATACATAAAAATGAATAGAACAAAAAATTGAGACAAAACAGATGTCTGTTGATTTTTAGAGGAGTTTGAAAACGTTGTTGTGAATAGGTTTTACTGATGTGAGATTTGATTTACTAATCACTATGAAAATCCTATATAGTACATATATTTATGTATGCGTGTGCATTGAAAACATTGAGAAATTTTACTTGTATTCCATATTCTTAAACTAAATAAAGATAAACACATTATTTTATTTGATTAATAATAAAAGTCTTATTATTTTAATGTTATTAATCAATTTAAATGTAAGTGCAAAACTTGAATTTTTGAAATTTCAGAATTTTGATAATTGTTATTTTTACTGCTGATTGAAAAATTTAATTTAAAAGAAATGCATTTTTCTATAATAATCTTCATCTAAGCTGTATAGTTCGATTAAGTAATTTTATGAGAAGAATGGAGAATCAAAAGGACTTCAATGCTGCTAACTACATATAATTTACCATGGTTAGGTTCATAAAGACACAAATAACATTAAGCATATAATTAATTATTTATGACGCATTTAATTGTTTTAGTCACAGGTAACGATTTAAGTCTCATGAAGATCATATTTTTAATTAGAAATTCATGGGTACTCTGAATTATCAAACAATTAGGAAATGAATGTTAAAATTTGTCTATATTTAATAGCACCCATTAAAAGAATAAAAATAAGCTAGTAAGAATAAAAGCTACATTTAATTCAAATGTGATGAATAGCTTGAAGATAATTAGAGAAATAATTACCAACGCGTGATAGGAAAATTTTAATTTTATAACTTTTATACATAGTTTAATATTTGATTTTATCAATGAAACATATATATTCGATATATAGAGGGAATTCAAAGCTTTGTCGCATCAAATAATTAAGCTTGTAACGAATGAACTACGAAACCGGCAGCAAAAATGTAATCGATAGCAAGTGAGCGATTGGCGCAAAGCCGGCTTCGGAGCTATAAACCTCCATAATCTGTGGAACGTTCTAATAAAAAATATGAGTTCCAATCGTCAGATGCGAGAGTGAAAACATTAAACCGTAGTTTTTTCCCCAAGATATGTTTTTATTTGATAGTGTCTCTGACTGCGTCTGTTTATTTTGAGTTTTAAATAGTTTAATTAAACGTATGTAATTAATTAGAGCTGCTCCAGTTTCTTCCATTACTGTAATACTTAAAACCGATAATTGCTTTTCCTGTTAGTTTTCAATGTGGTTTAGTTCATTAAATAATTTTCCGTGCACAAACTACATTTCAGACTACTGAAGTATATACTTTGTTTTAATTAGCTTGGACTAAATTCGATAATTCTCCAATTGCATGCATAATTAAGAGTCCTTTATTCATGCAATTAATAGTTTGATATTTAAGATGAGATAGTTAAATTTGTTTAATTACCAAAATAAGCGAAATTCATTTTTATAAATTACGCAACAAAAAAAGAGCTTCACTTAAATAATTACGTTACTTAATCTACTACCAGAAGAAAAATGATAAATGCATATTAAAATCGTAGGCAATACCTGGAACATTTTTATTCTCACTTGAAAAGAATTTTCCACTACTAATAGTGATTAAGCTTCTAATAAAGATTCTTTAAAGTTTAATTAAGTATTTTGCATAAAAAAGTGTTATTTTCGCTCTAAGTGAAAGGAAAATTCACTACACGAAAGCTCAAATTTAAGACTAAATTTAGGAAAACTGTGCATCCATAGTTCGTTTATCGCAAGAAATTGAACACCATATTGTAATTTTAAATTTTTTAATGGCTCGTGGTCAAATTACACAAATAATAATTAATTTCAATTTAAACAATTTACACAATCCAAAATTAAATAAATAATGAGCAACTTTTTTGTACTCGTGTGCTATTTAAAAACTGCTATTACGATCTGTCATGGGTGTTTAAAATTGGAAGAAACTTAAAAAATATACATATAAATTGTTTAAATATTTTGATCGATCCTGAACTCTAGAACTATCGTAGATAAAATTTACGTGTTAGGTTTTCTAATAGCAATGTAAAAGTAATAACACTGGTGTTCTAGATGAATTTATAATGTTAATGAATATTGAAACCAGTTTTGCCATTAATCGGTTGGTGACTATTTGCTTTCCAACTGGAAGTATGCCTTAGCAGAGAAACACCTTGTACAGAAAACATGGGTAAGGAAAATACCCATTGCGTTTAAATCTACTGCACCACGATATGCAGAGAAAACTAGTTCTTCAGTCTTAAGATGGTGAAACTTCTTGAAATGCTAACGAAGTATACTCAAGCCTAATAAACAGTGAACGTGGTCTCTTTAATAAAACCGATAATGAAACAGTATAATAAATGTTACATACTTAAGTAATTATGTTCTATGGAATTAAATTTTCTGTTTTCATACTTGTAGGCTGTGAAAAACATGTTATTTATGCGAAAATTACTAAATTCATTTGTATAAAGCTTACATTCTGTCTGCCTGTAAGTCTATTTAAAAAAGTCTTGCTAACGAAACTTAAGTTTTGGGTGTCAAGTAGACAATTTAAATGACTTCATGTATGTATATTATAAGTATTCCTACTGATGGGTTATTATGCTTTAAATATTTATACAAAGTGGGCCAAATAAGTTTACGAATAGCAACAAGGATTTACAAATTAAATTACAGTAAAACCTTGATTATCCGAGTTCCCTTGTTATCCAAGCCGAATTTCAAATCTTGGATTTTTGTTATTTTTAAGGATTAAGTAAAACTTTGTCTTTGTCTTTGACTGGTCTCGTTTGGCGGGCAAAATGATGCGTGTCACAATGTGAGAGTGATTCATTGTAAAATTATCACAATAAATGCATTCTGTGACACGAATCCGAGCATAGATTATAATTAATCCTTGTTTTATGAATTTTTCGGTAGCTGTAGTATTGACAGGTAGTACAGAATTTTTTTTTCGGAATTTCGTATAGGCTGTCTTGTGTTACTACGTCCGTATTACTCAAATTTCTGGTTATCTGTGGTGGCCGAAATTCATAGTAATTCGGATAATCAATATTCTATTGTATTTAATTCATTTTACTGAATATTACACGTCGAGAAGACTCATAACTGGAACATGATTATCGCTTTAGGATGGTTTTATGACATGTTTTTAAAATCAAAGCTTCAATCAATGTGAAAGTTCTGATAATGATGATACAAATCACATACAAACAATATCAACATAAATCGTAATCCGAATCGTGAACATTTGACCGTTATCGTATTCATAAATCGAATACATATGAAACCTCAGATGGAAAATCATCTTTCTCTTGGTTGCATGATGAACGACAGGTATATAATCTAAAATAGAATTCCTGGAAGCATCATTCTCTTTGGAATCGCCTTTTTAACTCTCCTCAATGTCGAAACATGGAAAACGAATTCTGAGAAATGAGTTGATTAATTTAAAGTTAACATAAAAATCAAATAAATGTACATAATTAACATTTTTACTTCAAAATAGAGACAATTGCAATAGAATAATTAATATAATCCCACCTTATTTCCCATCTTATATGATGCTGAGCTTGTTACCGAAATATAGGATTCTAAAGTTTGCATAATTAACCTCCATACAACAGTAACGGATTATTTGATTCTTAAACTCAGGAACATAAACTGCATAATGGCTGGTTGTGCAATAAGAAACGCTTTATATGCCAAATCCCCAACTGTAAACTTTGCTTTAAATTGCGCACAGACACGATATTCCCCAATAGACTAATTAGACCGTTTGTTATCGTTTAAGAAGGGATCATAAATCTCGTTCATAATCATAAATTAATAATCCAAAGAATTAATCATCATAGATAGTTCATAAGTTAATCAGTTTAAGTCAGCATAATGAATTGCTTTTAAATGAGAGATTTTTAATAACGATTCAAAATTTTGTTCAATTACCCTTTTCAAAGAAAATACTGTTCCCTTTTGTTAAAATATAATTAATGATTCGCCCTAATTACCATGCAGACGATATCTTGAAAGTTTAGTATGATCCAATAAAAATATTCATGCATAGAATTAATTATCTATTGATCCACCCACGAGTGATAAGAATAAAATGTATTAGCATCCCGTGGATTTAGTAGCATTTAAAAATATTTCATTTCTTTGATCATTTTACAACTCATTTTTCCAATTAAGAACACGAAGAAGGAATTTGAATTTTGCACTCTTCCATCTTAAAATAGAATAAAAATCAAAAACTACTTCTTCATAATTTGTTAACGTGTTTAAATTTTAATAAAGTTTATTTTACTTCGAGACATTTATAATGATCTTATTTTTTTGCCATTTAATGCTCTGCAACGAAATTCGATGTTTTCCAGGTAATTCTGGTCTTTAGAATTTCGAAGTAAGCCATGCAGTTTTGTTTGTTACATCTTTATTCTCATGTTCGACATGTTTGTTAATCCTCGTACAATAGACGCATCGCTTTTGTTTGCGCAATAAGAAGATAACGAGAAAATTCTTAATTTTAATAACAACGAGTTCAATCGCAAAATGAATTAAAATTTCCAGACATTTTCAATTAGCATTTTATGAAGATTACAAAGCGAAATAAAATGAGGAAGAAATCAATAACACTCTTTTCAGTATTACTAACTAGTTTATTCCGAAAATTACAAGCAAAGTAATGAAAGAGTGATAAAAGTAAAAAGTAGGTAATAGAATTTTAATGACTAAATTTTCAGTTTAATCAATTTGGAAAACAAATCTATTCAGATCTTCTAACTTCACTAAAGTCTAGTTTTAAAAAGTCTGAGGCTAATTGTTAATTCTTGGAAAAAAGCATAAAATATCGATCGTAAAAAGGTTTAAGAGAATTATTTCTTATGGTATATATATTTTGTTTTATGAGTAATTAATTACATGGATCTGAAATGAAGCACGTTTATTGAGACTTAAAAAGTGATAAGTGTAAAATTGTTTAGCTAATTTAGTCCCCAAAATAAGCTTTCCGAATTCTATTGAGAAATGGCATAATTTATTCCAACATTTCTCGAGATAAAGAGACAATATTTAATGAAAATATTATTTTTGAGTTCAAGCTTATTCTTTTAAACCTGAAGGAACCATGCGAATTAAAGCAGGAAATGGGGTGCAAAAACATTTGCAATAAAGGGATTGTAGAGTTCTTCAAATTTCAAACTCAAAAGTGATATAGGCTTGATATTTATAATCTTGCCATGGCTAAAAATTACATTTTCGAGAATTTACAAGCTTTAATCATGATTAATTTTAGCTATGCATTAAAAATTAATTGAAATAATGTCATTTTTTATTTCTTCATAGTTTCCAAACTTTTTGTCTCAACGACCCCTTTTTCAAAGACCACATTCTTCGGTGCCCCCCTCTCATAAACTCCATCTCAACTAATAATAAATTGCAAGTGTAGTTTCGACGATAACTTTTGAATTTCACGGAAATATTTATGTCACTGTGTATTACTTATTTTAAAATTTTAAAGGTTATTTTGGAAACAAACATCTTGGAACTGACACTATAAAGCGATTTATTGAAATGAAATAAAAAAGGAATAAGCACATTAGGTTGTAGACTATTATCAGTAAATTAAAAATAATTATTAATGAGAAAGATGAGCCAGAAAGAGAGGTGTGCTATCAATTTTTCTAAAGCAGGCTCTATTTTCTTCAACAGGATCATTAAATTTCCGCATTCAACTATTTGCTGTCGATTACTCTTTTTAGTTAATCCTTCTGGTGATTGTCTCGGCGATGTATCTTGCCATTAGCAAATCTAAACCTGCCTTTGTTGAGAGAGATATCTCGTCATTAGAAGGAAACGGATCAGATCTTCAATCTCGTCATCATCAAAGAATCGAGAATATCTTGATGACGAGATATCTCGTCATTATCAAGATTGGTCAAATATTGATGGAGGAGATATCTCGTCGAAAACACTTGGAGGGTTATAAAGCTCTTTAAAGTTAAGAGACTCCTTACAGCTCTAAATCCGCGTTCAACAAAACATGATTACAGAAATACGATTACAATTTTAACCTCAATTCTTATGACAATGCATCATTATAGTAAGTGTGTCCGTATTTTCCTGGACAATGGGTTTGTTTTAAATATCTTTAGACGACAAATTTTTATAGCATTTTATTGCCTATTCTTTCTCTTTAACGTCCCCTATTTACCTTGAGGAAAGAATTGCTCCTCAATTGTCATTCAGTGCCCACAGACGGGCAGTAACCATCACTTTGGGAAACAATGATTTAGATGATTATATGAAAACTCTTCATGCTTCTTTTGTAACTAAAATGCATTCTTAAGTACCAGAAGGACTTTTTTTGCTGGAAATATGCCATAACTGCTTCTATACTGATTCCTATACCTTTAAAAAGTTCTCTTCTTTCTCTGTCAAAATCGCAAAGAATTTACAAAAGAAAGTATGGATTTAAAACGTAAAAATAGCTTTATGATTTGAACGTTTAAAATTTTCTTCTCCAAAATTTTCCTCTATCATACTTTAATTATCATTTTGTATGTTATTATGCTATTTTAAGAAACACAATAACAGATGTTTAACTATGTCAAAAACTTCTTGAATAATAACTTTAATTCGAAGTAATAAATGGGAATTAGAATAGAAAAATATGTATCCTAGGTAAATAAGGTGTCATAATAACGTAAACTTAAATATTGATGTAAACTTCTAATATCCGATTCATGTCGTATAATTGAGTCTGCATTCTTTTCTGAATTCCTTTAATCCCACTTCTTTTCCAAGTCTCCAACTCTTCATTGTGGTAATCAAAAACAGCAATTCATATCATCAAATGGTTGTTTTACTTGTTCTTAGAGTCTTAAATCCCACAATCAAAAATAGCACATTCATGTGCTCATATGATTTTTTATTTGTTCTAATTCCTCCCTCTCGCAAAAAAAAACAAACAAAAGGCTCATATGCTCATTTGTTTCACGTTTTTAATGTTATAAATAGGTTTCGATAAGAGTTTGTCGCCACTTTAATCAGGATACGACCCCTTACAAATTGCAAGAGAAACGCGGTGTAACGCACATTGGAAACGCGGTGTAGCGATATTTCTAGGTGGAGATGCGGGGTATGGAAAAAGGATAGTATGTGAAACCATCCCTCACCCATACAAATGTTTTCCCTTTTCCTTTCGAGTGTGACTAAGAAACGAAAAAGATAAAATACTCTATCCGGAAAAGAAAAGAAATTTCATATTTTCGTTTCGGGGAAGCGGCTTTATTCCTGGAACTAAGGAAAGAATTAAAAAAAACCCGTAGAAGTATTAACCTGTCTCTCCTAGGAAAAAGTTTCAACTAAAGTTATTCCCCTCATAAAGCTATTTTATGGATAAATGGGACAAATAGATAATATTTTATGGATGAATAGGAGACTTTCCATAAGAGAACAGCTTTCTACAACTTTGATCGAGTAATACCACTAATATAGAAATGACCATATCATCATAATGAGAATATGAATACGGCCATACAAAGGAAAACTGCAAGAGAAATTCTACATTGGAAACGCGGTGAAGTGATACTGCTAGGTGGAGTTGCGGGGCGTTTAAGAAGTATAAGTATGTGAAACTTCCTCTCACCCATACAAAAGCTTTCCCTTTTCCTGTCGAGTGTGATTAAAAAACGAAAAAGGTAAAATACTCTATACGAAAAAGAAAATATTTCATATTTTCATTTCACGCGAGAAGCTTTATTTCTGGAAAAAAGGAAATCATAAAAAACCTTAGAAACAGAAGAATTAATCTGTCCTAAGAAAACACTTTCAACAACCGTTATTCCCCTCATAAAGGTATATCATGGATGAGTAACTCCTTTTTTATGGATGAATAGGAGACTTTCCATAAGAGAACAGCTTTCTACAACTTTGATCGAGTAATACCACTAATATAGAAATGACCATATCATCATAATGAGAATATGAATACGGCCATACAAAGGAAAACTGCAAGAGAAATTCTCCATTGGAAACGCGGTGAAGTGATACTGCTAGGTGGAGTTGCGGGGCGTTTAAGAAGGATAGTATGTGAAACTTCCCCTCACCCATACAAAAGCTTTCCCCTTTTCCTGTCGAGTGTGATTAAAAAGCGAAAAAGGTAAAATACTCTATACGAAAAAGAAAATATTTCATATTTTCATTTCACGCGAGAAGTTTTATTTCTGGAAAAAAGGAAAGCATAAAAAACCTTAGAAGAATTAATATGTCCTAAGAAAACACTTTCAACAACCGTTATTCCCCTCATAAAGGTATATCATGGATGAGTAGCTCCTTTTTTATGGATGAATAGGAAACATTCCATAAGAGTACAACTTTCACCGACTAATAACCACTGATATGGAAACGACCATATCGTCACCAGCAGAATATGGATACAGCCCCTTACAGAGGGAAATTGCAAGAGAAATTCTACATTGGAAACGCGGTGTGGCGATATTGCTAGGTGGAGATGCGGGGCGTGAAAGGAGGATAGTATGTGAAACTTCCCTCACCCATACAAGTGTTTTCTCTTTTCCTTTCGAGAGTGACTAAAAAACGAAAAAGGTAAAATACTCTATCCGAAAAAGAAAAGAGATTTCATATTTTCAATTCGAGGAAGCAGCTTTATTCCTGGAACGAAGCAAAGCATTAAAAAACCCGTAGAAGTGTTAATCTTTCCGGGGAAAAATAATTCCATCCCGCGTTCTTCCCGCTCATAAAGCATAACGACATTCCCGGTCTCTTTCGACTCTGATTCTGTACCTTCTTAATCAAAAGCGAAGGGATTTGAAGAGGGTGGTCCGAAGAAAAGAACCACGAAAGAAACCACGAGAAGCGTGGAATGCGAATAAAAGTAAAATTCTTATCGCTCAGGACGAGGGGAGAAAAGAATTTATATTAAATGACACATTCTCTTAATTGCGAGCCGAGGAACGGGAAATAAAAAAGATATGATATGTAGGAAGTGACATTTTAACATTCGGGCTTTTGAATTGAAAGAAGAGCTTTAATAAGAAAGATCGTGCTGGGAACACGGGAAATTCTTTTCTTCGGGCTGCGGCTTAGAAATCGAGTTTTTCCTTTATTCGTGGAACAATCACTCTGAATTAATATATTAGCGGGGACAGATTTGAATTTTCAATAAGAATTCAGATGACATGTGTTTGTAGGGTAGTCCATTGTGTTTTTAAGGCATTTTTTACTGTCGCGTACACATTTGGAGTTTAATTTTTACGCTGAGTCTTTTTTATTGATGACAGTAAAGGAAACTAGTCAAGAATAATCACTCTGAATTGATATAATAGCCAGAGCGAATTTGAATTTCAATAGGAATTTAGTTGGTATGTTTTTGTCAATGCAGTGCATTGCTTTTTGAGGCATTTTTTCATTTACATACATGTTTAAAACGTCGTTTTTATTGCGTCTGTTTCATTGACTATGGTTTAAAAGAAACTAAGCGAATTATGCTAGATGCTTTGTCGTCGATTTTAAGCTAACACAGTTGGTTTTATAGTATTTTCACTGGTTCCTATAAGTTAAGCTAAGATCAGAAAAGTCATAATTAAAAATCTAATTGAAAGAATTTTATGAAAATTTGGTGTTAGCATGAATTAAACAATAATAGTTTAATCTGAAAATTGGTAACCCATTATTTATATTTTATCGGTAAAGACACTACAGAAACTTGTCTTAAAATAGGATAGCGGAGTTGAATGTCTAAGCAACTTCAATATGGAGTGTGGTTAACTCCAGCATATATGCAGGATCGACAACGGTGTCCCATGCTCATTACGATGGTGTCGTTTAACTCAGGAGGCATCAATGACCTTCAGCATGACCAAAGCAGTGGATAACCCCTTTGAGTACACGAGTTGTGTTCAGAAACGTCTTTCTTGAGCACCCAGGAAACTAGTTCAGGAATTGTTCAATCGGTTGAGTTCATGAATTCAGCTGACTATTCAATGCATACAATGGTCTAATCGTAAAGGTACTGTTTTGATAAGCAAGCTAAACAGTCGAGTTTGTGAAAATGCATGGCCCCCGCGGTCTCCGGACTTGACAATTGCAGATTTTTGGCTACGGGGCTACCTAAAGACATGCGTACACTAGAAGCCCGTCTTCCTTGGCTAATTTAAAGTATGCCATCCGCCTTGAGGTTATTTCCATAGACCCTGATATGCTTCATTCATATCAGGGTCTATGGAAATAACCTCAAAGCGTTACGACACGCTTGCACAATGTCCTTGGTTGCGGTTGTGGACATATTGAACAATGCTATTGTAAGATGGACACAATGGCAAATTAATAAATGCAGCACATCTTACCTATTTATTTTCATGTTGTTCTGGTTAAGCGACGTTAATAACGCTTCTATAGGGTGAAATTTTGAACTAATTATCTTTCTTGCAAAGAATATCCAATTTTATGTAGGCCTTTAGTTACAAACCGGAATCTAATACGACAATGTATTGATTTTAAATGGTTTTTCGAAAAATCTATACATTTATGGGCACCTTGTGTATTGCTAAGAATGCTGTGACAATTATTATTGAATTTCAGACGAAAAGTATATTCCTTTTTAAAATTTGCTAAAATTATCTTCTATGAAAGAAGGCAATGAAATTTCCTTTTATATAAAGCAATGTTTGGTATGCAAACATCAAAGTTTGGCATTTTTAGTATTTTCTTCATAACTACGCTGAACACATAGAATTCCATTAGAGAAATGTGTATAAATTAATACCAGATTACGAAAAAAAAGGGCTGTTAATTTTATCTAAGACCAGGTTAAAAAAGAAAATGGATAGAAATATTATTAATTATTCCTTATGAAAACAGAGTATGGAATTCATATGTTATTAATTCTGTAAACTTACATTTTTTTTCTCAATAGGTTTACTTTATATCTAAATTTTGATTTAATGCCTAACGAAGCTTTGAAATTGAAATTACGTAACACATTTGATTTCTCTAAATAGTGTTCATTTTCATTAATTAATTACTTAAAACATTATTCATTAATTAAAACAAACAGATGTCTTTTCATTTTTCACATTATAAGTTATCTCATTACTATAAAATACGTGAATAAAAATTAACAAATGAAAAATCCACATTCAAATGAATAGGAGCGAATCGAACATTTTGATGACCTTTTCAAGAATCAAATTGCGGAATGACAAAAATAAAACAAAACTTAACTTTTTTTCTCCTCAAAGTTTAACCGGATGCCCAAGCCCCTTTTATTGAATTTAATTCGTTTGAAGAACAAAACACGAGCGCGCACAAAAAATAATCCAATTGCCCTTCTTAACTAGATGCAAATTTTGCATTCTTTCAAGTTTGTTCAAAAGATCCAAATAAAAATGGCCCAAAAAATTCAAAAACATAAATCAACCAATAAAAAGTGTCGAATCAGGGTTTGTCCTCTTTTTTTCAGTCAGGCAATTCCCATTCAAATGCTGAGCACGAAAATAAAGATGTCCTCATTTACATACCCATGCCTTTAATTGGAGTATTTGTTTGTTTATAATCAATAATTACTGACCTAACGAAGTGCAAAAAGAATTTTTTTCCTCTTGCGTGCCATACGGCCGGAATCCATGGAAATTGAGGTCTTTTTTAAAGAAAACAACGGGAATCTCTGGTAGAATTTTTCTTTTGTTTGTGTCTTTCTTGGAATTCTTTTTTTGAAGAGCATTAATGGGATATGAATCTTGTTAGCAAACAGATCTGGGGTGTGTTAATCAAGTGTAGCAAGTTCCAATGAAATAGAATTGGTATATATAATTCATGTTTAATTCTTTCATAACTAAATGCTGATGTATATTATTTTCCTTTCAGAAAACAACATAAGTTGGTCTTCAGATATATATTATGAATTAGTTTATAATAAAAATAAATTATATCAGTTTTATAAAACTGACTAACCTAAGAAAATTGTAGCTAAAATATATTTGTAGAGGCGTAGATATTAATTCTAAAAAAAGATTATCCATAGGTCGTTGAATGTAAACTAGTCTTTATTTGAAATATTTACAATGTTACACAGAGACCATTAATATTACTTGAAAGATTTACACAAAGATCACTTCCTCAAATATTACCTGAAATATTCATAATGTTACACAGAGACCTCTGTCTCAAACATTATTGAAAGATCTACAAATTTCACAAAGACCATGTCTCAAACTACAAAGTTTCTTAACACTTTCACGCACCTTGTATGTCTCATATATATATATATATATATATATCAAAGTGTGAGATTTATGAATGGTTATTTTTAAAATTCATAGAAATTTAAATGCTTGGGCTTTGTCGCTGAAAAGCAGAGAAATTTTGTTGGTAAATGTATTTCAATATTGCATGCTTAAGTTGTATAGGTACTTAGAACTCATATAACTGCTCTTAGAAGTGTAAATGTGTTTTTGGAACTACTTTGAAAGAATTTATAAGGCTCTTCTGACAAATATGTTGACTTAAAAAACTCTAAGGAATATGGTACATGAAGAAGCTGTTTATCGCGAATCGCTGCCCACTTAAAATCCTCGATTTTATCTTTCTCAGTTAACTATTCAAAATCATCCGCAGTATACTTGATATCCAAAGAGGAAAAATAAGAAAGTCTTATTTATCCTCAAAAAGAATTTAACCGAAACAACAAGTACTTGTAGACAGAACCAAAGTAAAAATATTTCTCAGAAAACAACGTCATTAAAGGAATTCAAGAATTCGATTTGTTGTGACAGAGATGTTTTCTATATCACTTCAAATCTTTTTTATTCCATTTTACTTCCTATTTGTATGTTGTCATGTATAAACTTCAATTTTTAACCGCAAATATTTTCATGGTTGAATGCTAGCTGAAGCGGAATGAGACATTAATTATTTCTAAGTACGATCTATGTTTTTGTTTCAATGCAAGGAAATTTTAACAATGAAAATAACAGAGGTAAAAATTTGAGTATGATTATATAAAATATTGAATTTTTTCAATTAGAATTGTTCGGGATTTATATTGTTTATGATAAATCTTAGTTACCTATTGATACCAAAATCAGTGGAACTTAACGTAAAATTCTAAGCAATAAAATCGTAGGTAGTTATTTTGCCTCGATGAATTGTTTTAAGTCCTAGACCATTTTACGTTAAAAACAATTTTTTTATCCAATTTTTATTATGTATAAATTGTTGCTGTTATTTATCTCACTTAGAATAGATGAAAATACTACAAAATCTGTCATCCGAGAGATTTGAGGCCGTCAAAAATCAGGTCAGGACGGTAAATGAACTGGCCTGAGGGGTAACCGAGATTGGAGATGATGTGTCCGGGCGAAGCCTGAGAACTGTATAGAATTGCAGCACTATAGAGAATTGTATTTAGAGCACAGAGGGAATTGTTATGACGTATATAAGAAATTTCTCTAAATTTTAATGATAATGTAAGAGTTGCCTAGTATTTTCCACTATTCGGACAATTCTTATTAACTATGAAAAGATGTCAGTTTGATACAACAGAATGCAAAGGAACTAAAATATGCTTTTCAAAAACATTGTTAGAGGCATTCTCGATTCTTCATCGAAGTAAATTAAAGTGAAATGGAATATTCATGAGAGTTGGAGTTGGAACACTTACAAAATGATACATTAATATTTTATCAACTCCAAAACAGTTTTCATTCAAAAGTGGAATTCTACTGGTAACATAAACTGGTGACTTGAAAATAGTAGAATGCGTTTTTATTTTCTGTTAGAAACCCGAATTCATTATTTTGAGTGCAAACAGTCATTTTTAAAATTTTTGGTTGAAGTCCAAATTTTTAACCGAAAGATTTCATTCAAAAATAGAATTTCATCAAGAGAAATTCATTTTCAACTATTAAAATTTCTTGATAAAATATTTAGATTAGATTTCACAAAATTCGACCCTTTTCCTCAAAGTCGTGGTTTCCATGAAGGAGTGAACTGGATTGCATCACTTAATATTTGTAAGATAATTAGTTCAACGGGACTTTTTTCATTGACTAGTGATGCGCAATGCGAATCGCTAGAAACCTTAAAATTATTCGTGAAATACAAAGTGAATGGTGGTGCTATTAATGATTCCAAATGGGTTGAGATATTTTTAACTACCAATTGTACATTTTATTGTTTTCATTTCATTTTTTTAGTTCCATTATAACTTTATGAGCGTTCGTTTTGCTTCGTAGGGCAAGATTCAATTTGTTTAACGGAACGGAACTAAATTTAACACTAGAAAAATTGAGAGGATTTAACGGGTTCGAATAGTTACATAGTTCACATAGGATACCAAGAACATTTTGTGAGGTGTACTAGTACAATATCAATCGAAAAGCCAATGGTGACAATGACTCATTCAAGCCAATGAGAGCAATGCAATCTATTTTGTGGATAGCAAAATATGATCTAAAAACTTACAATAATTCTGCTTTTATGAATGAAAAAAACAAGTTTCAATTTCTTTGTTTCGTTTCATTAAATGATTATGATAGAAACTCACAAAAACAACATAAACTTTGTTTATTTCGACTTTATTTTATGCAAATGCGCATGAAATAGTATCAAAATTATTATCAATAACTGCTTAGTATGACTAGTTTTGATTTCATACCTTTACTTTAAATATGCACGGTGTTTTTTATGTAAAGGCACCATTTTGTTTTGGAACAACATTTAAATAAAACATAATTTATTTATTTTTTAACACATTGTTTACTCAATTAATAATAACCTATGGAATATGACATCGGCTAAAAACCGCCTCTGACAGTGCTGCAAATATGAACGATTTTTCATTCTTTCCACATTTTGAGCATATTTTTCCAAGGTGATATTTTTCAATTTCTCCACTAATGTTTTGCTTAGGTTCAGTCAATTTTGGGTTCAATTCACCAATTTTTTAATGAAAAATTCCCCAAATTTTTAAAATGAAACTTTTGCATTTATGATTTAAATTTATTAATAATATTAAATTATAATACATCAAATTATTACTTTCGTGCACATTTCAGGAGTGATTTCTTCGCGAATAGTTTTCTTAAGCTGTTGAATCGTTGTCGGCTGGTTAGCATAGACTCGTTCCTTTAAGTTGAGTTATAGAAAAGTATACGACGTGGTCAAGTCAGGGGAGCGAAGATGCCATTCAACGTCACCAGATTTTGACATTATTTGGTCAGGATATGTGCCTTTTTGAGTTTACATGTTTGTACGAGTTGTGTGAGATGTTGATTCATCTTGGTGAAACCACATGAGCTCTAAAGCTTTTGTCGATCAATTTCAGACAGAAAGAATTTTTCAACATTGCACAATATCATTCACAACTGACACATTCTCGAAAAAAGATTCGATAATGCATCCATTCCAAATGGAACATCAAACAGTTGCTCTATGGGGATGAAGAAGTCGTTCTTGAATTAAACTTGGATTTTCTTATCTCCAAAAACTACTCTTGTTTATGTATTCACTGATATCGAAATGGAATGCGAAGAAATTGAATAAATCACAGGATCGAAAGAACCCGTATTTGCAGTGGGGTCAGAAGTGGGGATTCGACTGATATATTTCATAAACTGTCTTCAATTAAGTAAACAATATGTAAAAACAAAATTTAAAATTTTTTAAAGTTATTCCAAAACAAACTGGTGCTTTCAAACACCCTGTACTATACTTGAATAAAAAATAGAGTTTTCACTGTGGCATAACTTTTGTGTACAACGATTAAATTAAAAAAGGAATTATTTTGAAAACCCTTTTCTGGTTCCACCAAGAGATCCAACCAAACGACATTTCAACCGCCTCAGCCGCTCATACGTCACAATCAAAAACTAAGTGGCGTGATCGCGAACGTTATAAAAGACCCCAATCACGATCGGGCCATAAACCAAAACGCAAAAACCAGAAAATTTCAAAAACCTCTTAGCTCCAACGACGTTCGGAACTTTACAACACTTCCATCCCCTCTCCTCGTCACGCATACAAAATCTCTGATCCAGCAATTTAACGCCCTTTCCCTACTCATAGCTTTATGATCCGTAACTTATGCACCCTGCTCAGAACACTTCCACCATCTCAGGGTAGGGGCAAAAAACAATGGCAAAAAGCATTCACCAACTCTCGCTAATAACGCAATGTGCCCTCCTGCGGCTCCAATAAATATTCAGTATGAAAGCATGACTCAGACGCCATGCAGAGAGATTCTCTTCCAAGTCTATCTTATATGTGCTCCAGGGGGGCATGAGGACCACGGTCCCCAGGGGACCCCTGTGGTCATACGATACCAACATTCACTGGGAATAGCCATGGGTGTTATCCTAAAGATTCTGAAAGCGTTATAACATTTACTCTGCATTGAACAGCAGTGGACTGGTGAGTCATGTCTGTGCTACTTGTAGTGCGGGCTACTAAATACTTTATGGTGCTCATAAACACCACGTTTTCGTGTCATATGATAGCATTTCAATTGTACGGTTTTCTGACTGAATGAGATAAGGATGGTTTGTATTTTTTTTTGCTCGCATATTGTTCGAAATAGTATTCGTACGTATGACGAACCACTTGCACTTGTGACGAACCATTTCACCAGTTTTTCTTTGTCAAGTAGTTATGTCTTATAATGGAGAAGAGATGAAATAGGATATGCAAATTTAAGTAAATGAACGTTAAATTACTAAACTGGTGTACTCTCCTGGTGGTTATCGTCAATATCAAAACTGACCAGATCTTGATGAACGAGATACCTCATCATCAGCAAAATTGGTCAGATATTTATTGACATCTCGTCGAAACCACTTGGAGGGATGAAATGCTGCCCAGAACCTCGATACCACCTGTTGTATTCCAGACTCCAAATCGTTGCGGCTCTATCCTACTTCCGATATTTTTCCTCCCATAAAATATTTTTTATGAGATTTGAGATAACATTTTTACGTTTGTCAATAACAAATTTGACTTTAAAATCTTTGTCTTTTACCCTTTTTAAAGCCTAACTTGACTTTCCTTGTTATTTATCTTTTAATCGAATGCCATCAGTTACACTAATTTCCACATACTATTTAGTCGTGGTACTGTTGGTCCAACCTCCAGTTATAGCGCTCTTAGAAACATTTTTTTGTTCAATATATATTATTAGAGAACAATCAAAGATATAGTTACAAATCGTTTTTGAAAAATACATATGAAGGTCTTCGGGCTAAGGAACTTTTAAAATATCCGGGCTAGCAATTTTTATGCATTATAATAATTCCAAAATTATAAAGGTTTTTCCACTATTCAAGAGGTCAAGTTAGATTAAACTTCAATTATTACCATTTTGTTTTACTTGTTTAAATTACTGAGCATATTTCTGTGACTTAACACTGTTGCCCGGAGCCCATCATAAATGGTGTTTTGGCAAAAAGTCACTAATGATCATTATTTTTGTGTTTTTACAAAATTATATATTTCTATTTTACTATAATATATTTCTTTGAAAATCGAGGTACCAATAAACAATTTCGATTAAACAGAGGAGATAAAAGACAGTATAAAACCACATAATTAAATTCAGCGAACAAATTCAAGTAGGCAAAAACTTATTTCATATATGTAAAATTTTGATGTTTGATTTACGACCTTTAGTCAAAGCACCATCGGTACATTAAGTAGAAGATCGAAACTTTTTACCATATCTTATTGTGATTCAAATTACAGTTTAACTGGTTTTAGAACATAGGGGGAAACTATATGGAACAAATAACATAAATAAATATAAGAATTATAAAACCACATTTCAACAGCAAAACAATATACCTGCTCAAATGTTTTGTTTTATAATATTAATTGAAGACAAATAAACTACGAAAAGTTAGAAAAGGCCCAAAATTTTCAGTTCTGGAAACTGAGGTAAAAGCTTCCTATGTCGCGCCCCAAAATCCTAACAAATTTTTAAAAAATACTTCAACTGCTAAAATATTCCACATTTCTTTCTAATATCAGCTGAAGACTAATAAACTAAGAAAAGTTAAAATATACCCGAAATATTCAATCAGAAACTAAGGTAAAAACTCCCATGTCACCCCAATCCCAAAGAATAAAAAGAAAGATCACATTTCAACTGATAAACCATTCCAATCGTTTTCTTTTTAAGTACCAGCTGAAGAGAAAATAAACTAAGAAAAGTTAGAAAACGCTCAAAATGTTCCGTCCATGCACTATGATAAAAGCTCTCACCGAAGTAGCCCCCAATCCAAAGAATTAAAAAAACACATTTCAACTGCTGAAATATTCCACCTTTCTTTTTAATATCTGTTGAAGACAAATAAAATAAGAAAAAGACCATTCCCAAATCATTCAGTCCAGGAACTATGGTAAAAGCTCTCTCCCCTGTAGCCCCCGAATCTTGAAGATTCCAAGCGTTTCATGCAGAGCCAACAATGGCCATTTTGGAAACAACAAGCCTCATCAATCCCCATTTATACCATCCGTTTCTCACCTACCAGCGCAAAAGCGATGCACAAAGGCAGATCATTCATCGCCAGAACACACTATAGCCTTCGCCCTTAAGACTAACATCATTTGCACGGGGCTTAGTCTCAACAACCTGGGAGTTCCTGCCCTCCCATCAGGGCTCTATTCAGAAATGCCCTGATCTCGTTAGACCCCCTGTTGTTGATCTTGCCCCTGGAATATCTTGATGAGACTCGGGGAAGGGACTTTGAAAAGAAGAGCGGAGTCAAATCAATCGCCTCGCTTCGTTGGCGATTGAAGAGTTCCCCAGTGTTCCCTCGCGTTTAATTTTCTCAACCATGCACCCTGGTTTTGAATGCCCCTTGTTTTGCGAGGGAATACCCGTAGAGTCTTGACGAATGCTACCCGAAAAGTAATTACCGTCTCGCGGGGGTGAATTTTTGAGCTTCTCTTAACCTCGTTTGCCGCCCATTGGTGCCGGCCATCTGTGATTGGTCAATGGCAGTTAAATTGCTGCGTTTCGGACGAGGGGCTTTTGATTGGATTCCACCAAAGCGATTATACGTTAGGGGTTCTCTAATTGTTGATTATTTGCTTGGGGTCTCGATATTTAATCAACTTTTTCATTTTGTTTGAATTAGAACGAAACTTTCGCCCAAGCATATTTGACTGTTATCACGTGTATTTCCAAAGATAATCAAGAATAATTTTAGAAATGAAGAAAATATCCAGTAAGGCAATTCAATTAATGTTGTAAAATGAGTATGGGTGAATCCATTCAAATCCAGGAAGGCTGTTTGCCTCACCATCTTCGAATCGAATGATACTTTGCATACTGGTACATTTTGGGCCAGCTTGAATCAATATATTTTTTATAATCTCGGAAAAAAATTTTCTTCGAGATACAGAGCTGCGAAAGTGACGTCACAAATTAATATATATTTTTCTTAGCGTACATCACCTAGTTAAAAATCGCATATCTCCTAAAGTATTTAAGATATTTCAATTTTGTTTTTTTTCCCAAAACAATTGTAAGACTTTAGAGTAAATATTGATACTAATTTCATTAGTGATACGTAAATAGTATTGGAAACATGAATTTTTCAAAATGATGAATTTTAAATTCATTTTTCTCGAAAAAACCGTCTTTTAAAAATCTGATTATTTTTTCTAATTTCCTATATAAATATTCTATCAAAGTGTGTGAGCACATTCTGCAGTCTTTGAAAAGTTAAGTTTAAATAAATTATTTTGTGTAATGACCCTGATCGGAAAACCCGACACAATCAGAAAATAATGAAATACCGTCAAATTCCCTTTCGAAGTACGAAAAATCCCTAAGCTCATGTTATATTCCCTATAAAAGGACGAAAAGGTTTTCGAAATCCCTAAATTGCATCGGGATTCCCTTTCAGCCAGTGGGAGAGAACTATGCTTTCTGTATTTGCTTAAAAATACTTTTTATTCAACGTCAACCGAAAAATTTGAATAATAATTTACAGTATTTACTTAATTTGAATAAATTATCTATCACAAAATTATTTTTTAACATGTACACAGAATTTCGCAAACATAATTTTGCTGTTCGTCTTACTACAAAACCAAATTTAAAAAATAAACTGTAATTGTTTTTATAGAAAGGATCAGAATAATACACCACATATTTGAAATATCAATAAATTCCCATAACTATATTAAAACATTTAAACAGTATTGAAACGAGTAGCACAAAACGTACTACCCTATAAATCCCCATAAAACAGTTCTAAAATTGCATAGATAAGAAAAATTACGAAGTTCAGTAATATATTTAACATCGCAGATAGAATAATGATATAAATTTTTATTTACTTAAAACAATAAGAAAAGTTGCTAATTTGAATATTAGTTACGTTAAATAAAATATGAATTAAAATGAATTGAGAGATTCGTTAAATTCGGTGAAAGTGTTTAATCTGTCCTTTCTGCCACATAAGCATTGAACGGATACTTTAGTAAATAACTATTTCAATGTTGAACTTCTCACGAATGCAATTCATAACTATAAGTAAATACTGCTTCATAAGAGTAAATAAACTTACTTTCAATCATCCTCGATTCTTGAAAAGTTGCACTCTCATGTCACAATACTAGGAAATCGGATTTTTGTGTATAACAAGAGGCCGAATTTGTCATATGAATGAACCATTGTAAAAATTTCAACATTGTTAGCTATTTAAAAAACTATTTTTTGACGTTGCAGGAAAATTTTCATATGCCTTCCTCCATAAAAAGACAATTAAATTTATTTGTCCCTTCTGAAACCATGAAATTGCTTTTAACTTAATGTATTGATTTGTTTGAGAGATTAATTTCTCAGAATGAATTATACCCAAATCCAAGAATGAATTAAGAGTAAATGAGTATTATATTCTAAACTATTTAAAATGTATTGGAATAACATATAATCAGACAAACGTAAAGGTTTTTTAATGTACCAATCCTGACAATGATTGATACATTAAAAAGCTACTCTTTCACTTTATAAATAATCTTCCCCATGTGAGCAGCTGGGTGGGTAAAAAGCAGCTGTTTGTAGAATGTAAACAATCAACACTCCTAGAGCCCTCAGAATATTATATCTTGTAACTTTATTCTATAATTTGTTGCAGCAGGTGCAAGTGAAACCATGTGTGCAAGTTATTACCAAGTGAAAATTTGAATGCAAAGTCCTGCAGCAATATGCAGCCCATATATTTCCGCGGAAAATAATTAGAAGTTAGTTAATAAGTTCCGCGGTAAATGATTAGAATTTGGCTGCGCGCAATTTCTTTTTTAAAACTATTAACAGTAGTATAATAGGATTATCAAAAATCTTTGTTCCATACACTTTATTGATATATGTATAGAAATAATGAATCATGTTAAACTATCGCATCGAGAAACGTGCTTGAGCTTCTGGTTGAGGAGATTCTAGCGCTCACTTACTATTGGAGGAATACACCGTTGCCCCCGCTCGTTGAGAGCGCGTTGCGGTTGAAATTTCGATGATACCTTACGTTGAAGGCTCTTAAAAATCAATCTTTGAGAAACTGCATTAGCCATATAGGGTACTTACTATATTAACAACATACTAATGAACTTACACAAAAAGTTTCACAAATTTTAAAGATGGATTTTTTTATTAAATCTTAACCAAACTTCAGCAAGTTCCGTGACAAACTGTTAAAAAATAATCCAATTTTAAAAGATATGTTTACTTATTATTACGCGAACAGTACATTTAAGTATCACTAGCAAAACAAAACAAGTTTATCTCTAATAGTTTAAGCGTTGTGAAATTTCAAGTGCTACGCGACAAAGTGAAATTGAGTTATTATTGACCGCCTTTTAAAGGGACTTACTTCCATGTAAAAAATTATTTTGCAAAAAATAAACATGGCATAGTTTAACATACGCCACTGGCCACCATATATTAATTTTTTAAAATCGAAAGTGGTGAGGCGAACATTTTATTTTTTAGTGCCTGAATTTGAATGGATTCACCCGTATAATGCAGAATCACAAGAGAAAGAAACTGCTAGTCAAGCATGTTTGACTAGTCTTATCACGTTTATTTCCAAAGATAATGATCAAGAATTGTATCAAAAATAATTTAAGAAATGAAGAAAATATCCAGAAAAGGGCAATTCAATTAATGTTGTAAAATGAGTATGAGTAAATACAAAAACCAAAAGTATAAGACAGTTGACAATTTTGAAGCAGAGCCATATTTCTATGTCTGTTCGTTGATATATTTCTCTCCATCATATAAAACAATCAAATTTAACCCCGTGAGGGGTTAACACGCAAAGTCTCGGACGATGGGTTCTTGATTAGATTCTCCAAATGCGATTATTTGTTAAAGGATCTCTCTAGATTTAATAATTTTTTTTTTCATTTAGGGAACGAGAACGATCTTGTCGGTCAAGCATGTTTGACTTCTCTGATCACGTGTATTTGCAAGGATAATAATCACGACTTCAATTCATCCATTCAAGAATAGTTGTATAAACGAAGAAATATCGGGAAATGCGGATTCAATTAATGTCATAAAATGAGTAAAGAAATGCAAAACCAAATGTACAGGACAGTTAACTTTGTAGTCAAAGGAAGCAGTAATTTGTGGATTTGTTTAGCGATATACTTTTTCATATTGTATAAATACAAGTGTATTTAAACCTCTGGATTGGTTGGTTGGTTTGGTATTTTATGGCGCAAGGGCCATATTTGACCATACTGTGCCAGACACAAGATATACAATATCAAGTAATAGACATACACGCACAATGAAAATTTTACTGATACAGAAGAGAGAAATTAACCCAGGGAGGAATGCACCTGACAGGAATTGAACCTGCACCGATTACAACTCGAAAGTTGCTAGCACAGTGAACATACCCACTGAGCCACGTCGGCCTCTTAAACCTCTGGGATTCATACACATATATCCGTTTTGCAATTCCGTAACTCCCAGCCTCTAAACCAGTGTCGGATCCTTCCCTTCGGGATTGATCCCAGACCATCGCAAATAGCCTGTCGTGTTGCTTCAGTGACTTAATTCAACTACATACCTACTTAAAACAGCGATTTTCAACTTTTCCCTCTCATGGTACCACATAAACTAATTACTAAAATTCTGCAGCACACCAAAATATATATATTTATGCCGATCTGACAAAAAATAGTAATTTTTTGTAAATCTATCAAAATTATATTTTGATTGATTTATAGTGACTACCTACCCTTTTTGCCAAATGTGGCTTTAAAAAACTATTTATGTTATTTTATAATAGAAAACAGGCTACATTTCTGTTACTTACCCTGGGTAACTTCACTTTTCTGTGTCAGTCAAGTTCTACTTATGTGTATGTTCATTTCATGACATTGTCTGTCTTGTGTTGTCGCAGCTTGACTAGATATAGCCATTGCGTCATAAGACTCAACCAATCAAATTAAGTACTCAAAACCATATTTACGGATATCACTTGAAATTATTAGTGAATTCACTTGTACAAAATTTAAAACCCCACCGTTGAAATGAAATAAATCTTACACAATTTAAACAGTTTCACCATCTGTAAAGATCTAGCTATAGTTCTGTTGGAAGGTTCAAGGGAGGGGATTTTTTTTTTTATCAGAAATGCTTAATAAGCGCCTTTGTGAGTAATTTTGACTTCGGTGGACCCGTCATACTGAACGTCTTCCAGATGTAGCGCCATCCAAATGGCGGCCGCTCGATCACTAAAATAAAAAAATGTGTATGTATGTGTGTGCTTAAGCTTTTCTGAAAAAAAAAACTCCCTATTCAAACCTCCTTACAGAGCTATAGCCAGATTCAGGACTACCAACTTCTACCAAAGTAACACTTCACTAATTGGAAATCTTGTGACGTTCAGAGGGTTAAGAGAGATGTAAAACAATTATAATTGTAGTGGGTTTATTTACATGCACCATTTTATCCTTCTGAGCGTCACGAGATTTCTGAGAAGGGCAGTACTGTACAAGTGTGTAAACTTAAAAATATAACTTTAAATATTTTAGAAGGAAAGATAACAATCGGATACTGAGGCTGTTCGGACATTTTTTGAACGATTTTAATGGACTGAAGATAAATTTTTTACTTGAAATTTTGTGTTTTAAATGCTCTATTTGATAGCCCTTATTGTTAACTATCTTTTTTACACCTTAATTTCCACGATAATAAAGACTTTTGTAGTATCGACAGAGGTATTTTGTCCCATCCTTGTTCCACAGTTTTCCAAAGTCCTGGAATGGTTTTCGGTCGACGTTTCGATAATACTCTTTTTAGAAGTCCAAAAGCACAAAAATCCATGTGTCCATCTGGAGACTTAGCAGGAATATCTGTAAAGGGTATTGACTTGATACCAGTTTCTTGTTCCATTTTTTCCAAGAACTTAATAGTGGATTTAGATGTGTGGCTGCTTGCTTTATCCTGATGCAGCTCTACTGATTGTTGGCACTGTGGGTGAAGATATAGTATATCCTTTTTGAATATTGGGGATAAAATATGGTCTTGATAATATGTGGGAGTTGATTTTTACATATTTTTCCATTCTCTACTTTTAATTTTCCATTATATGCAAAACGTGCAACAATCATAAATCTCTTAGATAAAGTTTCTTTAGATTCTTTGAACCACGTTTTAAAATTTTTCTCCTCTTTTATGATAATAAATTGTTTTTTTATTGCAATAATTTAAATAAACCCACGCCTCGGCTATTGTCACTAGATTTTTCCATCTTTCTCCAGCTAAATGCTTCTCATACAGAATTCTGCAGAGTTCTGCATTCTACAATATGTCGTGGAGATAGACGATGAACATTGTATTTTTTGGCCTTTTTAAGATTTAAATCACTGTTAATTATTTTATTTACAGTTTAAAATGAACATTTTAATGACTTTGCAATAGTCCTTTGAGTTGGAGGATTCTTTTTTAAAATTAAAGATCTTACCTTATAAATATTCTCGGAAATTCTTTTCTTTTTTGGATACGTATTTGGAAGTATTTTTCCACTTTTGCGTTTTTTCCTTTCTCATTAATATTACTTATCATAGCTTTAGATATCGAAAAACCATGACTTTTACAGCGTTTTTGAATAATTGAATAAGCATAATTCCCTTCGGAAAGAGCGGAAACATAGCCTTCAATTAATTGCTTATTTAAAAGCGCCCTTTTGAAAGTAAACAAAATGAGTTAGCAGACGATAACTTATACTTTAACTATTTAACTGCTACGAAAATAAAATTCTTTCATGGCATACAAATTTTTTTACAGCTCATCAAAATCGTTCAAAAAATGTCCGAACAGCCTCTGTATACTACTTAAAATAAATCAGGCACTGCATAAAAGTAAACAAGTGAAAGACAGATAAAAAAATGCATACGTGTCAACCCTCCAAGTTGTTTCTACGAGATATCTCGTCCATCAAGATCTGACCGATTTTGATAATGACTAGATACGTAGTCATCAGGCCGATTGCCGATTACTTTATGATGACGAGATCAAGATCTGGTCAGTTTTCTTCTAATGTCGTGTTGAGAATTAAGATAAATAAATGAACTGTAACTAATTAACTTTATTACATACATTAAAAATGACTATTTAACAATGAAGAGAAAACTAATACAGATACTGACAAATAACACAAGTAAATAATATACACTGGTGTTCAAATTTAAGAGAATTTGCATATTTTGTCGGATTTCTCGGAAAGTACTGAACGAAAGGTAAAACTAATGCTTCCAAACAAAGATGCAAATCTTTAGTGTCGAATACGTAAGCATACACGTGAGTGTGGGCGGTGCATTTAGACTTAGAGGAACAGGTTTTCTAAGCACACGTGACAATTTCCGTACTTCGTTCGCTCGCTCACTTAGAATTTCGCGATGTTTTCTAATTCCATTAAAATGTGTACTGTAAATCTGGTGATAATCGCCCAAATTTGAAAATTCTCTAATTTTGAACATCAGTGTACAATTCTAACAAATGGATTTGGATATGGATGAACCATGAGAATTTATATCTAAATAATAAGTATACTCTGACTCACCGAATTGTGTACAGCAGTTATAGTTCGTTTATCGATTTTTATTTACGGCACTAAAATAGGCTGCCCAGTCTATCGCAGCGTCTTTTCTTATAAATTAAAAGGCTTAATAATAAAGCTAACACATACGAATCGTCCGTTTTCGCTGCATTCTAAAGATAAATATATTTATTTTAACTCTAACATTATCTGAATTCTCATTGGCTTATTATTCGAATGAAATAACACTAGTTCCATCTTGTGGCTAGACAGAACTGAACAGACGAGATATTTCGTCCATCAAAATCTGGAGTTTGCTAATGACGAGACACCGCTTCCAAATAACTACCAGAAGGGTTAAAGTCACATGAAACCGCTTTTCTTTAGAAATGATACTTTTTGTTTATACTATTCAAATATCGAGAAGCAATTCTTGCACACAGATTCAGAGTATTCACACAAGTTCTACTATTTTTATACCTAATAAATTGAAACAAATTTGAATATTTCTAGTTTTAACTCATATTGCTGCGTTTACATTCTTCCGTATAAAAGTCTGCCGAAGATTTCTGCTTGTTTTTCCCTTTACGCCGAGTTTCACTTGAAACTAATATCGCTACGATATTACCGAGTCAAAATCAATGATGAATAATCTCATAAACATTTATTCAAATGGCGTCGGATGCTGCAAGCTCTTTCCGAATGCTTTGTGGGGTTGTTTATTATAGAGCGACTACACTTTTTGAAATTATTAGACGACAGTTATTTGCATATTAATGCTTTATGCATTATTCATGTTACTTGCCATAGAAACTGTATGAAGCGGCTTCAAGTTATTAAAAATGAAATTCATATGGAAATAAACAGTACTGGAATATTTAATCCGGAATTAATTATTTTTTTTTGGTTTCTTAGTGCATGAGCTAAGCTAATTTATGGTTTTGATTTTAAAACATCTCGTGCTTTCGTGATGGTCAGTGTTAGATTTGCTTCAATATGAAACTAAGTAAAATTATGGTAGTAATAATGAATTAAGTTCTAGGTTTGAATGCATTATGGATGAAAAATTGATGCATTTGCGGATGAAAGGTTTTAATCGCTTGGAAATATTGTTTTTGTGCATGTTTAATTGGGTTTTTGTACGAAGTATTGCATATTTTATGCGTTGCGTAAAACAGCAAACACGATAAAACTGTAATGCCACTTCAAAAATTTTATATTAAACATATTAAATTAATTTTGAAAACTCGCCTATGCTGTGTGCCATTAATCCTCATTTGAAATGAACTACTTTTGAATTTCGGACACGTTTTAATTAGTTGGTAAAAATAAGGTAATAAGGTAGTTGAATTTAAGCCGCATTGGAGCAACACAGCGGTCCAGGATCAATCTCGAAGAAAGATCTGATGACAACACCTCGTGATTTTGAATCAGATGACGAGGTCAACACCTGAGCTGGCACCTCACTCTCCAAATTTCCACACCACTCTAACGTGACGACATTTCCGGCCACGGCAGATATAACAAGAAACAGCCCCCACGAACACAACGGTCTATGGTTGGATTGAGTTATCAAACTCCCCACCCCTATGTTGCTAATCCACAACTCTGCCAACTGGGATAATGCAACCCCTTGGTCAAAATGATACTGTAGTGATATTTAACTTAAACTTAGTTTGTTGCATATAGTTTGACAGTAGTAACGCATATTAACTGTAATGCAACCACAGTGATAAAAGTGACAAAGTTTATTTCGTACAAATGCAATTCAGTTATAACAACTCAATTTGCAAATTTTGAATTTTATACGTGTATTAAGAAACTTATTTGAGAATTTTCTTGGAGATAATAAGCAATGGTGATATCAAATACAATTTCGTAAATTCAATCAAATATATCATATTTGCAGACTCGCATAGCATCTGCGCTAAACTTTCTTAATTGCTTACACCTATTGATGGAACGATCTCGTTACTGCCTTTCACCTCCTATCGAAATCCATTTTTATTGAATATAGCATCCATATTTACATAAATGGATTTCATACGTCTAAATGAAATAAAATTATCCAAATATATATAACAGCATTAAGTTTACTTTTACTGGCGTCAATATTTCCAAAACCTCATGGCATAAGGCACACTTCCGTCACGTTACCACAATTAGATTCTGAACGTCTACTTCAATTTTATCTCATTTCTCTATTAAAAGGTTATTCGGTAAATCTATTTCAGCTCTTATTTTCTTTTCTGCGCTGATTTCTACCTTCCGGATTTCTCATTGCTTTTTGTAATCAGACTATTGAAGAATATCATTTGTGTGGCCGAGCTTTTCTGTTTAGTTTTAGAAATATTATCCAGATTCAAATCAAGCATATCTAAACTAAACAGAAATATTAGAGAGTAAATCCCGTAATGGTAGGTTTTATATTGTTTATATTCGTTGATGCCATTTGACAATAAACGAATAACGTCTCTTCCTGTGTTATGTAAGCTCTGAAATTGATATGCATAATTATTTTCATTACATGAATATTTCAACAAGAAAAATTAAACATTTAAGTATTTAATAATACACAAGTTTCAGTGATATTTCAGACATTGCTCTTAGAGAGTTGTTCTTCAGCTGGGATAGCCCAGTTGGAAGAGCAAAGGATTAGCAACCGGAAGGTTGCGAGTTCAAAACTAGGTCCATCAAAGACTAGTATACATGGGGCTGTTGCACGTTAAATCTGTCGTGGCCTGAAATTTCCTCACGTTGGCGTGGTGTGGAAGTTTGGAGAGTGGGATGCTAGCTAAGGTGTTGACCTCGTCATATGACCGTTGTTCAAAATTACGAGGCGTTGTCCTTGGATCTTTCGTTTAGAGATTGATTCCCGATCATCGCCAATAGCCTGTTATGTTGCTCCAATGCGACGTTAATTAACTACCTATCAACTATCTAGAGAGTTGGAATTATAAATATTTTCTATAATGACTTTTCAGTGACAAAAGCATTTCATATGAAGTGACTGAATTAGTTCAAGTAGAAGAAAATAAGAATTATCATTTACGAAATGATTTATTTACTCAACTTATATATAAAAATTCTGGACATGAAATTGAATGTATGCAATACAAATTATTAATTTAAAATTTTAGAAATCTTTATAATTCAAAATATTTGAATTAAAAACTAATGCGTAAGTGATTGGAATGAACGTGCTCAACAGTTAATGCAGTGAGAAAATTCTTGAGTTAGTTTATTCGGATTACTTTAGTTTTATTATATTATTTAAATTTGTTCAGAAATAAGCTACGTAGCTTAAAATAATTGGATTTCTTAAATTTCAGTTTCGTATGACTGCAATGAGAATAGATGTTTTTAAGCTAGTTCATTGCCTAATGTATAAGTAATATGTTTTGAAATTTTCTAGCGAGAACAGAATAGTTTCACATTTGTTTGTTTAATTATTCACTTAATTACTGTGTTCCAACAAAATATTCGGTAGTATCTCTTAGAAGGAATATATCTTTTCAGAATCCTTACTTTTTTCTAAGGAAAGTAACATTTATCTTCTTTCCGTCACTTCTCATCTGTTCATTCTGTTTATCATTCCAGACGAAGTCTATCTGTAATAATTTTAACTGATTTAGTAAGTCGATAGACTGTTATTTAAATTGCATTTTTGGCACAAACGTAAATTTTCTTGTAAAGATCTACAGATTTTCCTTTTGTTTTCATAAATGTAAGATTCGGTTTCTAAATGGGTACGTACCGTCCTTTAACAGAAGCCTTAATTATGGTATCTTTCTTGAAAATGTTGCGAAGCTATTTTAAGTTCTTTCCTGTGAGATAAATTATAAGCTGCTTGAACTAATGGTAGCTGTGCTGAGAGTACTGAACACTCGGCATACAAAGGAACGGTAGATTTACAAAACAAACTTTTGAAGTTATGGCAGATTTTTATCAAATTTGCAGACTTTGTTTTCCACTAAAATATTTATGTATGAAGTTTAGTCCAAACATTAGGGGGGGGGGGGGTATTTCAATTAACGTCACACTGGAGCAACACAACGGGCTATTGGTGACGGTCCGGGATCAATCCCAAGGGGAAAGATCCGAGGACAACACCACGTAATTTTGAACCACTCAAACATTAGGTTGTGCGGAAGTTAGTAAATAATATGAGGTACAATTTTTTGAAAAATTAGCAACATTGATGGGTCCCATGGCCACTAAAATACCATTTGCTGTCATTATTTTAATGCACTTAGCTATACATATAAATCTTGATCTACTTATATATGTTTTGTCTTAAATGTAAATCCCTCAAAAATGATCGCAATTGAAAATTCATTTTGACATCCATAGGGTTTGATATAAATTAACTCTTAAAATAAAAATTAAAATATATTTTTTTTTCCGAAAGATTTTGGTAGTTTTGAATGTCCACTGTTCTTCCCCTTAAAGGACAATGAGATGCTGGAACCCTTATTGGTTCCTAATCTACAAAGATAATAATCACGTGTATTGACCCTGTTCCTCAGTTCGAAAAAGGTCTTTTCTTGGGCTTGTCATTGTATATATTTTTCTTGAAATATCCCATTCTCAGTCAGAGAAATAATATCTTGTAATAAAATTGCTTTTCGACAAACAATATGGTTACTAACGAAGAGATTTAGACGATGAAAATAAATAGTTTGAATGCATTTATGGCTATGTTGGCATTCAAAATTTTGACATGGTTCTTCAATTTACCGATGAATAGTCCTGAAATTACCAATGGAGCTTAACTATCAACATGGTAGTTAACGATTAACGAATATTGCTACTAATGAATAGGTTTAGAACTTGGAAGCTATTTTCAAATATATTTAAGATATAGGTAGTTAATTAACGTCGCACTGGAGACACAACGGGCTATTGGCGACGGTCCGGGATCGATCCCGAAGGGAAAGATCCAAGGATAACGCCTCGCAATTTTGAACCACTGTCATATGAAGTGAACAACACCTGAGATGGCCCACTCTCCAAACTTCCCATCTCGCCAACGTGAGGACATTTGAGGCCACGACAGATTTGACTTGCACCAGCCTCCTTTGTACATGACGGTCTTTAACTGGATCATATGAATTTAAGTTAGGACTATGTTTCAATCAGAATTTGCACATGGTTCTTCGGATTACCGATGAATAACGTTGAAACTACCATTGGAGCTAAACTGTCAACATGGTTACTAACGATTAACGAACAGGAAAGGACTTGGGAAGCTTTTTAAAATATATTTATGAATTTAAGGAAGAAGTGTGCTAAATTCGAAACTTTTACACGGTTCTGCAGATTTCTGTTGACTAGAGTTGAAATTACCAATGGAGTTGAACTATCAACATTGTTACTGACAATGTCAAACCAAGCATAAACATGTGGCTTAAGGCCAGAATAAGTTATTCATATTTTGAGTGCTTTAACTTAAACCTTTGTGTGGCTTGAGGAAAACATATTAGAGTCATGTAAAAGTAATTTTCTTGCCGTCAAACTAATGTTCCTCCAATACGATACTCAAACAAATAGGGGAAACCCTTGAGGTAATTTCAGAAATGCAGGAGGGGGAAAGTACTACAATTGATATAATTGGATTTTTATATGAATCGAAAGATTTTCGTTTCTTTGTTATACATGAAAAGCAAATTAAGTTTGACATTCAATGTGCATATTTAACCGCTCGGCTGGGGTTAGTATTATCGATGTAAGAATAATTTGGTTCAGTTTATTTTTAAGATAAAAAAGATGTAGGGTCTTGAAAAAGTACACATTTGAATAAAAACAGTTCATGATTGCAAAAAAGTTTGTTTGGGGCTGAAATATTAAATTCTATGCTGCTTATTCATTCTGTGTTTAAAAAATATTTTCAATCACGCGAAAAAACATCTCTGAAATTGAGTTCGTGATCAAGATACCGTAAGTACTGTTATGACATTCCCTAATCACTATTCAAAGTGGTATGGAATGTTATTTGGGGGTTGTTGACATTTTTATGAAATAAAACAACCGAATGGTGCTACAGATATTGATCTTACTTATTGAAATATTTCAGTAAAGATAAATATAATCCACGAGTATTAGTTTGAAAACATTCTATTTTATAATTAAAGTTTACTTAAAGTTATTGTGTTGAAATGCTGCACATTTATTACATAAAAATACTAAAATTCATAGTATTATTTTGAATGATTTAGAGTACTTTTAACAATCAATATTACTGCATTATATATTTTAAAAAGTACTGTAACAGGGGTGTAAAGCAGAGTGAAAAGTAAGTTCTACTTGGGAGTAAATATTTATTAGATACTGCATCAAGAATATATCTAGTATAAACTTTATAATTTACTCTAATCTCCCTATTTTTGATACATTTACTTTAAGCTCCATAAACTACTGAGAAACACTATAGGCAATAGCAAATGTAAGCATTTTGGTTTGCTCAGTCACTTATAGTATAATCTCAATTTCAATTTGCTGAAATATTGAACGTTTATTAATATTTATTTTTGACGAATTCTTAGAAATACGTTGTTTGTACGTGTACCCTTAGTATTACATTACTGAAAAAGTAACGCAGAAGGTTAAATGTTATTAATTTCGTAGAACTTGCTCTTCATCCTTTACTGAAAAATCTTATCCATTTCAATAACGTACTTTAATGGAAAACTAGTCAAAACTTCTTCAAAAATGGAGGAAAAGGTATTTTTTAAACTAAATATGTGGCGATAAAAATAAATGAAATATCACTTCTCTAAGTTAACTTTTTTATGTTTCTATTGAGACTGAAAGAATATTATAAAAATGTGAGGATTTTACTTTATCTTTTGCAGAAAATATAATTGAGTTAGACTGAAAGAATAAATGCAATTCAAGAATAGTGACAATTCTTATTTTTACACTCAAAATTCAATCAAAATAGTTTACAGTATTATTCTGAAATAAAAATACGTTGATGCAGAATTACTTAATAAGTGAACTGAGTTTCTTGACTAAATGTAATTTTTAATATCTGAACAGTCTGATTTTTATAGAATTTTCATGTGTCTACTAAACTGTAACAAATCTATCCAATTCGTATCAATAAAATCTGAATAATATGAACTTGAGGGATTTTAATGTTTGATGAAAAAGTTTTAATTTTCTTGAAGGGGTAGCCATGGCTCAGTGGATTTGTCTACTGCAACCTGAGAATTGTAGGTAGCGAAGGTTTAATTTCTCCCGGGGTGTAGTTTTCTCTTCTGTGTCTGTAAACTTCACATTCTGTGTCCATTTACTTGACATTGTTTGGCACAGCTTGCCAATAAATGTTCTTCGCACCATAAAACCTAAACCAAACTAAATTATTTTATTTTATGTTATTTTTTAATATGTCAGAGACTTCAACTTAAATTTTGATATCAGACATTAGACTATCGAAATTTAGTGACCGAATATAGATGCCAGAAAACTGATGCGAATGATAAAAACAATGCACATATAAAAAGACATATAAAGCAATAGATATCTGTGGAACTATCTATATCAGAAAGCCGACTTTTGAAATTTAGTGACCTAATATAGATGCCAGAAAACTGGTGCAGTCGAAAAAACAATACACATATAAAAGATACATAAAGCAATAGATATCTGGGGAAGTATCTATATCGGAGAGCAGAATATTGAAATTTAGAGACCGAATATAGATGCCAGAGCTGATACAGAGACTGCAAAATAGAATAACAATGCCAATTATGTACGTCATTGGTTGCTTCTGTCAGTACATATATAAAGCAATAGATATCTGTGGAAGTATCTAGAGCTATTTCCTATTTAGAATGGCAAGTTGTCACGACTTAAGCGATATTCAACTCAGTTTAATAGCTGGAGCTCTTGAGATGGGTCATAACATTTCGGTGGTTGAGAAGTTTGGATTTTCACGTACTACCATTTCAAAGGTGTACCATGTCTACAAGAACTCTGGTATAACGACAGAACTGTGGCCGTAAAAAGACTGGGTGAATGTGACTAGCCTCGGCTGGCAAGAATCGTTACAGGCGATAGGCGTGCAACACTGCCTGAAATAATGCCTTCAATGTTGGACCCTCAACAAACATCAGCTTGAGGCTGTGCAGCGTACCCTCAAAGATATGGGCTTCAGAAGACGACACTAACTGCAGTATCCTTGATGAACACTCGTCACACAGCTATGCTCCTCGTCTGGTCTCGGGAACACCGTCACTGGACCCTTGATGGCTCGAAACGAGTAACTTGGTCTGACGAGTTGAGTTTGCAACTGTTTCGGTGAGATGATCCCTGTGTGGAGAATACCCCATGAAGCCATGGATCCCGCATGGCAACAAAGGATTGTACAGGCTCTGTTGGTGACTACGTAATAGTATGGGATTTGTTTAGAGGACATTCAATGGGACTCATGGTAAATTTACAAACATCACTGACAGGTAAAGGATATGTATGCATCTTTTCAAACGAATTACAACCGTTCTTGTCCTGCGTTCATTCTGATAAGTCTGGCATCTTCCAAGACAATGGACAATGTATCACCACACAAATGTCCAGACACGTCAAATTATCGTTAGAGGAGCACTCTTCTGAGTATGGGGTCTTGCAATTCCCATCTAAATCACCAGATTTCAACGTCATTGAACACATATGAGATGCCATGCAACGCTCTGTGGAACACAAAAGTCCTATAGCAAGGAATACAACACAACGTATTGAACTCCATACTTCTCTGCAGGAAGTATGAAATACAATACTTACAGAATATACTTCCGCAGGCTCGAGGAGTCCTTGACCCGTCGTTCTCCCTCTGGTGGTCTATTGGTATTAAAAAGAAGTACTATATAATCAACAAATATGTTTTATTTAAAAATACGTAAATATGTTCTTATATTTCAATGGGATATTTTTAAAACGGCTAATTAGCTTTCCTATACCACAAAAATAATCTGAATTTTTGTTCTCAAAATGTTCTAAAACTTCGGAAATTGTACTAAAAATCACTTGTCATTTTTCCTATGCATATCACTTCAATTTTGAAAAAAAAATTCAATTATCACTCGATTCTTACGTTCCAGCATTTTAGGTATTAGGTAACAGCTCTTTTATCTGCGACTTTAGCAAGAGTGCTACTGATGCTAGAGCCGCAAAATTAATTAAATTCTATAATATTTTTAATACTATAAACATATTTTATTATTTTTCACACTATAACTTACCTTTTATCCATATATTCTGTTTTGTATTAAATCACAGTTCCTACTTACGTAGGGCATTTGGTTTGCACCACCAAACCATAGGTCTTTGGAAACCAATGCGAACTATACTCGTCCGAATTGATGACTTGAAGCCAAGATTAAACTAACACTAACTCTATATTGAGATGCATATTTCTATCATTACGAATTCCCTCTAGACGTTAGATATAGTGGCTCCTGAAAAATATTTTAAATAAGGTTTCTGTGGATCGTTAGGATACCGCATTAAGTGATATATGCACCACCAGCTGTGAGAGAAATTGGGGAGAAAACTCAGAGACAGAAAATTAATTCCTTATTTGTGAGAAAAAATGAGTCTTAAACAGCTTTACGTAGATTTCCTTCTCATTTCCAATTCAAATGAGTTGGCTGGCGACTATAAAATCCGAATGATTTATATTATTTCCGCCATTCCAAATAAAAAGTTATACCCAAATGAAATATTAGTTCGGAAGATCATTTTTTAGGATTCTTATAAAGAAAGAAGACTAAGTCAATGTATATGCTTGTAGATTGTGCAAGAAGACGCGTTTTGAAATGAAGCTAAGGTTCGTCAGTCAAATCGTTTGATTAATGGTTGTGTGAAAAGTTTCAAAGGAGTGGGAATAGTTCAAAAAGGAAGCGATTGTGATTTTCGTAAATTAGGTAACATGTGATGCTGATTCCAAACGTCTCCACTTTCCAAACTTCGACACCACGCCATCGTGAAGAACATTTGTGACCATGGCAGATTTAACGTGCATTATTCTTATTATTTTTCAAAGAAATATTAAACATATACTGCAATCAATTAGTCTTTGAATTAAGTTACGTGTATTTTTATGGAAAGGTGGGATAGTTGAATTGACGTCGCACTGGAACTACATAACGGGTTATTGGAGATCGGGATCCATCCCGAAGGGAAAGATCCCAGGACAAAGTCTCGTATTTTGAACCACGGTCAGATGACTTGATAAACACCTGAGCTGGCATCCCATTTTCCAAACTTCCACACCACGCCATCGTGAGGACATTTGTGGCCATGGCAGATTTAACGTGCACCAACCCCCTCGTATATGGTCTTTAGCTTGATCGAGATTTGAGCTCAATCCAGCAAACCTCCAGTTGATAATCTGATATTCTTCCAACAGGGCTACTACGGCCCATTTATGGAAAGGAATTGCTAAGATTGACATCAAGTAAAGGCCCAAAAAATTTTTAAAAGGCTGAACGAATCCAAAATTTGTAGTAATTGGAGCAACAGTCTAATTTTATTTAAAACCGAAGATTTCTTAAATATTGAGTTAAGTGATGAAATCTCATAAAGAAATAATAAGCAACGTTCGCAAACAAAAAATACAATGAATATATATTTATTGACATAAATGTTTTCTCGAAATCGTATATATTGACTGCAAAATGTTGACATGTCATAGATGCTTGTATAATAAGAATAAACCTCCAAAAAGGAAGACCCGATGCGTTTTACTCTTCAAGTCAAACCCTATTTCAAATGTATTCCCAAAATAATAAAAGTTTAAAAGACTAGCTTTTTGCGTTGTGTGCTGAATGATGTTTATTTAGATATCTCACACAAAAGTTAACGTACCGGTAACATATCTGTTTCACTAAGCCTTGTCGACCCTCTTATGTTACATTATGAAACCTGAAATTGGGATAAATACTGATTTAAAAATTGAAACAATTGTTTTGGTCAGATGGGTTCTATTGTTTTCAATGAAAAACTTCATACCATATTGAAAAACTATCCTAATCTGGCTTTTGTAAATATAGTATTGAATAAATATTTCATCAGTACTGATTTTTTCATAGTAGAAAAGAGTAGATAATAAAATGTTTCATTTGTGATGCTTTTCGAACTACTTCAATCACATTTCTAAAAATTTAATAGAATAATTATAAAAAACAGGGTTTTTATCAAATTCTATCTTAGAGAAATATTTTTTTTAATCTGTAAATATAGGTTTTCTGTGAATTCGTACACAAATCAAAAGTATCTTTCTGCATCTCTGGTAGTTTAATTTAAGTCGCATAGGACACAACGGATTATTGGAGACGATCCGAGGATTACACCTCTTAATTTTGAAGCACGATCAGATAACGAGGTCAACACTTGAACCGGTACCCCTCTCTCCAAAATTCCAGTGAGGACATTTGAAGCCTCGATATATTTAATGTGTACCAGCCCCACTTACGCTAGTCTTCAGTTGGATCGAGTTTCGAACTCGAAACCATCTAGTTGATAGTCTGTGACTACCAACTAGGCTACTGCAGCCCCTATATTTGAGGAGGGGTTTTGGTATTTCGTATTAGTATTTACGTCGCACTATATCAACACAACGGGCTGTTGGAGACGTTCCGGGATCAATTCCGAAGGGAAAGATTTGAGGATAACACCTCACTATTTTGAACCACGGTCAGATGACAAAATGACCTGATTTATCACTCCACTCTCCAAACGTCCACACTATGCGGACACAACGTGAGGACATTTAAGGCCACTACAGATTTAACGTGCCCTCAGGAACACGGTGATTTGTTCGGTGTTTGAATGGATCGAATTCGCAAACCTCAGCTTGCGAACTCTACCAACTGAGCTACGAAGGCCCCTCCACATTTTTGGATGCCATACTCCTATGGAACTTTATATGGGAACGTTATACGATAAAATATTTTTCAATAGTGAATACATTTCAGTTTTTACTTTAAAAAGTTTATTCTTACTTTAAATAGTAGAATGTTGAATAACATCCAAGAACAAGAGATGTACCAGTTTATAGAAAACTCAAACTACTCAAGACTTTTGAATCTTAAAAAAGATATAGGTTTATGCTCTGCTTAAGATTTTAACTCTACCTGTAACGTTAAAAGCGCTTTTCTGGATATTTCTTTAAAGGTTCTAAACGAAGAAATATTGTCCCAGCTTTGCTTATAGTGATATATTGTCGGCTTACAAGTGAAACATACTTTGTCCAAATTTTGAAGATATCAGTTTTTTAACTTTTCTAGACTAGAATGTGTTGATCTTTAGACTGCTGAATTTTTTGACCACTAAGTCGTTTCTTCTTTACGCGGAGGTTATATTTCTTCTTGAGAATCACACTTGAGAAAAATGTATTGATAAATAGTAAATGTGCATTATTTATTATAATTTTATTAATAAGTTGCTATAGCTAATCATAAAGAAAGTACTCTTTGAATAATTGATAAATTGAGTAAATACAAGGTATAATAAATAAGTGGTAAAATCATAAATTTACAATTTTCCCAATGCGAAAATTATTATTTCCCCTTCATTTTCTCCGATCAGCGTATTCTCTGAATAATTTATAAACTGAGTAAATACAAGGAGTAATATATAAGGCTTAAATCGTAAGTTTACAATTTCCTGCAATGCGAAAATTATAGTTTCCCCTTCATTTTCTCAGATCAGCGTTTTTTGATGTAGTATTTCACCTGCAAGCCGGC
This sequence comes from Meta bourneti, assembly GCA_933210815.1. NCBI lineage: Eukaryota > Metazoa > Arthropoda > Arachnida > Araneae > Tetragnathidae > Meta > Meta bourneti. Next base: position 85,327,453 of record OW119923.1, on the reverse strand, counting down.
GATATGTAGGGTATAAAGATAACTATATAAGCCAGCGAGTGGTTTTATAAAGTATAGTTTGACTTTTTCACCTCTGTGAGACAGTTATCTCTTCGTTTTTTCGGACCGCGGTAGCCTAATTGGAAGAACAATAGATTAGCAACAGGAGGGTTGTGAGTTCGAAACTCGGTCCAGCCAAAGACCGTCGTGTTCACGGGGGCTGGTGCACGCTAATCTGTCGTGGTCTCAAATGTCCTCATGTTGGCAAGGTGTGATGTTTGGAAAGGGGTGCCAGCTTAGTGGTTTACCTCGTCATCCTACCGTGGCTGAAAATTACGAGGTGTTGTCCTTGGTCTTTCCCTTCGGCATTGATCCCATACCGTTGCAATAGTCCGTCGTGTTGCCCAAGTGTGACGTTAATTATCTACCTACATTACCTTATTTCAAATTCCTACAACCCTATTCCTGTTGGCTTTACCTTAAATAGCAACATACACAGATAAACCTTTTTCAAATTTCACTTTCTTTAGAAATATATCACGTATGAATTAGTTAATTCTGTAGACACACAGGGTGCATAAAGTAACTTCCCCTATATTATATATGACAAAAGAGATGAAAGAAAGGCAACAAGAAACCACAATATTTTACCTTTCTTACAACAGAGATTTCCAATTGACATTTTGTGAGAGGTGCATGTGATTTATGCAAACTACGTGCAATGTCACTGCTGCTTGTTGCTTTTGAGGTATGTTTGGTAAGTAGGTACTTTAATTAACGTCACATTGGAGCAACACAACTGGTTATTGGTGACGGTCCGGGACCAAACCCGAAGGGAAAGATCGAGGACAACACCTCGTAATTTTGAACCACGGTCAGGTGACAAAGTCACACCTGAGCTGGAACCCCACTCTCCAAATCCCCACACCACGCCAACGGGAGGACATTTGAGGCCACGACAAATTTAACGTGCACCAGCCACCGTTGTACACGACTGTCTTTGATTGGATTCGAACTCGCAACCCTCCGGTTGTTAATCCGTTACTCTTCCAACCAAGCTACCGCGGCCATGTTGTCTTTTGTTCACACTAATTTTCTTTGACCGTGCTCTTGCCAAGTCGTTTTTAAAGCTAAAGGTACAATTTCAACAGTATTTTTGGCTTTCGACTGAGCCAATCACATTGTGATAAAAAAGTAGGTCTTGCTTTTCGAAATTTTGGAAACTCTTTAACTGCATCCGTTATCGTGAGAGGTAGATTCTTGTTGCTTACATAATTCTCGTTCGCACAGTTTAAAATCTGTAAATCTCTAGTTTCATTCCAGTTCGTTGAAAATCGCGGTTGCTAGGTGCTCGTATACAGGATGTTATTTCATAATCACCCTGTACATATTTCACTAGCATACGTGGCACAGAAATCGGCATAATTTGTGTGTTGAAGAATGCAAGCAAACAGATATAAAAAATTTAAAATCAACAGCTACCAGATTACTTCGCCAACTTTTCCGCGAAATTTAATTTGAGCTTGGAGTTGTATAATATTGCCATAACTACACTGAAGAGCTCTCGTTTCTCTATTGAAATGCTTCAGCAGTCTGATGATAAAAGTCAATAAGAAATCTGGAAGATTGAAATTAACACAGAAAAGAAAATCTGAGCCTACCCAAAAATAGGTTTACAACTCAAAAACTATCGAATCGTCTTTGAAAAAATGAATGAGATGCAATTGAAGTTAACGATCAGAAGATAATTTCGGTAACAGGACAGTAGCATGAAATTTTTAGCAGGCACTTTAGCACCCTTCAAGGATTTCAACGAGGTATGTCGTCCATGAACATTAATTTCTAACCAATTTTGACCAATTTTGCTAATGGCGAGATATCTTATCATCAAGATATTGCAGTTTTTTTATGATGACGAGATCAAGTTCTGGTCAGTCAAGATGCTTCGTCGAGTCAACCATCAAGACGAAAATTAAAAATAAGAATTAACACCATTACAATTTAAATGTGTAAGCGCCGTTTTATATTTTTGACTAATTTTATATCATTTGGACGCAATAAATGTGTAAACCAATGCTTATATTCATTATAAATAGGTTTAAATAAAGTATGAGCAGTGAGTAACAACACTGCCATATATAGATGTGATGTAAACAATTAAGAAATTTTAGCACAAATATGCTAGGTTTGCTATTTGGTAGAATTATAATTTCAACGACAGTGAGGAAAATTTGAATTTTAATGGATAGATTTCAGGTTTAACATATTCGCTTAATATATTCTAGGTAATATTGATTAAATGCAGATTTGAATTTGAAGTTCGAACATAAAAATCTTTTAATATATAGAATTGGTAAGGAAAAAGACGCTTCTAGCATGAATTTGTGAAATTTAAGTAGGTAACATTGAATTTAAAAAGTTACATTGGAAATGCATTGTTTCTTTTTGAAAGACCGCAGAAGATATCAGCTTACGACCAAAAGAAATGCATGATTGCAAAGTAAACACAATAATGGCGTACTCTCCTAGACTTATATAAACTAGAGAAAAATTTCCTTTAGTCGGATTATGTTTGCAGTTGCGACTACTATATATGTAAGTTAATATTGAAATATTAACTTATATAGAGTAGTCGTATTATCGCATTGTATTCAGTTTTTGAATAAAAAGCAGCCAAAAATGACCATAGACCAAACCAAACCTTAATAAGTCTGCAAGTAGCTCACATTCAAATATTCGAGAAGTTTCTGAAATGTCCTGACTTATCATTTGTAAAGACTGCGTAGTCAAATATGTCTAGAAATCACAATTCATGAATAGTTAACATGCTCATTAATAATCTTTTGGGATGATATAAATCCAAGACCTAAACAATATGTTAAAGTAAAATAACCTTAAAGGAAGAACTGTCACAGAATATATAAACCTTAGATATATAAACTCACTTTATGGTAGTAACATACAGCAACATCGGAAACAAAGTGAAAAAATATAGGATGCAGAAATAAATGGTAAATTATTAATACACAAATGCCTGGCATAGTATTAGACAGATTGGCATAGAAATTACATAATGTATTGCAACTGAGAACCGGATGTGAAGATTTATTTATGTTTATCCATTATATGGAAAGAAAGAATGATTCAAAGATGCAGTCCCGATCATGCAGTGCCCAACTACCAAAATATTTTTACACCTCAAGCAATTTTATGCGATTTTTCCACCCCATGTTACAATAAGGGTTCTTCCCATTTTTGGACTTCCAGAATATCCCCGTCAGTTCACATTGAAGTTTCATTCAACAAAGCAGAGGATATATTTTGAATTGAAGGCGAAGTGCCGTTATTCAGTGCTTGATGCTCAAGTGGTTTCTTACTTTTCCCTCACCAAACCGGCACATATATATTCTGTTCCATTTAGCAATGAATGGCCTCATCGATCAAAGAGCTTTGAAGACCCCGTGTGGAGAATTCCCTATACCGAGAAACAGAGTAAGCGGGTATTTGGGCGATGCTATAGCCTATTTTTCACGATATGTTGACTTCTAGATTTGCCTTGGACTTTTTAGAAGTTCGTCCATAAGGGATTCAGGAGTTTAGCTGGTAAATTCTCTTCCCTATGAGGTGATATTAGGTTACAGGGTGAAAGTACTGACTTTGGTGTAGGGCTTAACCATCCAAGTGGTTTCGACGAGATATCTCGTGCATCAAGATCAGGTGTTTTGCTAATGACAAATCGTCCTGATGGTTGTCTCCACGAGATACCTCCAGGAGGGTTCAAGGCAACCACCAGGAGGGTTAAAAATTGGTAACGAATTGCCGGTTTTGGAGGTTGGGGAGAAGACGAATTTGATAGTCAGACACGAAATTCAAAGACCGAATAGCCTATGGGCCTGTAGACCTTCTTGTGTTGTTACTAATAATCTTAGTCAAGATAAAACCTAGATTAAGTCCGTAAGACCATGTTTTTCAAGTCACACAACGACCAGTCCTGTTCATCCAGGATCTATCCCGCAAAGACTCCGATTCAATCCAAAATATGGAAAGGAGTTTATGAAGTTGAGGAGCAAGAACAAGTTGAAAGTACTCAATTCCTCTAACAAAAGTCATATCTTGTGTGACCGCAATAGTAGTATGCGATAGTCTTGCAAAAGTAGTATGCGATAGTCTTGCAAAAGTAGTATGGTGCAATCTTGATCTCTTAAAGTTCAATGAAAGCCTAGGGTGCTTTGCGGGATAACAAGAATACGGATGAGGACCATGTTTTATAGTTTTTTTTATTTGTAAGATCTGCTTCTACAAGTATCATGTCTTGGAGGTTTGAGAAACTCATCCATAAAGGATTCAATAGTTTGGCTTGTAAATTCTGTTCCTATGCATTGAAGCTATCTTTTCAAGGTGCTTGTCTATTTAGGTGTCACTGGTAAAATATGAAATCGTGTGCCAAGTGGAACGAAAGGAGAATGGTTACATGAAGTATACTGGAGTTCAATGCTTTTCTGTGTAGCTTTCTGTTTAATAATTTCATGCAGCAGTTTCATTGTACAATCTGAATAAATTCGACGTTGGAATTTTTACATAAAATGTAAACAATTATGTTAGACAGCTACTACTTCTGAAGTGTATGCCAGTGGTAATATGTGACTTACCAAATAGATTGTGAAAGTAAGATTAGTAAATGATATTAGAAATTAAAACTAATCGTCTGCATCCATATGGACGCATTTACCTTTGTTAACTAATTTGAATTGCTGACTACAATTTCAGATATTTCGTATAAACGTATGAGGAGAGAGCATTTTATTAAAGCTAAATACAGAGGGCACTAGTATTTTGGTAACATCTTTCCAAACTTGTGGCCCAATAATATGTTACTCAAATGCAATTTCATAATGTTGCTCTTTTTTAAAAAGTAGCGTCAAACAAAATGGCTATAAATCGAATTAGTTCTTAACCAAAAGACAATTTTTCTTTTATGGTGCTCAATAACAATCCAAATTAATTTAAAGCTAATACAGCATCGAATTGATTTAAAATTAATATAGCATCAAATTCATTTAAAACTAATGCAGAATCAAATTCGTTCTTATTGGAACGATTCACAACGTAAATCTGACTTACAACATACATATACGGAAAAGGAGACAACAACCCTCACGGCACAAACTCCCTAGATAGAATACTGTATGTCAGCTATGGTACTAAATAACAATTAAAATTCAATTAAAATGATACAGCATTTAATTAATGTAAATTTAATTTTGCATCAAATTCATTTGAAACTATTACAGTATCAAATTCATTCTTATTGGCCCAATTCATTGCGTTAATCCTACTTAGACCTTACATATATGAAAAAGAGGACAACAAACCTCACAGCAGGTTGCTCAGGTCTATGGTGCTCAATAACAATTCAAATTCATTCAAATAATTTCATTTAAAACTAATACAGCATCAAATTAATCCTTATTGAAACAATTCATTACGTAAAACTGCCTTACAACACACACATACAAAAAAGGAGACAGCAACCCTCACGATAGAAACTCCCTAGGAAAAACCTTGAAAGATTCCTGAAAGGGGAGTTGATTAAATCCTTCCATTCCTATTCCCGAGTACTAGCAGGAGAGCCCGGAACAATACTAGGATTTAGTTTCCTCCTAGGTCAGAGTTGGCCGTCAGGAGCAGCGAGGAGAGAAAATACGAGGAGAATCTAAGACCATTGCCAAATCCGATCACGAAATAACACTCATAAATAACGGCCCATTGGAAAAGGTCGGGAGGAGAGAACCCCTTTTTTTCCTGTATCTCCTGCTTCTTTCTTGCTTCACCTTTTCTCTTTAGATTCCTATTTCTTGTTACCAGGAGTGCCGAAATGTCTGGAGTAGAAAACGATACTAAGTCGTCCGGACTATATATTTGCTTCCTTATCGGCGAGAGTTTCTTTCCTTCGACGTTTGATAATAATTCTACTTTTTTCTGAAAACGATGCGTTAATTTAATTCATTGGATTAACCCTCCTGGTGGTTGTATCGACGAGGTACCTCGCCATTAGAAAAACTGATCAGATCTTGATCTCGTCATTATCAAAAAATCGGCGATATCGTAGATAACACGTCGTTAACAAAACTAATTATATCTTGATGGACAAGTTATCTCGTCTAAATAACTTGGAAGGTCAACAAGTGATTCTTGGCTCTGAACGACATTCTAGCATATCCGCATTTTTTATAGGGTTTCATGGCGCCACACTTGATCATGCTGAGTTGAACGTAAGACAGACAACATCAAGCAATGGTTGTTTGGTTGTTTGGGGGTTTCATGGCGCAAAGACCACACTTGAACATGCTGCGTTGAACGTAAGACAGACAACATCAAGCAATGGTTAGTCGGTTGTTTGGGGGTTTTATGGCGCAAGGGCAATGTTTGGCCAAGCCGATGTTTTGCCAAAATTTGGTATTCCGTGAGCGCAACACCCATGTTTATTAGACAGTAAACCCCATGGAAAAAGAAAATATCACTATAGTACTTCGGCTCTGTGAAGCTCGTACACACCTAAAAGAGATGTGCCCCTGAGTCCCATCAAGCACTGGATACACACACAAAGAAAGTTTCACTGACACAGAAGAGAGAAAAACGTCCAAGAAGGAATCGAAACTGTGCCGCCTACAAATCACAGGCCGCTCTAATCTAGCTAGCAGAGTTATAAAAAAGGGTTCTTGTGCTTTCTGAGTAATACAATGCGGTAATTACCGAAGCAATTACTGCATGTTTTGCAATTTGTATTGCAAACTTTTTGAGGATAAGAGAAAGTAGAGCACATGTGTAGAACTGATACATGCGCCTTATAAGGATTACTAACACACCCAAGCTGCTCTTTGGGCTATTATGAAATGGCGTGGTACATGTATAACTAGCGCGTTATAGAAAATAAATATTAAAGGTGAAATGGTTATTCTTGTAAAACTATGCGGTTATGAATTTTTAAATGCATTTATTTTGAAGGTTATTTTGAGCCTTTATATGGACTCTACCAATCAGAATTAAAACAACTCGTAGACAGTTTAGAGAAGCAATTTCATTAAAAAACACTATAGTTTAATAAAGTAATATTTAATAAAGGAGTAAATCTGTGTATATAAGTAAGAATTGGTATCAGTCGCATAAAATAATATATAATCATATTAGAATCAGCCATCCTGTACTGGAGCATGATTGAGAGTTATTTCTATACACCTTGCTCAGAAACATACATGCTCAGAAACACTGCATTAAAAACAAAATATATTCCCACTTGGATATGCATATTTTGTTGCTGAAATTACAATTGCTGGTCCGAAGGTGTTGCGTAGTCACTACAATACCGTAAACATACTAAAAGGCTACATTCAATTTTTAAACTAATTTCAAAAATAAAATAATCTACTATCACAGACTAAAAATATCGAAAACATACTCGTTTCAGTATCTATACATAAGTTTTATAAGGATTTCTAAAAGCCTTAGGATTTCGTCCTTTGCTTTTTAAATATTGTGTCCTAAGTAATGAATGTGAAGATATGATTGTGTTGGCCATATTCCAGAGACAGCTGCTTGGATAAATTTGCTGCATGGAGAATTTTTAAGTTCTTCCTAAATTTCTTTTTTGAGTTCAAATATCAGGGGTGAATATTTGTTCAATCATCACTTCATTGAAATAAGACAAAAGTTATATAGTATATCATTATACCATCATAAAAATTTAATCTACTGCACATTTCAATTGGGCATGTCGAATTGAAATTCAAATAATTGCCATGAATATCAAATTGTTGTAGTGTAATTTTAATTAATTGTATCAATGTAGTTTTACTAACTGGTTGAAGAGGTCGAGCAATAGGAAATGATATTAATACCTTCCTTTATATAAACTACTGTGTTAAGAATATCTGGATATATTTAACTAAAACTGATTTCAGAAGGAATGTTGAATGAAAGAATCCAATTCTTAAAAACAGCAATTAGAGGCACACAAGTATGAGGTTTTAAAATGTATTCCAAGTGAAGTTAAATATTTATGTAGATACTTAATTTCACTTATCCTTTATATATATTTGTTTACGCTTGAACTAAATTCATATATTTTACTAGAATTCTACAGTGAAGTGCGATTTTTTAATAAGAAAAAACTTAAGAACTGGATTGAATAAATAAAAATGTCTCATGTAAATCAGATAAGTAATTTTATATATAGTTACAGTTGTACTTTACGCATATTGTAAGGCTTTTACTGGATATATAGCTCTAATGAATAATGTAACTAAATTTGGAATTTAATATTATTTATTAGAATATATACTCGTTTCGAACATGGCTGTGAGACTTTTCCTAGCAGCAATAGATAAAAAGATTTCTTAAGTTTGTGTTTTTTAAATGTATATAAATTGAACCGTTTCTTTTTAAAACATGACATGTTCAAAACATTAGATAAACTGCTGGTCATCTAAAGGAATAAAGTAAGCGTTCATTAGCTTTGAAATTTGCACGATGCGTAAATTATGGAAGGATATGCAAATTATTAGCACTGTAGGTTTATATGCAAATCATGTGTATTAGTAACGCCCCCTGTAAGCAGTATAAAAAATGAGAACAGAGGTACTGTGTTAAGGAATTATGTTTTCTCTCTGTTCCTGTGTATAGGAAGCTTTATTATTCCACGTCGAAAAATATGGCAGTCATGATAGCACGTTTCTGAGTTTGACAAAGGTAGAATTGTAGCTTATCGAGACTGTGGATTATCTTTCCTAGAAATTGGTGCTCGTGTTGGACGACATCAAGTCACAGTGAAGCGAATAAAACATACAAGGATGGATGCATCATCATGACCGATGCAAACATCGGTGGATGCAGGAGAGACGAACTGGCCGAATGACTTGCAGAAGCTTCACCACCAAATGAGAGGACAGGTATCTAGTGCACATGTATTTTACGGAGCTTACTGCAACATCAAGAATTTGGGTGTGTTGCAGAACGATCTGTGTCAACATGTACCATTCGACATCGTTTGCAGCAGCGGGGAATTTTTTCAAGAAGTCCATTGCTGCAACTACTTTTGACGCTAAGCTTCAAGCATATGCAGCAGAAATTGTGCATAAAAAATTCTGTGGCATCCCCAAAATATATTTTTTGCCAATTTGACCAACGAATATTTAAATTTTGATTGATTAAAAAATATTAGGTAATTGCTTTCAAAAAATCTCTTTGAAACAATTTATTTGATACTTTGTAATAAAAAATAACTCTCAAAATTATTTATACTAGTAATTAAAACAGAGGTATCGTTTTAAAATAATTTATGAATTCTTTTCAAAAGATCAAAACTAAACCGTGTGAATGAAATAAATCGTAACCAATTTAAACAGTTTCACCATCTGTAAGGAACACCGGTTGAAAATCGCAGGTGTAGTCAATAGTTATAACAAAACACCTATTCATTTAACATGAACCAACGATTTTTATCTGTTCTTAAACATTGAATAGCTACTCTTCGATACCAGAACTATTAAGCAATTCAATTCTGAACCCCAAAAATTTATTAAGCCACGCAATTCACATCCTTATCAAATTGACCCAGAAACATTCAGAAAGCTTATTTACAAGCTATAGACAAGCCCCGAAAAAGCTTCTTCCTCCTGACAGTCACAGACACACACAGAGGGGAATCTCAGTAAATGATTCGTCAGCAGCACAGAGCCGTTCGCAGAGAAGTGCCTGCAGCCAAAACAAGACAAGGGGAAATTGCTATTCCATTGCAGCCGGTCCTCTGTTATTTACGATTCAGGCCTGTGATAGCCCGTTGGAATGGTCCGGATTTAGCCCCTGCCAGTATCTAGTGCCGAAACAACGACCGAGTATATCACAACATTCGATCTCCGAGTCGAAACAGTGCCGTTGGAGGCGTTTTTGCGATTGGACTCGGATAATGGCGCAGTTGAGGGTTTTTCAGATTGAGTTTTCTAGTGGCTGTGCTTGCTGAAAAAGAGACATGACTTTTTTTCTGAATTTTGGAATCAGATGTTGATAGGGGACTTGGGATTTGATTTGTGTTCAACATTTGTGAACATGAAAATAATTCTGAAGTATATTATTCCATTCAAAACTTCAAGGAGGTATTCGTTGCCTGATTGAAGTTAATACTGTGCAGCTTCTAAAATATTGTCGTACGAGGGGTGTTCAAATGAAAAGGTACGAAACGACACTGTGGGTATAATTGAAGCTTTATTCAAAAGTAATCACCAGAGGCCTGAGCACAACTATCCCACTGTTTCACGAGCCGTAGGATTCCCTGTTCCCAGAATTCCTGTGGCTGTGACAAGAGCCAGTCCTTCACGGTGTCCTTCAGTTCGTCGTGCGAGTTGAAGCGCTTCCCTTTGAGATGTTTTTTAGCGGACAAAACAGATGGAAGTAGCAGGGCGATATGTCCGGGCTGCAGGGCGGACGCTCAAGCTGCTCCCTCTTGAACTTGGCCATTACACTTTGTGTGACCCTGGAGATGTGTGGACGCGCGTTATCGTGGAGCAGAATCACTCCCTCCGTGAGCAGCCCAGGCCGTTTGCTCTTGATGGACTTGCGTAGGCTACGGAGTGTCTCACCTACCGGTTTAACACCTTCCGCAATCAGAAATCTGATAACACCTCGCTGCTCCTCAATCGTCGAACTTTGCAATGTGAACGCCATAATGTCCTCACACGCACTGCCGCGTCAATTGGACGGAACATACAACTGCCTGCTTTTCTCCTGCGTCATGTGCGGGCACCCGCGCATGCGCACAACCACGCCGGTACTCGTGCATTCGCGTCCCTAGATGTCTCATTACGTTATCCCAAAGCGGCATATTCAAATTTCAACCGGTTTGGTTGTTACGACGTTTCGTACCTTTTCATTTGAACACCCCTCGTACTTGTACTTGTAGTCTCAACAGAATAAGCCAAATGTGTATTGATGGTAAACGAATTTTTATGCTGTTTGTATTTCAGGAATCTAGGTTTCAATTTTACCTAGGATTTTTTTATTTTGTTTTCTTTGTAAAGGTTCACGTTTTGGACTAGAAAAGCTATGAGTTTCCAGAATACAATTTAATGAATATCCTACTTTACACTATTGATTATTTCACTAATAAGAATGGAGACGGTGGTAGCCCAATGGAAGAATAGCGGATTAGCAACGAGAGGATTCGAAACAGAGCGAGTTCTAAACACTGTCCAACCAAAGACCGTCGTCTACGTGGAGCCTGTTGTGTTGCTTCAGAACAACTTTGATTCGACTACCTACCACTAATAGAAAGTTAATTAAATCATTAACTAAAGTACAGTTTCATTAATGATTTATTAAGGTATAAGTTACTTGCAGTTAATTGCCCGGAATCTTGACCAAATCATCCATACTGTGTTTATATATCTAAACTTTCAAGTGGTTTCAGCGAGATATCTCATCCATTAAGATCTAACGAATTTTGCTAAGGACGAGACATTTCGTCATCTTGATATTGCTGATTTTTTTTTATGACGAGATCAAGATCTGGTCAGTTTTCTTCTAATGACGAGATATATCATCCATTAGGATCTGGTAAATTTTGCTAATGGGGGGGGGGGCACCTCGATCATACAATCGCTCGGAGGACTGAATAAAATTTGATAACACTTTGAGGATATGATTTTAATGTCAGTATTTTCTCTCCAAATCATGAAATACTGTTTTATGATTAATAAATCATCAATCATAAAAAGTGGTTTTAAAGACTTTCATGATTATCCCTGTTGTTGGTTGTCTTGATCAGGTATCAGCATCAAGATATGATATCAAAAATATCATATCTTGATGGACGATGTATCTCGTCATCAGAAGAAAACTGACCATATATTGATCCCATCAACAAAAAATCAGCAATATCTGATTACGATATATCTCGTTATTATCCAAATTGGTTAGATCTTGTACGAGATATCTCGTCGAAACCACTTGGAGAGTTAACGTAGATACAAAAAGATAACAATTGTCTTAAGTGATGGATTTCTCCATTGCTCATTTAATTTCTTCTTTGCTTAAATAAATTAAAACAAATTTTATAAGATAGATTAAATATGCTTATATAACATTATCATGTATCATGCTTATATTCATCTTTATAAGATAGTGTTTTATATATAAGCATTTTTTAATCTATCACACTAATATATAGAAATAATAGACTCTATAGCTTTCTAAGGGTTGATTAGTATCTAAGAAACTCTTTTACAGGGCATTGCATGTGTCTGCGAGTATAAAAATTCCCATGGACAATGTAATGGAAATGCTAATTGTGATATTTTCCTTTGTAAGTCGTCTTTTCTCGAAACCTAGCATGTCTTAGAACGAATTTTTTAAAAACGGCATTTTTCCGAAAGATTCTTTCACTACGTAAATGCAATAAACATCAACAAAACCCCATGGATGTTCTTCAGCTACTCCTTACCAAGTCCAACATCAGAGAGGCAAAGAATTTAGCCGAATTCTTCCTCCTGCTGATTTAAAGTAGCTTGCTAACTAAGGTTGAAAAATGAAGAAAACTCCGAGCTCGCCGACATAGATTAAAAATGGCCCTTTCAATGGCAGCCCTCTAAAACTATTTCTTTCGGTTTTCTCTGTGTTTTTTATTTTCAACTTTTCGGTTCTATGTCCCATTCCTTTTTCCTCCCTTTCCTTCTTTCTCTCTTTACATCCTTTTCTTTCTTCAGTTTCCCGCACCTGGAGAATTCCCACAGCGGGCTCAGTTTATGAGGAGGGTTTCCAAGGAGGAGGTGAGGAAATTTTTCTTTCCGAAAGTTTTCACTTTTAAGTTTCTTTTTAAAACATGCCCCTACAAAATAATACGGGGGTTATGCCTCGGAATTTTATACGTAAAGGTGAAATTATGCGTCCTTATCTTTCGGATCTTGGAAATAAAAACATATACGTTGAAATATTTCGGATTTCTCCCCTTTTTATGTTAAGGGAAAAGTACATTCGAAAAACAATTTTAAGGCTTTTATTGCTCTGCGAAGGTTTTTCATTTTGAAAGCCTTTAGGTCTTTATTTTGTGCCATTGAAACGTTGGAATATTGAATACGCGTTTACATGTTTTCTTGTTCAAATACAAGGTCATTAACGAACAGCAATGAAATGTGCAAAAGTTGAGAACTGTGGCATATTCTAAGTGTTTCACCCCTTACGAAATATTTTTTCGTAAGATGTGAAGAGTTTAGAATATGGTTTTGGTGTAGACTAATGTTTTGTAATTATATTTCCTACTAGAAATCGATACGTCGCATGTTAAAAAGGAAAGTAAAAAAGAAAATAATTACATAAGTTTAACTATTTTGAATTCAACAGTCAACCAACTAATGACCTTTTCCGGACAACATTAGAAATGTGCAATAATTTATTTTGTTAGAAGTTCATTAACGCACAGAAATGCAAATGTTCAAAAATATAGTTGTGGCATATTCTAAATGATTACACTTTACGAAATATTTTTTCGCAAGATGTGGAGTTTAGAATATGGTTTTGGTGTAGACTATTATTTTGTAATTATATTTCCTAGTAAAAATCGTTTTGCCGCATGTTAAAAAGGATAGTGAAAAAGAAAATTACTACATTAGTTTAATTATTTTGCTTTCAACTGTCAGCCGACTAATGATTTATTCCGGACCACATTAGAACTGCCCAATAATTTATTCTGTTACTTAAGTTATAAAGCAACATTTCTATAATTTAGTTTCATGATGTATGAGTGGATTTTATGACATTTATGCATTTAAAAATGTCTATGAAATGATTGTTTGAGATTATGGCAAAAATGACATATTTGTCCAATCTGCGCCAAATACAAGACAAACAACGTCAAGTAAATCTATGAAATAGAAAAGTCACAAGAAATGTATTTGGGATTAATGATTTGCTTTAAATCTAAAATTGAAACAATAAAAATGTGATATATGTCAATTGAATGTTTATTGAAAAACAATAAAAACCTTCAAACATAAACATATAAATAGCTTATCTGCGTAGTATTGACTTACGGAATACTGGTTAAATGCGGAATTTTATTTAAAAAATGGCATTGATCTGATAAAATGTGGTTTGATCACTGCAATTTAATTATAAATGACTAATGTTTTAAATTGCAAATGCCGCGTTCGAAAAGGAAAAAAATGTATAAAAAAGCCATATCTAAGGACGGTTAAAAAACGAGACACTAATATTGCATAGAATTGTGTTAACGTTATAAATATTAAAGCTATATTAAAAAATTTATATTTATTTCAAAAATTACTGAACGTTATACCGTTAAAATTATTCCTGCTTTTTTAACTAAGAAAATGTATGTCTCTTTTTGTATGTATAACAAAGCTCATTTCAACTATAAAAGCCCGCAATTTATAAAATACAGCTCAGTATTTCATAATATATCCAATTATCTTTACAACTTTTATGATACGGTCAAAATACTGTTTACTCTACCAAAACAGACTTTTGATAAACTATGTAATTATAAAATAAATTATTGCTTTTGAAATGAATATAGTTGAAAGTAAAGACTGTTTAATGGAAGTCACTGCCAACCGTTTTTTATTTCAAGGTACATATATCACAATTTCCTGGTTCTTATTTATCAAACGCTATAGCTTATTATCCCTTTTTAATGAGACATTCACTGATTCAAAAAACCCTCAAAAACAAAAAGATAACTCAAAAAAGGACCCACATCTGTTCCTTGTAATAACCGCTTGAGAACAAAAAATTGTACTTCGAATGCGGGAGTTGACAGATGAAAGGCTGCAAGAAACTTTAATTTCACAGAAACGACGATGCCCATGCCCATTCATATAAGAATACTCTCATAAGTCACACGCCCATACAAGACACATTAATCCTCTTACAAGACACTTAATTCTGAAAAAGCTTTAATTTTTTCCCTTCCTATTTCTCCTTTCGCTTGCTGAAAGTAAGTGACAACTCCCGGAGCATCAAAGAAATAGTTGCTATTTATTCCCTATTTCACTTTTTATATTTTCTTGCCTCTATGATTCCCAATTGTACGATAAATTATGCAGATCGCAATTAAGAAATTAAGCTCTCCCTAATCTGCACGTGCCGTGTCAACTCTCATTAGTAAAGCTTAATAAGAAAATGCTCTTACTGGGGTAGACAAAAAATAAAGCAAGAAACGTATGAGTAATTTCCCTTTTATAGCATGTTAATGAGAGGAAATATTTTTACTTTTTAAATAGTGTGCTTTTTCTGTGTGTGAAAGAGCAACGGCTAATTAGTGCAGGAACCAAAGTTTTCAATAGGCAGGTTGGAGGAATGAATTGAGGGCTGTATTGAATAATGAGACGTTGATATTCCCCTCTTTAAAAAAAACTCTTTACAACTCATGTTTTGACTCGGGTTGCCTTGAAATGCTTTTGACTTCGTTCGCTTCCAGTTTGGACAGTTTTAATTCAGTCAGCCTTTTGAGCCGAAATGAATGGAGTTTTTACTGTTGATCAATTAAGAGAAATAAATGAAATTGAAGGTTATGTGAAGTTTTTTCGCCCGTTTTTGATCTGCGAATTAAGCAATTACTTCGGCAAATGCAATCACGCCGGAAAAAGGGGATTTTTTATGAATTGGATTTAATGAGGGTTGATGAATTAGAATAATTAATTTATTTTTGTGTTTTCCGAGCTTTTTAACACTTGTAATTACGTCCCGTAAAATTGAAAGAAAATTGCTCGAGATTTTAATTAGGTTTAAAACGACCAAGATTAAGCCGTTGAGAATTTGAAAAAATGAGATTTTAAATGCACTTAGTCCTTCCCATTAACTTCTCTTGCATGCAATTTTAAGTATTTTTTCATAGAATACTCAAGGGCATATATACCACAAACTAATATCTTATTTATTATTTAACTCTTAGAACATGAGAACTTGGGAAAACAGTGGTGCAAATTTGGAGAAATTATAGAGGTAGGGCTCTATTAATACATCAGTTACTTCAAACATACACTGGTGGGAAAAACATAAGGTAGGTATTTGAATTATCGTAGCATTGAAGGAAACACTAAAGATTATTGACGACGGTCTGGGATCAATCCCTAAAGCAAAAATCCGAGGACATCTCGTAATTTAAAACCGCGGTCAGATGACGAGGTCACACCTTAGTTTGATGGACGAGATATCTCGTCATTAGAAAAATCTAACCAAATCTTGATCGTCACGAGGTATGGTCATTAACAAAATTGGTCATATCTTGATGGACAAGATATCTCGTTGCAACAACTTGAAGGGTTAAGGTTTGGATCCTCAAAATTAAACGAAACAGCCTGTGTCGATTTTCATTGACGAGGATATTCAATAGAAAGTTGGTGCATATTAAATTTTCAGCTTTGACATACAAATAAGTTCGCTACCGCAGGAACTCATTCCCGACTTCATTCTCAGTGTGCAAAAGTGGTGCAAAACCTGCATCAGTATTCGAGGTGGTCATACAGCCTATTAGGACGGTCTCGTCTCGCCATTCAAGTTTTCACAGTTACCCTTCTGTCTCATAGCACCCTGTGCAGTCTCACCACTTCAGTTCAAAGACTGACTGTTTTATTGTTCACTTCTGTTCTTGTTATCGATTTGGTTTTACTCATCGATTCGGTAACTTTCGACGTAAGTTTTATATCATTTTCCCACGTCCAGGTCAATTCACTGCAAAATAGCAGTTGAAACCTTACCTTTCCTTGAGTTTCGCACGCCAGCGTAAAACTTAACGGGTTTCAAGAACAATTTATTTTATTTGTACAACTGCGGAGGAAAATCAAATCAACCTTCTTTCAAATTCGCAGTGTTCCTAGAAGAGAAAGTTCAAAGGGATCATTCAATAGGGAATGATGTCCTACAAATTATTGTGCAGAAAATGTGTTTAAGGGTCGTTTGCATATAAAAATGTGCAGTAATTTCATAATTTTTAAAGAAAACCCTCAATTTTAACTCCAAATTCCGAATCTATATGCAAAATTGATCTAGCCTTAAATACCATTCCTTGGCTAGGCTGTTTTTGGATTATATTTATTTGACAAATGACAGGCATTTGACAGATAAGTCATTACTCCCCTTCTTTTTCAATATCCCTTGAAACCGGAGAGTTGCATGTTCGAAGCTCAATCCAATCAAAGAATCTGGATGTAAGTGGGGCCTAGTGCACTATAAATCTGTTGTGGCCGCACATGTTCTCACGTTGGTGTGGTAGGGAAGTTTGGAGAGTGGGGTGCTAGCTCAGGTGTTAAACTTGTCATCCGATCGTGGTTCAAAATTACGCGAGGGGTTGCCTTCGGATCTTTCTCTTCGAAATGAATCCTGGACCCTCACCAATAGCACGCTGTTTTGCTCCAGTGCGACTTTAAACAACTGCCTACCTAATATTTCTGGAATGCAGTACACTTGTCTAAATCTTGCTATTAGTTGGTTCTAAGGTAAAATTTGGTGAATTCCTAAGTCCGATTCTAAATATATGAAAACTGAGGCTTGCCTAAAAAGACAAAAGAAATATAGGTAACGTCTGAGTCAGGGATATAGTTTACAAATATTCTCTATTTTAAGAGTGGTTCAATGGGTCTATCTACTGCTTTGGAAACTTGCGTGCATTAAGTGGCGCAGGTTCTATTCTGTAACCATCCTGGCTGTTATCTCCGGCTGTCTCTCTTATGTATAAAACTTACATAAGAAGGAAATAGATTTTATTTGATGGAAAAAATATTGCTTGGAGGAGCTTTTCTATATCTGCCCCCTTAAACCATAAAAACTCACCTACCCATCTGAAGAAATCTCGCTTCTGTTTTTCACCTCTGAAAATAAAGCTGACGAAAATACAAATAGAGCTAGGTTTCTTTATAGTTTATGCTTACAGTTGAAGCTTTCTTAAAGTATTTTAAGATCAATCAATTGATCGCAATATGGTAATGATTGTTAGTTAATAATGTGAAAAATACATTTTGATACATGAAGGAGTACAATGTAGATCTTAAAACATTGAGATCATTCTTGCAGATTGATGCTCACATCGTCTTTATAATCGAGTTGGTATTTATAATAAAATTTTAATAAGATTTTGGTGTCGAAAACTCCAAAATGGAAGGAAATGACTTGGAATAATGATGAACTAAAGTTGAATCTCCATTACTGGATTATTGTATCTCATATACTACTTAAAAGTTAACCAAAACCAAAATACCAAAACAGTATATTCTAGTTGTTAGATCAGTGAATTTATAGGATTAGGAAATACCTCATTGTTCTTGATCTGATTAATTCTAAAATAATGAAAACTGTACACAATAACTAGCACTTTTTTTCAGTTTATTTATAGATATCTATTTTTTCAATCAAAAAACTCCTTTAAAACATATATTAATATTTATAAATTAATTAAAAAGCTAATTTAAGTTAAAAGGTATGAACCTTTTTAGATTATTCACTTTATGAGACTCATTAAAATGTTTCGCAACAATTTGTGAAGCCTCAGTTTATCATGCCTCTTATATTAATTTGTTAAGCAAGGGGTCGAATGTTAAAAAATACATTCATGATCAGGAACTGAACCATAAAACAATTTATTAGCTACTAACTGAGCCAATTCTTCCGCTGATGTTCACATTAATGGAATAAGGGCTCAAGTAATTTAGTTACACAATTAATCATAAAATAGCGTCATCGAAGCATACAGGGAGTCTGAAAACATCACTTAATTGATGATTGATGCTTAACGACATGGTGGGAATTTCTTTCGCTTTTCGTGTACTTATTTTAAACATCAAAGGTTTTAAAACAGACTACCATCGATTGAAAAAGTTTTAATGGAAGCAGAAATTTTGTTTCCTTATAACTTAAAGATATATATCGCTCCACTAGAGGAACACTTGCCATTAAAAGTAAGGTAACCGTTTGGTATATCGTGCTTCTTAGAAGACAAGAAAATAAGATAATATACACAGATGATCAATACAGTGAAGTTTGTTTAATAGAGCAGAAAAGATAAAAATTATGTATTAGCACACTACACAAATTAACCTACAATACAATAGTGTATACTTCCAACTCAACCAAGTAACCACTTCCAACAACTATCTGAAGCCTTGAGATAATAGACAATGCTTCTATTCCCCTACATCAGCCTATCAGAAATCTTAAGTCTGCTTTTCTATATTTCTGCACAAAACATATTTAACAATTTAAAAGGCCGCATTGTACAGCATCAGAAAAAATCTAAGTATGTCTGTGGCGTCTTTCCAGCGACGATAAAGCTTGTAAATCAAAGTGAAATCTCAACCAATGAAGTGAAGTGCATTATCCCTATTTGAAACTTTACAAAGCCTACTAAAATTCCTTTTTTGTCATTGGGTGATACGGACATAAGAACTCCTTTTACAATCAGAAATGTTTTAAGCAGTAGGTTACAGTCTACTTAGCTATCTTGTAGCAAAAGATTATTGAATAAGGAATCAACCAAACCAAGCCAATCATATAGAAAAGCAAATCTTATGTTCACAAATACCAACCGATGATTGTATATCATCTTGCTAGTCAATTAAGTCGACTATCAAAGAGTTCTTGTAGGTCTTCAGTCAGTGTTTGCAATACAAGGACTTATTAAATCGGGACATATGGCCGGCTATCAAAGGTGTAGTTGGTTGGATGGGATTTTATGGCGCAAGAATCATATTTGGTCAAGATACACCAAGCACAAACAATGGACATACACACTCAAGGAAAGCTTATGGAGAAGTGTTAGCAACACAAGGGCAAATTATACCGGCTATCAAAGGGGAGTTAGTTGGTTGGGATTTTATGTGACGTAAGAATTAGATTTCGCAAAGCTACTCCAAGCCCAATGGTTATCAAGCTATGGACATACACACAGAAGGAAAGCTTACTGACTAAACAGAAAAAGACACCCAGAGAGGAATAGAACCTGGCCACCTACAACTCGCAGGTATATCAATGTATCAAAGGCATGTAATAATTTATGATAAAATTTCTGTGTTGGAGGATAGGAAATGTAAGTAATATAGTATTCTATTATTAGATACGCTTCGTGTCCGACGCCTAGTCTCTGAATAATGTAAGTTGTGATTATCCGTCACGTAACACAAAATAACTATCGAGAGAAAATAGCGCTCTGTTGTACAGAAGTGATTTCTTATAGACTGGTGCTAGTAGATATAAATATACAGCAACTAATCAAAATTCAATAAAATGCTGGCAAATCTACCAGCCCCTGACCTCAAATAAAGGTCACCAAATAAATCGCAGTTACTTTTAAATTTAGTTTAGAACAGAGATTCGGAGTGGATGGTGGATGTCTATATGAAGTTGTGTAAATAGTGTGCTGTATATATGTATGGAAATAAATTATTTTGCGATTACTCCCTCTCTCTTCACCACAGTAATATCTAGTGTCCTTTCGCGATCTGTTAGAGTCAAACCCAACTTTCAAGATATAGCAAAACTTTGGAAAATGTTTCACTAAAACAACAATTAAAAACATACAATATGTCTGAATTACTCACGAAATACTCGGACAGTTTAAAACACATTCTCAAACTTAGTGGCACAAAGTATTTTCCTCGGGTCTACACCTGCTACACCCGACACACTTAATAGCCTCTCATTTATTTCACCTCGTACTCACAAACGCCAGTGCCGAACCGATCCATCAGGAGCAAAACAGGATGTACTCCCGGATCGGGAAAAATCACCCGGCTCCCATTTTACCGGGCAGACCCGGATGGATCTACATCCCACTATCACAGCGCAGCCCTCCTTTACTATGTAAATAGGGAAGAGGTAAAGAAAAACATGTTCTCTATTTTAAACTTGCGTTGTACGAATACCTTATCCAAGTGAAAGGAATGCTTCGGTTACATCCCAGGAAAGTAGACGGTCTCTTTCTAAAGAAAACCTCGCGAGCGGGGCCTAAGGAATCAATATTTTGGTTCGTCAGGCATGTCGTCGTGAATAAAGCACCGCCCGACTGCGTTTGAGTGATTGGGACCCGCTTCCTATCGTTCTTGTACTGTGTTTTGGCCCTAGGCAGTTCCTAGGAATGTCGTCCGGCTATGCGGAAAGGACTCAAAAGGTGATGATTTGTTTGGGGGTCTTTTGGAGACGATTTTCTGCTTCGGAGGTGAGTTGGGCGTTGAAGGGAGTTCACCCAGAAGTTGTTTAGTTTGAGTACGTGAGGCGTTTGTGTGCATGCCGCTTAACCTTCCAAGTGGTTTCAACGAAATATCTCGTCCATCAAGATCTGATCAATTTCGCTAATAACGAGATATCTTGCTATCAAAATATTGCCTATTTTTGATGATGGCGAGATCAAGATCTGGTGTGCTTTTCAATGAAGACACCTTCCTGACCTGTTGAACACCTTGTCGAGACAACCACCAGGAAAGTTAATAGCTTTTCCGAAGATTATTTCTCTGATTAGGGATCAACAAAAAATCAATTGCTCCAAACGAAATCCCATTTGTCTCCACGTAACATCAAGAGGCTTATATGCTCGTCTATAAGGATTAATAAATTTTAAATCTACCAATAAATGTCTGCATCAAAGAACTGGAATGCTTTATTGAGAAACAAAGCTCGTACTCCAGATTTCTTGCTCAGAGCTGTTGGAATTGCTTAATTTCGACTTCTTACGGGACATGGACATTTTACTGTACATACAAAGACACTTATATCGTATTGGAGTAGAGAAAAAAGCTCCATGTCCTCTTTGCGAACTCGACGAAATGACTGGAGACCACTTCGAGGACTAACCAAAAATTCCTAAAAGTATTGTAGATAGTGTTTTTAAAATATATTTTATCGTTTCAGACCTCTATTAGGCTGCCCGTCAACTGATGGTAGGGAGACGAGTGTAGGATGAATACACGATTTATAACTCACCAATTGAGATGTTTGTAAAAAGTCTTGCAGTTGGTATGTAGAACATCGACAATATTTGTTTCATAGATTTAGTTGTGATAAAAGTTTCAAATTACTGTACTATTGGGTTGATGCAAAAGTTCGGCGGTAGATGGCATTGCATCGCAAAACCGAAGTGTTACCTACTTCACATGTGTAAAGTTTTGATGCTGTTTGAAAGAAGGAATATCAGCGAGTACTTGGGAGGAAATGTGTTATTTGTTTGTGTTTTTTAGATTTTGTTAAGCATTAAAAATGGCAGAAATAAGGCAGTATTTTCGACATATTATGCTTTTTTTATTTCCGAAGAGGCAAGAATGCTTCGCAGACGCAAAAGATATGTGTTGTGTATGGTGAGGTTGCCGACGGTTGATGATTCTCCCCGCCGTAAGTGGTTCAGAAAGTTTCGTCACATTGATCAGTTCTTTAGCCAGAAACCTCATAACTTCTATGAGTGCGGGAATATGCATGAGAGGAGAAAGGTCATCGAACAGAATGGCATATACTATATTGATTAAATGTAATTTTTAGTAAATAAAATTTTCTTTAATTTTTGTCAAAAAAAACGGGACGAACTTTTGCATCAACCTATCATTTATTTCGTGTTAAAATATTAAAATCTTAAATCACAAGTCTTAAATTTCTTACTCAAAACTTCTAAATACTAAAATTATAAATACTATTCATCTCAAATTTAGCAACATTTTTAAAAACACTTGTCATCAAAATTGGAACTGATGGTTTTGAATAGTGTGTACAACTATGATGTCGGAAATGAGTGCTGACTTCTGGAAATACGCAGTACTCTCCTTCACTTCCTAAAGGATTGAGGTACTTAATCGTCACTTTACTGAATTTCGAAAATTGCGATTTTTGCTTTACCTTAAAATGCAACAATAAGCAGGGTAATATAAATATTTTCACACCCGCCGTTTTAACTGCATATAGGGGAGATTCTAAGAAATTGTACCTGATGTTTACTTTAAACTGATGGAAAACTAGTTTTACTTTTCATTAAAATTTTTGAAGTATTATATTAATTAACAAAATATAGCATTTAAATTTAAATAGCGTTGGTA
Organism: Meta bourneti; assembly: GCA_933210815.1. Taxonomy (NCBI): domain Eukaryota; kingdom Metazoa; phylum Arthropoda; class Arachnida; order Araneae; family Tetragnathidae; genus Meta; species Meta bourneti. Next base: position 85,304,405 of record OW119923.1, on the reverse strand, counting down.
ACTAATTTTAATGAATAACTTTTTTCTTAATGTTTGTCTAATTTTTCACGAATGTGGGCAATTTATTATCAAAATAATTCCCAAAAAATGAGATACAAAATGAGATGTAATGAAAAATGAGATTTCGAGAAATTGAGATAATTCACCAACAATGATTTAACTTTCACTACAAAGTAGCCGACTAAATCCGAAAGTCATATTCTTACATATGCGATTCACCTGATACAATTCAATGAAAAATTCTTTGAACATATGTGGTGAATTATCATTCATACTTAACTTTTCTGGGTAATTTTTACCATTCCTTCACCGATCAACTACACTGTACTCAAGAACTCTGAATCAAAGAATTAACCAACTAAATCCAAGAGTCATATTTTACATAGAGGTGCACCTGGTCCGATTCAATGAAAACTTCTTTGATTAAACCTCTTTATGCAGTGGATTATCAATCCTATTTAAGTTCTCTAGTTAATTTTTGCCATTCCTTCAACGATCAACTACAATGTCCTCGTGAACCACATCCAGAGGCATTTTCAGAAATTTGAGTCGATCCGGAGTAAATCATTTATTCCGGAGCAATAGTTTGTCGAACAAAGGGTTCCTACATGCCACTCCGACAGCAGACATAATAAATAAATGCATTCTCGTCCGATCGATCTGGTGGAACTTCTTTTGTTCCAATCGCCCGAATTTCCTTCTTCCACACTCCTTTTCAATTGGGGTCTTCCCTTTGGATCTTTTATTCAACTTTCCTTATTATTTTTTGCAGATCTCATTTCGTTCGCTTAACGCTAGAACTGTCCCAATCATTGCATTCTCAATGGAAAAGTAATGGGAGGGGAAGATACGAGCGACACTTATTTTCTGCTCCAGAGTCCAACGCACCTGGGAAAAGCTGGTTTTAAACTTGGTTCAATAGTTGATAGAAGGAAATATTAATTACATGGGTCCTGCAGGAAGTTTCCAACTTTAAGGGTAGCAGATGCAGTTTCTCATCCTTGTAGTGTTGATAGTCCAGTTACTTTATTTGAAATCAATTTCATGACTGCGACTACTTAACCCTCTGATCACTGTGAGATTGTTCAGTAGTGAAGTAGTCAATGTGGTGAAGTAGGTGATTCTCTTCACTACATACTGGACTGCGGGCTGACGGCGCACCTTAGAGAAGGACTCGATTTCATTAGAGATCGACCCCAAGACCCAAAGTGCCTCCACGCATTAAATTGCTTGGGTAGATTTGTGTGGAAAATGACCCACATCCCACCATCAAGGTTTCGGGACTGTCTCATGCATCGGAATCAGGACAAGGCATGCATCTTCATGTAAAGTCAAAATCGACTGGTCACCGGAATAGGACATAGATGTCTATGTAGAAATTCCATCAGTCCTGCAAACTGAAGCCAGACCTGGAGCTAAAGGTAGATTGGATAGTGTAGGGATCAAGCCCTACTCATTCGAAATATCCTTCAAGGGAATTGGGAAATGGTGATTTTGCTGGAATCGTCATAGTGTCGGTGATGACTTAAATCCTCGATAGTGCTGCGTTGCACTTGAGCATACCCCAGTCCCTGCTCGGCAACCATGGCAGGTTTTCGCTGGTTTCCCTTCCATGTAATGCGAATTCAGGTTGGTTTTAAGACCTTCCAGCGGAGGCAAGCCCCAGGAGATGGTCGTATTTTTAAAAAGACCGTACATCTCATAAATATCTGTGTTTTAAGCCAGCAAGCATAGTTATGCTCAATAGTCAATTTTTAAGTGATAGGCGCATTTTTGCAAGTCCACCCTCTGAATGTGTCGAACACGTTGCACGAACACCAAGCCGGTATTGTACTCCGACCGTCCTGGTTGGGTGGAAACGAAGGTCAAGGCCTATTCTATCCTCCGATCTAAATACGACGTGAGACGCAATATTACTCTTCAGCCCATGTTATTGAGTGCCGACGAATGTCTTTAAGACCTCTGAACATGTGAGATTCGTCCTTGCTTTGAGAGACAACCTACTGTAACATTCTGGGGCCTCCCTCGCTACTCAGTAATGGCAATAGTCGGTGAAAAGGAGGCTGCGCCTCAACTAAGAAGAAATATTGTAGTGTTGCTTTTACCACACAAAACACATGACTTAATAACCACAACGATTGGCTGAAAGAATCCTGTGAAGCATTTTGCTGTAGAGAAGGTCAAACTGTTTAATAGACTGCAGGTTACAAAGTGTATTTTTCGTATACCTTCAGGTAGTTAAATAGAACTGATATACATTCAAACTGTGGTTCGTTCAAAAACCTTTCAGACACGAAATATTTCTCTATCAATTTACCGCTACTCTTGGGACTCATGGAAACTCCAGTTTCATCTGTTTCTTACTGATAATTATTCAGTTCTTCACTTCGCTCTACATTTGTCTCTAAAATAGCTTTTGTGTAAAAATTTTATCACTGTTGGTACTTTTTTAATTATTTATCCTACCTATATATGTAATACTTTTGTGGCGTATGTAGAAATAAAAAAAACGGAGATCTTTCTTGAGGACACCCAAACATCTTAAAATGGACATTTCTTTTTCAGTTATATATCTTACATTAATTTTCTTCATTCCAACAAACAAAAATAAATATCTCATCAGATTAAATGCAGAAACATATGAGTTAGTGGTTTTGTGTTCAAAAACATAGTGAAAACTAGAGTTCCGAAATAAAATAAACAGCAAATACTATAGAAACTTATTCATTTTATGTATTAAAATAAAAAGGGCTCTTAACTAGAAAAGTTGCAATATTAATGACATCAAAATATATACTTTAATCTCAGTACGAACAATGAAGCTGCTAATCTTTTATCAATTAACTCAGCAATGTTTAGCATAATATATGATATTTTCTATATTAACTCATTTTCAACTTCGTTTCAAATCAATAAATATTTTAATCTCTGAATTGGTTTACATTCTAAAATTAGATTTTTGAGCATGAAGAAGGTAATGGAATATTTTTCTCTATTGTGGCTACTGAAATATTGCATGTTTCCTTGGGCCCCCTGAAACCTTGTCGAAGATCCCTGGAGTCCGAGGATCATACTTTGGGAACCGCTGGTACATTTTGTTAGATATAAGCAAAACTTCATTTAAGGAATTGGTATTTGAGGCATTCAATAATTTTTAACATTATAATGGGGAGCTTTGATCAAAAGTTCGAGAAAGCCTTATTTAAGCTAACCCGAGTTGATGTGATTGAGAATCTATGACGGAAAAGGACGAAATGCCAAAATTAATTCTTCGTGGAAAGGGAAATGTAATCCACGCTACATTAAGCATTGAAAGTACTAGAGAAAATTTTCTTGGTTCATAGAAAGGTTGACACATTCCGATTTTTCACCTTGATCACAATATTTGCTCAATGTTTGAAATTCAGAAGTAGATTGGTTGGTTGGTTTTGGGGTTTTATGGCGCAAGGGCAACATGTGGCCATGGTTCAGAAGTAGGTAAAACGCATAGCATTTCATTGTAGGTACCGTAAGAGAGATTTTTTGTCCACTTTCATGTTTCAGTTGTTTTATTGGTTACCTCTTTTGTAATATTTTATTCAGTTGTTTTTATGGTTATCTCTTTCTGAAGTACATACCGTTATTCTTTCAAGGTACTTATACAGGTAATTAAAAATGTCTGCTATCTTCTGTTATCTAAAAATAGACTTGCGCATAGATTTCAGTTCAAGTTTCTTAATTGCTTACATGTATTGATGGTAATGTCGTTACTAACATTTGATGACTTATTTAAATACAGTTATGATAAATATAAGAATCGAGATGCACACTACGCATTGCATGCCTCCAAATGAAATAAAATTAATCAAAAATATGAAACAGCATTTTACGCGTTACTGGTGTCAATTCTTATTTGTAATAAAGTACATGGAAAAAATTGCACACTTCGGTCGTTATCTGAAAATTACAGTTTGAACATCCACTTCAATATTGCTTCCCATTCTCTTGACAAAAGATGGTTCGGTATTTTTTGACGCTTAATCTTATTTTTACGTTTGCTCACATTTTATTATCTGAGCTGATTTTTATCAGCTAAATTTTTCATTTCCTTCTTTAATCAGACTACTGAAGAATTTATACCTCCTCCGTGTACTTATACCAGTATGTGGATTCAAAGCTCAAATCAAGCATAGTACAATAAACAGTAAAATTGACGAATGAATCTTATAGCGGTTAATTTTATATTCCATATATCCGTTTGTTGCTATTAACGATTTTATTAACCCTTGATTAATTAGCGTTTTCTTTAACCCTTGATTAATTAGAGTTTTCTTTAACCCTTGCTTAATTAACGATTTTATTAACCCCCGATTAATTAACGATTTTATTAACTCTCGATTAATTAACGATTTTATTAATCCGTGGTTAATTTATGTACACCCATATTTACATAAAATCTATTTTATTGAAAGCTTCTTGCCCTTATATGTACCATTTTGCATATTAAAACTTACATCACACGTGTACGCTATCTAACTAAATAAGTTAGAAACCTAACATATCAATTCCAAATTTTATGTTGAAATTAGCATAGTGGATATTTTCGATACGCGATATAAGTTCTAAACACTACCAGAATCATTCGTGGTTTCTCAGGATTTATCAATTTGATATGAATTTAAATAGTAGGCATACTTACCTTCTCTCAGAAAAATAAAAAATTTCATTCTAATGCTTGGAAAATAATTTTAAAATTTTTTCTACGCTATTGAAATTTCTGCTAGTATTCTTGCCACAAATATTTACCTGTGGATTCACCCATAAAATATGATCTACTCACACTTCCATATTGGATTAACATCAGTGTTATAAAAGATGTATGATGAAATGAATTTAAATTTGGCATATTTAGTTCCAAAAGAAATATGTAAATATCAATTTAATGCCTATAAATGCAAATGCTTTTTACAATACCTTTTTTGTATTTGTGGAATATTTCACTGGTAACCGACACAAATATTTAAAGCTGCCAGATTTATTTATAAAATACATTCTACCCACATTTCAATGTTTGATTAGCATCAGTTTTATAAAAGACTCATGAGCAAATTATATTGGTGTGACATTTACATTTTTTGAACAAACATTCATTCCTTTATTGAAAATTTCATTTCAACTATACATGGATGAAAACGTTTAGTTATATTGAATTTAATATAATATGTATGGTTGGAACATCTTACAGATATTTTGAAGACGAATGGTTTATTTTTATAAGACACTAGCAGAATTACCCGACGATGCTCGGGTTGAATTGGTTAAATATTGAATCTATTTCATAGAAAAATGCAAGCATCATTTAAGTGTACAGAAAATATAATTTAACATCGTTTTCATAGCTTCTACAATTTACTTCGGACGCAAATATGTATACATAATATATCCATCCATATAATCCATTTCATATTCATCAGCCTCTTGCTGTAAGACAAACTATAAAAGCTTTTTCAGAGTAGACTTCTTCAGAAGTCAATTTTGAGTTTTGGAGTGATTACGAATGCCAATTAAGTTCATTTTCAGTAAAAATGAGGAGCTTTCGGCGTATAGTCTTGCACTCAGTTTTCCAATCAATATTTATTATTTTGTGGCACCCTTGCACCATGGGTTCGATATTTTCGAATTACATTATCATTGTGAGAGGATGACAAATTAAACTGTTATGGTATTCATGGTTAATTTATTTTGAAGCACACATTCTTTTTTTGAAAATTCTATTCAGCCGCACGTGGAATAATGGAGCTTGTTTTTAAAACAAATGTCATTAGTGTAGACAAAGCAAACTCAATCGATTACACCTTTTACAAAATCACTGCTTTCAGTGAATGTTTCACAGGTACCAAAGTTGTACACGAACAATTTCAATTTCAAGTAAACAACCTCGACCTTCTGCCACTTAAGACAAAAAGTTTCTATTTTTCAACAGTCCTAGTTTACATACTATGATATTATTCCAAGATCAGCAAAGTGTTATTTAAAATTCGCTTTCCTCCAACAGAAAAATTTAGTTTTAAATCCAATCCTTAAGGTACTTTTTCAAATGCGATACTCAGTTTCTATATCGAAACCACGTACCTATTTAGAATGATAGATGTAGTTACTTAACTATGGAGTACAGCTCTCAATAGTACCCATGAAACATGAAAACGAATGTAATTTAAATTTATTTTAATCGTCTTGTAATGAAAATATGTCAAAATTTAGAAATATCTTTGAAATACAACGTATGGCTATCCGTTTTGATTTAAGGTAACCTATATTATTTTAGACAACTTTTTTTAACTTTACCAGTCAGTTTAAAATAAGAAGTTATACACATTACTTTAAATGGTTTCCATTTATTTTTATGAAATAGAATTCTACAAACTATAATGTATTTAACCAAAGACTTAAGGAAAGTCGTCGAAATATACAACCAAGAAATTACCCATGTCTAGTGGTATTTAGCAGAAAATAAAAGTAATTCATTACAATTTAACTCCTAAATAATATATCTGTAATATGAAAAGTATAATGGAACACATAAATACAAATAGAAACGAAATTCTGGTCATTGAAAAATGTAGAATACGGGAAAACGAAAGATTTGAGCAAGCGTGTCGAATTTCGACCTGAATATTCTGAAATAGAGAAATTCGAAAAAGACGCTTGAAAAATATTGATAGACACTAATGAATTATTTACAAAAAGAACACAAATTTACAAAACTTAGAAATGCTCAAATATAACCGCAACATTTCTGTTTAAACTCAAATACACAAAAACGGAATTCTAAATCTAATTTACAAAAAAATTAATTCTAGCGTTGCCAGATACCGAATTGCAAAATTATGCTTTTATGACCATTGAGTTTTTTGTTTTGGCTTTTCGTGTCCCATTACAAAATAATGCAAGTTGCGTAAAATTAAGTACTTTAACTATACATTTTTCATTATTCAAATATTCCTAAATTATTTATATTGTGGAAAGAAAGAAATAGTTCAAACATAAAATTAGAATTTTTATATTGTTTAAATATAACGTTTCGGAAAAAATTGTTTTTTGGGTAATGCTGGTAAAACAATTTGATTAGAAACTTTGATTTTCGATCAACACTGGTAAAACAAACTGAGTTGCGCAGCCCAATCGTTTTATGCTCAATGTTTTTCCTATGGCAATCTCGAATTGATTTAGCCCCCTCTGCACACCTAGGTTAAAGAGAACGGGGTTAATATTTTGCTTGCGTTGCTCGAAGGGTTCCGAAGTATAAGTGTACCAAATTTGGTGAGGATTGATCAAACGGTATAGATTTGTACAGAGAACATAATACACACTTCCATATATATATATATATATATATATATATATATATATATATATATATATATCGATTTAAATCTCGTGAAAATTGCCATGAACATCTACTGCTTAATTCGATTAAAATATTTTGAAAGAAAAGGCGATATTTTCAAAATACTTTTCTCAGACATCCGTGAAAATTTTTAATACTTGGTGATCCATCAATACTAAAAAAAATTCAATCTAATCTAAGAAGGATGTATTTTAGGTCCTCAAATTTATGTCATTTGCGATGAATTCGGTTGAAAACCTAGGAGTGCTTTTCAAGAGGTATCAATGTTTGCTTATAAAGGTCTACAACTATGATTCGTTTACGAAAATTTTAAACTGACTAGTCTATATTTTGTTCGTCATAGAATGCCAGTATATAACTGGTTTTATAACATTAGGCAAGCATTAATTTATGGCATATCATGACATTTACGGGTGTACTTCCATGCATTTCATAGGAATACACCCGTGATCTTAATACAGCTTTCTCAGTCTAACGCAATAGGCAATCAGTCAATTAATGCAGCGGAATTCGACAGATGCTACTGATTGCCGATTCTGAGAGACTGTTAGAGCTGTATTATTATCACTGATGTGCTTCCGTATGCATAGTTCACTGCCATTTCACTGTCCTGTATTGTCTTTAGCAGCTGAGTGTGAGTGCAGTTGACAGTTTGTTCAAATGATGGTGAGTGGCAACGAATAGTGAAGCCGTAATAGGAATAGAAATAGTGTCCAATACCTCAGAGCTTCAGACAGTTTTTGGAAGTAATTTGCATCCCTTTGGCAATTCAACTACTCATCGTGTGTCATCCAAATGTGCACCAGTTGAGGTGAGTGCTATCTGGAGGTTGTCAGAAGTGCTATTTTTCCTGTCTTTGAATGTCCGTGTGTTTACATCGCGTCCAAGTCATCGATTTAGCAAGACATCTGAAAGACAGTTTAACTCTCTCTACAAAAAAGTACTTCATGGTAGAGTTGAGTTACACTGCTACATGTACTATTGTATTTTAAATAAATTTTTATAGTGTTAACTAATCTCACTTCAGTAGCATTTACTGCATCGTGCGAAATGTCGTGTTCTGAAGAACAAACAGAACAGTTCTTCAGGAATTGAATTTGTTCACGGAGTTCTTGAGCAACTTGGTGTGAAACGCGTAATCAGTGCAAAATATTCCTGGATCAAAGGTAAACATACCTTATCAATAAGCACCAGCTTTTTCTCAGCTTTATGCGCTTGAAACGCTGATCTTTTAATTTGCATAGTTAATTTATGTATCCTTTTTCATTATTTTCCTCCTGTTGTATTTACTTTTTAACCAACTTTTTTAGTTCCAAATTACATGGACTAATTCCATTTTTGTGGATAACAACTTAATAAATTTAAATAATTTACATTAAATGTTTACGCAGACAACATTTACGCAAGCTGTTACAAGAGTAGATAGTAAACTATGATCATAGTAATATGTAGTACTAGTACATAGCAAACTATGATCTTCCGTCCAAACCACAACGGTTTCTGTAATACCCACTAATGAAGCTAATTTACTTTTACGAGAGCATATTACATATCCTATAACAGAACATAATAATCTCATGAAACTATAACATGTTGATAAGAGAGCATGCCTTTAAACTTTTAGGTACGTCCATAGTCTGTAGCAACAAATATATCGTCGTTCCTTTTCATCATTGTCAAAACCTTTCAAGTCTTGAAAACAAATTTTTTCGGGAGTGGTATTGAACGATACCAAGTTGCATACCAGTTATGAGACGCGAGTTTTAAAGTTCATTTTTTGAGGACATTATAGCTGATGCAAACTAAGATTGGTTTTGGTTAAGTTACCCCCACAACGTCAAGTAAATTAACATACACATGAAGCACATCATATACATACATAACAAGAAACGTTTTGCTGACACAGAAGAGAGAAATAGCGAGATTCTGATAGACTACTAGATACACTAACGAAGTTTTGATAGTAATAGACTACTAGGTACACTAACGAAGTTTTGATAGCAATAGACCACTAACTAGATACACTAACGAAGTTTTGATAGTAATAGATTAGTAGATACACTATTGAAGTTTTGATAGTAAAACAACAATATCAATATCCATTCATTAAAGTTGAGATAAAAAATCTTATATGAGATCATGCCAAGGCACTTAATTTACGTAACATTTTCAACATTACAGGTCACCTAACTATCCGATGAAGTGGATCCAATACGATTAACTAAGTCCAACCGACCATTATAAGCAAAATCATGATTACATTTACTCAATTAATTTCCACCGCAACTCTACCATGTAAAAGTCCTTACTCCTGAAGTTGTAATTAAAAAATCCCCAAGCCCTATGTCCAACCACATGCCCCATTAGGCAGACCTTAAAAATAATAAGGATAATTAGCAATTAATGATCGGGACAGACAGGTTTGATTGCTTTGTAAGTTAATTTTACACTTTACTGGTCGTGAAATAAATGAGTCACCGTGTGCTGATTAAAGTTAATTGGAAAATGCCTTGGACATCCCCTTTCCAACTGTGGAGGTGACAAAAGCGTAAAAAATTGTCATGCAAGACTGGAATGAGATGTAATGATGGAATTTCCAGAGAGAAGTTTCTGAAATACTCGTAAGAATTGAATATTTTTATTAAATACATTTCGGAAAAGTTTTTTTTTTACAATCTAAATAACTTTGTACTAATGTCACTTTCTCATCACGACACGAAGCAATAAATGGAAGTTAAATTTCTTCATTATTCTTGCAAACATATTTTTATTTTTCCGTGGTCAAGTTGGAAGCTAGACCAAGTCCAAAAGACCTTGTTTTTCAAGCCACACAGTGACCAACTCCTGTTCATCCAGAATCTGTCCCACACAGACACAAATTCAATCCTAAATATGGGGCTCTCAGAGACACATCGTTAGGGTATCACGACCCCTAGGTACACGACTGATCAGTTCTCCCTTCTGTTTTACCCTCACTACTCTTCTGCTTTTTGCTTTTCTTTCCTCCCTCGCTGTTGTCTTGTGTTTGGCACAGCTTGCCAAATATGGCCCTTCACCTATAACCAACCAAAATATGGGAAGGAGCCTAAGATTGCGGAGAAAGGACAAGGTGGGAAGTTCTTAATTTGTATAACAAAAGTAATAAAGCTTTATGTACCAGCTTCTAAGTCTTGCCAGAGCAGTTTGGTGCATCTTGATACTTTAAAATGCAATGGCAGTCCAGGGTGCTTTGCGGGATATCAAGAATAGGGAGGAACAGACCATGTTTCTTTTTAGTTTTAACAGTATTATGAGAAATAATGGATGAATATAAGATCAACGAATTTCACAATATCTTATTTATTGCTAACTTTAACTAACTTTGGAAGCAAAACTGATTTGTAAGATACATGTATATATCCTTTCAGCAACCTACAATCTTCCCTGTATGATCTCTAGTCAATTTTGACCTTTCCTAGGATTCTTTCAGCCAACAGATGTGGTTATTTAGTCATTATGCGTGTTATGGGGAAAATAAAATAAGTACTCCACTACATGGAAGTTTCTTGACGCTCAGAGGGTTAAAGGAAAGCAAAAACATTACTTTAAAAACTTTTAACGTACATTATGAATGAAAAAATTGGGACTATTAACTCTAAAAATTATTAATTTTGAAATTAATTCAAGCGCTATATCAGTCTTCTTCGCTATGTAAATTAAATTCGGTTTCAATTGGTTGTAAACAGAAAAAATGTATTACATTAATAAATGTACCTGAATTTTAAGTATGAAAAGTAATCTGATAATAATTTTTTCAACGTAGCTATAAATTATAAATTGATATTTTGTGAGTTACATTTCTGGTAATAAAATTATAGCAAATTTAAATTCACAGGAGGCTCTTTGTGAAATGTTTGCACTATACTAAGTATTCAAATTCTGTAATTTGATTTCGTATTTTTTAGGTTTGCTCTGATTTAAAATAAGTAATTTGGAGTCCAACGAGGTCATGGATGACGTGCCCACTGGTGAGAAAACGTACAAGCAAACCAAATCGAATGCTTTATTTAAACCGTCCAATTCAACCGTTCGGGGCAAAAAATGCGAATTCCAGTCTAAGAGAAAAATTCCATTTTCTTCCAATTTTCTTATCGACTTCACTCGACGAAATAGATTGCGTCACTTCCCTCAAAAATGATTACCCAGTGCTCAACATGCCGAAAATCCACCTCGTAACTCGTCCTACAAAAAAATCTTCTCCTTAGCATAAGCAACGAACTAAATAAACAGAAATCCTTAAAAGTTGAGAGAGACAGATAAAGAAGAAACAGGATGGGACATAATACGTACAATAAAAGTGCCAACTTAACGTTGATTCAATAAATATTCCAGAGAAACGTTCTCCCCGTTCTTGTGCCATTTTCTTTTTGTGCTTCTTTCCTCTGCTAAACTGCTGCTGCCAACTGTATTTTTGTTATGTTCTATTTCCTTCTATCTCAATGTGGGCAGAGAATGGAAGGCAAATATCTCTCCTGACTTAAGGGACCTTATTGTTTATGTACGGAACAAGCTGCAAGTACTCTGGATGCTTACAGAGATGGGTTTGAGTATTCACGGTAACTGTACCCGTAAGGGATTTGAAAAGAGTCGTGGATCATGTCAGGTGAAAGTTATGAAGGCGGAATTCGCTGCAGGTAAAAATAAGTTGGGATTTTGCTTCGAGATGCAGTCCACTTTTTATTATTTTTTTCTCCCGAAGATAGTAGAATCGACTGTTTGTTTTCAGATGGCGAGTGGTGTGCTGAATGGTTGGTATAAGCAACAGTCCTCTTGAAGCGAAATTTATTAAAATGTGCATTTTTCCATAGCTTACGCTTCCTTTCTAAGGAGTACTTTAAATTTCGTGGAGTATTGTAGTAAATTGACGATAACCGATTCTCCCTTGGAAGATATTTCAATGAAAAAATATTTGCTTATCTCCACAAGACACTTCACTCAGATGGCAACAAGCGGTTTGCTCACATTCTGCCGAGACGTTTTTATTGAATAAATGTAAGCATTCATAAATTGGTATGAAACATTTGAAGATCAAACTTAAATAGAGAATCGCGAAAAAGTAATGAAACGTTGTAAATATATATCTCAAATAGTTTTTCAGCTATTGTCAGTTGACTTGTTTTTTTCCCAAACTATCTAAGTCGTCTGTTTCCAGACGGCGAGTTGTGAGGCAAATGGCTGATATAAGCAACAGTCATCTTAAAGCCAAATTTATTAAAATACGCATTTTTCCTTGTTGTAGCTTATGTTACCTTCCACGGAGTACTTCGAATTTCTTGAAGTAGCGTAATAAAATGATGGTAATCGATTCTTGGAAAATATCCTATGTCAATGAAAAAATATTTTCTTACCTCAACAACATTTCCCTCAGACGTCAACAATATGTTTGTTCCTATTCTATTAAAAGCTTGTTCATATTTTATCACACTGCCATCGGAACAATTTTTCTGTTGTAATAATACCTTATGAATACTAAATGGGAATCACAACACTTTTAAAGTTTCCAGATGTGTTCATTGTCAACTCTAAATGAAGAAGTAGAAACTTGTAATATAATGTTTGGTTAATTAATAAGTTAATAAATTTGAGCACACATAAATATAGGTGGTTGTTTGAGTTTTATGGATTTATGCCCACACAAGAAAAGTTTTACTGAACCAAAAGAGAGATACACCCAGGGAGGACCATGGACGTGAAATATTAGTAGACTGAGCATTGCTATTGAGAGCAGTTTCAAAAAGTGTCACCAACATGTCGACTAGTAGTCACGTGACTGCTCTGAAAAATGTGTCTTAGTTGGCCGATATGATATCTTATCGCCATGTTTGACTATGTCAGCTATGTCACATCTTATGAAAGGCTAAGTGTGTGAATACACAGTGGTAAGTGGTAAAATCGCCTACTATAAGATGATCAATCGATGGACCAATAGGATGATGAATCAAAGGATGGGCGTCTTCTCTCGTTCCGTGAGCCAATGATATGACGAATGTTCGTTTTCACCCAACAGATGGAAGAGTAACATTATTATTAATTTTCGTCATATTATCCTAGAAAAATAAAAAGGTTAACATTGCTCATTCTACTTTTATATTTCCTGTAAACAGGTACAAATCAAACTAAAATGGAATATCACGAAGAAAGTAATGAAACATTGTCAATATTTACCTGAAATAATTTGTTAAACAATTTACATTATTTAAAACTTTAGTTAGAATGGTGGCTTTGTGATTGGATTTACGTCTCACAGGAACAACAAACTGCACGGTATTTTTAGCAAAAATGATTAATATTTTGATAACCTCGTATTCAGCTAGGTCATCTGATCTTAATTCAATTGAGTATACTTGGAATGCTCTCGGACCTATCATTAAATCCTACGTAAAAACCACCAAGGATCACATAAGAGCAAAGAAGGTATGAATGTGACTCCTTGTCACCAGAACGTTTGGACAACTTTGTGGAAAGTATGGTCTGCACGTTGTGAGGCATGTATTAGGGTCAGAGAACAACACATTTCCTATTAGATTGCTTTTAACAGAGCCACTTAACAGGAAATCTGGCTATTCCAATGTTTTTCTGCAGTAACTAAAGCCTACAATATGTTAACCTAAGCTTTTTTAAAAACTTCTTTATTTTCCAGTAGCTCCACGAGGCATGTGAATGTCCATATTTCCTTCCATCACATAATGCGTAATATTCAATTGTCACTTGAGGTATACTTCAGTTGTACGGGATTATTTTTCGGATTATTCTTATTTTTTGACGCATGTATGGCATCTAAATTTACATGAGATAGTTTAGAAATGAGAAAAACTTACTTTTTGTAAAAAAAATAAGTCTGCACAGCGAATTCTAAATCTACAAAATTTATTAGTAAAAACTGAAGTAGTGTCATCTTGATAAGAAAGGTCTTATTAAAAACATATCTTTTTATATCCGTCCAAATTTCCTACTAATTATTCTTCATTTCCAGGTAACAAATATAATTTTTGCCACTAAGAAACTTTGCAATGGATATCTTGTTTATTCGAATAACAATATTCCGTTCAGAATTTATGAGTGCACAAACCTTTATAGTTTAATTATTCAATCTGTTTACAGTTGAACAATTCTTAACTTGAATACTGATTCCCTACAATTCTGCTTAACATCACATAATTTCGAAGAAAACTAATCCCAATGTTTTTCTATTAAAAAAATTAATTAAGAATGTTATATTACATCATTATTTATGGGTTCGCATTATGAATAACCGTTTCTTCACAAAAGGTACTAATAACACTATTTTAAAGATTTCACAATGGAAATCTCTGTATCGTACGATAGAATTGGAAAGAGAATTTTCTAGAAATGAGATAGTTCCTTAAAGAAAATGAGTACTTTTTAAGAATATACCGCATAGTTAAATACTAATTTTATACTCAGATTAAGACTGAAAGTAAATAAAATTGATACTAAGAATTTTGTGAAAACTTTAATGAAATCTTAATTAAAACTCACTTTAGTTTCTACAGATTCACAGCGATGAACATTAATTAGTTTTACAACACAACAATTTTTCAATTCACTTTATTTTCTCATTTGCTATTATAAAACGAGAATTAAAGTTTGTCTATTACCATAATAAATCCCTAAGCCTGAGAGAGATTTTTTTATTTTATGTATTTAACAAACTTAATTGAAATTTTGAAGTAATTATATAAGGAAGATTCCACGTTTGAAGACTCATTTTATTTTCCTCTCTTACCTTCATTGTATTTTATTCATGCAAGAAAATATTCATTAAGAAAGATTTATTGGAAAAACAATTAATTTGGCAATGTGAAGTTGAAACGTATGTGTATAAAGATCTTCCTACATCAGTCAATGATGGAAGTTTTAATACAAAATACTATTATTCAATAAAATAATTTAATTTATAATTCAAGAACAAAATTATATAAAAAATTTAAAATAAAATTTTAATAGAAATAAATTTAAATTGTCAATTTAATGGAAAATTGATGAATAATTTCCTTTATCAGCAATAGGTTACATAGAAATTCAGTGCCTTCAACCCTTGGGGTTCCTTGAAACTATTTATTCATTTTAAAGCATCATGTGGTTGATCGTAAGTAATTTTGACTCAAATATGTTACTCTATTGAATCTGTTGTTGGCAAATACCGAGCATTTAAATACGCCATTAGCTGAAGAGCTCTCCAATATTTCTGCATGAGTCCACTGAAATCCTTAAGTGCTGTGCATCCGATCAGCGTTGAAAACTTGCCATGAGCCTCATAAAATTTATAGTTCAAAATCAAATTAAAACGATGTAAATGGGCGGGGAAACATTCGTGACCAGTCACAACCCTAAAACGAGCAACCGCAGCAGATCTAAGGTAGTCCGGGATGAGATTCCTTCTTTTGAAGAAGAGTACTCCAGCTCTTATGCCCAGTAGCTGGGATGCAATCAAGTATCTTTTCAGAGTTCATCTTTTCAATTCATAAGAGTTTTTGCTGAGTAAAAGGACAAAAGTCTTCAAGGCTTATAATTTACAACTGTACCCTTTTTGGCCAGGAAGTCTGCCTTTCCGTTGCCAGAAATAATGCAATGGTAGGGTATCCATTGCAAAGTCACTGCAAAGGAAAGTTCTTTTAAGATTATTCTGCTGTGTAAAATCAAGAGACATTCGGGTGACTTGGACCCTAATCGGGATAATATCTAATTTGGATTTAATGTGTTAGACTATTGAAACTTCTTACCTCCTATCTTGGCCATCCGCAATTTGGTGTCCAGTACAGAATTCTGTGTGCCGTCAAATCTTCGGGTATCCTCGAACCATCTACTCATGTTAAAGCATCAAGTTGTCGATCCTGCGGATGCACGAATGAAACGAATTCTTAGGTAAATGAGGCTGCGGTAGCCCAGTTAGAAAAGTAAGGTGAGCACCCGGTGGGTTGAGAGTTCGAAACTCGGTCCAGCCAAAAGTACACGGAGGCTGGTTTCACGTTAAATCTGTACTGGCGTCAAATGTAATCTCTTTGGCGTAATGTGGAAGTTTGGAGAGCGGATTGCCAGCTCAGGAGTTGACCTCGTCTTATGACCGTTCAATGAGGAGGTGTCCTTGAATCTTTCACTTCGGGATTGATCCAGGACCGACGGCAATAGTGTTGTTCCAGCCAAATATGCTATTTTATCGGCTTTCGTTCGACGACACTGGATATTTGATAGTTTTATAGCCTTAGTTTGTCCAAGTCCGTGCTAGCACGACTGGAAGGGTATCAGATTAGCAACCTGAGTGCTGCGAGTTTGAAAATTGATCCAACCAAAGATTATCGTGTACGTAGGGACTAATGTGCGTTAAATCTGTCGTGCCCTCAAATGTCTTCACATTGATAAGGTGTGGAAGTATGGAAAGTGGGATGCCAGCTCAGGTGTTGACCTCGTCATTTGACTGTGTTTCAAAATTACGAGGTTTTATCCTAGGAATTGTCGCTTTAGGATTATTCCGGAACGTTCCAATAACCCTTAGTGTTGCTCCAGTTCGACGTTAATTAACTATCTACCTACCTTTGGTAAAATGTGACTGATTTCATCCCCACAGACACCATACACCGACTTACTTTCCCATTTTCCTTCAGCGGCATCAATGCGGTATCTTAGGTAAAATTTCACATGCTTTTATGTGTAGGGGATTTTCTTGAATTATTTATTCCTTTTAGTGCATAAGGTAGTCGACAATACAACTACTCAAATCCTCATATGAAATGTGAACGCAATGTGATAGACTCACATACTGACTAATTTCCTCACCTTCCTTGAACACCACCAACGCCAGGTAAAATTTCGCATACCTTCCAAGCGATGGGGATTTCCTCGAATTATTTATTCCCTTTAGCGCATCAGGTAGCCGACCATACGACTACACAAACGAAACAAATCCTAATATCTTAGGCGAAATGTGAACATAATTTCATCCACGCAGACCCATACTTTATGCACCGCTGAACGCCGAATGAACTGTTCATTCTGTTTCCAATCATACAGATCCTTTAAGAATGGATGCATTTTGCGTTAAGCCCTCGGCTCCAAAGGGGAAGGATTTCCGTGCAATTTCACCAAGAGTTTAACATTACCATTCCAGATCTTTTTCCTTCTACAGGTCTTCTTTCACAATAAGACAGTCATTACTCTCGCACAAAAGCAGAGGGGGAAAACTTTCATCCTGATTATTTCCGAGGTTTAGAAAGCAGGGGCAGTCTTATCTCTTTTCTTCCCTTGCTCGGTGCCCTTTCTAACCTTTTCTAACCTTTTCCCGCTTTTATTTCTCCCCGTTCATCCGGAAAATAAAGGAAAGATTTTTCACTCCAGTGGACAGTTTCATTGAATGTCTACCGACATCGGTGGAAACTCCCTTCAGCGAAAGTATTCCAGTCTTTTTGGAAGAAATTCCGAGTTCTGCTCTGGGAAGTGTGAATGCAAACTTCATTTCGGAAAAAGTTTGAACTTTTATGAAAGTGTGGTGGGATAATAATAGAATTGTAATTTCATATTTTATTTTTGCTCGGTTAGGGTGTCTTTTGCTAACTGTAGTTTTAATTTTTTGCCATTTACTCTGAGGACTAACTCATTTACGTGAAATGAAGTAGAAATGACGTTAAGAACTTCATTTAGGTAATTAGGGGTCTCTACCAATTCAATGGGCTAACTCATTTTGTAAAAACGAAGAAATTCAATTGTTAAACTTACCGCATTGCTCAATCATTTGGCTCATCACATTTCTCATTCCTACATAGCGTTATATTGAGCTAGCTTCTTCATTACATAGTGTTAACATTGCGATAGTTTCGCTGAATGTCCACTGATACCAATTTAAACTCACTTCAGCTGAAACATTCAAGTCTTTTTGTAAAAAACGAGTTCTGTTCTGGAAAGTGTGAATGCAAACTTCATTTTGAAAAAGTTTGAACTTTTATGAAAATGTTGTGAGGTAATAAGAAATATGTAATTCCATATTTATTTTTACTCGTTTAGAAATTTCACGGTTTCTTTTGCAATAATTGTTAATGCTTGGTATGATGTAGTTTCAATTTTTTTGCCATTTTCTGCCTGAAGACTAGCTCATTTAAGTAAAATGAAGTAGAAATTACATTGAGTACATTTAGGTAATTGGAAGTCTCTTGCAGTTCAGTGGCCTAAATCACTCTGTACAAGCGGAGAAATTCAATTGTTGAAAACCGTAATACGCATTCACGAATAGATTAGACGGTATTTCATACATAGAGTTAACATTGCATCTTCATTACATAGTGTTAACATTGGGTTGGTTTCACTGAATGTCGATCGACATCACTGGAAACTGACTCCCTCAGCGAAAGTATTCCGGTCTTTTCGGCAGAAATTTCGAGACCAGCTCTGTTAAGTGTGAATGCAAACTTCGTATCGGAATAAGTTTGAACTTTTATGAAAGTGTGGTGGGATGATAATAGAAATGTTATTCCATATTTCATTTTTACTCGTTCTGTGTTTCTTTTGCTATAACTGTTAATGCTTAATTTTTTGCCATTTTCTCTCTGAAGACCAGCTACGTGAAATGAAGTATAAATGACGTTAAATACTTCATTTAGGTAATTGGAGGTCTCTTAGAATTCATTGGGCTAGCTCATTTTGTAAACACGGAGAAATTAAATTGTTGAATTTATCGCATTGCTCATTCACTATTAGATCAGACGGTAATTTATACATGGTGAATATTATCTTCATTACATAGTGTTAATATTATTTTCATTACATAGTATTAACATTGAGTTATCTTCTTCATTACATTGGGTTAGTTTCTGAGATAATAATAGCTGAGAATGAAGTTGCCAAGCATTACATCATCGTTACCGATTTTCAAATTAGAAATTACCATTACTCCACACAAACACCACCTCACGCCCAATGAAAATATGCATTGCTGCTCAGAAGTAACAGTATCACTCTCGAATCTCATGGCACGCTTGCAACACTCTTCCCCCACCTCAAATATCACGTCAGACGACTGCTTCCGGAGACCAAATGAAGCGTCGTTCATCATGAGTCTACTATCAGAAGCGACTGAGTAAGCTGTATTTGTTCTTCGGGAGATCTGTCTCGTCATTGAATTACTTAGTCTCATCAGTTGAATCGCGGAAGTTCACCCACCTTCCCCAAACCTCGAACCGTAATAAATTGTCCGTAGATACTGCGCAATCGATCATCTATGGAAAGTTGCAAAATCAGTTCTGACATATAACAATGGAGTGTGCTCCTTATACACATTCTTTGTGTCTGTGTTCCCTTCCAGAGAGACAGATTTCAGAAATTGCGTCGGGGGATGATTAGAAATACAGCTTTGTCTTCCATTTTGTTTGACTTTTACTGTTTTTTCTAATAAAGATACATAAATTTAAAATTTTGAATTATGTCGCCGGCTTATAAGTGAAACACATTGAATCCAAACTTTCGAGATGCGAGTGTTGGGGCTTTTCTAGACCTGAAGGTGGTAATCTTTTGACTGGTGGAGTGTATCTGTTACCGTGAAAGACCGAAATTGGAGAATGTCGACTTTCACCGGTGGTGAATGTCGACACATACCAAATACGTCGGTGAAAGATCGAATATTTCATTACATTCTTGTACATTCGGACCCTCACCGGTGTATGTCGACAATCACAGATATGCTCTGGTGGAGGTCGAAAAGAGAGGAGCCGAGGTTTTTTTTCCGATACCCTAATTTATACTGAATGGATACTGCAGTGAATCGTGATCTTTTTCTTGAAAAGTTAAATGCATTAATTGCGGGTAAACGAGAAGACAATTGTTTTTATTTTTCTCAAGAAAAGTACTCTAAAATACTTTCTGAAATGTTACGAACCTCACAAAAACAATTTCCTCCTGCTCAAATTGGTGATACTGTACGAATACAAGTCCCTTATGTCGACCGTGGTCGTACAGATAGCCGAAATGTGTTAGCGGTTGTTGTTGGAATAGAAGACTCCGACTTCTATAAACTGGCAAATAAAAATGGTACCCTCAAGCAGCTTTACACACGTAATCAG
Organism: Meta bourneti; assembly: GCA_933210815.1. Taxonomy (NCBI): domain Eukaryota; kingdom Metazoa; phylum Arthropoda; class Arachnida; order Araneae; family Tetragnathidae; genus Meta; species Meta bourneti. The sequence continues at coordinate 85,283,915 of OW119923.1, read as the reverse complement.
TTCGTAATTTGTAAAGAAAGTTACTTTCCATAGATGAGATTTCTTTTCAAGAAATGTCGCTGAAAGAAGCAGCTGCAGCTAATTCGAGAAGCGGGGGGCAAGGCTATACACGCTGTCATTGCAAAAGGAAGTGTTCCACAAATAAATGCAGTTGTAAAAGCAAGGGACTCTTGTGCAATTCAAAGTGTCATAATAGTTTAAGTTGTTGCAATAAATAAGATTTGAATCAGATAATTAAGTAAGTTTTTTATCACTATTATTTTCTTTTCTCATTTAGAATGTACTGTATAATTAAGTAAGTTTTTAATTTCTATTATTTTCTTTTCTCGTTTAGAATGTACTGTTTGTTTTAAGTTCTTGGTCACTCCTCTCAGAAAGAGAGGCGAAAAAGTTACGTCACCCTTGTGACGTTTTATCGCGACTGAAATACGGAAAAGAAAATATAAATCTCCGACATGTTCAACATTCACCATTAGTGCATGGTGAATGTCGACATTTGCCGGTGTAAGTCAGAAATAAGGGTATTTAGCAAATATTTCGGACATACACCAAGCGACTATGTGAATGTTGACATTCACCGGTGAAAGTCGACATTCTCCAGATTTCGGTCTTTCACTGTAACATATCCACGGAGTTATTTTTCTTAACATGAAGATTAGACTTCTTGGATTGAATTTTTAATTTTATGGCACAAGGTCCTGAGTAGGACAAGCTGCGCCAGGCACACGATTATAAAATTAAACAACAAATAGCAGCATAATGCTAGAGGCTTAAATAGAAATCAAGAGTTAGACTTGAGTGTCGGTGAGTATAGCATAGTAAGTAGAATCTATCACCTTCGTTTTCTCAAAACAATGTTTTCTGACTTGGTGAGTTTCATTTGTAAGCCGTCGATATATAGAGTACTGAGTATGGCCCTTTTTTTAACCCTCTAAGTGTTTCGACGACATATCTCGTCCTCTATCTCATCAATTTTGCTAATGACAAGATAATTCGTCGAGACAAAGCTACCTTATTACTCCAAGGGGAATGAAGATCCAAGTAGAAAAAACAAATTCTCCCTTGCCCAGAACTGGGAAATTTCGAACAGGTTTCGCTTCCAGGCTGGACATTATAGGGCAGTTTTCGACGCGAAGATAAATCATCTAGAGGGTTAATAGCAAATATTGTTCCCAAACTATTCATCATTAGAATTCGTATTCAAACTATTCATGTTAGAATGAATTATAGAACTATACTTCTTACATATGATATCTAAAGTTGTGATTTTCCTAGCGTACGAATATATTTTAATGTTAAATTACAATGTACAAATAACTTGGACAAAATAATATACAATGATTACCTGGATGATGCTGAAGAATGTGGATGATGTTGAAGAAGTACACCTTCTCCTCGGATTACGACCTATGCGATTTACGACCATCCGCACTTACGACCACAAAAATAAATAAATAAAAATAGTAAATAAAGAAAGATAACTACATTGGTAGGGTCAAAGATACAAGAGTACATATTATGCATTTTTCACATTATGCACAATAATTATACGTACACAGATTGAATTTTTTTGTTCTATGTACAATTTTTATAACCCTTTTGAATGAAAATAGTGTTGAAAAATATAAATCCGACTTACGACCAGTTCGACTTATGACCTGTCAGTCGGAACGGAACTCGGTCGTAAGTCGAGGAGACCCTTAAATTACTCAAAATTCATTTGTTTCGTTATTTTAGCTCGCCAGATTCACCAGACCATAAAGCTATACAGAATGATATTTAAAGAGATACGTTTATCTTAGGTTGTCATCCTGAGTAATTATTTTCAGGAAAAATGTATGTTCAATCCAAAAGATATTTACAATGCAAGTTGATTTTTTTGCTGCCTTTCGGGAATAGTGGTCACTGTTAACTAACACTATCACACACTCCAGTGTCTGGTGCCGTGAGACATTACGGGTTTAAATGAGTGCGGTTTGGATGAATAGAGCATGGCAACGAGGCGGACTGTCCAGCAGAATGTACTTTCTCGCACATAAATCACACATTATACTGTATCACATTATACTGTATACAACATGCATATTAAAGTCGAACATTTGGCATTATCAAGTCCTGATGAATCTATAAATCTCACCATGCCAATAATTTTGACTCTCGACCCATAGTTATAAGCAATATCCCTGAGCCACGCGATTTTAAGTTGATCCACAGGTGTCCTAAAATGCCATATTGCTGTAAATGTAAAGGGGCAGATGGTGGTCATAGTTTCATCAGTTGCCTAGTAGGTCCAGGAGTCGAATCTCGGTTTGTAAGCACATAGATGTTGGTGATTGTCCCTGAAGGATTAACGGTGGCTTAACCACTGCATGCTGCATGCACAAACCGTCAGTTCCACTCCCTCGTAGCGCCTAAAAGGTGGCTGGTGCAAGTTAAATCTATGGTGGCCTCAAATATCCTCTCGTTGGCGTATTGTTGAAGTTTGGATAGCTTAGTGCCAGCTCAGGCGTTGACCTCGTCATCAGACCGTGAATTAAAATTGCGATGTGTTGTCCACGGATATATCCCTTCGGGATTGGTCCCGGACGGTCGACGATAGCTCTTTGCACTGCTCCGGTGTGACGCAAATTCATTTACCTATCTACCTTAAATATTTAGATTTAACTTACTGGTGTCTGCTCTAACTCGAAAGTGCTTATTTATTTCGATCCGCTTCGTACTGCACAGGAATTACAGTTTGATAACCCTTTAGAAACTAAAGTCAAAGCTTAGATCCGCAGTTATACGTTGCCCAGTGTGGAAGCTGAGCGTTTAAACCTGGAAGGGCTTCCAGTCAGCCAGAACTCTCTTTTTCCGTTCTCTTTGCCATTCCATCAGGTTCTTCTCCCTCCATTTCCGTTTTAAACTCCAATCATCCAAAAAAACCTCCAGAAAATGAAGAACGAGTAAAGTATAAAGTTGAAAAACCTGCAAGATAAGGGAAAACACAGAGGCGATTTTTTTCCCCTCTGGCTTTTACTTTTTCTGCGAATTACTAAGACGGCAAATGCGTTCGCGTTTCTTTGTTAAGAGGAGGAAATTTGAATAATATGCGTACTTTTATATTTTTCTTCTCTCAAAACATTTCTTCACTGATTATGTTTAATTTAGACAGTGACTTTTCTTGCCTCGTTCGGTTTTTATTCAAGTTTCAAGCAAACTTTCTCTCCAAACATTTCTTTGCAATTTCTTTTTTACCGAAGAATTCCGCGAGTCAAGAACTTGAGCTTTTTGCTACGTTGTTTTGAAATGAATGTGCTTAGGCTGGATAAAAACAATATCACTTGGAATGAGTGTATCATGCCTTGGAATGACTGGAATTTTTTAATTATTTTATGAGCGCTCTATTGTATTTACTGCTTCCCTTGAAACTTCATTTTTCAACGTTTTTACGTAGTTTAAGCTATTGCTCTCAACAGCAATTTCAAATGTCCAATCAAAAGCTTTGTTCTTCTATTTATACTTTGAAAGTTAGAAATGTGTGAGTTAATAGGTTTTGTCATTTCTCGTTAAAAACTTTTACCACTACTCACTGCTAAATTCACTAAACTAAATTCAAATTTTGTAATATACTTAACTCGCATTCTGATCTGTAATTATATGCTGCCTTTAAAAGTCGCTTCGTAGCTGAAAAACTATAAACTAAAACTAACTTAAGCTCCTTTATAAGGAACATATAAAAATGCATAACGTAGGACGAAATTTGTGGTTATTTTTCTTGAATTGTTTTACAATTTTTAGTTGAGGATAAGATCATGTTTAAAGGCAATTGTTTACGTGTAACTAGAAAGAGCGTTTAAGGATTTCAAAACCAAAATAAGATTGAAATATAAGCATAACTTGAAGGTTAGTTTGTAGAAAATTTAAATGGCTTTTTATCGTGTAATCAATACATTTTAAGCACTTTTCAATCATTTCCTGCATTTCCGGTGACTTTTCTTATAAAAGGAATTGTACATGATTTAATAAGTATCCCCGAACTCCCATCAAATGTTTACTCAAAGAACATTTAATGATTTTTCAACACAGAAAAATAAAATTGAAATATCAGCATAAGGTATACTGTAAATTGAAAGTGACATCGTTTATCCTGTAAACAATATATTTTAAGTACTTCTACCATCTTTTCCTTTCTTTGGTGACTTTATATTGTTATAAGGTAAATGAAACTTCGTACTCGATTTAATGACAATCTCTGAACTTATCGAACCATATCATAGTTGGAGGCATATGGCTATTCTTCCATCTGACTATTGCTTCCCTTACGTTTCTTTATGCGATTGCGTCATTACACATAAAAACTATGACAACATTGAGAAAATAGAAAGCTAAAATTGTATAAAACATTGAAAAAAGAATTAAAAAAAAATGTTTTTCTCCCAAAAATTACATGAAAACTCTTTTCGCACGTATTTTTATTTCGCAGTTACACGATCAGATTATAAAATTGATGGTTTTGTTTAATAAAGAATATTATTTTTCCAACTGTCAATATACTTATACAAACTCAAAAAACGCATATCAGCAAACTAATTTTTCCAGATAAATTGGGTCATGGTAGCCAGGTTGGAAGAGTAACGGATTAGCAGCTACAGGATTGCGAGTTCGAAACTTGATCCAACCAAAGACCGTCGTATACATGGGAGGTGGTGCACGTTAAATATGCCGTGACCTCGAATTTTCTCATATTGGCTTGGTGTGGAAGTTTTGAGAGTGGGGTGCCAGCTCAGGTGTGACCTCGTCATCTAACCGTGGTTCAAAATTAAGAGGTAGATCGGATCTTTTCCTTCAAGATTAATCCTGGAACATCGCCAATAGGCCATTATGCTGCTCCAGGCGACGTTAATTCAACTACTTACCTATCTTTCAAGAAAAACGTTACCATAAAGTTTTTAAAAAGTATACGAGGCACTGTAGGTAATGTTGCAAGCATTGGAATATTTCGAATGTGTATATTTATTGAAATTTAGAAGTTTCAAGTAAAATTATTACACAATAAACTTCTATAAATTCGTATTGTGCTGCAAAAGAAAGCACGGTAGTGAAATGCTTGACACAATTTTCAAACTCGTAAACCCGAGAATATAAAACTTCAACTTACAATAAATATACCACTTCTCTTTTCCGACAAAACCTGTAAAAGACGGGGCTAAAAGAATAGTTCCATTAGTTAAGAAAACAAACAATAAACTCTTGTGCAGGAAGTATTTTAGGGTTTCCGTGGAAAAAACTTGCTGAATTGTATATTGGAAAACTAAAGGTACCTGAAGAAAAGAGGAAATTTGTACAAAGATAAGTCCCTTTACTACGTCCAAACTTTCTTTGTTGACAATGAAATGAAGCCATTACTTGTGAATTCCACACAGATAACTTTTCAGACATGTTTCTTTATTTCTACTTCGGTTTTAACAACAAACAACATTTTTCACTTAGCCTTGTTTTAGTACCCTTGTAAAAATGTTCGAACATCTAACTCTTTCTAAACTTTTGAGAAGCATGGGTATTTTAGTACTTCTCGGATTCATTTCTTTAATGCCTGCATAACCTTAGCTTTACGCGAAGTGGATCGGGAGATAGCATTTAAAATATACAAAATATATTTTAAAATAAATTGAGAGGAGTGTTACCATGAGCCATCATGAATGCCAAGAGTACTTTATTTACGGTTAGGAAATTTGTATACCAAAAATATCTTTATTCCATAAATAATTGAAAGCAGTGTTACTATTAGCCATCATGAGTGGTGAGAGTCTACTTTATTTATATTTAGAAAATTTGCGTACCCCAAAATGTTTGTATTCAATAAATAAAACGTTTCATTTTTTTAAACTGGTTGTCGATGTTGATCAAACTAAATTAGAAACTTTTGAAGTACACAAATCAACAATTTTGACAAATCGAAATATGCATTAAGGATCCACATGTTTTGTGATAATGATTATCTTTATGCTAACATCATATCTCGTAACTTACAGATTCATATTAAGTAAATACGTTTTCTTTAAATCACACACTAGATTTGGCTATTGAATCACACTAGATGTGGCTTCTGAATTACACACACTATGTGACTTCTGAATAACACATACTAGATATGGCTTTTGAATCACACAATGTGGCAATTGATCACACACTAGATGTGGCTATTGAATCAGACACACATGTGACTATTGAATCACACATATGTGACTATTGAATCACACACACGCATTAGATGTGGCTATTGAATTATTATGAGTGTTTTAGGATAAAAATAATAACACACAACTTGGAAATTTCGTGATGTTCAGAGCTTAATAACACGAGAAAATAACCAGCATTTGAAAATTATAATCAACGGTCAATATATATATTGGCCGTTGATTATAATTTTCAAATGCTGGTTATTACACATGAGGATGTACAAAATAATTATTTACATAAAATTTACTTTGATGGTAATATAAATTACAGAAAGGTTATTAAAAATTTTATCTTTAATAACAATTACCATTCTTATTAGTCTAAACATCCTTTTTTGTTACAAACACTTTATATATTTTCAAGTGCAGTTATTTGTTAAAGTAAAGTAGCCTTTTCAAAACGCCAGAAAAATATATAAATCGTCAAATAGGAATTAGTATGTTAAATCAAAATACATCTGCACCTTTTAGTAGAGAAGTGGCCAATGTCTAATTTGCAAGTTTTTAATTACACCTGTTTTAGTAATTTTATTCATTTAATTTTTAATACATAATACAAAATACTTTTGATTCTTTTATAATGCATTGACAGGAGGACGTTGGCATTTTTCCATTACAACATTTTTTCCTTTACCTTGAAGTGATTTGTAGACGTAACTCGCAATCAGCGAATTTGGACATTGTCCTTTTTTCTACTAATGTACAGGTAAATAATTGAAATTTTTTTTGAGAATACAATTATTATGTATTTCATATAACTTTTATTTTGAGAAAGCGTAGAAGTTAATAGAATATGAAAAATGTAACCTATATACTCTTTCTATTAAATAAATTTGTTTTAATATTAGGTGAAGAAAAATTTGTCTTTACTTTGCGAAGAAACATTTTTATACTCATACAGAAAAATCCATACATAAAAATATATACATTCATGAAAAAAATTTTGACTTCTACGGAAAAAGACCGCAAAAAAAACTTGCAAAGAAAATTCCCTCTTATAAACTGATACACGTAAAAACTCTTTATTCGTTCACATGGAAATGTTTTCTGAGGCTATGCAAAACATGTTCGCTTTCTGAAAGTTTTAAACTTCAAAATTTACCATTTCCTCTATCACACATACTTGAAACAGTGGTAAAAATATGATGGAATAGAAAATATATTTAGAACGCATATTCGAACGATGCTTCAAAACATGCATAATGCGTTTCAATGGCATAATCCTTCAAAATGCATTTTTCGTGTCATGCAGGAAGTTGTACTTCATAAGGTAGTTTCAGCAGGGTATAATTCGTTCCATGCATAATGTGTGCATTCCGACATTAGTTTACTTCAATCGCTTATCATACATTCCGGCGGCGGTTTTAAACTAATAACAATCATAACTTTAATTGCTTTAATTCAGCTTTAATAAAAGTTTAAATCCTTTTAAAAGACCGCGGTAGCCCTGTTGGTACCGTCGTGGATTAGCAAACCATATGGTTGCAAGTTCGAAACTCTATCCAACCAAATATCGTTGTGTACGTGGGTACTGGTGCATACTAAATCTTCAGTGACCATAAATAATCTTGCGTTAGCTTGGCGTGGAAGTTTGGAGAGTGGGATGTCAGCTCAGGTGTTGACTTCGTCATCTGATCGTGGTTTCGATTTACGATATGTTGTCCTCGGATTTTCAATTCGAGATCGATCCTAGACTGTCGTCAATAGCCCATTGTGTTGGCCCACTGCGACGTTAATTCAACTACCTACCTATCTTTCAAGGAAAATGTTTACTTTTAAAAACTTTATGCTATCAATGTAGTATACATTAGAATCTTTCAGATATGGTACATTTAAAAAATGTAGTCTCAGATTAAATTATTGCTCAATAAATTTCAATCAATTCAATCTTCCATAAATTGCAGATCCTTCCTTTCGGGATGGATCCCAGACAGCCCAATAGTCCTTTTTGTTGCTCCAATGCAGTGGTTCTTAACTTTATAGTGATCGGCACCCCCTTGAAAAATGTATTTCTATTTCCTTATTTAGGAAATTGCTTCTATTGCAAGATAATTTATTTATTGAAAAATAAACACACACATTTAGATATACATACAAAACAATATATCAATTTTTAATGGCTACGTTGTTGTTTATTCATAATAATACTTTTGAAGCGTGGCTCCTTTTTGAAAGAACCACGCGTAAGTCATCACTTGCATTTAAGCGATTTCTGGCTTTTGTTTTATGTGCAAAAGCGATGAAAATCCCATTTCAGACAAGTAGGTGGTGCAAATGGTAAAAGTGTCTGCAATGTTGCTTTTGCCAGCTGTGTTTTAGGTTCTAACATTAGAATTGTTCTAAGTCCAGTTTTTAAAACTCCATTTGAATACTTGCATGGCTCGTATTTCGATAAGATCGTCTTTTATTAAATCGCTGTCGTTCACCGAATCTTCTCTCGCATTCCCCCCAGGGGTGCACACACCCCAGGTTGAGAACAACTACGCCAATGCAACCTGTATTCAACTACTTACCTACCTACCTTTTTAAAGAAATTACCAACAAACATTTCACTAAAATAATTTACTAGATCAGATATCGTTTTCCTAAAAATTCAAATATTGTCATTTTTTAACAATGTAATGTAAAATAAATATATTTCTCCCAAATTGATATTGTAACGTCAGTTTAAGTTGGAAAGAAACTTCAAGAAAAATATTTGATTTTGCATGTGATTTAAAGTAAATTAATAGATAATTATTTTTATTATTAGAATTTTTGAGTAAATATCTTAAATATATTGGATAACTAGAAATATATACAGGAAAGCACATTTCAAGTTGTTGACACACAACTAGTATTCATATAGAATCTTACAGAATGGGAATTCCTCCTTTGATATATTACTTATTTAATCTTTTCTTTGCAAATTATTGAAAACAATAAGCAGGTTTTATAATAAATAAATAACATTTAACAAAATTGTGTAATTGAACAAATAATGTATTTTCTCATTTTCAGTTTTAATTTTATTAATAGTTTTGAAATCTACTTTCACATATATTTTGAAATTTTAAATAATATGGAAAACATTAAGGAAAAATTGTTGGAATAATGTGTACAAAAATTAAATAAATACCAGTTAACTCAAGTATTTCATGAATGTTAAGTAGCTGAAAAATTATTTTGAATCGACTTATTTGAAAATGCTTTTACAGAAAAGAGTTATAGTTTTCATTCAAAGAGTCATTATGTTATTACTTATTTTGTTAGTATAAAAATACTAACAAAATAAGTAATAACGTAAAGTGCAATACATTTAGAAACTTTTTGTAATTCTTCATTAATATCTCAAATGAAAACTATTGAAAGTATGTTTTCAATTAGTTTAAATAACTGAACCATTCTTCATAAAATGTATGCATAAAAATTAATTCACATGGGATCTTTAATTTCAAATTTAATATGAAACTTGTCTCATTAAAAATAAATGTTTTATCTACATAAATTGAACTGATTACCATTTGATTGTAGCTGCAATTTTAACTTTTACTGTAGCAACACAGGTTATACTACATTGAATGTTCTATTTTGAATTGTGAAACGTTTTATTTCAACAATAAAACATTTGAAAACCATAAAAGAGTACTTATGAAATTTATCGTTTGCTTTACAACTTTAAATTAGTTACTTATAGTAACTTCAAAATTATTCGTTTTATGACTCTTAATTGTTAAAGTTATTTCGAACACAAATACTTTGGAATTGTTTGTGGGAAAATTAGTATTTTTTGTAACATTTGAAGAGTGATAATTACTATCATAATTAACGAATAAAAATACTCAAAACTTTTTTGTAGGAAATTCAGTATTTTATGCAACGGCTAAAGAGAAGTTCTAACTATTAATAAATTTTTATCTTTTCAATAGGAGGAATTATATCAGAGCTGAGCCATCTAGCTGGTACAGTGGTCATAGATTTATCTGCCACTCAGTAGGACCTGGTTTCAATCCTGTTTTGTAAGAGCATGGATGTTAGTGATTGTTCTTAGAAGTAACGGCATCCAATTTGGTATAGTCGTGGATCGTGGATTACCGACCGTAGGGTTAAGAGTTCGAAACTAGATCCAACCAAACCCCTCGTGTTCGTGGGTGTTGGTGCACGTTAACTCACCAAGTGGTTTCTACTAGATATCTCGTCCATCAAAATCTGCCCAATTTTACTAAGGACGAGATCGTCATCAAAATATTGTTGATTTTCGTATGACAAGATCAAGATCTGGTCAGTTTTTTTTTCTAATGACGAGATATATCTTCCATATCAAGATCGGGTAAGGTCTGTTAATTACGAGATATCTCGTCAAGACCAACGCCCAGGAGGGTTAAATCGGTCATGACCATAAATGTCCTCACGTTGGCGTGTTGTTGAAGTTTGAAGAGTGGGGTACCAGCTCAGGTGTTGACCTCATCATCTGATCATGGTTCAAAATGACGAGGTGTTGTACTTGGATTTTTCTCTTCGGGATTGAACCCTGACTATGAACAATAGCTGGTTGTTGCTCCAGTGTGACGTTCATTAAAATACCTACCTACCTACGGAAAAGAGGTCGTCGATCTATTAATACTCTTCAGCTGTCTGATTACAGAAGTTGATGAGGAATTTGTGAGACTTCACACACAACGCAAAAATAGGCTTAGAAGTCAAAATACACACAATCTCCGTAACAAATTATTGGAATGATATCAAAATGGATGGTTCTAAATGTAATTGGAGTAACGACATATAATACTAGAGGCTAAAATTGAGAAATCATGAGATGAGACACAATTGTAGGAATTAAATTTAAATGTATAAAATTTTGAAAGTTTGAAATTCAAAGGATTGAATTATAAAATAATTCGAAAAATTAGATTGATGAATAATTTTGGATTGGGGAAAAAATAAGATGAGACATAGAAAACCAATTGAGAGTAAAAATACGAAAAGGTTTGAATGGGGATTTGCCCCCAACCAAATCTACCAGATTTAAAATTGTAGTTTAAAAAAAATTAAGACGTTAATGATTAAAGACAGGACAGACGATCAGAATATGATAAAAAGAAAAAGGAGCAGAGCATGAGTTGAAATTGAGGCGTTTTCTCCTAGTAACAGATGACGATGATTTAATCATGTGTCCAATGCAAAGACGAGTCAGTTTGATATCAGTCCTCCGCATTGGAGACACTGACCGCTGATGACTGATGGGTTTTATAGAACATAATTTGTTGGTGACTTGCAAGTTCGACAACTCTTGCCACAAGGAGTCAACGAACTTCTTTGAGGACATCTTTATGTCACTAAGAGGAACGGCTTTCTGCAATGGAACGGAAATTGCCTTCGCAGCATCGTCAACAAGTTTGTCACCCTTTATGCATACGTGACTCGGGACCCAACAAAGCAGAATATCAAAACCCTTGTTTTGCGAAGTACGCAAGATGGTAAATATGTCTGACACGACAGGATGGCAATCGATAAGGTATACCATAGGGAATTGGTAACCATATTGTTGCGAGCTACCGCATCAGTTGCTGACCTCCTCATTTGACCATGGTACAAAATTACCCCACGGACCGCCACGATCCAAAACTACGAGGTGAAGCAAGTACCCACCAAGTTTTCCCAATCTGAAATTAACTCTCCTGGTTGACTTGACGAGGTATCTAGCCATTAGCAAAACTAACCAGATATTGATGGACGAGATACCTCTTCCATCAGGATCATGTCGGCTCTTGTTACTAGAAGACATCCGACCAGATCCCGATCTCGTCATCACCTAAAAAATCGGCACCATCTCGACGAAGCCATATCACGTCATTAGTAAAGTTAGTCAGATTTTGATGGTCGAGATATCTCGTCGAAACCACTGATGAAATTTATGCCATCACATCCCAGTGAAACTATTGATTCACATCGCAATTCTAATTAAAAACATCCCCGCTACAGTCACAATTTCCTCTGTAACACTCTGATCTTACGATTTGCAAAAGAAAAAGCTCACCGAATAGGTCAGTGGTTAGGTATTAGAAAAAAAAAATATCAGAGTTGGTATAGTTTTCTCTCTTGCTCTAAGAAAATAAGCTCTGGTAATATTCTAAGAATCTCCTATTTTGTGTTTGCCTTCAGGGACATTTTGCCTTCAGGAATCTTCTTTAGGTACGTGCAGGCATCACAAACCCAAGATACCAGAGTAATCGATTCTCCCTTCTGTTTAACTGTTGCCTACCCTTCTGCTCTTTGCTTGTTTTCCTCCCTCGTTGTTATCTTACGTTTAGGGCAGCTTGGCCAAACATGGCCCTTGGGCCCCCAAAACAACCCACCAACCTATTTCATGTTTCCATTGAAGTAAATAAGGTGATTTATTTGTTTCACCACATATCTTTCCCAATCTTGATTAAATGTATGCCAACACATCACCAAGCAACAATTGATTCACAACACAATTCTAATTAAACACATCCACAAGCTACTGCCACAACTTCCTCCGTAACTCCGATCTTAAGACTCGCAAAAGAAAAGGCCCACAGTACTAAAGCAGCAGTAGTAGCCAGAAAGAAAGTTTTCCTCAAACAGAAAAGGAAAGCCAGAGATTGAGCGACATATGAGAAAAGGAAAGCCGTCCCTCATATGCGATTTACAGACAGAATAAGGAGGAGGGAGGGAAAAGAAAAAGAAAGGGAATATAACATCTATGACAAAGACGAAGGTCCCTGGAGACGAAATAGCCCCCTTGGCAAAAGCTTTTGAAATCGAGGGGAACCCTGATAATGCTAAGCGAGCAACTATTCTTGGCGGTGGTTGTCCATTAATATCATCGGACGGATATCGACAATATGGATAAGTGTGACACCTAATCAAGGGAGATGACGTATGTGTTAATTCACGGCTGTCTCTAACAGTTGTCAGGGCATCTTGGAGAAAACAACGACTCTCTTGAACTTAACGATAACCTCAGAGTGATAGTGTGCTGTTATTATCAGCTGAGCGCAATTAGGAAATATTATACTTTGATTTAACTGCATATTTCGTAGTAAGTTTCATCATTGACAAGCTTTTGTTGCATGTGCTATTACCTTATGTGATATTATTCGTTATGTAGAGAACTTTATGCACTTACATGCTTTAGAAGGCTGTTTAACCTTGACGCAACGTCTAGTAACACTAGCCAACAATTTTAAACTTTTTTCATTTTGTGGTGAAATAAGGTTTTCTAACACATTTTGGGTTGCTGAATTCAAATGACTGTATAAAACCTTCACCGCGTACAATTTCTTGTCTATTAACAATTTCTCTATTTCAAAATATGTATATACAATGCAATATTTACACGTATAGGGAGTGGAAGTAAATTTCACATTTGATTCAATTCAAATTTAAACACAGGACAGTGGTAGCCCGATTGAAAGAGTAACGGATTAGCAACCGCGGGGAATTGCGAGGTCGAAAGTAGATCCAAACAAAGACCGTTGTGTACGTTTGGGTTGGTGCAAGTTAAATCTGCCGTGGCTTCAAATGTCTTCACATTGGTGCGGTGGTGATCACCTCAGATGTTACCATCGTCATCTGACAGTTGTTCAAAATTACAAGGTGAAGTCCTCGTATCTTTATCTTCGGGACTGATCACTAACCTTTGCCAATATCCCATTGTGTTGCTCCAGTGATACGTTAATTCAACTGCTTTCCCCACCTGACTGAGCTTCAAACTGTGATTTATTACAGCATTTATTTTTCTTTTTAGCAACAAAATTAGTGTTACACATTTTAAATACTATATTTATTTTTTCACATCACTGCATGAGAGCAGCTTTTCGAATTTTTTTTGTTGAATACGTAATGGTTCGCAGAATTCTGTTGCATAAAAATAAATAAAATATATAAAACAAAATAATTTTAAGAAAGGTATGTAACTTCTTATTTTAAAATGACCGGTAAAGTTAAAATCAAATCATTTTAAAAAAAGATAGATTACGTTAAATTAAAATGGGTAGCCATACGTTGTAGTTTAGATATTTCTAATTTTTATGTAAATTTTCATTGCATGATGATTAAAATAGATTAAATTTACATTTGTTTTTTATGTTTCATGGGTGTTATTGAAAGCTGTATTGCATAGTCAAGTAACTACATCTATCATTGTTAATAGGTACGAAGGTTTCCATATAGAAACTGAATCTCTCAATTAAAAAAGTACCATAAGGATTCGATTTAAAACTGAATGCCTGTAGGAGCAAAGCGAATTTTAAACAAGACTTTTATGATCTTGTAATAATACCATAGGAAGTATTTGAACTAGGACTTTGAAAAATTGAAATATTTTGTCTTAAGTGACATTGATATGAAGTGGGGAAACAAAAATATTGACCACTTAGAGTGATCACATCTGTTTTTTCACTGAGAATTTTTAACATGCTCTCATAAGTCTCCTTCATACTTACAGCATGTTACATTGTAATGCAAGGCTTTTAATTTCTGTTGTACAAAAGAGCAGATTTTAAACTAACCTTGGATTTAGTCGATAAATAGACACTGCTTCTAATGGCCCTTGTGCCATAAAACCCCAAAACAGACATTTTATGAGATATTCCTTAATCTGTCATCAGCCCTGTAATACAATCCTGCATTTTATAGAAAGAACCAAAATTATATTTCTTGCCACAGAAACACATGTACTTTTAGCTAGAAGATTTCACTCTTGAAGTCTGGATCCTAAAAGTTTAGCTTGTTGTTTAGAAAGACGTCGAACTAGATCCTTCAGCTGATTTTGGGTTTTCTTCAGTTTTTGTCAAAGAACGAATCGGATATTTTAAAATATACCGTCTGCACACAGCAAAATTTTGTTAAAATGTTAATACATCAACGACACAGCCTTTGCTTCAATTTTTGTCCAAATTTTGCTCATAAACATGCAGCACGTGTCTCTTTCAATGAAAAATATAACAATAGCCGTTCGGCTGCGGTAACATATTCTGCACCAGTAAAACATCAGTGTGTTGCCACCCATAAAATATTATAATATCAGATTGCAAATATGTAGCATCGTTATGCTTAACTAAATGCACTTATTTTGAAAAATAGAAAATATGAATGCCCAATAATAAAAACTTGACGAGTTGGTCATTTTGTAAGGTCAGATCTGAAATCTATATCCAAAAATTAATTAACAACAGATAAATTTGTATTAACAAATACAATACAAATACAAATTTATTTTACGCCAAAACGTAGTATAAAAAGACGTATGCAAAAGATATCAGTGTATGAATCCCATATTACTAAGCTCAAGAGTTCTATTTGGATATGATTAGGAACTAATTCATACACTGGAACTTTTGAGATCTAAAATACATTCGCTTCTCTACAACTAATTAATTTTTTTCAATGTAAATTTAACTCGGAATCAAATATAGATCCTTTATAATCTTCAACGTAATTATGCATATCGTCGATTCAGAGCAAAAACTCAATAACTGACAAAATAAATGTTTTACTATATACAACTGTTTAAAGAGAATAATTTTTAGTTTTTATGTAAAAAATAACCAATTATAATTATTTTGATATTATATATTTTTAAACAGATTACAATTGACAATGTATACTGCGCAATGTACAATGCCAATTAATTAGTTTCTGCTCTGTCGACGAAACCGTTTCACGTTTACTATTATAGATGTACTTGATAAATGAATTACATTAATTTTCAAAGTTGAACATTACAGTAGAATCCATCTGCTATTAAAGATGAATCTTTTGATTAGATTAGCTTTATAAAAGAAACAAAACGAATAAATTTCGTAAGCATACTTCTTTAATGAAAAAGACATAAAAAGGAATGCATTTTATCATAGAGAATATTCTGCATTTCTCTATTATTTAAAATTGACTCACAACAATGCAAGTCGGATAATGAGAAAAATAGCATGACATAATTGATGTACTACAATCTTTCATAAGCCAAATAACTGTATAATGACTTTCAAAAATTTAATTAAGTTAGCTGTCGTTGGACTCGGTAGAACTTGTAAATTCTTATAGCTTGAAAGATATTTCATGCTTCAAGTATCCATTTAATGGGATATTTACTTTGAGTGTGTTAGGTTTGCATTTTAAGTTAAAGAGTTAATAATAAAAGGTCGGGATGTATTTTCAAAATGCTCATGTCTTTCAGAAGAAAGCTACTATAAGAATAATCATGATACGAAATGAAATTCGTAGTGTGATAAGGTATTTATTGTATCTATTTCTCATTAAACTAGAGATCACATTTCTCATGCAAACATAACTACTTTAGTCTTACTTTGAAATGACATTATATTAAAATTAAATTAAAAGGAATTTCAAATGTTTACATAGTTTTAGAGCTGTTTGATGATTGATTATTTTAACTATATAATAATTTAATAAATGTACTTTCCATCAAATAAAGAGAGATAATAAGATTAGAAATAAAAAACAATTGTCTATATTAAACAATTATGATTTTATTGGATGATTTAAAACTGACGCTCGCAAACAAATTTTGAGTAGAAGGTAACGCTTTCGTTCTTTCTAAATTTTCTGTAATTACTTTTCTGTAATAAGTATAAAATCTGTTAAATAAATGCAAAAATATTTTCTGTTAAATAAAGGAAAAAATATTTTCTGTTAAATAAAGGAAAAAATATTTTCTGTATTTAATTTTTAAGCCGAAAAGTTGGTGGGTTGTTGAATTTACATCACACTGGAACAACACAACGGGCAACGTTAACTCAATGGTAAGTAATTAGATAGTTGAATTTACGTAGCACTTCCAACAGTGTTAACTGAATGGAAACTTGAAAACTCAAAATTAGTATTAAATTTGTTCGTTGATAATACTTTTTATTTTATGTATTACTAGATTTTTGGTGATACATAAAATTGCTCTTTTAATATCAGTCAATATTTCATCTTACCTCAAAACCATACAAGAATTATTTATGAAGGCAAGTAAGTTTCTCCTCTTATCATCGATTTTTCTGTATAAATGTATCCTTTCTTAACTAACCTCGTGTAAACTCAAAAAGTGTTTTTTCTGGATACCTTGAAATTGACTTGAGCTAATATCATAAGTTTTGTTGCAGAAAAAAACCAGCACTTTTCTATATTTTTTGACCTATCAGTACTTAAAGTCACGAACTAACGAAAGCTCACTGGATACTTATTTTGTAATAATACAGAACAATAAATTCTTACACTGTAGTACAATTCATAGTTAAGAGATATTGATCGAACATGTGTATGCGTATTCCGTTTCTGAACAGAAAATAAACATCGGTTTGCATGAGTATTTCAGATTATTTAACGACGCAAGACTGATCTGTGATCAATGTATGACTTCTTATGTTTAGGATAAGAAGGCAGTATTTCTGTAATACTAAACATAAGTTCATAATATAGAAATATTTATATCTTCAAATACCTGAAAATTTATGCTTAATATGGTATGTTTGATAGTGTTTTATTTTGCACTACATGCTATGCGCGGGCCGTGTATAACATGTGCCTTAACTTCCTTAACTGCTTTTATGTATTGATGGAAATTATTATACTACTATCGGAAACTATCAACAAATTTCATACCTTATTTTAATTCGTTTATAATGCATATAGCATCCAAATTCACATAAATGGATTTCACACTATAAATAAAATGAAATTGTCGAAAAATAAAATACATTTCGTTTACTTTTAGTGGTGTCAATTTGTGTCGCCAATATAATACATGACAAAATATACACCTTGTCACAATTTCATTCCGAACGTCTACTTCAATTGTAACCCATTTCCTTGTTTAAAGACGGTTCTACAGTTGTTACTTCAAATATATTTTGCTCATTTTCTTTTCTGTGTTTTGATTTCCTTCTTCTTATTCTTTTCTGTAATCAGTTTGCTAAGGAATTTCATTAGAATGGTGAATTTTTCCATGTAGTTTTACCACTTTTATACAGATCCATAGCTCAAATCAAGTGCATTTAAACTAAGCGAAAGAATTAGTGATTGAATCCAGTAACGGTTGATTTTACATTGTTCATATCTGTTGTTGCCATTCAAAAATAAATAAGCAATTTTTTGTGCCACGAATATTAGTGATACATATATGTAGGATTAAGTCTAGGTTTAAGTTTTTGCTTTAAAATAAGATAATTAGAATTGGAGCGGTCGTTAACGCAAAACATTAATTAATAACGTAACAATTATAGCCGGCAATACAATCAACATCAACTATCAACAAAAAACATAAATCCCATCTCAGCATAACCGCTGAATCCCTCTTTTTTATATTTCAAAAAACAGAATACTCTCTCGCTCTCGAAATCCGTGCGAAGCGTAAAAACACTAGCGCTGCCAGATTCAATTAGCAAAGTGTGTTGCCAGAATCTAATATAGTCAAGAATTAAAACCCTACAACTATGTAAACAGTTTTGGAAACATACAGAAACACGAGTTCAGTAGAATTGTATGCGACAGAATATACTTTTACTCGAAAGACTTTTTTACCCATAACGTCTATTTAAAGACGTTAAAAACTCAATTTTCGGGACGGTTGTGTTCTTTCAAACGCATGCATGTCATTCGGAAAATCATGTAACCCGATTACATGCAGCAGACGAAACTGACATTGGGAAATGAACTGTATCCTTCTATCTGCTTAACTTCTTTTCTTGTTTCTGAAAACTAGTCTCTGAAATATGTATTTTAAACCAGAAAGAATCTTCGTAGTTTCAAAATCAGCTCAATGCAACTACATTTAAGAGACCCAGATGTTTTCGACAGTTTATCAAGCGAGTTTCATTCAAAAACTATATTAAAATAAGATAAGTATTATTCAATTGCGTTTTAGCTATATCTAGATGTAAGACCATGAAACATGTAAGAATTGCTCCGAATCATGTTTTGAGATAGTAAGTACACAAGGAGATAATAAAGTAAATGATTGTAATTAATTATACTCTAAAAATGATTTCACAACATTAGTTTTATTCAAAATGTTTTCGAAATTGGAATTTAGGCTTATGTCGGTCATTATTATAAGTTGCCGAAAACATATCGCAGTATAATTTTGCCTGTAGCATGCATGTGTTTACTTTAAATTCTTGCTGCTACAGATAACGAACGGCATTAAAAATTGAGCAATTTTAGATAATCTATTTTAATAAATGAATGTCTGAACTCTGTTTTTACCATCCGATTTATTTTAATGGTATAACACATTCATTATACATAGTGTGAATGAGTAGAATTGAAAAAAAAAATTTAACAACTAAATCTAATTATGAAAAATGCAGTTTGCCCTTTCTATAAAAAATTCCAATATAAATGGAATGGAAAACATTCACTGTATTTCAAATGAATGGTAAATTTTTATCTTGTTAAATTTTTTTGCAAATATTTAAATACATTTTGTTTCTGATAGAAAACAAATTTGGCTTGTAATTTTGAGGGGTTTCATTTCGTTGATTAACAGAATCATTATTCAGAGTGAGAAAATTGCACCTTTATCCATAATAATATTGGTAAAAATTGATTATGGATCCATTAATTATGAAGAACGATATGTTGCGTTGCTCCAGTGCAGTGGTTCTTAATCTGAGGTGTGTGCACCCCTGGGGGTACGAAAAAGTATTTCCAGGGGTGCGAGAGAAGTTTCGATGGATCACAGCGATTTAATGAAAGACGGTCTTATTGAAATACAAGACAATGCACATACTCAATGGAATTTGGAAAACTAGACTTATAACAATTCTGGTGTACATAACCTTATACACATCTGGCAAAAGTATTGCAGACACTTTTACCATTTGCCACCACCTACTTGTGTGAAATGGGATTTTCATCACTTTTGCACATAAAAACAAAATCCATAAATCGCTTAAATGCAAGTGATGACTTACGCGTGTTCTTTCAAAAAAGGTGAATTATATTATGAATGTACAATATAACGTAGCCATTAAAAATTGAGATCTCGTTTCGTATGTATATTGTAAATGTATGTTTATTTTTCAATAAATAAATTATCTTGTAATAGAAGTAAATTTCCTAAATAAGGAAATAGAAACATATTTTCAAGGGGGTTTTAGATTCAACGGGGTGCCGATCACTTAAAATGTTAAGAACCACTGCTCCAGTGTGATGTTAATTAACTACCTACCTACCGATATTTTTTATTTTAAATGTAACTGTTTATAAGACATGAAAACAAAATTTCTATTAAAAAAGTTCAAAAGTCAAATGTTTATATTAGATATTGGTGAGAAAATCGAAATATACTCCAAAAGCGGGGAAATAACCGTCCTGATGGATGTCTCGTCATTAGCAAAATCAACAAGATCTTGATGGATGAGGTATCTCGTCATTAAAAAAACTGACCAGATCTTGACCTCATCATCAGCAAAAAATGTGCAATGTCTTGATGACGAGATATACTATCATAAGCAAAATTTTATCTTGATGGACAAGATGTCAAAGATCTTTATGGACGAGATATCTCGTGAAAACCACTTGGAGGGTTAAGACAAATAGTGTGTGAATTCATAAAATAAAAGCTACACTTGCAAACGCATATGAATATATTCAACTGCATAGGTGAAAATTTAATATTTTGTTTGAATTAAAGATAGAAAGTATTATAATATTCTTGCTACAAAGGAAAAGGGAATAAGTTTGATGCATCCGACACAAATGTTGAATAGCTGTGATAAATCTGAAAAATGTGTCATAAATATAATAAAATAAATAAATATTCACAACATGAAGGTGGATTGACACTTTTATTGCTTGATTTAATTTTAAATATAGACTTATTTTAACTTATTTCAAATTACAAAGTGAAATAAAAGGATGATATACTCTTCACCAGTTGACAACTCAATATTTCATAAGTCAGCTTTTCAAATTTTCGTGAGAGTCTTGTATTCAGTTTCCGTAGACTATCGTAACGTTTATGTAGGTTTGTTGATTACTATTAATGTAGATTTGATGTGCTAAAACTATGTTTGATACATAACTTCTTTCCAAAGGAATACGCTCCTTTCCATGGCTAGTATGATGCTTAAGTTTTGACTTCTAATCGTAAAAATTGATGCATCCCAAGTCTGCGTTGTTCGCAACGATGATATTATTTCGGTCGAAATTGTAAGATCCGCAGTCCATTCGACTTAGAATTTGATCTTTCTCTGCTGTAACTCTAATTACATAACGGGAAGAAGCACTGCGAGTCATCAGGAAAGCACTTTCTGAGCAATTATCAGCCTTTTTATTTTGCAGGTCTTTCCATTATCTGGTGGTCTCATCCAACAAGTGCAAAATTAGGCTGATTCTCCGTTACCATCGGTGGTATCAAAAGTTTCGTTTCCAGAGACCATATTTTCAAGGTTATCCGATCCTTAGTTGTGGACATTTGAAGATATTACTCCCCATGTGATTCTATTCTTCACAAAAATGTCGAATTCATGGTCTTCTCCGTTGAGATCTGTGACAGTTTCAGCTGCTAGTGCGTCAACAGCTTGTGCAGCAAGTAGAGCCTTTTCTGCCATCTCGTCTTCGATGGTACGCAGACGCAAGTCCATGAATTCTTCGGGATGTTCAGCATTACACTCTGCAAGGTAGTCACGTTCAACGTAGGGTTGCTCTTCTTTCTGTTTCTTCCTTTTAGCCTGTTTCTTTTTGCTTCGCTTTTCTCGAAACTTCTTTCGAGAAATAGCAAGTCGTTATTTATTAATTTTTCAAAAAGGGAAGGACATATTTCATGTATATAAAACCAGCAGTTCATGGAAAGCATTATTTAAAAGATTTATTAAAGAAGTATTTAGGGAAGAGATAAGGAATCGATCACACACTTACATTTGTTTCCCGAACCAATCCAACATCTTGAAAGGTGAATAAAACGTCTATAAAAATGACGTAAATAGCACTAAAAAGTGCTGTTTATAAATAAAACGTCGGTAAAAATTACGTAAATAGCACTTAGTAGTAACTGTTTGCAAAAAAAAAAATTTCAGCGGAAAATTGCTCTACCACAAAATATCGCTTTAATCAAACGTATATAAATCTCACTTGATCAAAGTTTTAAAAGGAGCTAGTTAGCGATTTGACAGACATAACATGAATGATGAAATCTGTTCAAACAATATTGTTTGCATTCAACAATGTTTGGGTAATAATGAAATAGAAATTTCGATGTTTTGGTAAAATAACGTATCATTGTTATACTCAAAATAACTTCATTGTTATACTCAAAATAACTTCATTGTTATATTCAAAATAACTTCATTGTTTACGAAAAATTGTTCTGGCATGTTTATTTCCCTTTTTGTAGTCAGGAAGTTTGAAATTTGATGCTGAATTCAGAATTAATTATATAATATATATATATATATATATATATCTAATTTCAATTGTTTATTTATTTTAATATTTAAAGGTTCATAAGTCATTAATATTATCTATAAATAATAAAATTGTTGTTAATTTTAATACTTTTACGACACATGATCTAATTTGTTCTTTATATTTTAAGATCCATATAATTCCTTTTAACTCAAAGTCCATTTAAAATTGATAACTTGAATGAACTAAATAAAACGAATTGAGCATAAACACCATGATGAACTGAATAATCAGTTTAGAATTTCGTTGAAAATGGCTGTATCCCTTACAGGGCAGCCACTGCCGAAGCATTTACGAAATTAGTAGCATAATTTTTTAAAAATAGTAGAAAAGGAAAGTCTCCTATTTAGTAATTAAATTGAATTTATAGTCTCATGATATTTATAAAGCCTTTTGGATACTAATAACCATTCTTTACCTTGAATCCAAAATGATGGCAAGCATCAAACGCCAACTTTAAACATTACATTACACCGAACATAGCAACTCACAATTTTGCTCACCTCGGTTTATAATGCATGGAAAGAGGAAACTCAGATTTTGATTAACTCTGTCAGATCTTGGGATGTACACAATTAATTTTACCCATTTTCATGCCAGTAACCTCACATTCTGATCTGGAAATGCTAGAAAGCTCATCTCGAAAATTATTTCTTAGCGTGTTTCACTTGTAAGCCGACGATAAATTGAGGAAGGATTTAAATTAAATTTATAGTCTCATGATACTTATAAAACTTTTAGATTTTTATAATGATTCTTTTTTATCTAGTATCCAATATAATGCACCGAACAGCAGCTCACAATTTTACTCAGTTTATAATGCACGGAGAGAGGAAAATTAAAGATTCCGATTAACGCTGCCAGGTCTTGTGATTTACAAAATTTTTCCCCTTTGCATATTAGCAACATAACATTCTGATGTACAAAAGCTTAAAACTCATCTATGAAAAACATGATTTAGTGTGTTTCACTTGTAAGCCGATGATAAATTGAGGAAGGATTTAAATTAAATTTAGTCTCATGATATTTACAAAGCTTTTAGATTTTAATAACTATTTGTACAGTCAGATGAACTATTAAGTACCTTAAGAGTCCTCCATGAACAATCCTCACTCCTTCAATTGGAAGATTTGAAACGATTTCATAGACTTGGAAATCAAATACGGAGCAGGCTGAGGTGAAAACAAACCTCCAAATCTAGAGCACCAAACAGTTAGACGTCAGCGAAATTAAATACGCATCTTTAGACCATGTTTTGTAATGAACTTGTGGTGTAATAAACTTTTTGTAATAAACTTTTTTGTAATAAACTTTTTGGAATAAACTTTTTTGTAATAAAATTTTTGTAATAAACTTTTTTGTAATAAACTTTTTTGTAATAAACTTTTTTTAAATAATTTTTTGTGTTAAAAACGTCTCTCTAGAACGCAATATCCCTTTCCTTTTGTATGCGGGGACGAAAGGAAAGGTGACTCCATTCTTTTTACCTCGTATCCAAAATAATGCCCCAAACACCATCTCTAAACATCACATTACCATCGAACACAGCAACTCACAATTTTACTCTACTCAGTTTATAATGCACTGAGAGGAAAGTAAGATTCTGATTAACGCTGTCAGGTCTTGTTATGGACAACATTTTTCGCCTTTTCATGTTAGCAAAAACATTCTGATGTACAAAAGCTAAAAAACCCATGTATCGAAAATTATTATTTAGTTTCTTTCACTTATAAGCCCACCATTCGGGAAAGAATTGAATTAAATTTATAACCTCATGATAGTTATAAAACTTTTAATTTTAATAGCGATTCTTTTTACCCCGTAAGCGCAATAATGCACCAAACACCATCTCTAAACATCACATTACACCGAAAACAGCAACTCACAATTTTACTCGACACAGTTTATAATGCTGAGAGGAAACTCAGATTCTGATTAACGCTGTCAGGTCTTGTTATGGACAACATTTTTCGCTTTTTCATGTTAGCAACAACATTCTGATGTACAAAAGCTAAAAAACTCATGTATCGAAAATTATTATTTAGTTTCTTTCACTTATAAGCCCACCATTCGGGAAAGAATTGAATTAAATTTATAATCTCATGATAGTTATAAAACTTTTAGATTTTATAGCGATTCTTTTTACCTCGTAAGCGCAATAATGCACCAAACACCATCTCTAAACATCACATTACCACCGAACACAGCAACTCACAATTTTACTCTACTCGGTTTATAATGCACTGAGAGGAAAGTCAGATTCTGATTAACGCTGTCAGGTCTTGTTATGGACAACATTTTTCGCCTTTTCATGTTAGCAACAACATTCTGATGTACAAAAGCTAAAAAACTCGTGTATCGAAAATTATTATTGAGTTTCTTTCACTTATAAGCCCACCATTCGGGAAAGAATTGAATTAAATTTATAACCTCATGATAGTTATAAAACTTTTAGATTTTAATAGCGATTCTTTTTACCTCGTAAGAGCAATAATGCACCAAACGCCATCTCTAAACATCACATTACACCGAACACAGCAACTCACAATTTTACTCTATTCGGTTTATAATACACGGAGAGAGGAAACTCACAGATTCTGATTAACGCTGTCAGGTCTCAGGATGGACACAAATTTTCCCCTTTTCAAGTCAGAGAGGGAAAATCTAGATGCAGAGATCCGCCGTCCGATTGGTCTGAGATACAGTGTCAAAAGCGTTCCCCCGGACTTGACACGTGTCATGCAATATTAATGGCCGATTTCTCAAGCTTGAGTGGACCGGCCAGTAATCTAGAAGATGTGTCAGACCTATCAAAGAACAGTCCGGGACCTAACCTTTTATCCGGACTGTCTCTCTCTCGCTCGCTCTTTTCCTGGGGCTTTAATAAATGCTCTGGACATTCAGTCACTGTATATGTACTCAGCGATATTAGTTTCAGAAGAGGTCCTTTTGTAAAGGCTGAGAGTTGGGGAGGAGATTCAGATCAAACTATGGGTGGCGACCCTTAGTAGTAAGGGCACTGTCCACTTCTGCTGTATTAGGTTGGATGCTTGGTATGGGATTAATTATAGTAGGTAATGGTCTCTTCGTGGAAATCAGTTTCCATGAAAAATGGAGCTTGGCATTCGAGTTTGATAGTCTCGGGAAATCAGTCGTCGAGCATTTCTTAGGGCAAAAGGATTGGACTCCTGTTTAATATTTTAAGCCTATGTGTAATACACTATTAAATTAGGAGATGGAATTCGAGATTTGTACTGATGTCTGCAGAATTAAAGGAAGAGCTTTCATTCAAAAGTAGACAAAATCCATTAAGTTCGATGCTTAGAATGGGATTAATTATAGTCAAGAATGGCCTCTTCCTGAAAATCAGTTTCCGTGAAAAGTGAAGCTTGTGATATGTGATCGATTTCGATAATTTCATCAAATTAATCATTAAAACTTTGAGGGCAAAAGGATTCAAATTCTATATATGTATATATAGTTATGTCACATAATGGAAATTCTGTAATGAAAACAAAAACATAACATTCAAGAGAATCAGTAGAATTTCCAAGAGATCAAGAGAATTGAATGTGATTGTTAGATGACTGTTACTTGAAAATTAAGGTAACATGGCCTCCTGAATAGCAGATAAACCCTTTTATTTTAGGATTTTTTGAAAACTTGAGAATTGCTACCCTGGAAATTTTAAAGTAAGGCTTGTCGCTATGTTGCCCGGAGCTCTTCAATTATGTGATAGAATACGAAATGTGAACTGATGACGGCAATGCCTTCCATTCAAAATTAGGCAAAATTCATTTTTAGTGAAATTGATGAAGTTCTCTAAGTTTTACTTTTGACTGTTTCCTTGAAATAACCAAAATTAGACATTTTTAGCAATGCTTCACTAGTGTGGTGGTAGTCGAGTTGGAAGGATAACGGATTAGCAGCCGGAGGGTTGCAAGTTCGAAACTCGATTCAGTCAAAGACCGTCGTGTACAAGGGGGATGGCGTTTGTTAAATCTGTAGTGACCTCAATTGTCCTCACATTGGCGTAGTGTGGAAGTTTGGGAAGTGGGGTGCCAGCTCAGGTGTTGATCTCGTCATCTGACCGTGGTTTAAAATTATCAGGTGTTGTCCTCCGATCTTTCCCTTCAGGATCGATCCCGGATAGTTCGTTGCGTTGCTCCAGTGGACGTTAATTAACTACCTACCTACCAGCGTTTCAGTGAGCGTATTTGAATGCAACATTTTCTGAGACACCTAATGTTGTTTACGTCATTATAAGGTGATGTATACAACTTATTTTAAAGCGAATTTCTCTGTTTTTGAATAAAAACTTCTCAAATCCCAAAATCACTTTTGCGAAAATGATATTATAAGTCAATTTAAATACTTTATATTTTATCATAAAGATTCAATTTGTTGCAACTTTTTATTAAGTTATAAATATTTCCGTATATTAAACGCATTTACAGTGCATACTTTGAGCTTTTCTTTCTCAAATAGATAATTTCTTACTAAATATGCACTTCTACTCAACATGAAATGTATGAAAATAGAACTGCAACTCCCTCTGACAGATTGTAGATTAAATTTATGGTAATTTCCATAAATTTAAACTACAATCTGTCGGTACCCATTGTTAAAAAGATTCTTTTGGACTGATTTAATTATATAAAACTGGATTAAATATAAAGGTGCCTTCAAATAAACCATAATCCAATATTGGCTACGTTAAGCATATTAATGATGTTGGATGATGTTAGAATAGTTAGCATGATTGTTAGAATAATGACAGAGTAGTAAAAGTTAATTATTATATGAAGTAGTAAAACTTGGAATTTTCACTATCAGCGCAATCTGAGATTATTTATTAAATATTCTCGAAAAACCACCAAAAATTGTACTGTAGTAAAAGGAGTGCTGGTATCTGCGTTATTTTAAGATGTTATCAGTTATATATAGATAAAAGAGATTTGAAATTTCCCATTGTTTTGGATAGCATAATTTATGGTGAAATGGAAGCATTACGTATGATTAAAAATGCAATGGATCTGTTATATTTCTTAAGGCATTTTTATCTCAACATGTTATTGATCTCTTCATGTCTTGTTTTAATTTGCTTAACGCAGTCAATTACGGTTATATGGAGATATTTACTTGTTTATGCTCTATTTCTTTGTTTTAACTTCAACGGTAGTTGTAAATATTTTATCGATATGAAGAAACAATGGAATTTAATACAGAATTTATATCTACATTTTTAATAGAGTGGATTTAGATGAATTTCACATGGCCTATAATTACGTTGAATTCTTATTTCAAAATGTTTTTAATTATCTGAACAGATGAGTTAAAGAAACGCTACAAAAATAAGTCCAATTTTTTCTCATCATTTCCTATTCACAAAAGGCCACGGAACTGAATTTTTTCAGCAGTCTTTTTTTAAGCTTTTACTTATAGAAAAAATTCACCAAAATCTTTGAAGTTTATAGTTGGGAATGTAGTCTTTTTAAACTCATGTTAATTTCTCTACATTTTTGATTGATCATTTATTATATGAATTTTCGAAATTTCTATTTCGAGATTAGCGAAATGGTATTCAACACCCACTCTTTTGAAGATGCAAAAATTTAGTTTCTGTGAGGAGATTTGAAGAAATTTCTCTCTTTGATGTCTTGAATAGTTTAACTGCTGTTATTTTTTCATAAGGCATCTGAGAAACTACCAACTAACTTCTTTGCAAGTCAATCTTAAAGTTTCTGCGGACACAATTTTTTGGAGTTCACTGAAAACTTCAATTTATCCCATATATTCCATTCAGTAGAAGTAAGGTATTCATGCATTTGGCTTAAATTTGAAAATCTATTCTCTAACTTCATTCTGAATTTTGTACCACTGCATTGGTCGTCTATCGCTTTGAAAATGTTTTAATATCTATGACTACAAATTTTTCAATCAGTGCCATTTAAGTTCGATTACATTCACAATGAAGTTGTATATTTCGATGTTGTATTTTGACGTTGTATTGGGACTATATTTCGACGTTATATTGGGACTGTATATTTCGACGTTGTATTGGGACTGTATATTTCGAAGTTGTATTGGGACTGTTTATTTCGACCTTATATTGGGACTGTATATTTCGACGTTGTATTGGGACTGTATATTTCGAAGTTGTATTGGGACTGTTTATTTCGACCTTATATTGGGACTGTATATTTCGACGTTGTATTGGGACTGTATATTTCGAAGTTGTATTGGGACTGTTTATTTCGACCTTATATTGGGACTGTATATTTCGACGTTGTATTGGGACTGTATATTTCGACAGGAACGTTTCATAAAATAAACATACCTTTGAAATGGACATCAATTGGAAATGGTATCTTCTTTATTTTAGTTACTCGTATTACAAAAAATATGAAAAAAAAACATTTCCCTTCCTGTTTTCAGGTTTCATAGTAAAATTTCCAAATACCACATTAGAAAAGAGAAAAAAAAACAAGTTAAATGTTCTTTAATATACATTTTTTATCTAATAATATTTTTATTGTATCTCTTGCTTTATGTTTTAAACATTCTAACCCTTCTGATAATTCCCAAACTGTCCCCAATCTCTTTCCAATGATTACCCAATTTTTCCAAAAACCTTCCTTGATACATCCGTAAACTTCCTAGGGTGCTCTTAAGTCCTTAAGGGGACCCTAGTAAGTCCTAGCTGCTGTAGCCCAGTGGGTATAGTCACGGATGAGCAACCGGAGAGTTGCAAGCTCGAAACTCGATGTAACCAAAGACCGTCCTGTACGTAGGGGCTGGTGCACGCTTTATCAACCGTGACCTCAAATGTACTCACATTGACGTGGTGAGGAAATTAGGAGTGGGGTACCAGCTCAGGTGTTGACCTCGTCATCAGACCGTATAGCAGATCCTCAACGTTAAAAAACTACCAGTCTTTTTTATCTGCTTCTTAATACTTGGAATTTGTTTCCTAGTTATTTTTTGGAGAGAGTAAAGTATAGCTAATTATATCAAAAATAATTTAATAGTATAAACTTACATATATGGCTCCCGACATGTCAAACGAAAAAGCATAGTTAGTCCACAAAAGTTTTTAATGTTCTATACTTGAACCGATCTCACGAGCGTCTGCTTTCGCCTCCCGAAGAAAGTATACACATCTCGAAGCGCAACAGATTTGTGCGCCTCGCCGGCGCCGAATAATATAAACAGTCCACTGGCAACGGTGTAGGATCAACTCCGAAAGGCTTCTCAGCAAAAAGTCTGGTCAGGTTGCGACAGACCGTGTCTCAAAATTACGAGGTGTCCTCTGATCTTTCTCTTCAGGATTTTCCCCGGACCGTCGTCAATGGACCGTTCTGCAGCTCCAGTGTGACGTAAATTCAACTACCTACCTATATCCTTAAAATGGAAAGATCAAGGAGCTCCTGGGGCAGTAATACGGAAGTGTTCAGACGGACATTCGAAGTCCCTGAAAGGTCCTAAGTCCCCTTGGGAGAAATAGGGACGTCCTAGGGAAGCTATATATCGACTCATGGAAGGCTTGGGAACTTCCTAGGGACTGATGTGTGCAATGTGGGTGAAATAACGAGAACGCCACCATGACGTTAAATGATCTATAGATTATAGAAAGACATACTTCACGATGTCTAGTGATCTTATACAAAAAGAGAAGGACTTGCGTCATAGTGCCTATATGACATTGGGAGGGGACAAACAATCTCAATAATTGAATATGGGATGAATGGACTTGATAGAATTGGTATTATGAAGCTGGTTTTTATTAAAGGTTGAACTGGTTGGAGTAGAGACTTGGAATATCTTTAGGAATGCTGCAAACGTTGGAACTGCGTCCCCTGTATTGTCACTATAACGTCACGTGATCTACATAGTTTAGAAAAACATAAATCATGACTTCAAGTGATTTTTATTTTAATAGATTATGTGACGTTATGGTGACAAAAATAATTAATTTAAATTAAAAATATATTTATTCTCAGCTGTTGAGGAAGTGTGTAGGTTTGATGGAATTAAATAATTAAGGTATAATATGCACGCAGTAATGTTTTTCATGTCATGCAAACTTCCTGAGATTTCATCATTTCTTGCTTACTCTTTTCAAGAGGTGATGAGTTAATCCACGATGAAAGAAATGAGAAACTCCCAGCTATCTCCCAAGGGATCAGAAAAATAGTTTCCATTGACAGTGAATTATTACTTCTCACTTGAGAATGATTTACAACCTTATAAAATCTTAATCTAATAAGATTAAGTGACAAATCACAAAAAATACGGCAGCTAATTTAAATAGTCACAAATAAATACAGAAATGCTAGTATAAAAATTTTCCCGAAAGTTTCGTCATTACACTAATTACGATGCATTACTTAAATACAAGCAGCCTGATTTGCTAATGTAGTTTTTCGGGGAACTTTCTTCCCTGCTTATCTTTGTGTTTAATTTTCTTCAGAGTGATAGTAATTAGAAAAATATCGCGCACTGGATACATATTAAAGCTGTTTATTTTATTTTCTAGTACAGACTGCTTCCTTTTCGTGTTGATTAATGAAGGCTTTTTAGAGATAGATTTTTATTTTATGATCACATCAGAGATCTTCTGAAATCTGATTAACTTTTGAAATCATTGCTTTAGTTTTTAAATGAAATAAAGTATCTTTAAATAGTTATTTTTTTATTTAGAAACGTAATTAATAGCAATATTACCGCTTTTAGACATACCTCAGATTGGTACTTAAACTTCAAGGGTGCACTTATGATTCATTAAAACGTTATGCTTTTCTTCTCAAATGTGATGATCAAATAGATAATTTTGAAATGGAAGAGAGAAATATAATTACATATTTAATTATTGAGCATATAGAATTATAATATATATAAACTCTGGTGGTTTTGAATGTGCAAGACATATGTATATAAATGATATTCTTGATTGCCTTAAAAATGTTTTACAAATTACTTCATTTACCACGTAAGATTATATTTTAACCTATGTTTTTAATCAACTTCATTTACGTGTACATTCTAATTATTTATGTAATTAATTACATCAAAGAAATCAAATCGTGATTTTTCTCAAATTTTGCTGGAAAGGTAGGTAGATAGGTAGTTAATTAACGTCGCACTGGAGCAGCATACGGGTTATTGGTGACAATCAGGGATCAATCCTAAGAGAAATATCCAAGAACAACGCCTCTGAATTTTAAAACACGGTCAGATGACGAGATCAAGCCCTGAGCTAGCACCCCACTCTCCAAACTTCCTCACCACGCCAACGTGAGACCATTTAAGGCCACGATATATTTAACGTGATAGTTAAATATGTACCATCCTCCGTGTACACGATGATCTTTGACTTTACCTAGTTTCGAACTCTCAAGTTTCTTATCCGTTGTTCTTCTAACTGGGCTACCGCTGTTCTAAAGGATAAAATGCTGGAAAGATTAAATAATAATGCATATATTTATATTATGCCTTTTAATAGTGTAATATAAAATAGAAATGTTTTGAATCAAATAAATGTGTCAAATACATTTGCTTTTATGAAGTAAATTTGAGTTGATTTTCTTATTTGTGAAAGATTAAGTAGTAGTAAATCGACCACAGTAATCAAAACAAACATTCAAAAACTTTTATTGTTGATTGATATATATCTACATAATATCTACATAATAATACATACATGTATTATTTTCCAATGTAAAACAATTTGGAATAGAAAATTTATTTAAAAATATTTAATCGTCTTATACTTGTAGCTCATAATTACAAAAGGAATTCATTGTTAAGTTTTCTTGCACAGTACTCTTTTGTATATTATAATTCCAATACATCAGCACTAATTTAAAACTACATGCCACATAAGCATGACTGAAAAAAATTTGGATGGGAAGTAGCTAAAATTTCCACATAGGTATGAAATTTTATTTGAAAAACTTGTCAACATATTGTGAATATGATAATATAGCAATAAAGTATAAAACTATGCTTTTGAGGAGATAAAACTTATAAATATAATACGTATATAACTTGAAATGGAGTAGGTTCGAAATTACTGAAAAATTATACTTTATATACAATAAAACTTTAATACGAAATAATTAAACAATTTCAACTCAACTCTAAAATACTATACGTTTTGCATTAAAAATTCAAACATATTAATAATAGCAAATTTCAAATGCGTTACAATACACCATTTAGAACTTTAAAGAAAGTATCAAAATATATTTTACACAGCATCCATTTTATTCTTCGTCAGAGAAGAAAAAAAATTCCAAAGCTCAGAAAAAATTCTTGTAAATCCTGACTTAAAATGTGTCCAGCCAAGCGTTATG
Organism: Meta bourneti; assembly: GCA_933210815.1. NCBI lineage: Eukaryota > Metazoa > Arthropoda > Arachnida > Araneae > Tetragnathidae > Meta > Meta bourneti. The sequence goes on along the minus strand of OW119923.1, from coordinate 85,250,914 downwards.
TGCTTGCATGTAATCAAGTTGTACTAGTTTTTGTTAAAAATAAAAAAAATCAATACTTTTCTCGTGGGGTGTATTTGCCGAACAATTTATCATTCTTTAAATGTATTCAGTGATTAAAGGATTTAAAACAACTAAGCTCTGTATGGTGTTTTTTAGTTTGTAATTTTTTTCTATCATTCTTGTAAAGCGTGGAAAAACTTTTAAAGAAAAGGAAAGGGAACGTCGGTTAAGGTGTAGTTATTAACAAAGTTCCGGTGAAATTTTATTTCTTAAGAAGTTTTCAGTAAAAGATTACCAGAATATTCATTTTCCTCCTAAAGTCTTAAATATTTCAGTTACATTACAATAGAAAGAGAAAGTATTAGTGAAAGTTTTAAATGCTTCGAAGAAATGTTTTGTTTACCTTGACAAGGGTTTAGATACTTTTCCGGCTTCCTTTTTATTTATCGGATCTTTTATTACAAATTAGAAATAAAAATGAAGCTTAAGCATTTTATTTCGGAATTACTTTTCAAATACATTCATTTTGCGTCATAAGTTCTACCGAGGCAGTAGTGGTCCAGTTGGCAGAGCCGTGCATTAGCAACTGAAGAGTTGCGAGTTCAAAACTAATTCCAACCGAAGACAGTCATGTACGCGGCGGCTGGTGTAGGTCTCAAATGTACTCACGTTGGCTTGGTGTGGAAGTTCGAAGAGTGTGGTTCCAACCCAGATGTTGACCTCGTTATCTGACTGTGGTTCAAAATTACGAGGTGTTGTCTTCGGACCTTACCCTTTGGGATTGATCCCGGACCATCCCAATAGCCCGTTTTGCTGCTCCAGTGCGACGTAAGTTCAAATACCTATGTACATACCCATAAGTTCTACAGATACTAAACAAGTCTTAAGCATTTTAAACTGTTATTATTTCACTTTCTTGTTATTAGTTAATTATAAAGTTGCTCTCAGTTTACTTTTGAGCAAATGAAGATTTTATACGAGCATCTTTTTTTCTTTTTAAATGCATTAAATTAGGGCAACAAAATATTTGCAGCACCAATATCTTAATATTATTTGTAGTTGAAATTTTTTCATTTTTATTAAAGTCTTAAAATTCGGTTTCAATAATCTTCATTAATATAGTAAGACAGATTATTCCTTTTCAATATCATTATTTTTAAGTTATTAAAAGTTTTGTGCTTACGGAATCTTTACTGTGACCTTAAAGACAATTAGACATTTGCGAAATTGGTCAGATCTTAATGGACGAAATATCTCGTCGAAACCAGTTAGAGGGTTAAAGAACTAAAAATTTCTAAGTCCATTTTAAGTTTCGCTTTTTGTGATAACCGGCCTTCTCGTAGTGACTCAGGTTAATGTTACAGATTTGCCACTCTTCTCATGTCTGATTTCTTGGTATAAAAGGAACTTCTACTCCCCGAAAACCGTCTGAATCTTTGTCCCTTCATTCAGCCAAATTGCTTACCACCAAAAATTTCAAACTAAGGCTAAATCTAGACTTTACTACGTCACAGGCGGTAAGAGATGAAGCCACTTGTTGGCAAGAGGAATCTCGTCCAAGACTCCTCAAGATCTGTTATAGTTGTCCATTTCAGACATTTATCAGGTCATGAGTGTTTGCCTACCTCTTTTAGATTGTCTTGACCGACACTCCTTCCTTTTTCTTATGTTACCCTGGACAAGTGCACAATGCTGATCATATGGGCACAACATCTTAAATCTAACAAACTTGAGAGCAAACATACTGGAGAGTCCGTAATGGCATAATAGTAAAATGCTTGACATTTGCCAACAACAATAGTTTCGCATTGCATTTACTTCAATTTTCTGTCATTACTGAAAGTACAATTGTTCAAAAAATACCCCAATTCACATTCCATTTAAAGTACAGCGTCGATTTACAAGTGAAACACGATGTCAAAAAACATAGGTCTGAGAAAATGGAGAGGAAACAACTGTACTCACTGTGTTTATTTTTCAAAAAGAATTCTTTCATGCTAAGAAAACATGACTTAATGGACACCAGTCTAAAGATCACATTATGGTCTGGAAAAGCTAAAAACTCATATCTTGAGATTTTGACTTAAAGTGTTTCACTTGTAAGACAATGATAGGTGGCTGAATGACATACGCTTTTCATTTTCCTTTTTAAAGTACTAGTATGAGTCTTATCGTCATATGTACTTTACTAAAACCATGGTTTTTTTTTTATCAAAATAAGAAAAGCTCCGATTTTTATCAAAATAAGAAAAGCTTTTGCTTCCTGAAATCATACGAATAGATTTTTAAAATGCCTTGTCACCTTTTCCATTTTTATACAATATTTCCTCTACATCACAGAAGTGAATGGAAAACAGAACCAAAATATTTGGACAGCGAAAAACCCAAAATTTACTCAGAATGTGATTCAAAGACTCTCCCTTTCCCTAAACCCGAATCCAAGTTTATCGAATCTCAAAACATTCAACTTCACCCAACAGGGGTCCATTTAAATGAAGAACACCTGTTTTATTTGATATGATTTAAAGGAAGACCGGAAGAATAAATCCTCAGTCCCAAAATCGAACACAAACACACTTTGCCTAAAAAGAAGGAAAATAAATGCCATTATCAGATGGAAAATCCGATATCGATGGTTCAGGATTTCGGCATTATGTACTTTATGCGCTGTTTTTATTGTTCTATCACTTTCTGCTAACTCAGGGCCTGTTATTGACTGATTTTATCTCGGGTCCCTTGCAACGGATAGCAGATTCAGATCTAAAAAGAAAACATTAAAGAGGTGGAAGGCACTGCCCTTCCCCCTTCTGTGGGAGCAGGTGGTGGAACGCTTTCGCCATGTTATTGTCACTCGCGGATCATGAGGTGCCGAAAGGTTCGGCAACGCTTACAAATGATAATATTTTCGTTATTGAAAAGAAAATAGCACACTCGTTGGGGTGTCCTTTTGTTGATGTAAGGTTCGTGCACACTAGGGGCTATAGGAAGAACTTTTGGTTTATGTGCATAATGCTTTTTTTAAGCAGATGCAAAAGATCTTTTATTTGGTTTAGTAATAGTGCAGCATTCATGTGTGTGCTGCATTGCAGGACAAATATGGAATGTTTGTGAAAAGGAGTTTTGTAGGAATGGTTTATTTTGGAAAAAGTTCGCAGTCATTTGCGAGCGTTTGATATCTAAGTTTTTGAAAGCTTCTTGTTGGATGTTTTTCCATGTTGGAGCATAGAAATGAAATTTTCGAGTCTTGTGTTTGACATGTTTATGGAAAGAGATTCCAAATGTTTTAGAAAGCATTTGTGAAATGCTGCGAAAAAGTAAAAGAATCTGCTAGCATGGTTTATGCAGTGGAATGCATTTAAAATGCTCGTATGACTAATTTTTCTTTTGAAAACTATAAATGAAAATGGAAAAGCGTTTACTTCAAAAAAATGAAAATGAAAACTTGAATTTCGATGTTCGTGGAATTTTTTGTAAAGTAATTCTATCAGTTCTACTGAATATGCAGTATGGCTACCAAAACTTTTTAAATTATCAACACAATATAATATATAAATGGCAAAAAAAGAATTACTCTAAGAATTATTATTATGCAAAATAACAATTGTGGAAAAATCCATTATAATAGCAGTGACGCTTTAGAATTTTTAATTCAGTCCTTTATTTACCATGGGGTATAGATCTCACAGCTACTTTTACTGTAATGAAATAACTTCTTTTCTTTCAATTCTGTAAAATTTATTTTACAGTATTGAATATGCCTTTATATACCAGTTATTGCTTACGCAATTCTGTATTTTTCGATGATTTTTTAGGCGTGTAATGCACTTATTTCAAATTATGCTTTTAATTTCTTTTGTTTTTAACCTTTCTCTTCGATTCCATAGGTAATCTTCTATAGCACAATAGAATGCACTGCTTTATGTACAAGTAGTAATGTAATTTTAACAAAATTATTATTTATATTTAAATATAATTTTGTTACTTGACTCTCTGTTTAACGTTTCAATTAGATTTCATGCGAATATAAAAAAATGTTACGCATTACAAAGCAAACATATCTAATGCATTGTATTGCATAATTTTTTTAAAATTCTATTATAATATATTTTTTTTATTGAACAAAAGCAAACTCCCCGTGCACCACAGAAGTACAACACTGGGTTTACAGAAGTAAGTTGATTTAACAAAGAAACAGCGGAAAACAATTTAACTGAAATTACAAAATTTTATGAACTTGACAAATTAATAGAAAAGCAGATTAGATTTTACAAAGACATTGAGTTTTAATGGCCATGTCTCACCTAATTTACTCAAATTGTTTTTCAGGCACATTCTTGAAGTTTTAAATGCAGGACAACTAAAAAGCAAATGCTCTACATCTTGTGGTTGCTTTTTAAAACACTCGCACAAATCATTAGTCCGAAGATGAAACCTATATAGGTATTTAGCAAAATTTCCATGGCCAGATAAAAATTGTGTAATTTGGAAGTTTGTGAAGAAAAATAATTCTGAGTTCAATCTATGCTTAATAGTAGGAAAAAATTTTTTGGTGTGGCCAGCTTTCTCAGACGAGACATACTCTTCGTTCCACTTAGCAACAAGCTTTTCATAATATGAGTATATACTTTCAAGTAACACTTAGGAATGTTACAATTTACATCAATTGCTAAATTCAAAGCGTCTTTGGCTAAAAAATCAGCTCTTTCATTCCCATAAATTCCACAGTGTCCACCACGCACATAGGCAAAAAAAATCTCAGTTCCTCTATTTTTAAGAGAACTAATTGTTAAAAGCGTTTCAACGACCAATTTTTCTGTGCTTGCAACATTCTTCAGTAAATGTAAAGAGGAAAGAGAATCGCTACAAATAAGGTACTTTGAACAAAAATTTCCATTTTCTTTAAACCACTTAACTGCGAGATTAATACAAAGCAATTCTGCTTGAAAGATAGTGCATTCATTCCTGATACGATGTTTATAAAAGCCACATTCGAAGTTGTCCTCAAATAGAACAAAAGCAAGGCCGACTTTGTTGTTCATCTTACTACCGTCCGTAAAACAGACTTTCTGAAAACGCTTCTCCACATGTAGCTTACGTTACCCGCAGGATTCCTAAGAAAAAGTGTGCCAATTTTGGTGTAGATTGGTCGAACGGTGTAGATTTGTATAGAGAACAGACAGACAGATGCCAACTTTGCTTTATATAGAAATTACAGTCGCTTATACGAGTTATCGCTTATACACGTTACACATGTATTGTTCTAGGATCGCTTATACGGTCCGAGTTCAACACATGTGTAACTCGTACTGACAAGATATGTAAAATTGGAAAAGTAAAATCGAGACTAGAAATATAACACTATAATAAATTAGCAACATGGATACGTATGCAGTGCGACATCTGCTGCTTCGGTATTCGAGTAGGCAGGTATAACGTCGCAATGAAAAAACGCAACGGGCTATTGGCGACAGTCCGGGATCGATCCCGAAGGGAAAGATACAAGGACAATGCCTCGTAATTTTGATCCACGGTCAGATGACGAGATCAAACCTAAGCTCACACTCCATTCTCCAACCTGCCACACCTCACCAACGTGAGGACATTTGAGGCCATGACAGATTTAACGTGCACCAGCCCCCGCGTACGCGACGGTCTTAGGTACTCGAATACCTAGAATGAGTGCTTTTGTATGAGTACTTGTGTATCCGAATACTCTTGCATCGGATTATTTCTGTATCTGGGTACTCTTGCATCCGATTAATTTTGTATCCGAATACTTTGATATCCGAGTACTTTTGTATCCAAATACTTCGGAAAAGAATCAAGTACATGAGTACTTTTGTATCCGAATACTTTGGAAAAGAATTGAGTACATGAGTACTTTTTAATCCGAATACTTTGGAAAAGAATCGAGTACATGTGTACTTTTGTATCCGAATACTTTGGAAAAGAATCGAGTTAACGAGTACTTTTGAATTTGAATACTACACAAGACGCACTTGAGCCAGTGTTTCATACCTTGAATCCCGTAGTATATGAAATCATGCATTTGCATTGATGATTTCGCATTTGATGGTTTTAAATGGTTTTACTAATTGCTCCAGTTCTACATCGTCTATGAAAAGAAGAAAACTTGAAACGTTAATGACTTACTTTCTTAACTATTCACCGTAGATTCGTCATTTGTATGATTTGAGTTACAGAAATTTTACAGATGACCATGATAATAATATTAGATCATGAACAAGAATACAATAAATAAAATCTCAAAGAACGTTTCTTCAGGGAACATTCATTTATGAATTTGTGTTTCCATTTTAACAGGGTTTTAATCAAGTTAACACAAAATGAATCTTTATTCAATTTTTTAATATTTTATTTTTAAGCACTTGCTGAAAACAGAAACACAAAATACATTTTGCATATAGTGTAATCCAAAATAGATTGTCTTACTGCGAAGACTTCACAACATATGCAGTTCTGACAATAAATTGGGAAAGAGATATACATGGAACTTTTTTGATATACCCTATTCCAATATTCCGGAAATTGATTGAGCATGGCAAAAGATTGTCATTGTTGGATATTTGCATAATTCATTACTCTTCGATCTTATCACACTTGTATCGAATATTTCTTTCAAGCTGGATGTAAATTTATCCATTTCTGAGATTGGTATAGTAATGTAATACTCTAAGAAGAAACGAAGTGAAATCCAATTACATAAAAAATTATTTTATAAAATAATTTCAAATGCTTTTTTTATGAAATATCCATTCAATCCTGTGAATTTTCAATACCTAAAACAAACTTTATTAAATTGTTTATTCTGAAATATTAAGTTTTTCTGTTGAATGGTTTGCACGAAATATAACATCCAATTTTAATATCTTACCAAAAATTCTTAAAAATTATTTCAAATGAGTTTTACAATAATTTTTGATGCATATGGATCTCAAAAACTTGTAATAATGTCTATTAACTGTATCATGAATTAAAAAATATTTTACTGCATTTATTTCGCAATCATCGGAAATTAATGGGTGCATTTCTCTTAATAGACTTCCCTGTAGAATTAAAAATTTTAATCAAACGGCAGAAAAAATGCTTGAATGTTTTTCAGACAAATATAAACCAAAATATCCTATTAAGCTTTACGATAATAACGGATAAAAAATTTGTTCCTTTTCAATGGATCTACCTAACACTTTTGACTTGAATACGTCTCTAAAATTGAAGAAGTACTGCAGAAATGAAGTCTACCGTTACAAAAAAAGCGTTGCAACTGCTGTCTTATGATTTCAGTACTAGATGAAACACCCAGAAGACAAATATAGGGACGTTTAGACAAAGGATGCTCGAACCTTGCATGACCTTCGGACCGAGTGTGCATTAGCACTGAGCACGGGGAGGGAGCCCACAATATGTCGAAATTCTACGGTGTTGGCAAGTTTTGGACCAGTGTAACTTTGGATTGCAGTGAGTAAGGGCTGAGTAAATAGTGCCATTCGAAAGCTACCTAACTACACTACAGCATAATAGGAGTTTAATAAATAAAATTATCCTTCAATATTAATATCAAACTGCACTTTAATCGTCCAAACTGTAAACTAATTGTTGAATATTCACAATAAACAATCTTCTTATGCTCAAATTTCCTGTCTGCTTTATTCATTCTACAATTTAACATCAGGCTCTGGGAAACTACGGTTTCTGTCCTTGGCACAACTTACCAATTTTTATTAATTACTAGAAGATCCGAGTATGGCATATACACTATAGTTTCTTAATTGTTCACATCTATTGATGACAGTGGCGTTATAAGCATTTCATACCTTATTTACAATAAATATTTGTTTCGATATGTGCATTTCCTACATATAAATAAAACAAACTATCAAAAACTTAAAGCAGCAGTTCTTTCACTTTCTACTTATCTTACTTATTCTTACCTTCAAAAAAATGCATGGCTAAAAGTTCACACCTCAGTCAAGTCCCAATTAACTTCTCATCGTCCATTTCAATTAAATTCCATTCACCAAAGCGATTCGGTATTTTTTAACATCTAAACATATTTTAACATTGTTTCGTAATTTCTTTTGATTGCTGATTTCTGTCTTCTAGATTATTCGTTATCTTCTGTAATCAGATTGCTAGAGCATTTTATTAGAGTGACGAGTTCTCCGTAGAGTTTTAGCAACATTACGCAGATCTAATTCAAATCATGTAAGTAGTATGCAGTGTTGTATACGAGGCGGAAGTGACGTCATACCACGTGACCAGAAGTGGGCAGGGCCAAGCGACGTCACACCACGTGACCGGAAGTGTCTGAATAACGTGACGTAATGTGTGTTTACATTTTGGACTTGGAATTTTTTTGTCATCGACTTCGTGCAGGCGTTGAGCTGTTTCAAGATGGCGTCGTTTCGTTGCAATGGTGATAAATCACTCGTAGTGCCATCTGGTGGAGAAATTCGAAACCCTATTATTTTTAATTAAAAAGGAATTTCTTGGATTCGAACCGAGGACCATAGGATCAGAAGTCAAGCGCGCTATCCGTTAGGCTGTAAGAGAGTTAACTTAAGATGGTGAATTAATGTAGTGTTGGATTTTTTCTCTCTTTTGGACTTGTATTTTTCTTAGTATTAGGAATGGGTTATTTTTAGAAAATGGTTTGTTTTTTGCATGGGGGGGATTTTAATAAATGCATTTACAAAATGACTTATAGCGCCATCTAGTGATTTTAAAAGTAATTAATCTAAGGAACGAATTGATTTCTTAATGCTTTTACTTTATTCATAACCAGTGACGTCAGTGTGTTTACGTTTGGGACTTGGATTTTTTTTTCCTTCTGAGATTTCGATGGTGACGTCACGAGTATGTCCATCGAGCAAGTCTGAACTTGAAAAAGCCAAGTCTGAACTTGAAAAAGCCTACTCACAGTACATTTCCTTATAAGATTTAATTTTGTGTTGGTGAACCGTTATAAAGATGGTAAGGACTGTATAGGTGCCCATAAAGACAACGACTTGGATCTTAATGCACCCATAGCGTCTGTTTCATTTGGACAGAAAAGGCAATTTGTGTTTTCTAGAAAGAACTACAATTCTTTAAAAATTGTTCTGGAAAATAGAAGCTTGCTTGTGATGAAGTATCCAACAAACCAATTTTGGTTTCACAGCTTGCCCCGTGGGAATGCATTATGCCCTAGAATAAACTTAACGTTTCGTAAAATCCTTGTATAAAGCAGCGATAAACCACTTATGTGCCCCCGAACTAGAACTCAGTGACGTACACTAGACGATATTTGGACAACGTTGCAATTGATCTTTGCCTTTCAGAATAGTATTTTTATAAATGCTTACATCTTGTTTTTAAATAAATTTTTTAGCGTGTCTTACCACATATACTGTATTTTGGATTATTTGGGTTTTTTTATTACCATGGTTTTATAAATTGTCTTTTAAAATGCAAGATCTGAAATGAAATTTTTCTTTGCTATATAGATTTATGTTTTTTTTTTTTTTAAGTTAGATGTTTTTACTCAAAAATTAATTATACATTAGATGCTATAACACCTATTTTATAGCAGAAATTTTGTTTTAAATAATATACAACTAAGTAAGAGTAAAAATTTTTGAAACTTTACAAGACAAATACTATGAATATTTTTTTTGTACATTTGAAGAAGTTATAATAGTATAAAACCCATTTATTCTATAAATCTAACTTAAATGTTATTTTTTTAATTAATCTTTCCTTGCATATTATTTTTTACTTTGAATAAATCTTCATAAATTTTAGTGATTTAATTTATATTATATAGATTTACAAACCTGTTTTTGGATGAAATATAAGGATTTTATATTTTAAAAGTTAATGTTTTTACTTAAAATTAATTATATATTAAATACTATTACACATATTTTTAATGTTGAAGATTTTTTAGAAAACATTTTACAATTGAAACATATACATTAAATATTATGACAAACACTTAAATGCAGATCCATAAGGGAATATTGGAAATCTTTTTAATGCTTACACCTTTCTATTTTAAATAAACTTTTGCTTGTCTTACCACATACACTGTATTTTGGATTATTTGGGTTTTTTTTATTATCATGGCCTTATAAATTTTCTTTTAAAATGCAAGATCTGAAATGAAATTTTCCTTGATTTTAAGATTTATGTTTTACTCAAAAATTAATTATACATTAGATGCTATAGCACATATTTTATTGCAGAATTTTTTAAACATAAGTGAGCGTAAAATTTTTGAAACTTTACAAGACCCATATTATGAACATGTTTCCTTACACATTTGAAGTAGTGAAAAATAGTATTAAAACCCTTTATCCTGTAAAATATAAATTAAACATTATTTTTATTTAATCTTTCCTTGCATATTATTGTTTACTTTAAATAAAGTTTCATTAATTTTAGTGATTTTATTTATATTATAAAGATTTACAAACTGTTTTTAACGAAATTTTCTTTGATATAAGGATTTATATTTTAAAAGTTAGATGTTTTTTACACAAAAATTAATTATATATCAAATACTATTGCACGTATTATAACATTGAAGATTTTTAGAAAACCGTTTAACAATTGAGAAATATATACTTTAAATATTATTACAAACATTTAAATGCAATTTGCCTTTTATTTTTTAATTTTACAATTGAGACATTTTTAAAAGTTTGGTTCTTAAAGTGCGTTTTATGCATAGTAAAAAAAATTATTATAAAAAACCTGTAAGAGTAAAAAGAATTTTATACATTAATTTGAAACTTTACAAGACCCATACCATGTTTCCTTGCACATTTGAAGTAGTGAAATATAGAATTAAAAACCATTTGTCCCTGAAGTTCTAAATTAAAAGTTATTTTTCTTTAATGCTTTTGCAAACCACACATTTTACTACATATGAACTTCCTTTTATTTATTCGAAAACCTTATGAACATCGTACAATTTAAATTGCACAGCAAAATACCAATACTGTACGAAGCTATGAAGTATTTTACAAGATACTTTGGTACTGTTTTCTTAATTTTAAGTGTTCTACATTGCTATGTTAAATGGATAGTTAGTGGGTTTTCTGTTTTTGAAAATAATGTGTGCACATCTGTGCTGCAAAGCAAATTAACTTTTTCCTTTTTCTTGATATTTAATGCATAATCTAAATATTTACTCACACCGCTGATAGTTTTACCCATGAGTAAAATTAAATAATAACTGAAAATTTTAAGTATTAATGTGAATTTTAAAATGAACAAATATTATTGAAAAAATGAATTAAATCTGAATTCTATGTATTCTTAAAATAATCTCTGCAAATCCAGCACAGACATTTCTTGAACAGATTGAAGGAAGCCACATGGAAAAAAAGTAAATTAGAACACTTTTTAATAGTAAAAACATTATGATTAATATTTTTTACAAAAATAATACATTGTAGTAAAAAAAGAACTTATTTTTACATACTTACATTTTTTTTAAGAGACACTTATTTCCGACAAGCCAATTATTCAATGCCATCACCATCACATAGTCGTTCATCCTTGTCGTTGTATAAGGGGTAAAACTATACATCGTTTTTTTTTATAAAACCATTGGTATTATTGTTGATTTCATCCAGCACTTGTACAATTTCATCTATGGGCTACCAAACATTTTGGATAAAACTTTGTGTTTGTGTCTCACTGCATCTTCTTTTTACCAATTTTCAAGCCCTTCGCCACACCAATAGCACCTGATCACGTCCAAGACACAGGTATAATACGATCCGTTTTCGGCTAGGTCCCTAATGTCAACGTCTGTACGTTGGTCAATCTCTAAACGTAGATAGGCGCATACACATGCTTGGAACTTTTGGCTTCAAATTTGCATAATGGTTATTCATTTTCCTTAAAACTATAATATGCTCTATTACTCTTAAGTGTAAAATTATGGTGCAGATTGAGTTAAATCCCATGAAAAAAGGTTCTTCTCTGAATCAATTTTTAAAAATCTGTTACTTGTCAAAGATACTAGTTTCCTTTCAACAAAGGCAAAGATTTGTGTGTGCCCACAAATAAAATAATTCAATTTGTTGATGTAATTTTAGAAAAAATAAAACTGCAGAATCAAGAGAATTCAGTATACTTTAAAGTTCTCATTTTAAAGAAAGTCAAAATACGTTTCTCTTATAAATTATATTTGGTTATGTTTTCCATCTTGCTCAAGTTTAGTCGTAGAATTGAATTGCATTTAGCGCATAAACGTGGTAGAGTAAAAAAAAATCACACGCACATTTAAGTATATCCTTTCGTTAAAATCTTGTATTACAACACAAAATTTTATTTCGCGCATTATCACAAACACATGTTTTCTGAGTATGTACATTCTTCACTTAGTCTTATCTTTTGTGAGTAACTATGAAACGCAAAAGATAAATTTTAACTTTACTGATTAGTAAGTGTATGGTGTTATATAGTCCAGTTCTTCGTGGCCTCCAGTTTACAAATATTTTTCCAAGAACAGCTAACACTTTTCAATAGCAATGATTAATATTTGTGCAATTGTGCATTTTGATGGATTTCAGACTCAATAAAGTTTCTTAGTACGTAAATACGCATACATCGCTGTAAAAATCGCAAGTAGCTTCAAGTATTCGTTTTAACTTATCGTCTAGGCATAAACTGAGTGCCAAAGATCGTACAACTATGTGATATGTTAAAAATTACGTATGTGCACTTAATTTCTGTCCCATGACATAGCAAATTGTGCTCCCTTAGAAAATCTAGACTCTAAGCTTTTAGAATTGTACGAGCAGACCAAGAGGGCCACTCAGTACCTAATTGCTTACAAAGGTGGTTGTGTGGAAAAGAAACGCTTAGATGCATTGAATTTTCCGAATATCAACTTGGAACAATATGGGTTTCCCAAATTCGATGCATTATGTGCTCTAAGTAGCAACAAAGATATCCAAAAACTATAATGTGTCATCACAAAAATAATTTGCATTGCCCCATAGCTGAGGTGATGGCATTGAATAATTGGCTTGTCGGAAATAAGTGTCTCTTAAAAAAAATGTAAGTATGTAAAAATAAGTTCTTTTTTTACTACAATGTATTATTTTTGTAAAAAATATTAATCATAATGTTTTTACTATTAAAAAGTGTTCTAATTTACTTTTTTTCCATGTGGCTTCCTTCAATCTGTTCAAGAAATGTCTGTGCTGGATTTGCAGAGATTATTTTAAGAATACATAGAATTCAGATTTAATTCATTTTTTCAATAATATTTGTTCATTTTAAAATTCACATTAATACTTAAAATTTTCAGTTATTATTTAATTTTACTCATGGGTAAAACTATCAGCGGTGTGAGTAAATATTTAGATTATGCATTAAATATCAAGAAAAAGGAAAAAGTTAATTTGCTTTGCAGCACAGATGTGCACACATTATTTTCAAAAACAGAAAACCCACTAACTATCCATTTAACATAGCAATGTAGAACACTTAAAATTAAGAAAACAGTACCAAAGTATCTTGTAAAATACTTCATAGCTTCGTACAGTATTGGTATTTTGCTGTGCAATTTAAATTGTACGATGTTCATAAGGTTTTCGAATAAATAAAAGGAAGTTCATATGTAGTAAAATGTGTGGTTTGCAAAAGCATTAAAGAAAAATAACTTTTAATTTAGAACTTCAGGGACAAATGGTTTTTAATTCTATATTTCACTACTTCAAATGTGCAAGGAAACATGGTATGGGTCTTGTAAAGTTTCAAATTAATGTATAAAATTCTTTTTACTCTTACAGGTTTTTTATAATAATTTTTTTTACTATGCATAAAACGCACTTTAAGAACCAAACTTTTAAAAATGTCTCAATTGTAAAATTAAAAAATAAAAGGCAAATTGCATTTAAATGTTTGTAATAATATTTAAAGTATATATTTCTCAATTGTTAAACGGTTTTCTAAAAATCTTCAATGTTATAATACGTGCAATAGTATTTGATATATAATTAATTTTTGTGTAAAAAACATCTAACTTTTAAAATATAAATCCTTATATCAAAGAAAATTTCGTTAAAAACAGTTTGTAAATCTTTATAATATAAATAAAATCACTAAAATTAATGAAACTTTATTTAAAGTAAACAATAATATGCAAGGAAAGATTAAATAAAAATAATGTTTAATTTATATTTTACAGGATAAAGGGTTTTAATACTATTTTTCACTACTTCAAATGTGTAAGGAAACATGTTCATAATATGGGTCTTGTAAAGTTTCAAAAATTTTACGCTCACTTATGTGTATAATATTAAAAAATTCTGCAATAAAATATGTGCTATAGCATCTAATGTATAATTAATTTTTGAGTAAAACATAAATCTTAAAATCAAGGAAAATTTCATTTCAGATCTTGCATTTTAAAAGAAAATTTATAAGGCCATGATAATAAAAAAAAACCAAATAATCCAAAATACAGTGTATGTGGTAAGACAAGCAAAAGTTTATTTAAAATAGAAAGGTGTAAGCATTAAAAAGATTTCCAATATTCCCTTATGGATCTGCATTTAAGTGTTTGTCATAATATTTAATGTATATGTTTCAATTGTAAAATGTTTTCTAAAAAATCTTCAACATTAAAAATATGTGTAATAGTATTTAATATATAATTAATTTTAAGTAAAAACATTAACTTTTAAAATATAAAATCCTTATATTTCATCCAAAAACAGGTTTGTAAATCTATATAATATAAATTAAATCACTAAAATTTATGAAGATTTATTCAAAGTAAAAAATAATATGCAAGGAAAGATTAATTAAAAAAATAACATTTAAGTTAGATTTATAGAATAAATGGGTTTTATACTATTATAACTTCTTCAAATGTACAAAAAAAATATTCATAGTATTTGTCTTGTAAAGTTTCAAAAATTTTTACTCTTACTTAGTTGTATATTATTTAAAACAAAATTTCTGCTATAAAATAGGTGTTATAGCATCTAATGTATAATTAATTTTTGAGTAAAAACATCTAACTTAAAAAAAAAAAAACATAAATCTATATAGCAAAGAAAAATTTCATTTCAGATCTTGCATTTTAAAAGACAATTTATAAAACCATGGTAATAAAAAAACCCAAATAATCCAAAATACAGTGTATATGTGGTAAGACACGCTAAAAAATTTATTTAAAAACAAGATGTAAGCATTTATAAAAATACTATTCTGAAAGGCAAAGATCAATTGCAACGTTGTCCAAATATCGTCTAGTGTACGTCACTGAGTTCTAGTTCGGGGGCACATAAGTGGTTTATCGCTGCTTTATACAAGGATTTTACGAAACGTTAAGTTTATTCTAGGGCATAATGCATTCCCACGGGGCAAGCTGTGAAACCAAAATTGGTTTGTTGGATACTTCATCACAAGCAAGCTTCTATTTTCCAGAACAATTTTTAAAGAATTGTAGTTCTTTCTAGAAAACACAAATTGCCTTTTCTGTCCAAATGAAACAGACGCTATGGGTGCATTAAGATCCAAGTCGTTGTCTTTATGGGCACCTATACAGTCCTTACCATCTTTATAACGGTTCACCAACACAAAATTAAATCTTATAAGGAAATGTACTGTGAGTAGGCTTTTTCAAGTTCAGACTTGGCTTTTTCAAGTTCAGACTTGCTCGATGGACATACTCGTGACGTCACCATCGAAATCTCAGAAGGAAAAAAAAATCCAAGTCCCAAACGTAAACACACTGACGTCACTGGTTATGAATAAAGTAAAAGCATTAAGAAATCAATTCGTTCCTTAGATTAATTACTTTTAAAATCACTAGATGGCGCTATAAGTCATTTTGTAAATGCATTTATTAAACTCCCCCATGCAAAAAACAAACCATTTTCTAAAAATAACCCATTCCTAATACTAAGAAAAATACAAGTCCAAAAGAGAGAAAAAATCCAACACTACATTAATTCACCATCTTAAGTTAACTCTCTTACAGCCTAACGGATAGCGCGCTTGACTTCTGATCCTATGGTCCTCGGTTCGAATCCAAGAAATTCCTTTTTAATTAAAAATAATAGGGTTTCGAATTTCTCCACCAGATGGCACTACGAGTGATTTATCACCATTGCAACGAAACGACGCCATCTTGAAACAGCTCAACGCCTGCACGAAGTCGATGACAAAAAAATTCCAAGTCCAAAATGTAAACAAACAATACGTCACGTTATTCAGACACGCCCACTTCCGGTCACGTGGTGTGACGTCACTGGGCCCTGTCCACTTTTGGTCACGTGGTATGACGTCACTTCCGCCTAGTATACAACACTGCATACTACTCATGTATATTTTTAAACTAAGCGGCAAAATCCCGTAGTGGTTGATTTTACGTTGTTCATATTGGTTTGTTGCCATTCATCCATATATTTTTTTTTATTAATTTTTGAAATCGTTAATAGTAATTTGTAGGACATTTTCTTTTCACTGTTATTTAATGTAAATGCATGTATTGTATATACAGGGAGGTCCAAAAGTCACTAGACCATTTTAAATATAACTTTTTACTATTAATTTTTCTTTTTTTTTCAGATTATTTATATGTAATCCTTGGAAAATAGTTATGGAGAAATTCACGACAGAGAAACGAGGAAAAATAATTCAATTTTATCTACGAAATCAACGGTCAATTGTACTAACCCAAAGAGCTTACATTCGTCGTTTCGTGCGTCCTGTAGTTGAGAACACACCAGGGTATGGTGGCAGCAGCATGGAGCTACTTCTCCTCTCGTCCGATGATGATGGAGCTCGTAAGGCAAATTTTTGGACAGCGGAAATAATTTCGCAAAACTCTGAATTCAAATGGCCTCACCTAATCTTACGGCTCCAGACTTTTTCTTGTGGGGATAACTAAAAGAAAGAGTATACCGTAACAAATCTCGGACAATCAGTTCTGCCTTATCAGTTAGCCTTATCAGTTCTGGCGAACTTTAGATCTCGGTGAAGTCTCCCCTACTCGGATGAGTAGCGACACAGGTTTCTCGGAGGGGTCTCCTTCACGGCTATGGCGAGCCCTTCTCAATAAAATACTCTGGCGAGTATAGAATCCCAAGGCGGGATGAAATGCGACGACAGTGAACGGGTGTTCACGTCTCTCTCCAAAACGGTCTCTCTGCTGACCGTCTCTCTCTCTCTCTGATCCCCTCTCCTCCTCAAGATCTCAAAAAAACTCTATATATATTGGGTGCTTAACGACTCCTCCTTTTCGTTTCGGGTCCGCCTTTTAGTCGGTGCTGGTTGGCTGTTGAAAATCCTCACCATCTTCGGACGTTCCCGAATGGCTCTCTCATGTTGGCCTCTCCCCTCGACTTTTACGACAGACTTCGGCGGACTTGAAAGGGGACCATAAAACCCTGTCGGCAATGGTCATCGTAATTAATCTCCGTCCTCTTTGTCTCGAAATGTCATAGAGAGCGACAGAAAGGCGCCTGCCTTTTGTTTCGAAACCACAACGATTTCCGCCACCTGGAGAGTGGTACTGTCGTTAAAAGATCGTTAGAAAGATGTTTCGGGTGGTCGCTTCGGTGTGTGGTCTTTTCCCTTCGACGCTTGAACCGGCAAGATTGTCCATTTTCCCCAGCTGCCGTTACAATACTCTAAAAAGAGCCCACCACTGCCAAGAATAAAATGGTGGCCGTTTGAAGGATATAATCTACAAAACTAATTAAAAATAATTTTCAAGTATATTTATTGTTTACAAGAGAATGGATGTGAATTTTTAATACATAAAATAGTTATTCTATTTTTAAATGGTCTAGCGACTTTTGGTCCACCCCGTATAATGCAATCTATATACCTTTGTAATTTACTTCTCGACATGAAATATTGTACTAAAACATACTTGTCTCAACCTCTATGAAATTCAAAATAGACTTTTGGATATTCCCTTCAGTGCATAAACTTTCAGCGACAGCATTCAGCTGTCAAAAAACTATGAAGAGATGATAAAATTTCGAAATATTGTCGCCAAAAGTGACACATTGAACGGCATTTCCTTGAAACTGTTAACTGCTTACTGAGTCACAAAGATTCGAAGTTCCAAAATGTATTCTAGAATGTAGTGCTTGAAGATAGTTTAAAGGATTTCGAACGCTTCTAAGCATTCCTTTATTCAAATGGCACCTAAACATCATAAGTAAACATTTATTCTGAAGTAATAACTGCAGCATGATTTTATGGTTTGTGTTTGGTATTCATGTCAATTGACAGGTATTTTTAAGGCACTCGTCTACTTGCGTAAGTCGAAGAAAAACTGAAAATATTTGGGGTTTATTTATGTTCGGATAAAAATGAATGTTTGACTGATTTCAAAATATCATAGGTTTATGATGTGGAAGATTACTAGCTAATCAAAAATAAATTTCTACACTCATCTACATCTATTAGAAGATAGTCGGGTAATATTAACCCTCCGAGCAGTTTCGACGAGATATCTCGTCCATAAAGATCTAACCAAATTCGCAAATGACGAGATACCTCATCATCCATATACTGCCGATCTTCTGATGATAATCAGATCAAGATCAGATCAGTTTTCTTTTAATGGCGAGATATCTCGTTCATTAAGATCTGATGGGTTTTTACTAATGACGAGATACCTCGTCGAGACAGCGACCAGGAGGGTAAAATGGAAAGATGTTTTCTCGTATTAATGTATTTTTTATACATGACCTGAAATTACAAAACTTTCAACTTACATAAGAGAAGTAGCTAAATTAATCACTTACGGACTTTCCAAACACATACCTTTCTCTACCATATCCCGAATTTTTACCTGAAAAATATGTATCCTTCACTATTCGTGTATAATCAAAGCCTCACATAGAACATATCGTTACGCCAAAGGCACGAATCTATTTCTGGCGATTTTCACCTAACTGCATTTTTTGAGTCACCATTTCATGCTTCATACTATGACAAAGCCACGAATCATCTTGATTCATAGTGGAAATGCCGATTTTCATGAGAAAACCTTTGAGTCGTAACTCGATTTTTCCCGAAGTATCAAAACTCTGAACGCGTTTTTCCAGAAAAATCAATTTTGCAGATTGCTGCCTCTGGAGTGGTACTAACAACATATTCTTCATTATATTACATTTCTTACGTCATGCATTTCTTGATACACTCAGGTTTAGTCTCTGGGCTTGATGGTGGTCACGGTAGCCCAGTTCGTAGAGTCACGGATTAGCAACCAGAGGGTTAAACTTACAGCATGCAAATAAACAGTTAGAATTTATATGATGATCCTACTTTAAACAGTAAGTCCAGGTGTAATTAGCCCTAGTGTAGTAAAAACCGACTGTAGAGTGACATATCACAGGGTCCTCAAGATCGCGAAGAATACACTGAATTAATAAGCTCAATTTAAAAAAGTAACCAGTCCGTAACCAGCCAAGAGACAGAAAGTTCCCACAGAAATAAACTTTGGAACTATATGGGAAAATAAGAGACATTTTAAAGTTTATTTTAATAATCCTCAAAACAGTCTTGATGTTTTTCAGTCGATTGGGAATCGATCAATTTCAAAATACTGAGAGTAGAAATTATGAGATTTCACTACTTATGGAGTTGCCTCGTTTTCAATAGTTTTAATCTTTTTTACTAGCATTGTTTTTCTTTCATGCTACTCGGAATTTTTTTCTTGCAACTCAAGTAATATTTCGCAGGAATGTAGAATTTTGTGAAAAATAAATCTTACAATAACAAGAGTTGGGAGATTTGGACGTGAAAGAAATGTCAATAATATTGAATCATCTTAACTCGGTGACTTGAAAATGATCGACCTCTAAACTTAATTTTTAGTCCCTTCAATGTCTCCTCACTTTTGAATAATCTTAAACTTCTGTTATCAGAAATGATTAGTCCATTTAACTTTTTCAGAATAAAGTTAAATGGACTAATCATTTCTGAGTACAAGGGACATATTTCAATCCATCATTCAATATTGTAACGACGCTTTGCTAGTGGAAAAGGTTATATTAGGATAGTGGCATTACGTTGCAATTTAATATCAAAGCTGTCTAATGACATTGAACTAATAGTATAATACAGTCAGCCAAATCATCCATTCGTTCATATTAAATGGTTCTGAAAAGGATTAAAAAAGTTACAAGTAAATGTAAGTTCATGGTTGTACCAATCTAATTACAAAATATAGCAAACTAGTATCGTCATTTTCAAATAAAAGAGATTGATTCCATTTGTTTGTTTTTAATGTAAACGGTAGGTAGTAGTTAAACTAAAGTTGCACTGGTGCAATACAATGGGCTATTGGCGACAGTTCGGGATCAATCCCGAAGGGAAGGAACCAAGGACATTTAGTGTAAACGAATCCACCTTAAATACTTTATTAACTTAATCTGTCGTAATATAACGATAAAAATCAACATGAAAGTATGACCGAGGATTTTAGATTGAATCATATACACTTAAAAGTTCAAGAAAAGTGATTAAATTACCGTATTATGTAATTAATCTTAAATGTACTTGAATTTATTATAAAATGATAAATTGTCTCAGACAATGAATAAAGTTAAATATTTCTATTAATATCTCTTAAACATTTTCCAGTTGATTTATGAGTTCTTGAAGTATTTGGAGGATGAAAATGAGTTTGGAATTTTTTTCTAAAAGGTAGAATGTTTGTATTCTTCGTAATTTGTTGGGTGTTTGTACAAATAAATTGTTTCTTAATGTGTAGAATGCTATGAAACTTTCTTTATATTTATTTATTTATTTATTATTCCAGTTTGTGTTCTTTGTGTCATTGTTCGATTATAAATTAATCGTTGTCAGGAAAGGTTCAATTTGAGTATCGTGTGAAACTAATATAATCTACTAGAAATTGGGAGTTGACTGTAAAGCAGTCTTTATAGGCTTAATAGGGACCTAGATTTTCATTAAGAGGTCTGCTTTAACTGATTGAAATTCCCATGTGAGTAGACAAGATTCAATGAGAATTCCGTAAATTTGGAAAGGATTCACTAAATCGCAGTACCTAATCAAATCGGTGAGCCTTTGGGATTCGTAGTTCCTTAAGTTTAGAGTTAGTATGTTTCAAGCACCCAGGTTTAGACGCACTTATAATTACTCAAATTATCGAAGAATACAATTTAAAAATGCTCACGCATCCATATTCAGAAACATCTTTGATATTTTACTCGTCGTGTTATAACTGAGAGAAATTTGTGTTCATAAATTTTACTTTTAGTTAATTTATTGATAGTATTATCTATGTATGTCTCACGCAGATATTTAACCATTTCGCAAGTTCTTTCTTTGATCTCCGAGTAATTTTGACGAGATATCTCGTCCATCAAGATCTAGTCAGTTTTGCTAATGATAAGATACCTCGTCGAAACAACCACCCAGAAGGGTTAACTTAAAAACATAATTCTCGGTTGCTGCAAAGTCAAATCAGATTTTAACAGTCGTCAAAAATAATTCTTAACTACACTGCTGGCCACCGTAAATGCAACACCCTGAAGGAAGCATGCAAATAATATGAAATTTACAACATGCATTAGCGGAGGTGAGATATGCAAATGATTAGAATTTCAGCGCAGACGCACATCACGCGCGCCTGTGGCGCCACTTCAAAGCGCTATTTAAGGCTTGGAGATTTCAAGTACGGCAATTGTGGTTTTTTCAAAAAAACGATCAATTATGCCTCGTAGAAAACAGCGATCATCTTTTGATCAAGTATCCGAGTTCGACAGAGGAAGGATAGTGGCCTACCGAGATTGTGGATTATCTTTCAGGGAAATCGGTAGTCGTGTTGGACGAAACCAAACAACTGTAATGCGGATATGTGATCGTTGGATGCAGGAGGGTACGACGGACCGACGTGTTCGATCGCATCCACCTCAGTGCACCACTTCACGTGATGACAGGCATATTGTGCGTATGGCAGTGACGGATCGCTCAGCCACATCACGAACCATAGCACAGCACATTCAGTCTGTACCGCATCATCCAGTGTCTGCGCGTACCATTCGACGCCGTTTACAGCAGAGTGGTCTGTCCGCAAGACGTCCATTGCTTCGTCTACCCTTGACGCAGAACCACAGACGTTTCCGCCGCCAATGGTGCGATGAAAGAAGGATGTGGACGGCAGAATGGAATGAAATTGTCTTTACTGACGAGTCACGCTTCTGTCTGCAACACCACGATGGTCGGATTCGAGTCTGGAGACACCGTGGAGAGAGGATGCTGAACAGCTGCGTTATGCACCGCCACACTGGTCCTGCACCGGGTATTATGGTATGGGGCGGTATTGGATATCACTCTCGCACTCCTCTTGTACGCATTGCCGGTACTTTAAACAGCCAGCGCTACATCTCCGAGGTGTTGGAGCCAGTTGTCCTTCCTTACCTTCAGGGCTTGCCCACAGCCATATTTCAACAGGATAATGCACGACCACACGTGGCACGCATTGTCCAAGGGTTCTTCGTCAATCGCCAGATTGAATTGCTTCCCTGGCCAGCTCGCTCTCCGGATCTTTCGCCGATAGAAAACATGTGGTCCATGGTTGCTCAACGATTGACCCAGAATACATCCCCAGCTGCCACACCAGATCAACTTTGGCAACGTGTGAAAGCTGCTTGGTCTGCTGTACCCCAAGAACACATCCAAAGTCTCTTTGAATCAATGCCGAGGCGTGTGGCAGCGGTGATCTCCAACAATGGCGGCTACTCTGGCTACTGATTTTGGCAGGAACCACACTTCACAGAAGTCTATAAATTTAATCATTTGATACTTGGTCAACATGTTATCTACAAAATAAATTTTGTTGTGATATCTCTTGTCTTTCTTGGTGTTGCAATTTGGGTGGCCAGCAGTGTATAAATTAAAGTTGATAAAAGTTAAAATTTGCAATTGAAAATTTAATTCAATTGTTTAAAATAAAATTATAGGAATGTTCTTTAAAGTCAATTCAGGAAGCATTGAATCTGAAATGAAGCATTCAGACAGGTAAAATATTAAACTATTAAACTTGAATCTTTTGCGGTTTTTTTTATTATCCTTCTAAAGGGTTCGTTCGCATATATCCTAACAACAGCCGACAGTCTTTCCTGTATAACTTAAAGTCAATTTTGACCTTATTGACCAATAGAATCGTTCCTAAGGTTGTTCCAATGAGAATGGATGTAATTATTTTGCCATGTGTGTTCAAGGGAAAGCAAAATTACGCTTCACGGAAATCTTATAACGCTCAGAAGGTTAAATTATATTTTCCTATGGAAATCGATGTCTGGAATAGATACTCGTAGTGGTTCGGAATCATAGATCAATCATAGATCCCGATCTATCTAGCCCATGTCTACAAAAATGACTAAAGAACGACGAATCTAAGCTAAACCCATAAAATTCAGATTTAACCCTCCTGGTGGTTGACTCGACGAGGTATCTCATCAAAGGCGAAATCATTAGCAAAACTGAGCAGATCTTGGTGGACGAGATATCTCGTCACAAAAAAACTAACAACCAGATGTTGATCTAGTCATCATAAAAAATCGCTTGATGACGAGATATCTCGTCGTAATCAAAATTGGTCTGATCCTGATGGACGAGATATCTCGTCACAAAAAACTAACAACCAGATGTTGATCTAGTCATCATAAAAAATCGCTTGATGACGAGATATCTCGTCGTAATCAAAATTGGTCTGATCTTGATGGACGAGATATCTCGTCGGGGAGACTCTAAAAGTATTTTTAAAGATAATGTATTGTTGGGGCTCATTATTACTTTTAGAAACCTACGTGTTATTATAAAAAACCCACAAAATTTAATATATTTCATGTAAATATCTCTCTTGATCCAATAAAACTTTTTATTCAAATATGATGAAAAGAAGCATCTAGTTTGCATAGTATGAAATATCAGAATAAAAATCCGAGTCTCTTTTTCGTTTTAGACGGAAAAATGATTTGCGATTCTTCTTTCACAAAAGTGATAAATCAGGGATCGATATTAGATATCCTATAAAGCATCGAGTCAAACTCGGAGAGAAATGTGCAGAGTGGGACGACGAAAGTTTCCTTTCACACATTGGTTTTATTTCTTGGACGTGCGGTCAAATATCGATTAAAATAAAGCGAGCCATCCATCAAAAGCGACAGTCTAGGAACAAAGTAAAAAAGAGGAATTCCCGCCTTTTCTTTTTTTGAGGTAGAATCGAGACATTTTGTCTGATATCGCTAAGGAGATATCAGATAATTGCTCCGGCCCTAAGGGTTAGAGAATCCATTCCAAGGAAAATCGGGTAAAAGTTCCTTGGCTCCTGGAGTAAAATGGAAAAATAAAGTTCCGAGTTTGAAGAATGCGTCTAAGCTTGGATATATAGGTCATGAAATGTTATAGAGTTCAGAGCACTTAGAAGTTTAAAATTTTTTACGGAGTGTTCTCAAAAAACGGCGCAAATGATTTTAAGGTTAGATAAATACATTTTAAATCAAAACGAAAACAAACTATGTGAAGAATGATTTAGTCTCAGAAATAAAGGGTATTGAATTCAAAGCTTGAAATGCTTACTAAGGAAACAAACTATATGAAGAAGGATTTAATTCTAAGGAATAAAGTTATCCTAAATTCAAAGTATGATAGACCTACTTTAAACAAGAAAAAAACGATTTGAAAAATGATTTATTTCTAAGGAATGAAGTGGTACTAAATTCAAAGTAAATGCCTACTGAAACAAAGAAAACAAACTATATGAAGTATTTAGTTCTAAGGATTGAAGTGGTATTAAATTATTGTATGAAGGGCTACTTTAAACAAGAAAACAAACTGTATGAAGAATGATTTAGTTCTAAAGAATGAAGTGGTACTAAATTCAAAGTAAATGCCTACTTGGAACAAAGGAAACAAACTATATGAAGAATGATTTAGTTTTAAAGGATAAAGTGGTGCTAAATTCAATGCATGAAGGGGTTACTTTAAACATAAGAAAAGAAACTATATGAAGAATGATTTAGTCCTAAGGAATGAAGTGGTACTAAATTTAAAGTATGAAGGGATTGGAATTAATTGGCAAACCTAAGAAAGTCAGTCCTTGGTGAATAACATGTTTGTACTTTATATCACTTTTTGCATGATTAGAAGCTTAATTGCCAATGTTTTCGGTTCAACTTAAACTTGTCTCTAACTAAATTAGTCACTAACTAAACCAATGGATGATTGCGACACTTTGATTGTCTGTGTTTCCTATAGTATTCGAGTGTGAGTGAAGCAGGCAGCTTGTTGCGATGAGTCTGAACAGAAACGAATAGTGAAGCTGAACTAGGAGTGGAACTAATGTCCGTTATCACAGAGCTTCAGCCAGTTGTTCGAAGATACATACATCACATTGGCAATTCAACTATTCACCAAGGACCCTCCATTGAAGTGCATCGTTTAAGGCCAACACCATCTAGAGTTTGTCAGAAGCGGCATCTGACTTGTTCTTGAAAGTGCATGTTTTCATATCACGTATACCAGTCACCAATATAGCAAGATGTCCGAAAGACAGCGCAACTTTCTCCATCAAAATTACTTCATGGTGGAGTAGGGTTACACTGCTATAGATACTATCGTATCGTAAGTTAATTTTTGTAGTCACTAATCCAGTATTGAGAACTACTTCCACTGGCCCATTAATACTGTTATCGCTGCATTTTCGTGAACACCTAAAATCTATTACACGAGCACCGTTAATATGTTTTAAATAGTTTTTGCGATTTTCAAAGCTCGAATTCGTTATCTACAGATTCATCCTCCTACACCACTCGATACCAGAAGCTTGCAGCTCTAACGTAATTACAATTAGAGTACGAATCCGTAGCTCAATTTATTTGCAATTAGGATTCCAATTTCCATCCCAGTCTCCTAGTTTTAATTAATTTTAGGGAAATTCTCTTGCTAAATAGGACCCGCTCTCACCTTCCTTTGTAGAGAGAGTTCTATGGAAGGGCTTTCACTAAGAAATGTGATTTATTTTCGTTCCTTAAGGCCCTGAATTTTTATTTCGCTTGAGTGCTTATAAGTCAGTCGTTTATCAATTGATGGATTAGAAAATGTTTTCTAATTTGCTCCTAAGACTCCGCGTGCTGTTAGTCATGCTCTGTTAAAACGAAGCAATTGTAGTGAGTATAAAGTAATAAGAATGGAAGTGTGTGTGTGGAAAACTCGACTCAGAAGTTCTGAAACTGAAACTAAATATGGATAAAGTGTAAGTTTATTAGAGAGCCAGAAAGGGAACTAAAATAAGTAGTTAAAATTTACAATAAAGTAAGAAATTTAGTAGAACTTTGATTTTACTAGGGACAGTATTTTTATAAAAAATCAAAAGCAAACTTAATTTATCTCAGAAAAAGGCTTGAAATATCACCGCTAAGTATTTTATACCAGATTTGTTGGGTGAGTTCTATGGCTGTAGTGTAATATTCTGCTCCTTCACCCAACCCCTACTTGAAGGGGAAAATAGAGGTGCAAGTGTCATGTGATCAGAGAGAGAAATGTCCACGTGACGCTGTGAGGGGTTTGACGAGGGTAGTATTCGTGGTCGTGGTCATCGTTCGTCAAGTCGTGGAAGGAAAATAAAGGGTAGAGAAGAACAAGGAACAAGAGAGCGACGAAGACGGTCGGGTATTGCAGACCGATCGTACTTGGTGAGGCTCTTCCTCGATACAAAAAGTGTCATTTGTTGTGTAAATTGTTGCTTTGGCGTTATTTCAGTAAACGCCGTGTTGAGTTTCAAGCGTTCTCTTTCTTTTGCCAAAAAACAACCACGGCGCAAGAGCCATATTTTGCCAAGCTGTACCAAACATAAGACAGTGTCAAGCAAATGGGCACTCCCAATTACAGAAATCGAATATACCCCGCTTACAATTCGCAAAATGTTATGTTGGGAATTGGCATGCATTTGCTGAGAGAAATTGATTTCAAAGGAACATTTTTAACGTCCAGTACTGTATCCCAATCCTTTTCGATTCACCCGAGATTTTTACAATAAAAGATCATTTTAAAACTTAACTATCATGCTTGTAACCATCATTCTTTTACAGTGGAACTCGGATATCGTTTCAAATATGCTTTATCCATCGTGATAGATAAAACTGTTTGGTAACAGATATTTATAAATAAAACTAATTTTCAATACACTTAAATAAATATCACCTTTTTGGAAATACTTGTGGATAAAGGAACTGAAGCGATTGGAAAAAATTCTGAACAAAATGGCAAATTAAATCTGCGTGCTCTTGAGATTGCAGTTCGAAGTTTTATAATTAATATTGTATATTTTTTCGGGATTAAAATTTATCGTTTTTAATAAAAGTTTTTTATTTCATTTATTCCTTTTATGAAAACGTGTTTATACAGCTAAATGCCGTCTATGACACACCTACATGTGATGACTCCGGTCATGAATAGAGCTAAGCTGAAGCATTGTGCATTATTGAATTCAAGATAGTTTCTTCTGTTAAACTGGATATAGTACATATAGTCCCGATTATATTTTAGTAATCAAGTTTTATTTATTTATTGGTTGTTTCTCTACAGAAAATATTAAATTACAGAGAACAAAAAATATGGATCCATAAAATGCAAGAAAAGACTTCCATACATTTAGGTAATAGATGAAAAAAAAACCACTTCACTTGAAGTAGGTAAATTATTGTATTTAAATCATTGAAAAATATAACAAACTGCGAGAAAGAATTATACAGATAAGAATATATAGAAATATATATGAAAATTAAAATTAATAAAATATCATATTTTCGTATTATCGTAAATCGTATAATCGAAACCACTAAAGTTTTCTCAGGAACTTTAGAATCCAACAAATTTACCAGTTGAATAAGGCGAAACTAAAACAAGGAACAATACGAAAACATTAATTAAACAAATATAAAATATAACTTCACCAAATTTACCCAACACCACTCAAACAAGAGCTAAACCGGAAATTAATTAAAATTTACTGGATGAAGTGGACGACAAATTTTAAAAATCGAAAGACTAAAATCAATTACAACTTTTAGAGAGCTTAAAAATCGAACGAAACGACAAAATGCCCGCAGCTGCAATTGGCTGGCGGCCCACACTTTGACAGCAAAGCGTGTTTAAAATTTGATCGTAAACACTCCCTTTCCGAAACTTTTAAATAGTTTTATGGACAGAAATCCTCGACAAGGCAGTCACTACAGAAAGTTTCGACGGTATACGTATTCATTACGCACCGTATCCGGACCGCTTTGTTATGATAGTCACCTTAATTAAGAATTAAAATAACCTGAGCATGGAGACAATCAATTTTGTAAAATGGTGGTGTTTTAATTATCCCCCTCTATAGCTCCTAAAATAAATAGGTGAACCATAATTTATTTTAGCCCCAATCTAACCGCAGGCACCCAAAGGATTCGGAGGAATTGAGAAGGATTCAATCCATTTACTCCCCTCATCAAAATTAATGACGGTTTCCGAAATTACTTGCAGACGCGTTGGTAGGTTTCTAGATTAGTTTTCTCTCAAGCAATCAGTGTTTTCCAAAACCCCCACGACGTGTTCGCGGGCTCTGCTTTTGAGGAGACCCTCTACTCAGCTTCATTAAACTGCTTCACTGATCACTTTCATTGTTGATGGTGAGCTGAAATCGAGATGAGAGTCTATGGAAATGGAAAAAATTGGCATGAGATGATGTTTGCTCGGATTCAATCACCTGTGAGCTGTGTTGGGCGTAATTAACTGAGTTTTCAATCGATTGTTAGTTAACTAGAATTTCAATCATGACTAAATAATCATGAGCAAGTTAATCAGGATGGAAAAGTTAGTTATCATTATCATGGAAGCGTACAGGTGTTGTGGTTGGTTGGTTTTTTGGGTTTTATGGCGCAAGGCCCATATTTGGCATGCTGCGCCAGGAACAAGATATACAATATCAAGAAATAAACATACGCACACAATGAAAGTTTTGCTGACACTAAAGAGGTAGGTAGGTATGTTAATTAACGTCGCACTGAAGCAACGGGACCAAAACGACTCCGTCTTATTGGGATAAAATCGGTCCCGTCTCGAATAGAAAGGGGAATTTTGTGTCCTTAGAGGACGGAATCCGAGCCTTTTCATATGGCATCGACAAAATAGGTTGACCGGTATTTTGAGTTTTTGTCGAAAGTTGCCTGTGGGGTGGAGGAAAGTTGCGCAAAATGGGACCAAAATGACTCCGTCTTATTATTGCGATAAAACCGGTCCCATCTCGAATAGGAAGGTGAATTTTGTGTCCATAGAGGACGGAATCCGAGACTTTTCATATGGCATTGACAAAATAGGTTGACCGGTATTTTGAGTTTTTGTCGAAAGTTGCCTGTGGGGTGGAGGAAAGTTGCGCAAAATGGGACCAAAATGACTCCGTTTTATTATTGCGATAAAACCGGTCCCATCTCGAATAGGAAGGTGAATTTTGTGTCCTTAGAGGACGGAATCCGAGACTTTTCATATGGCATCGACAAAATAGGTTGACCGGTATTTTGAGTTTTTGTCGAAAGTTGCCTGTGGGGGTGGAGGAATGTTGCACAAAATGGGACCAAAACGACTCTTATTATTACGATAAAACCGGTCCCGTCTCGAATAAGAAGGTGAATTTTGTGTCCTTAGAGGACGGAATCCGAGCCTTTTCGTATGGCATCGACAAAATAAATTGACCGGTATTTTGAGTTTTTGTCGAAAGTTGCACAAAATGGGACCAAAACGACTCCGTCTTATTATTGCGATAAAACCGGTCCCGTCTCGAATAGGAAGGTGAATTTTGTGTCCTTAGAGAACGGAATCCGAGCCCTTTCATAATAACGGGCTACTGTTAACAGGTCCAGGATCAATCCCAAAGGGAAAGGTCAAGAACAATACCACGTAATTTGACGTGGATAACACCACGTAATTGCCACGTCAGATGACGAGGCAACATTTGAGCTGGCACCCCACTCTCTGACACAGAAGAGAGAAATACACTCAGGGAAGAATGCACCTGACAGGAATCGAACCTGCGCCACCTACAACTCGAAGGTTGCTAGCAGAGTGGGCACACCACTGAGCCACGACTACAGGTGTGAAGAGTAAAGGGTGAATTTATATTATTCGTTGCAAAATTATTATACTTATTATGAAAAATGTATGTTACCGCTAAAGTACGGAAATCAGGTAATCTGCAGATTACCTAGGTAATGTGCAGACTAACTAGGCCGATCCGTTCAAGTGCAGAAAATTGTTTCACTTCTCAAATTACCTAGGTAATCTGCAGAGCACCTAGATAATCTGCATATTACCTACTAGGCACTCGTTAAAGTGAAAATAAAATCTTTGCTCGAACAGCAACGTTTTTGTACGTTTAAATTAATACTCAGACAAACAACTCAGTAATACTAAGTACTACTAATTGATAAACACGCTATACTTTTATCCCGTAAAGTTATAAGTAATTTAATATAATAATCAGCAGATGCAAATAAAATACACTGACAATTGTTGAAAAATAATGTTATTTATTTATTTTTCGATATCTAAAGAATCAAGTTGATAGAATCAATCAATCAACAGAATAGTTGATAGAATCAATCAATGAACAAAGTATAATACAAAGAATTAGAGAAAAAAACTTTTGCACTTTAATGATTCGAAAGCCGTTAATGTGCACATTACTTAGTTCAAGTGCGGAAAACTCTTATTTTGTAGATGATTTCGCACTTTAACGGAACAAATCACCTAATCTGCAGATTACCTAGGTAATGTGCACATTAACGGCTTTCCAGATTTAATGTGTATGTATACACTAGAACATTTTTTTTTTTAATTTTGACTTTAAAAATAAATTTTTTTCACAATAGGTCATTGGTTTGCGTTTAAACTCATTTTAGTGTGAAAAATTCTGATTGAACTACTTATTAATTATCTAATTTAGATATAATTAGCTAATTAGCACGTTTTTTTAGCAGTGATATCACAAATTCTAATGTGTTCAGAAAAACAATACCTGTTGGAAATTATTCCTAATATTATTCTTCATGTTTTGACCCTCCATCAAGTTACTAGAGGGAATACGTTCTTTTTTACGATTTTTTTCACAAAAAAAGTCTAAAAATCAAGATTTTTTCAGAAATTTCAACATTTAAAAATCAACTAAAAATTCATTTCTTAACCAATAAGTTCGACTGAGGGTCAAAACATGCACTGTATTACATAGATTATAATGACACAAAAATAATTATAATAGATCAATTCATTGGTGAGTTATCACTGTTCGAAAGAAGCATCCTTGTGCAAAAACATAGTTCTTCAGAAATCGAGTTTCAAGTTTTGGAAACGTGTTTGTCTATGGTGACAGTACCTAACCCAAACCCTTGTAACTTGAAAACTATTTCGAATATTTACAAGATCTTGGTATCGTTTGAAAGCTAAGGGGTTGGACAATATTTCGAATTATTAGAAAATAGATCAATATTTTAGTCAATTTTCGTGATTTCTAGTGTATACATATACCTTAACGGTAACATATATATAACTATATTTATTATAAATTATATACTTATTATAAATAATTATTATGCGAATTATTATACTTCTCAGTAACATTAAGCGCTTGGCTTGATGGAGCAAGTGGCAAATTTGGCCAAGCTGCGCCAAACACAAAACAACGGGGAGGGAAAAAAAGCAAAAGGCAGAAGGGTAGGCGAGAGTAAAACAGAAAACAGGACAGATCTCTCAGGGACTGATACCCGTACACATCTAAAGAAAATGTGCCCCTGTGGACCAGTAACATAAAGGTAGGTAGTTGAATTTACGTCGCACTGGTCCAACGTTCAATTTCAACCAAATACTATGGAACATGAACGTGAATCATGAATCATGAATAAAAGCATCAGAATTCAAACGCTTCAATGTTATTGCGAAAAAGCAATTTTTCAAATCAGACGTGGCATTGTATTATCTTATATTTCGAATGAATTGAATGCATGTCACGGATAAAATGTTTTCACCCTCTGGTATTTTTCCCAAAAGAGCGCTTATTCTAAAACGAGAAATGACTTTACAATGAAAGCTAATTCATGCGATATTTGTTGTATCATTTTATTCAATTTATCATTACTCCATCAGAAATTGTAAACTAGTATTTTTATCCACTGTAAAGTAAATGTAAACCTCCTAAACGACCAGGTGGGACCTCGTCATCTGACCGTGTTTCATTGTCCTTCGGATATGATCCCAGACCGTCCCAAATAGCCCGTTGTGTTGCTCCAGTGAGACGTTAATAAAATTACCATACCTCCTAAACGACCTCCTCCTTAATTTATAATTACGGGTGTGTGATTGATAATGAGTAAAATAAGAATTACTAGGTATGAATATACTGACGCTTAAGCCACGATTTTTAGCTTATAATCAGTTGATCTTAATCCAGTTGGCTGATTGGATTCACGTTGCACTGGAGCAAAATAACGGGCTAATGGCGACGCTTCGGGATCAATCCCGAATGGAAGGATCGAGAACACTTCGTAATTTTGAACTACGGTCAGATGACGAGGTCAACACCTGTGCCGGCACCCCGCTTTCCAAACTTCCACTCCACGCCAACTTGAGGACATTTGAGATTTAACGTATGCTATCTATAAAAATTTCTAAAATTTTAAATTAATAATTTGTATTGTATACATTTAATTTCATATCCAAAATTTGTATACATAAGATTGAGTAAATAAATCATTTCGTAAATGATAGTTCTTATTTTATTCTACTACTTGGACTAATTCAGTTACTTCTTATGGCATGCTTTCGTCACTGAAAAGTCATTGTAGAAAATATTTGATTCCTATCTGTATAAACGTCACACTGGAGCAACACAACGGGATATTGGCAACGATCCGGGATCAATCCGTAAGGGAAAGACCCAAGGACAATCCCTCGTACTTTCGAACCACAGTCAGATGACGAGATAAACTCCTGAGCTGGCACCCCAATCTTCAAACTTCCACAACGCACCAACGTGAGGACATTTGAGTCCCCGACGAATTTAATGCACTCCAGCCCCCACATACACGACAGTCTTTGCTTCGATCGAGTTTCGAACTCGCAACTCTCCAGTTGCTACTCCGCTAGTCTTGAGTTGATAATTAACTACTTTACCAATCGGGATATTTAGCTTAGCAGAAAATGCTTCGTATTACCCACTTTAATAAATGCTGAATTTGCATTCAAGTAACATGCCAAATTACGTCACAAGTGACGAAAGAGAGCTGCAGAACACTAACACCCTCTATATTTAGCTTCACGAAAAACCTTCTCATAGAGCAGTAATTTTCAACCGATGTGTCCAAGAAAGACACATCGGTGTTCTGTAAAAAGGCGAATCCAACAATTTGAAATCTTTCAGGATCATTTTCAAACATCCTTTTTCCTTAAAAATTAGGAATAATGTAAAACGAATTCATTTTTATCTTACACCTGCTTACTACATATATATTATAAATGAATTTGTTTAACATTACTCGTAATTTTTACGGAAAAGGGAAGTTTGAAAATGCTCTCCTGAAAATTTCAAATTGTTGAACTCGCCTTTTTACAGAACACCGACATGTGTACCTTTCGGATGGTGATGCGGCTTAAACTGTGCGAGTATCGTTTTTATTTAAGGAATCAAAATAAATCGCTTCAAAAAGATCTCTTAACCCTACTGGTTGTCTCGGTGATGTATCTAGGGCAAAACTGATCAGATCTTGATGAACGAGGTATCTCTTCATTAGAAAACTGGCCAGATCTTGATGCAGTCATAAAAAAATTGGCAATTCTTTGGTGACGAGTTTTCCCCTCAATAGCAAAATTGGTCAGATCTCGAAAGACGAGATATCTTATCGTAACCACTTCGGAATAAGAAGTGGAAATAATAATTATTACGTTTGGTAAATCGATCAAATATTTGCTTATTCTATTTGTTCAGTTCGGTTGAAAATGTGATATTTCTTGGTAGTCCGCAAAATTGTTCTATGGACAGAAGGTTTTCAACCTTCACTGTCCATAGAGCAATGCAACAAATAGTTACTAATAGAGCACGCAAACGCTTGATTGGTTTCTGTGCGAATTGTAGTGTTTGGTTCTGTTCTTAGCCATGGATTTTTATCTATACTAGTCTATCACTAGTAGATTTCAAGATTCGTTTTAACCCTCCGAATGGTTTTGACAAGATATCTCGTCCATCAAGATGTGATCAATTTTGATAATGACGAGATGTCTTCAGAACCACGGTAGCCCAGTTGTTCCTCAAATGTCCTCACATTGGCGTGTGGAAGTTTGAAGAGTGGTGTGCCAACTCAGGTGCTGTTCTTATCATCTGACCGTGATTCAAAATTAAGAGGCATTGTCCTTGGATCTTTCTCCTTGGGATTGATTGCAGACCGTCGCCAATAGTGCATTGATTTACTACAGCGCAACGTTAATTAATTATCTACCCACATATGAGATGTCTCCAAGATATTTTCATGAAGTTATGATGACAAGATCAAGTCCTGGTCAATTTTTTTTTCAAATTACGAGATATCTCGTCCAT
Organism: Meta bourneti; assembly: GCA_933210815.1. NCBI lineage: Eukaryota > Metazoa > Arthropoda > Arachnida > Araneae > Tetragnathidae > Meta > Meta bourneti. The sequence continues at coordinate 85,216,266 of OW119923.1, read as the reverse complement.
CAAGATATATCTAGTTTGGCTAATGACGAGATTCGTCGTCGAGGCAACAATCAGAAGAGTTGTAATAATGCTTGACCGTTTTTTGATGGATTAAGCAAATACCATACTATCTGATACATATATGGAGAATACTAATACATGTTTTCAATTTTTGCCGAAAAAGATATTGTATAAGTCTTTATTTTGCATATTCGTATGCCGATCCAGATTTTTCATACCACAATTACTTTGCTGTCAAAGGTTTTACGATTATTGTGATGAACGGTATCGTATCGACCGCATAACAGCTGCGTTAATATGGCCATAAATTGTCCAGTAAAGTGCGCGGTTAATTTGAAAGTTACCGTAATTCCTTTTTTTCGGTTTTTAAAAGTTTCCGCCGAAGAGTCATAAATTCCGCCTCGTAAAAGAATAATTTTCTCAGAAGTCGCATTTGGGTTAATGCTTTAAGGGGTTATATGTCTCTTATTACCACACTTTAATTAAGTGATTTAATTTTCCACTGGTGAAATGAGCGTCAGTGTAGGATGCAGTGAAGTTAGTTTCATCCAGTTGTGTCAGGAACAATTCGATAAGTTTTATTTGAGCTCGTAACATTGAGATAATGTTAATAAAATTCTAAAATAATCAACTGAATTAATATTTGTTTTTATTATGATAAATTATTAAATGAAATTATTATTGCAAAACTACACTTCTGACCTTCACCTAAGTCTTCATTAATCGAGAGATATAATAATGCAACGCAGATTTATTTTTCAAGCCAGAGCACCAATTTGGCTGCACTTGTTTCAGAAGAGACATATGTTACAATGACATCGCATTAATAGATAATAGAAAAACTTACTTCATCACGTCAAGTGATTCGTTACAAAATAAGGACTTACGTCATTGTGCTTAGATGGAATTGTGAGGGGTCAAACAACCCCAATAATTGAGTTGACTTGCTGGCATTGGTCAGAGCATTGATTTTGAAGTTGGGTTTTATGGAGTGGAGTCGGATCCTAATTTGTTATAGGCATGGTGATGTAAGTCTTTCTTATTTTATATTTTTTATTACTTGCGCTGTGACATAAGTCTTTCTATTATCTATTACATCATCTGACGTGATAATAACAACAGTAACTGCTGTTGAGGTGTATACAATAACTTGATTTTTGCAAGTGTTTTTAAGTGAAATCCTGCTTTCTTCTACAGTACGCTTTAAACTGAACATTATACAACACTCTATTCATCTAAGACAAAGGTTTTCAAGCTGTGTTGTACCTGCTTTGAATGAACAGTTGTTTATTCAAAACATACCCTTGTTTTGCGTGAAATGATATTCCTGTAACTTAACCCTTGTGTATTTTTCTCTTCTGCGTCAGTAAAAACTTTTCATGTGCGTTAGTGCATGTTCATTACATGATGTTGAATTGTATTTGGAGCAGATTGGACAAAATTGATAAACAGAACCAACATTAGATGTTTCGTGACATAAAATCGTAATTTTTTTGCTGTTTTGAGAACATTTTATAAATTAATTCATTATAAAACTAAAATTGTTGTCTGAAATCTTCGTCAGAATTATCGGCATTAATTCAGTCTGATTTGCAAGATTGAAACATCAGCCACCTTGAAAATCTGAAACTTAAACTGACACTTGGGCTAGGCATTTTGATTTTTGTAAGAAACGATGCAAATTACACAAAATAAGGCATCTGAATCTCCGCTCGTTCCGTACTTATTCACAGAGTGGTGTATAATTATGGGGGCATCTATGCGTTGAACTTAGTCACCATTACAAAAATTAACTTACAGCCTTTAGTATGCATAGCAGTGTATACCAGCCCCACCATTAAGTACTTTTGAGTAGATGAAGTTGCACTGTCTTTCACAAGGACGTATACAGCGGACATAATCATAAACACGCGCACTTTAAAAAGGCCTGGTGACGGTTCTGATAAATACCGAATGACACTCGCAACAATCGGCACGCACTTCAATGGATGGTGCACGGTGAACAAATGAATTGCCAATGCGATGCTAATCTTTCCCAACAACTGTCTGAAGCCCTATGATGACAGATACTGCTTTTTGCTATCAAGGCTTCACTCATCTCTGCTACTCAGACTACTCTTCACACGCAGACAGTCCACGGTCGCAATAATCAATCGCATCACCATGCATACGGAAATATACTAGTGATCTTAATACAGCTCTCACGCAATTGGAACTCCATCACTTTGTGGTAGCATTTATTAAGTCACTGCTGAAAATTCTGGAAAAGAGTAGTGTGATAAACTTAGCCACCACAACAAAATGAACTTACAGTACATATATATATATATATATATATATATATATATATATATATATATATATTTATTTATTTATTTATTTATTTATTTATATACATGTCATGTCACTTATGTCCAAAAGTTAAGCATAATTGTTGTTTATGTGAATATTTAAAGAAAATCTACATCGGAATGGAAGGAAACGCGGTATGCAGATGTAATAGGATTATACAAGAAGAAAACAATGTAAAACAAGGATAATAATGACTTTTATTATCCAAAGAGAAGGGTTGAAAGAAAAAGGTTCACAATACGAGTGTCAACTTTAGTGAAACAGAATGATTAAAACAATGTGATGCTGAAGTTTAATACGGTGTGTGGGAAACTCTAGTAGCCACGCATACTGCACAACGATTTCCCATAATTTCGATGAGGGTATGGAGGAGTTGTGTGCTCAAAAAGTTCCAAGCCTCCCGGAGAACAGTTTTCAATTCCAGAACGGAGCTTGGTGGGGGCGGAGGACTGCAATATGCATCCCGAGCATATCCCACACATGCTCTATAGCATTCAGATCAGGAGAGTTGGCAGGCCAATGCATGCGGTGGATATCTTCACTTTGAAGGAAGGCGTCGACCAGGGCTGTAAGATGAGGAGGCGCGTTATCATCCATGAATAAGAAACCAGGACCGACAGCACCTCGAAACAGGCAAAAGGCAGGCTCAAGAACTTCGTCTCTGTATCTTCGACCGGTAGCAGACCACGTGTCAAAGATGTGGAGGTCTGTGCGGCCGTCCAGCATGATCCTAACATCTTAACCAGTGATTTGAAACCTCTGTCACAGTCTGGAGAGCACACACTGAGGCACGTTCAGATTTCGAGACGCTTCGGTTTGGGATCGACCGGATTCCAGCATTCCAATAATTCGTCCCTTCATAAACATGTCCAGTTGGCATCTTTGTGACATCTTTCGTCTTTATTGATTGTTTACAACGCTCCGTACCACAGCAAATTGGGAAATTTCTATCTAAACTAGCCATGCCGCTCGAGGCCGTTTTATACTCGTTCCGAAGTGCTCCGGTGCTTTGCGCGTGTTGACGTCGACTGAACTGTTTTGTATATGCACAATGCTTCACCTTCGTCCCACGATTCCCCACAAGTCATTTTGGACCATTGTATCCATATTTACTCCGATTTTTTCGCATTTTACGAATTATGCTTAACTTTTGGACATTAGTGTAGAAGTTTAACCGAACTCCACCATGAAGTACTTTTTTTGGACAGGTAGGTAAGGTAATTTGAGTCTAATTTTGAACTGGTAGGTTTTTGGTAGACAAAATTGCACCGTCTTTCACACGTCTTGCCAAACTTATAAACATGAGTAGTCTCATAATACCACAAGAATAGAAGGGGAGGCACGATTCTAACATACACGTATATTGCCACACATATACACTAGGTTCTCATTCTACAAAGAATATAAGAATTTTCATTGCACCAGTCTCAGGATTAACTCATAAGTCACTTTAATTTTAATATGTATCGATACCTTGAACATGATCTAAGTATAAATTATTCATTGGAGTTTCAAATCTTACGTTTCGTAACTTAACATTGTAACAACAATGCACCATAAATTACTTGAAAGCATACGAGTGAATTATTGCTTCTCCTAATATTCTCCTTAAGCCGAACGGCTGAGTCTCTAATAAAGAATCCTTAGTCTCACAAGAGGTTAAACAAACACAAATGCATCCTATATTCGAAAATGGTAACATAGTTTGTCACAGAACAAGAAACTCAAGTAAGCTCTTGCATGAATAATCCTCTAAAAATACTCAAAAGAATAGTCTATTTAACTTAAACTGTGGCTTAATCTCATAAAACTATACGAATAAACACGGCAGCAGGGTTTCTACGTACTGTTTTAACTCACACGTACACTATGTCACACTCTGAAATCTTATGGATCATTGATCATTCGACAATGAGAATAGGAATTTTCAAAGTGCCAGTCTCAGGCTTAACCATAAAACCACTTTAATAATTGTCAATATCTCGAAGACTCTTAAAAATAATTAATAGAAAGTTTCAAGTATTACAACTCATAACTTACATTGCAACAACATTGCACCATAAATTACTGTAAAGCATATAAATGAATTACTGCCCGCCCTAATATTCCCCTTAAGCCGTTCAGTCACCAATAAAGAATACCCAGTCTCATAAGGGCTTAAAGCGACACAAATGCATCCGATATTCGAAAATGATAACATATTTAGTCACAGAACAAGAGACTTCGAGTAACCTACAAGCGCATGCACGAATAATCCTCTAAAAATACTCAAAAGAAGAGCTTATTTAACTTCAACCGTAATTTAATCTCGCAACAATGGCAGAAGCAGATGGAATTCATTAATTTCGCAAACAAATTCTCCCGTTGCTGCTTTGTTTCTCAAAATTAACAGGCGTCCGAAGATAGTTATCCTTTTATTTTCAATTACTTATTTTGGAGTAAAGACATTGTATCGTCGTCTCCCGAGTTCTCGGAGTTCTAACGAGATGTCGTCGCAAACTTTGCATCTCGTTTTCTCGAAGGAATTATTCGAAACTCTTTTGTTTCGATTAGATTATGGCGGACAGCGATAAAAAGCAAGGTTGCTAGGCGATGTAGATTTGTTCTAAGATTCGAGTTGTTGTCTTTGTTGCTTTCGAACTAGTTAAGAGTGGAAATGAAATCCCTCGCTATAAGCCGTATAGCTTTTAAAATTCGATTTGCCCGACTTGGCCGACAAGCTAGGTAATCAAATTTTTGAATCAAATTAAAGTGTTTCCTTAGTTGGAGAAGCAGGTAGAAATGGAATTTGGGATAAACTCATTTTAAAATATCTTTACTTCTAATATACTTTTGATATAAAATACCTATTTGATTAAGTTTAATTCATTTTTAGAGATTCTAGATCTATATTTTTGTTATAAATGACACACATACTTGTCTACACTTGATTTATGGATGTATTTTTATGTATTACTTGAATGCATTTATTTTCAGTCATTTTGTATGCTTTTATATGAATATGTAAACGAATGATTTCTTTTGTAGAACGCATTTTGATCTTTGTTTAAAACATAAAAGGGGATTTTATTTCATTTTTAAGTATTTCTGTAGTGTATGTAAAATATATATTCAATAAAAAACAATATAAATGTACTAAAATTTTAATTAAATATTGTTAAAAGATTGCCAATTTCAAGCATTAAATTAGGTAGACTATATCTGTTTAGAGCAGAGACTGAACATTTTTATCTCATGGCACACATCTATATATATGTCATAATAACAGATCTCATAAGCTTGCAATCGTGACGAGAGTGGCAAGAGTGGTGTAAGGCAACCGGAGAGAATGATCCATTGGTACTGAATGTAATGATGGTTCCGCAAATGGAGAGACAGAAAATTCCATAACAATTCTTTATTAATTCAATAGACAAGTAGTTACATCATAAGGCGTGGAGGTTTTAGAGGGTTTGGAATTTTGAACGGCTCTGAAGGCTCCTTAGCCCAAGAGGCTTGTGAAAGAATGAATAGTATTCAATGATCTCGCTAGAGGGATTAGGATTAAGAGAAATATATTGAACCAGGAGATTTAACAAGAAAGTTCATTACTAGAAATCGGTGGTTTAACGAAGGAGGAATGTGATCTTACATGAGATTTGAAAGCAGGAGAGTCCGTGGGAGGTCCAAGTTAACGATACGGCTTGAGTTCAAAAGTGAAAGGGGGTGGCAAGATATGTTGACCACTTAGATAGGGAGACAAAGAATGGGAGAAAAGGGGACTTATCAGTAGTGAGAATTGTACTTGGGGTTGGTTTTAGATATCGTTTCATATCCCCCGTTTAGAAGGGAAAGTCTTGCCGTTCCAGAAAGGCTTTCACTAAATTCTCAACAATACAAAACATACTATATAACAAAGATACAAAATAACATTTCAAAACAAATATCATACCTAAACACTTGATACACAAATAATACAATATTAATTTACAAATTTCAAATAGATGGCTAATGAAAGTAAAAGGCATCTAGTATAAGGACTTCAAAATTTATCCTTACACCTTCATAAAAGCTTCCATATTTCCTCTACTTCCAATTCTGAAATTTTTACTGTTCAGAAAATATTCAAACATTTTTCATGTATTGTATCAAAATTTTCTATGCATGGTGACTGAAGAAATATACAGTATTGTATGTGTTGGGGATGAACCATATACGACATCATAATCACATCACTAAACGATTACTAAATTCATTGTTACAGTAGAAAAACTCTAATGCTCCTTGGTTTTTCTTTTTATTTTTATTCATTAATTTGACGCAACAAAACGTGTGAAAAGGAAGATGAAAAAACCCTGGAACTTAGATGTGCAATAGGGATGACTTCTCTGTAGCATTACCGACATGTCAGTGGTGTCTGTACCTACGAGTGCATTATTGTAAGTAGGCTAGAAATGAGCTCTGTATACTTCTAAATGAGTAACTGCTCATTGTAAGCTACTAATTTACGTCAATCATCCTGAAACGTTGAAAATGTGTGTGCTGTGTTGTATGTAATGAAGTTTTGTTTAATCATTTTTAACATCAAAATCAATGTATATTGTGATCAATGTATGTGTGGAATTTCGTTTATTCATCAGTACAAAATCATTATCAGTACAATAATTTCATTATCAATCAGTACAAAAATAGAAATAAAATCTACGTAATGAGAGACTGGAATGTTGAGGAAAGTGCTTTCCATCAGTGTCCTCGTGCGTTGAAAAATTAAATTACCCTAAAATCTTTTCATATCATTTGGTAGAAAAATTAGGACATGTTGCAAGTAAATACAAAAGATAGAAATTTTCGTTGGTTCATCCCTTACTAACACAATAGAATGACTTATATGACAATGAGTTATTCAAATGAATTACGTTGCATAAAAAAGAACATTGTTCACCATAAAAATAAATTATTTACATTATTCGACACATTACTAATTCTTAATTGAATACATTCATGCATCATGTAATAGTATCATTTACATGATGTTTGTCATTACTTCGCATCATTATCATATTTTCTTGCATGATGAAAAGATAAAGATAACTCTAAACATTTTCTTCCACATTTAACATTTCAATCATAAAATCGTTTTAAACGAAGAGTAAAGAATTGATGGCAAAACATTTTCTCAGAACTTTGCCAGTAACGACAATGCACAAACAGGAAAAATAATTGGACGACGCTTGTGTATTGAATTGGAGACGGGAAGAGATAAGGAAAACTTTCTACGGGTGATTGCGATACAGTGATAGGTTAAAAATCATAAACTGTTGGTCTGAAGAAAGAATGAAATGCAAAACTGTGGGAGAGAAAATTCTCCCTTTTACGGTGGGGCCGTTTTGTGCAGCTCGCTGCTTGTCCGAAAGGATGTGAAAGTCGTAAATTCTCAGAGCGTGTTAAGTACTCATTGAATGAGAACGAGGGCTACTTGAAGTGCAGATGTGAACCAAGTGTTCTTTGACTTCCCTTAAGAACTGGTATTGTAGAAACAGATACTTTGGCAACTCGAATGGGAATTTTACTTTTCCTAACTGCAAGAGAAATTTGATAATCAGATACCGGGTAAAAATGACGTAATCTAGTCGAATGTACTACTTCAGAATCATTTTTGTGGAGAGGGTTAGGCCTATCTATTTCATAATTTACGTCGGAAGTTTCTTCAGGATAACGTACGGTCCTGTGAAAGTTGGATTTAATTTTCGATTATTGGGATAAACAAATTCTTCATACATTACAGTCTCCAATTTTAAAATCACTTTTAGTAAAACGGGTGTCGTATCTCTTTTTTGAAATCTCATGAAATTTCTTGGTTTTTCTTCGGCAATTTTTCGGGCGTCTTTAATGGACGGATACAAATTTGGTTCAACTAAAGATTCATAAGGAAGTTTTGCATACATTAAATAAGTAGGTGGGAACGTAGTAATCGAATGAGGAGTGTTGTTATATTCTGCCGTGTCTTGTTTAAGTAATTGGGTCCAAGGAGTATTATTTGTTTAAGCATTTATTTTGCATTTCAAACTAGTTATGAGAGTTTGGTTGAGCGCTCAACTGTACAGTTTGGGGTCTGTGTGCAGAAGTTAGTAATTGAGTGACGTTGTATTTTTGCAAGAAATGCTTAAATTTAGGTGACGCGAAGGCTGCATGTCTGTCACTTAGAATTTTCTTTGGACCTTATATTTGGAATACCTGTTTAAGACAGTTAATATAAGCATCTGATGTCACACTTTTTGAAGGGAATTAATTTCCAAATATATCTTGTTGCATGATCTAATAAAATATTTAAGTACTTTTTCGGAGAGCCATAGTAGCTTAATCCGCCAACTGTATCCACGGAAATTAATTCGAAAGGTTCATGACTTGTGGGAAGGGATTTTAACAAGTCATATTTCTTTGTTTTTCCTTTTATTAAATTGACAATCTTCACAGTGTCGGAAATAATTCCTAACATCATTTACTGTGTACCAGGCCAATAATATTGTGGCGATAATAAATTTAACATTGATGACACTCCTAGGTGCCCATACTCATATGTGCTTTCTCTAACAATTTTGAGGGAGACAAAGAATGGGAGAAAAGGGGACCGCTAAGGGACTTATCTGTAGTGAGAATTGTACTTAGGGGTTAGTATATATATATATATATATATCGCGCGCGAAGGGAGTCCGAGCAGGAATCAAAGGAAAGACGTTCCTCTGATGTTCGGAAACGAGTATCGAATGAGCAATACGTGCTCAAGAACTAGTTATGATGCCAGACGGGCATTTATCATTTTAGTATTTTTGCACCTGTAATAAGAACGCTACCATCTGTACATATTTCACCAGCTTCATCTCTTCTTAAAATTAAATATTAATTTACCGGAATATTGTGTACCCTGTTCTTACAATTTTGGGGCCTCGGCCGGGACACACGGACATTCCGGTGTGAAGTAGATTTAAAAAAAATATTGAAGCAGGTGAATTAGAACCGAACTCAGTGCTCTAACTTCTGTGGAACTGGAACATTGACCTTCTGGACAACAATCGTAAACGTGGATACAGTGGATATCTCCTGGAACGTTGATTTTCTGGATAGCAATCTTGTGAGTACAATCTTTAAAAATGACATTCTTACAAAGAGCACGAAAGATTGATCTCCTAAATCTCTCCGATGAATTAAGATTAATTGTACAAGTTGGTGCTAAAATCCCTGAGATAGTAGAATTAATAACTACAGATGATAAGTACGATGAAATATTTGCGAAAATTCGCTTAGAAGTAATCTCTGCTGATCGGCAGGAGCAAGAAAGTCGAGAATTCGAATTAAAAAAATTAGAACTAGAAGCGAAAATAAAGACTGTTAGTCCTGTTTCTTCAACAGTCCCGAAAACGCAAAACTTATTGAAATTAATGCCTCATTATGATATGGGTAGCGATATTAGTGTCTATCTGTCATTGTTTGAGAGACAGATAAGTCGTATTGAAATTCTCAAGGAAGATTGGGTCACACATCTACTCCCATTGCTTCCATTGGAAATTGTCAACATTGTCGCCCGAGAACCCGATCCAGATGCTAATGAATACAGTCATGTTAAAACATTGCTTCTAAAACGTTTCAAGTTAAGCCCTGAACAATTCCGCCAAACATTTGTTGCCCATAAAAAAGAACCGCCTGCCTCTTGGCGCGATTTTGCATTTGAACTGGAAAATTACTTTGATGAATGGACATCCTTGATTGAACGTCAAAACTTTCGAAGATTTAAAACAACTTTTGGTTTCAGACCAACTGAAACAGAAAATACCCTCTAAAGTACGTGAACACTTTATCGATGAGCTGCCTAAAATTAAAAATATCGAGGAACTAGTAAACAAATTGGATGATTATGAGACTGCGCGTCGTAATTTCAAAAAAGAAACAAACCGAAACATGTGCGAAAATATCAATAAGAAGCCATTTAATAAGGATCATGAAAAAGCAGCGTCAATCGTTCGTGCTCAACCAAATGATTTCAAATCAAAATATAAGTACAATTATGATATCAAGCATGAAAATAGAGCAAGAATACGTTGTTTTAACTGTAATTTAAACGGGCACAAGGCCTCTGAGTGTTTAAATAAGAAAGAAGGTCCGAAATGCTCAAAATGTTTTAAGTTCGGACATGTTTCTACTTCTTGTGACCAAACAGATATAAATAAAGCTCTAATTACTAGTACTAATAATCGTACAAGTAAAATCGAAAAAACTGTGGTAATCCAAGATTTGAAAATAAATGCTCTATTAGACACTGGATCAGAATAGTCCATGATAAGCTATGAATGTTATACTAAAATTGGGTCTCCAAAATTATCCTTTAATAATGTATCTTTATCAGGAATTGGAAGTGAAAATATTTCTCCGCTAGGATTTTTTCATTCTAAGGTGTATTTTGATAACTATTTTGTAGAAAGTGATATATATGTGCTGAAAAAACTGTGTTCTGAAGCTATTATCGGAACTGATGTACTCAACAAATTGAATATTTCCCTAAATGAGAACGGTGTCGAAATTAAGGGTATAAGAAATACATTTCATGTCAGCTATGCAGAATTGAAATCCGATCACACTACCGTTGAATCAAACCCCAATCCTTCCTGCATTCAAAAAAGAATATCGTCTGCGTTTAAAGTTTCGACCCCCCGTATGATTCCCACAGTGAGCATGTTATGGCTCCGAACTCTGACCTTGAGAAAGAATTTTTATTTTGTGTTAGCGATGCAATTCATTTGAACTAACAGAACGACCACGGCGTTTTTGCTTCGCTGAGCAAAAAATAATTGACGATCAAGTTCAATCTTGGCTATCGGAAGGAATTATTCAAAATAGTTGTTCTAATTATTCAGCACCTGTTGTGCTGTGTAAAAAGAAAGACGGCTCGCATCGGCTCTGTATATTGACTACAGAAAACTAAATAAAAAAATCATTAAAGATAAATACCCTCTCCCTTTAATAGAAGACGTTCTTGATAAATTAGAGACATCGAATGTTTACACCTCACTTGATCTAGAGAACGGATTTTTCCACGTGGAATTCGAAAAGGCTAGCAGAAAATATACTGCGTTCGTTACTCATAACGGGCAGTATGAATTTGTAAAAGCTCCATTTGGCCTGTGTACATCTCCAAATGTATTTATGCGATTCGTTAATAATGTCTTCAGAGAACTAATTCATGACAACACGGTTGTAGTTTATTTAGATGACATTATTATTCTCTCACAGGACGAAGCAGAAGGCTTAAAGAAACTGGAACGCGTTTTAAAAGTCGCCGCTGCAAATGGCCAGGAGCTTAATTTCAAAAAGTGCCAATTTTTTAAAAAAAAGATAGAATTTCTCGGATATGTAATTGAAAATGGTACAATTCGACCCTCCCCTAGTAAAACTAGTGCTGTAAAAAAATTTCCGATCCCTAAATCAGTAAAACAAGTGCAATCATTTCTTGGACTGACGGGATATTTCCGTAAATTCATCCCACAATACTCATTAATCGCTAGGCCATTAAGCGACTTACTACGAAAGGAAAAAGTATTCACGATTGGAGCACAACAATTGTTATCGTTTAACAAATTGAAGGACATTTTGTCTCAAAAACCTATTTTACACATTTTTAAACAGGGCGCACCTCTGGAATTGCATACTGATGCAAGTAGTTTCGGATTTGGATCTGTACTGTTAATGAAAACCGATGATGGAAATTTACACCCGAAAGAATACATGAGCAAAAAACAACACCCCAACAGGAAAAATATTGCAGTTACGAGCTCGAAACGTTGGCAGTGATTGAGTCTTTAAAAAAATTTAGGAACTATTTGTTAGGTTCAAAGTTCAGAATTGTAACTGACTGCGCTGCTTTCCAGAAAACACTATCAAAGAAAGAACTTGCGCCAAAAGTAGCTCCTTGGGCCTTATTCCTGGAAGAATTCGATTACGAAATTGTTCACAGGTCAGGAACTTCTATGAGGCATGTAGACGCTCTTAGCCGTAACGCCGTTTTGGTTGTTACACGAGCACAAGACGAATTAACAACTAAAATAATATCTGCTCAAAATGGGGACGAACAGATCAAATTAATCAGAACCTTGGTTGAGAAGGGTGAAGAAAAGGGTTACTTTACCAAAAACGACATCTTGTATAAATTTGAAAACGGAAGAGATCTAGTAGTGGTACCAGAAGCGTTACAAAACGAAATTATACGGAAAGTGCATAAAAACGGCCATTTTGCTACTGCAAAGACAGAAACAATACTAGGGCAAGAATTTTATATCCCTAATGTGCGAAACAAAGTCGAAAGTGTAATAGCTAATTGTGTAGAGTGTATCCTGTATAATAGAAAGCATGGTAAGGGTGAAGGCTTTTTGAACCCTATACCCAAAGAAAACATTCCGCTAAGTACATACCATATAGATTTTATTGGACCCCTTCCCTCTACAAATAAACGATATCAACACATTTTTACTGTCGTAGATGCGTTTACGAAATTCACATGGTTTTACCCTGTGAAGTTTCCTTCCTCACAGGAGGCTATTGATAAATTAAAATTTCAGCAAACGGTTTTTGGAAATCCTGCCAGGATAATCACCGACAGAGGTTCTGCCTTTACTGCAAACGAGTTTGAAGCTTATTGCACCGACGAAGGAATAGAACATGTGAAAATCACGACTGGAATCCCCAGAGGAAATGGACAGATTGAACGAATGCACAGGATACTAATACCTGTTTTAGCAAAGCTTTCTCATGAAGACCCGGCCAAATGGTTCAGATATGTGTCCAATGTACAACGTGTGATCGACAGTACACCGTCAAGAAGTACCAAGTACACCCCATTTGAACTGATGTTGGGAACAAAAATGAAAAATAAACAAGACGTGAGAATCAACGGTGTACTGAATGAAGAGTATTTAAATCATCTAATGTATAAACGTGATGAGATGAGAAACGATGCTAAAAGAAATATCCTACAGCTACAAGAAGAAAATAGAAGACAGTTCAATAAGAGAAGAAAGAAACCCTACCTCTACAAGCTGAACGACTTAGTTGCCATTCAAAGGACTCAGTATGGGACTGGCCTAAAACTGAGGACCAAGTTTTACGGTCCTTACAGAGTCACGTCTGTCAAACTCAACGACCGGTATGATGTGGAAAAGGTCGGATGCCATGACGGGCCTAACAAGACATCTACCGCTGCCGACCACATGAAGCTATGGTCGAATGACCTACACTAGTGAATTCACATAGTGGGAAGAACTAGATACTTTCTTTCCTTTTTTTTTCTTTTGTATTTTTCAGATTCCTCTTTCTATATACCAATTCATTTGATGCTGTGGAGTTGCCACCCGAGGACGTCTGTGCGCAGGACGGCCGATTCTGTAGGGATGAAAACTACAAACCTCCCCTACTTCTCATCACCAGCGCCCTCTACCTCCGATGGACTGCGAAAAGGGCGAACGCGCGCGAAGGGAGTCCGAGCAAGAATCAAAAGAAAGACGTTCCTCTGATGTTCGGAAACGAGTATCGAATGAGCAATACGTGCTCAAGAACTGGTTATGATGCCAGACGGGCATTTATCATTTTATTATTTTATCAATCATTATATATACATATATATATATATATATACATATATATATATACATATATATATATATATACATACATATATATATATATATAGATATATATATAGATATATATAGATATATATAGATAGATAGATAGATAGATAGATAGATGGATGGATGGATGGATATATATATATATATATATATATATATATATATATATATATATAGATAGATAGATAGATATATATATATAGATATAGATATATATATAGATGGATAGATGGAGGGATGGATGGATGGATGGATGGATGGATGGATGGATGGATGGATGGATGGATGGATAGATATAATATATTTCTATTTCTTACAAATTTTATAAAAGAGCCTTTTAGAGAAAACTACTTGAAACCTAATGATTACAAACAGGCAAAACTTTACATTGTTTAAGTCTTTGAAACAATTGTTAAATTGCAAACCCGAGAAAAATGTTTCATTTACTTTTATATGGTGAACTGAATCAAGGCACAATTTGCTATTTCGCGATTAACACATTCGATGTACTTGCTTAATACAGAACAATGCACTCCGATTATTGTGTGAAGTGTTTTCTATGGTACGGGCTGGAAGTTTCCCCTTTTTTCCCTTCCGTTCTCTCCCCTCTGATTTCATTTCCCTTTCATTTGCATCCCCAACGTGTTTGCTAACAACACTTTTAAAAGGTAAATCTATTAATGCGAAAGTGTTGTCTGAATGAAAATACATTCTTTCGGCATCGGGAATTTAGCTTCCGCGCGTATTTAAAAAGAAAGAAAAAAATCCAACGCAACTTCGGAATATTTTGCTAATAGTGTGCGGGAAGAGCGGTGGTGGGAGTATGTTGCGTTTGCTTTCAGCACCCTTCTCTTTGCTCTTGGGGATTTTTATTTGCTCGCAGGCTGGTTTGTTAAAGCGTCAATAAAGTGTTTAATGATTTGCTTGTTTTGGCTGAAGGGGCACATCATCTTAACTTTTGGCGGGGGAAGTGCTCTATAAACTGTTTAGGATAATTAACTTTCTTCCCTTTTACTTAATAAAGGGCAAAGTTACTTTTTTTCTGATTTTCAATTGATTGACTTAATGTTAGTCTGGATTGTGTTAGATTATATAAAATTCAGGGAAGTAAAGCATTCGTGTGTGTGTGTGTGTGTGTGTTATCGTTAATTTCTGTTTACAATACAACTTTATTTGATGATTCCAGAAATTCTAATTCCGATTTCACGGTGTCTTCTATGCACACGAAATGCAAATGTCATAAAATCGGAATTAGTTAAAATAAAAAACAATAGTCTGCGAGTTGCACAATCTTGTCAAATGTTCTCTGTAAAAGCTGTCCAGTGCGGGAAAGTAAAATATGATCCAATGACTCCTTTTCCATTGGCAATCTTCCGAGACCACAGGATGGAATTTGTACAGATAAGCTTGGCTGACTGAAGTGATCAATTCTGGCCTTGGATGCAATTGTAGTAACAAGGTGAGGGACCTTCGTAGAATAGACAAGGTCATTAGGCTTCCGTTGGAAATGAAAGAGGTGGTGACTTGCTGCAGTACTTTTCAGGTATCACACTAACCCTCAAAATCAATTTCAAATCGGAGCCAAATATTGGTTTCGATCTTGATTAGTCTCTCTGAGAGTGACGTCCAGGGCAAGGTAGCTGAACCTGATTTCGAAATCAATTTGGCCAATTCATCTGCCATTTTACTGCCCAGGCCCCACCGCGCTTGGGGATTTGCTGCAATGGGATGTTCCAGTATCTAAATTTGTAGAAAATATCTCTAATTTCTTTAGTTCAGAAAAAATAGCTAATTGGTTTGTGTTGTATACTACCATAGAAGCTGTTGTATAGATGTTGTATAGAAGCCATAGAAGATAATTTTGTATGATACGTAGGTAGTTGAATCAATATTGCAATAGATAAACACAACGGGATATTGGTGACGGTCCGGGATCAGTACAGAAGGGAGAGATCCAAGGATACCTCGTCATTTTGAATCAGAATGTCTAACCATCCAAGTGGTTTCGACTAGATATATTGACCATCAATATCTAATTGATTTTGTTAATGACGAGATACCTCGTCATCAAGATATTGCTGATTTTTTTTATGATGTCGAGATCAAGATCTGTTCAGTTTTGTTCTAATGACAAGATGTATCGTCCATCAAGATGTGGTCAATTTTGCTAACAACAAAATACCTGGTCGAGACAAACCCCAGAAAGGTTAAATTGTGAATATGACTATTGTATGTTTGCTTCGAATTATAATGACGATAATAACAAGGGATTTTTAACAAAAAGTGTAGACTAATAGCAAAATAAAATACAATAGAGAAGGAAATATAGAATTCTTAATTCTCAGAGAAATTGTGAAAATACGAAACTCGTTGTCTTTCTATTTATCCCTTTATTGTTTATTACTAAGAAAATTTTTTGAAGAATCACTGACAAAAAAAATAAAATTAAGCCGTTAAACATTTTACGATAAAAAGAAATACAAATCCTCTTAGAGCGTGGAAACGTGAATTTATACTTAAGCAGAAAGTCAAATAGGATTGCCCAATGATCGAGGAAAAAACTTCCAAAAAACCCGGATGAATGTATAGTTAGGATTTATTCCAAATTCCCACGATGATTTGAAATCCAAGCAAGCATTTACGTCTGATAATCTTTCTGGACAGTTGAATAAGCTTAAACTAGATTTAATTCTGTAGTTTATAGAAAGAAAAGTATTTAGCTGAACATTTTCTTATATACTAGAATATAAGTTTAATTCATTTGTTTAATTAACTTCTTTATTGAAATGTCTTCAAATGCTTCGACGTCCATTCTTGAATGGCATTATTCATTATTGTCATATCTTCATTATCGACAATCCTATGTCGGAAATGCGATATTGGGCTATATACAGGATTAAAGCCGCAGGAGAACGATATATCCTAGAGTGGACTAATCAAAACAAGCGTCCGTCTACAGATTTCTATCTCCGAAAATGATCCTTTGGGTTGGACAATACTGTTAACGATTGTTGTTTGCTTTTAAAAGAAAAGTGGCAGTATTTTAGTTAATCTGTTAAATAAAGTACATAAAATTATGTACAAATTTATATAGTTCGAGGTTTAATGAAACGGAATTGTGGCCTTGGTAATTTTCCTATGAGCGAAGGTTTAATGAAACGGAATTGTGGCCTTGGTAATTTTCCTATGAGCAAAGGTTTAATGAAACGGAATTGTGGCCTTGGTAATTTTCCTATGAGCGAAGGTTTAATGAAACGGAATTGTGGCCTTGGTAATTTTCCTATAAGCGAAGGTTTAAGAATGATATGTAAAATCGCTTAAGTACACTGTGAGGAAGACAAGTTCTACATGGTTTCAGATATTATCTATCCTGTAGCAAAAGATAGTTTAAGGTATTTATTATTTGATTCTGTGCTACCTCGTTTCTTGTAATACCTGCACACCACGAGTTGAGATTAGTATCACTTGGTTCTTTTAAATGCCATTTAAAAAAAAGGGACAGTTAGTTACATAGTGAAGTGCTGAGCATGTGCATTTCACTAGACTTTCTGTGAAACCAGAACATTACATAGAAACCGGCATGGTAGGAAATAGTCGACTCGCATTTTTTCAATGCGTTGACAATATCATGCAACATTGAACCCACTTTAATTATACAAGTGCAGTAAAATAATTAAAAACCTTCAAACCAAAGACTAATAAAGATTAAAAGTTTAAAACAGATCGTCAAGGACCATTTCGGTGAAGTAAAACGCCCACCATTATCAAGACAGATGTAAGTCACACGAAAAATCGAGTTTAAATATGTTGTTGTGGAATACTGTTGACACAACTCACTTTTTAACTAAGCCTTTCGCGTGTAAAGGCGGGGTTACACTGACATTATTCATTTGTGCGTTTGATAATGTAAAGCTTAACAAAAGTCTAATATATTTTTATTTTATCGAACACAATAAGGAATGATGCTAATGCTTCCAAACTACACGCGACCTGGAAAGGCTTAGTTAAAAGTCTTAGTTTTTCTAAGTGTCTAAACTTTAGTTCCCGTCGTTTTGAAGGTTTATCATTTTTTTATTACCCATTTGACTAAGGTTTTCATCTGTTAATCTACATACTAGGTGTCGTTCATATCTGTATTTTCATCCCACTTGCGAGGTGCTTTCAGACAAACAAGTACATCAATAATGTCCCAAATATAAATAAATTGTTCTTAAAAGATCACCCACTGAATCTGAAGTCATTACACATTTTAAAAGGAATAACGTAAGTGAGAGAAGAATGAAGAAAGTAAGTGAGCATTTTTTCAATAAAGTGGATGAATATAGAAAGAACACACAATTAAGAACACTAAACACGTCGTCAGAAATTTTTTAATGTCTGTTTCAAAATTTGCCATTTAAATTTTCAAATCATAGGAAAGGAAACTAACCCACAAAAAATCAGAGTTATCAGCGTATAATGTATTGATGTGCACCGTATTGATGTGTTGAATATGTAACTATAAATCTTAAGAAAATGTTCCAAATTTATTTAAAAATTTTATAAAAGTTCATGTATTGAATTCGAAGTCATTATACATTTTAGAAATACTAACGAAATTGAGTGAAGAGAACGTAGAAATAAGTGAATTTTCAATAATGTGGATGAACGTTGGATAATACTGGAACATTACATTACAAATTACATTACATTACACACAAACTAAAAACTTAGTCAGCACTTTTCGAATGTCAATTGCTTCAAAAATTGTAGATGAAGTTTTAATTCATATCCAGAAAACAGTCAAAGTTATCAGTGGATAATCTATATCATAATGATGTATCCGTAAGATTATAATTCACTGTAAATCTAAAAAATGTTTCAAATCTACATAAATTTTTTCATAAAAATTCGCCTACTGAATTTGAAGTCATTACTCATTTTAAAAAGAATATTAACTTAATTGAGAAAAAGACGTAGAAATTAAGTGAACATTTTTTCCAATAATGTGAATGAACATTGGATAAGAACACACAAACTTAAAACTTCGTCAACAAATTTTGAATCGTCTTTGTTTCAAAAATAGCTGATGAAATTTTTAATTCATTGAAAAAAGGCAAACCCAGCAACAATCAAAGTTATCAGAGGATAATAGTTGTTGAATGGTAGAATTACGAGATACAGATTTTATATCAACACTGCAAACAAGAAAAATGACACAAAATCAGTAAAATTGAATTAAAAAACTGATTTTTTAATCGGTAACAGTTTTATTGAAGAGGCTAAATTTAACTTATCAAAAAAGTTTGTCCGAAGAAAGCTCAACTAAGAAATAGATTCTCAGAACTTGAACCCATAGTAAAATGAGACGAAGGTTCCGTAATGGTCTGGATATGTGTATCATATTCCATAATGTACTAAGCGTGGACGAACTACATTTTGTGGAAGGAAATATCTATGAGGTATTTTTGGCTGTATTACTGCTCCCATGTTATGGGAATATGTTCACAGTCGTCAGACTTTATTGTTAATGAAAGTTGTGAAACTACTTCGAAGAAAAAGTTCGAGAACATCCCATTTCTAGCAAAAACTCATTACAATTCACATTAAATGGATGTTTAGACCAAGCTCACGCCTATCGTAAAAATTAATCGAACCTGCCTAAACGACATAATTGTGAATACGATAAGGAAACCTCAAGTACTAAAAATGAAATTTTTTCTTTTCTTTGTATGTAAAAAAGCCTTAAATTTCACTGCGTCTGGGTTTCATTTTGAGACAGAAATATGTGGTTTTTGTGTGCTTCATTTCTCATAAATATAAATTGAAAAAATTTGAGAATATTAGAATAGGAGGGCCTCTGGTAACATAGCCACTAAATATTCAAAAGGATGAAAAGAATTTCTTATTTGAATGAGAGTGTAATACTTGAAAGTTTTAGATAACATGACCTCTTTGAATAGTGGATAAACCATTGTAATTTTGGAATTTTTAAAGCTTGAAAATTGCCATCCTGAAAAATCTGAAGAGTGACTTATCATTATGTTACCCCAAGCCCTTCAACTAAAAATTGCATTAAATGACCTTTACCTTGAGCAAAACGTTTTGAATCTTCTTAGTTGTTTCAAGTTCACAACTGTCTTAATTAATTACACTTAGATGTTCGATTTTCATTTCGATCCTGTTGTTACAGTTGTATTTTATAACAGAAATATATCAGATTATTCATTATCCTAAATTTTATATTCCAAGAAGTAATTGCAATTTGTACTTTGCATTTTGTAATTTTGAATCATACAGCAGACTGGCGTTATAATGACACTGTGACCTTTGCTGGAGGGAAGTTATATCGAACATACATTATTCAGTTCTTTTTTAGGGCATGGGAATGCCAATTTTCAAACCTCATAAATGTTTACGATTCCAGAAAAGAAAGCCCTGTCTCTACGTAGCAAAAATGCACAAATGAATTAACTTAAGTTGAACACTGAAGATTGAAAACAAATAAATTTAATGCGACGCACGGAAGAAATGAAACAAAGAATAAGGGTGGTACATATTAGTAGTACTTGCATACATTCTAGATTTAATTTTTCTTGGAAAATTTTGCTACTTGTGTCTTCTGTAAATTTATCTGTAGTATCATTGAAAGACGCCATTTTTCATGGTTGATGCCATGAAACTATTCGTCGCCATTTTCTTGACTTTCAAAAAATGTCTCAAAACTTCTCACGTGTAACGCGTGAGAAGATATGCGTAAAGAGAAACCCGAACAAAGCAAAGCACTTGGCGATGCAGCAAGACCCGAATCCACCAAACCGTGCCTAAAATATTCTCAAGGAATTGCGAACCGCCAACTGAAGGTTCGATGTAACGGGATATTTAAGTTTTCCGCGTTCATTATATAGATCATAAATGACATTACAGCTGGAGAACTACCAAGGCCTTCTGAATTGGTCGTTGCATCAGTATTTAACCCTCGTGGTGATTTATCTTCGTCAAAAACTGCCCTTTAGTGATCAGTCTCTGGTGCAAAAACTTGTTCCAAACTGTCACCAATTCTGGGCAACTCGTTTTCCCTACATGGATCTTCATTCTCCTTGGACTAATAGGGCAGTTTCATTACTACGAGATATCTCGTCCTTAGTGAAACTTAACAGATCTTGGACGAGATATCGCTCATTGTGGTTGCCTCGACGAGGTTTCTCGTCATTTGGAAAACTGACCAGGTATCTTGGTAGTGGTCGAGACAACCACTTAGAGGGTTAATCCTCCTGGTGGTTGTCTCCACTAGTTATCTCTTCATTAGGAAATCAGACGATATATCTTGACCATCAAGATCTTGTCGTTTCTCGTCATTAGAAGAAAACTGATCAGATCTTGATATTGTGATCATAGAAAAATCAGAAATGTTATCGAGATATCTTGCCAATAGCAAAATTGGTCCGATCCTGATGTTCGAGATATCTCGTCGAAATCATTTGGAGGGTTGAATCGAGTGTCGCTATGAAGCGAGTCTACTATAGCATAATTACATTGGAGATTCATAGCAAACAACCAGTAAAGAATGAGCTACTTCTACTGCGTTTGCAGTATTGTATATTAACCATTTGTCACACAAAGAACCAATAAACAGTCCATTATAATAGATTACTGGTAATCTTTAGTAAGTAAACCAAAAACAACACACCCACATTCCACTCATGCTGGATAAAGGGTAGGTGGAAGGTAGTATTGCACCCCAACCCATTTTCTGAAAGATACGCTGATTGCACACAAAGTACACAGATCTTTTCATATTTATTAATCATCTCTCGTCCGAGCAAAAGAGTCCTTACTTCAGGTAATCTTGCTACTGCACATAATAAAAGATTCCTCGGATAAATCACCGCCATAATCACCCCGATCATCTATCCAATTATTTAACGGGAAAAAAGATCGCGGGACAAAGGCTAGATTCCTGAAACAGATTTAGTATGGGATGAATGTGCCGGGTGGTATAAATTATTCGTTACAGACCAAATCCCCTAATTTTTCATGCGTTAGGAGGTAGAATTTATTTCCCTATGCGTTCGTTACAGTGACTGCGGTAACCATGCTTTCAATTTGAGTTCTGGAGGGAGGGCTTTGTTCTATTTTGGGACGGACCCAATCTGGGTAGAAAGATAGCTATTCAGAGCAACACTGAGGGATTTTTACTTGAAAATAAATTAGTATACTGGTGGTTTTAAAAGAGTTATGCGACATCAGTAAATTGGTGTTAATTACCATATTAAATTCATGTTAAATTTAGGGTAATAAGGTTTGATGACACTTGAATTTTAGGATATTTTTTTCAAAGATATTTTCAATAAAGCACATTACCATCAATATATATAAGCAATTAAGAAAGTTTAGCCCTAATTTATAATCGGGTATGCAAGTTTAATTAAATTATGTTTTTCAATTGCAAAACAAAACCACGATCCAAAGATCAGCAAAAAAGTAAAAAACATTCGATAACAGATAATTCTGGAAATTGCCGAAGAAGTACTTACAGCAATCCAGTTTGGGAGAGTAATAAAGAATTTGAAAGTGAATTTTTGGAGAGTAATATATTTTAAAGATATATTTGGTTGCTCTATTTTATATTTTAACTGCACTAGAGCTTTTTGGACGAATATTTTGAGAAAACAAGTGTTTATAAATGAAGTTCCCAAAACAAAATGTATTTTTCGAAATTACAAAATTCAAAAGGGGCATATATTTCAAATCGTGTCAATATTAATTTACAATCAATCTGCTGTGAAGTATTTCGTTGATGCTTTCATTTAAGGAGTTGAAATTAAGAAAGATAATTCATTTTAACTACACGAACATAACAATGGAAATAAATTACTTTTACGAATAAAAGTTTACTTCATCCACCGTCACAATAATTTAAACAGATAATCTTCGAACCGTGGACTTGCATAAATATTGCATTAAATATGAAGCTTCAACAAAAACATTATACTCTCAATAGTGTTGGTGATATGTGTGGTTTGAATCCCGCTTTGCAAATGACTATTGTCACAGAGCTTAATGCCTATTAGAATTCTGATAAAATATTAGCTTTATCGCTATAAAAATGTAGTACATGCGTATGAAACAGCTAGAATGTTTTACTTTCATCTTAAATATGTTAAAACAGTGTTTAAAGTATCCACAGAGTGTATTTTAATTATTCCTCAGATAATTTTAATGTGTTAGGAAATTAGAGTTAATTAGAGGAAACATTTACTACAGTTTAAAAAACTCCTGTTACATTTCATTTACATTTAAATACAAGATCATTTTTTCTGTATAAGTTAGTTCCATTTAGAACATTGTGAATTCCCTTCCTCATTTTTAAAATAGCGGTGAAAATAGACGACACATATTTGCAAAAATTCATTCAAATAAATGTAAAAAGTTGAATGTGAATATCAATCCAACACATCTTTGATAACAAAATATTAAAATATTTGATGCTTTTGAGGGTTCTAGCGTTAGGACCATATTTGACCATGCTGTGCCAAACACAAGACAGACAACGTCAAGTAAAGGGCATACACACACAAGGAAAGGGTAAGATACAGGAATAGAATCAGCGTCATCTACAACTCGCAGGTTGATAGCGCAGTAGGAAAACCCACTGAGCCCCACTACGGCCTTTTAAAATAACAGATATGTTATGAGTAAGACTAAAGTAAAGAATAGAATAGTCTATAGCGACTAGTTGACGATACCCTGGGACAACAGTTATTCTAATTTCTGCATCAAAATTCTGTTCATATCCCAAGATGTATATAAATACCATTCAATCATGTTTCAGTAAAGGATGACTTATTCTAATATACTCATGTAATATTTTCTGCGATTGATGCCAGTTAAAATTCCAACTTATGCATAGATGTGTGCTCTTTTCTTGGTAAATATTACTTTATTAAAATGTATTTAAATAAAATTTCTTCCCTTTCCTATGTGTTGCTTTAGCTCTGATTAATATGGAGTAGAAACTCAACACAAACTACAAGTCTGATTGCCGAATTGCTCATGAAATTGCATGGAAAATAATTAAACCTTTCCAAAAAATGTTAAATTTTCTAGTTTAATATGACCATAAGTCATATTTATTTTAATTTAAAATTTAACTTCAAACTGCACGCTTCAATTCAATTGAACCACATTATGTTTCGACATTAATTCTTGGCACCGTAAGAGATTGAACAAGTTTGGTACGATGCAGAACTTCCCATAAAAACACTTTCATTTTGAAAGAAACCCTCTATCCACTCACCGTGTCTGAGTAAAAGCGATTATTTTAAAGACACGGCTAAAAAATATCGATTAAATGTGTTAAATTATTCAAAGTGAACTCCATATTCATCGACGCAGAAAACCGTGTCGTCACATTTTCATGCATAAAACACCATAATTATGGTTTTCTTTTAATTAAAGGTCCCTGTACTTAGGCTGATAATTACAGGCCTTAGCACCTGTTCAGAGTTATTAAGTTTGGACATGAAAGAGAAAAATTGGTACAGGAAACAGCGCATAGGAGGTTGTTTGAAGAAATTTATCGCCCATTTGGCGAACTCAATTTGGAGGGTATCTTCTGGAAACTCTGGTCATAAATCGCAAAATTGTAGCGGAAATAATTGTACTGAGCGATAAAATTAATGTCATACACTTTAGACGTTGCTATTCAACTGCTAATTTAAGCATCTTCTTAGATTTAGGTATAATGAAGATTCTATAAATTTTTAGGCAATTCCATTTATGACAAAAATAGCTGCTACAGATGTTAGTGTTTAGTGGCAAGCACTTGGAAATGTTAAGCTAGCTTTAAAGTATCATCTCTTTAACTATAACTTTAGAAAGTCCGATAATTTCTCAGATATTTTATGAATAATTGAAGATATTTTATGAATATTAGAAATTCGCATGAAATAAAGTTTCCTTCGATTATGAGTAAATGGATTGTCAGAGAAATATAGTCGTAAAATTGTCAATTTTTCTGTTCATTCCAAACGAATAATGTCAGTCCATAAATGGGAGAAACTGGAGCACTTTTGAATTAGAGGCTTTCTGTAATGAAATGACAAATTCGATACTGGTAGGTGGGTAGTTAATTAACGTCGCACTGGAACAACGGGCTTATTGGTGACTGTCCCGAAGAGAGAGATCCAAGAACAACGCCTCGTAATTTTGAACTACGGTTAGAAGACGTGGTCAACATCCGAGCTGGCGTCCCACTCTTCAAACTTCCACACTACACCAACGTGAGGACATTTGAGGCCACGACATATTTAACGTGCACCAGCCCCCGTGTATACGATGGTGTCTGGTTGGACCGTGTCTAAGTTGCAGCCCTCAGGCTGCTAATCCATTTCTCTTCCATCTAGGCAACCTCGGATCTTAAATTTGATTCTTTATCAGGTATCGCAAAATTGCAATACCTTGCCGGCATTAGGTATACATATAGGAGATATGCATATGAATGCAAAGAAATAAACCATCTATTCCACTCCTATTTCCATCTATTCACCCTGCTACATTCTTCTTAGGTTCTTATTAGGCCCGCATTTGCGTGCTCAGAAAACTAAGCTAATACCTTTCTAGCAGCCCGACATCGGTACAAGCGGGAAAGAAACTGGAGCACTTTTGAATTAGAGCGCCAGATTAATCACTCTGCATGGCAACAGTAATCAAATCTGATTACTGTCGCCAAGTTACTAAGACACGGAGAACTTCTAATTGAACTAGGTTAATCGTTTCCGAAAAGCGTTTCCGATTCCAAATGTCTTCAAGGAGGTCTTGAGTAAAGATGGCCGGCACTTGCGTGCCGACTTGAAGAAATCAGGCAACTCTAAGCAACAATGCCGACAACGGTACATGGGAGAAATGAATTGGAGTGTCAGATTAATCACTCTACTTGGCAACAGTAATCAAATCTGATTACTGTTACTTGGCTACAGCAATCAAATCTGATTACTGTTACTTGGCTACAGTAATCAAATCTGATTACTGTAGCCAAGTTGAGGAAGACATGGGGATCTTCTATTTCAACCAGGGTAACACGACGGTTCAAATGACTTCATGAAAGTCTTGAAGAACGATAGCTCCGCATTTCTGTGTCAATTTGGAGAAATCAGAAAACTAAGCTGCAAGTCCAACATTGATAAATGAGACTATTGAACTCTCAACCAGATATTTCAGACTAGCATTCTCCAAAATGAGTTCGCTTGTCCGTTTTTGGACCTTGTGCCATTAAACCCAACCAACCAATCAAAATGAGTTCTCTAATCAATCGACTACTAAGACTGCCTCAAGAACGTGAATTAAAGTATACTCGGACGCTACCCCTCTCACCAGTACATGGAATTTCAACAATTTAGCACTGTTAAATATTGTAGGAATGATAAGGGATTTCCCCCTTCTAATGTGTATCTTCAAGAGAATGTATTGTACAAATTTTAGTTTCTCATTCAATTTATAAGACAAGTATTCATTACAAGATATCCGGAATCCTCATGGACCATCAAAATGATACCGATTGCTTCGAGCGCCATCTGGTATTTGTCAGTTAATTACAAGCAGAGTCTGACTTGTAATTTTTAAAGTGGGCGTGTTCGCATCACGTCCACCTGTAACTAATTTAGCAAGACGTGTGAAAGGTAGCGAAGCTTTGCCTACCAAAATGCACTTAATGTTAGAGATAGTTTACACTGCTATATATACTACCGTATCGTCACATAATTTTTGTAGTGGTGACTAAGATCAACACACATTTATAAACCAAGTATTTGAGTTCAATTAACTAAGGAATGCATTATAGAATAAACAAATCACACGAAAATTTCTGCTTTTATTTTCAGTATCCTTTCTAAAAAAATAAATGCGTATTATACGTACGTGTGGCTTTGTTTCATTCATAACATATTTGTATTATACATAAATATATTAATAGTGAGTTCGTGATTGAGGATTATATACTTCTATTCAAAAAATATTTGCCAAAAGCGTTCTGTTTTTGCATGCATTTAAGAGCATCTAATTTAAGTAGTCGGTTCACTTTTCTCACAAAACATTTTTTTCAAACTGATCTACACCGTCTTTCTCAAAAAATAAAACTTACTTCAATAAAAGTTCTGTTACATGTTACTCCTGTGAATGAAAAGAAACAAGCAAGTACTCTACTGTGCAGAATTGAAGCTATAAATGTGAATTTACTTTCAAGGAGGTAATTTGTTTTTGATGGTACTCACTTTAGCTGTAAATAAGCATTAAACTCTTCGAAAAGGGTGGCTTTCTTTCCAAACTGATTCAAAATCACTCTATTTGAATTACAAAACAAAACTACATTCACATTGAAATAATTACCAAGATTATTCGTTGCATAGCGACAAATGGGTTGAATGATTCAAATTTCATGAAAATATATTTCAGCTTGAAAATAATGCTTAGGGGTAAGTCGTAGTTTTGACGGCATTTTAAATCCCCAAGTTCTGTAGCGATGAATTGTAAAGTTCCAGATTTTAGAAACAGTGGTATAAGTGAGCAACTGGATAAAGATGCGGTAATTCGAATCAGAGATAGATTCAGTTATATGAATAGTTTCTTATCGCATGTTTTCTGAACAGGGAAACTTAAATAATTCCTTTTTTAAATCTTGTTCAAATTTGGGGGTTTAAAAAATTATACATTAGTTTTCTTTATAATTAAAATAAATATTGCTTTGTGAATTTATAGAGCAAGAATTATTTGAATTCCTCTTTAATTTAACTCTAAAATTGAAAGGCTGAAATTAAAAACAATGTCAATGGAAATGATATCAATAAATTCTTGTCTTAAAATTAGTCACCTTAAAATTAGTAATGAGTTCTTGAAATAATTTAGTTTATATTCTCTAATTTTTTTCTTTTGTAAGTTATTCTTATTTTTAAAAGTAAGAGGTAAATATGCATTTACAGAAAATCCCTTTTTAATATTAATAAGATAAAATAATTCTCTACATTAAGAAATTTTTATTCTCAATATGAATGCCGTTTCTAAGGTATTGATCACCCACGTCACCTAATCACAAGTAGCTTGTAATAGAAACATTTCATATTCAACATGAATCGTCGTTGATAAAAATCGTATTCATAATCCAAATGGCGGATCGCACATATAAATTAATAGGTATCATTTATCGGTTGATAGTTTACAACATTTTATTTCTAAACGTTTTTATTTGCTGTGTGTGTGGCAGCACCTATTTTATTCCTGATTATGAGCAAGTTCATGCACAGCACACCACTCAGAAACGGCTTAACATGCAGTTGATTTATTTTTCTGACTTTTTCCAAGAGGTAGTTAATTAACGTCGAACTGGAGCAACACAACGGGATATTGGCGACTGTCCTGGATCAATCCCTAAGTGAAGATCTCGTAAATTTGAACCACGATCGGATGACGAGATCAACACTTGAGCTGGCATCCCACTCTCCAAACTTCCACACCACGCCAACGTGTGACTTTTCCCCAGAATTGCAAGGTGTAAGATAAATACGCAGCAAGCAACAGCCTTTAATTTTCAAATTACCAACACGAAGATACAGCAGTAACGTCATCCGATGTACCACATGGGTCAGCGACCTTGACCGCTCTGTCGTTTGATTTCCACCCTCTTCCCCTGAACAGTGTGTGCGCCTCTCCCTCCCTTTTGCTCCCGGGACTTCTCACCCCCCCTCTGCTTCTTCGTCCAGAGAATTACCAAGGTCAACCCTTAATTAAAAAAAATATCCTATGCCCGTCTCCGGCCTATCGGCCATCAATCGGCGAGCAGCTCAATAGAGTTCGGAAGTGGAAAAATATGGCTTAATAAAACTATCAACAGTATTTGGGATCATATTGCCAGGAATCTTAGGGCGTCTTTGACATGGTTTCCAGTCATTTCGTCCAGTTCGCAAAGGGCATAGATAGCTGATCTCGCTATTCCACGTTGTAAGTGTCTTTTTTAGGTAGATATTTTAAACTCCTTGCCACGGTGACGTAAACATGGTGCCATCATTCACCTTCTAATGAAAGAGACGGTGTGTTTTCTCGCAGCTTCATGGCTATTCACATGTTTTGTACCGCATTCTATTTCTATGTGATGTCTAAAACAAAACAATGTGGGCATTACTTGCTGTTAGACAAGCAAAACTGTTATTGCACGATAACAGTATTAACTGTTATTGTTAATTTTAGATAACAGTTATTACTAACTGTTGTTATTAACAGTTTTGTCAATTAATTGGTAAGAAGGTATTTAATTAATGTCGCACTGGAGAAACACACGGGCTCTTGGCGATGGTCCAGGATCAAATCATCCGAGAACAACACCACGTAACTCTGAACCATTGTCAGATGACAGTCATTAATTGGAAACTAATTTTTTTGTTATTAATATTTTTAATTACTATTATTATTTATTGGAATATTCCAGTTCTTATTAAATGTTAGAAATCTACACTGATGCTCAAATTTAATAGTTATTTAATTATCCATTAAATAATTTTATAATATTTATTAATTTTAACTCTTTATTTTTTATCAAATTCTTCCACTTTCAACAAAAAATCCAAATTTAATGGAATTTAAATTGCTTTACTGCTATCCCAATAGCACACTTATTAACGGTTAGTATTTTTGATAACAGTTGCTATCTGTTACTTCAGATAACACCGTTGTTTAAACAGCTATCGGAATAACAGTCCATCTCCACTTGCTGTTTCAACTGACTACGCCACACTGCCTTCTCGACCACCTCGGGAATTCTTGTCTCACTTGTACTCTCACAGTCTTTTTCGTAAGATTTGGAATTAAGCCTCCTATTTTAGAATTAGGTGACTCCAGAAATAAGCAGTGTGAATTTAATAAGTGGTTGAATTTAATAATGCGGAATTTTCGTTGACGCCTCTGTTCCTTTTAATCAGTAACGAATTGCATTTTGCGTCGCTTGATTATGTTAACTCTCTCGCTTCGGGAATTCTTAACCCCCCTTTTTTCTTATCGTACCAGTAGATTATTTCTCGGGATCTTTTACGACTCTCTTCAAGCAGTTAAGTGGTTGGATTTGAAGGAAATATCTGTTCCTACTTTGGGTGTATGCAGATGCGAGATAATATATGCCGTAATGCTCTAAGATACGATGCTCGACTGCTCAAGTTGTCTGAGGCATTTAGATCTCTTAGGGGTTGGAAGTAGGAAAAAGGAAAAAAGTTTCCCTGCACAGTTATGTCAAGCTTTCCTGGGTGCTATTATCTCGAAATGTTCGAGTTTTCGGTGCTAATTATTTAAAATTGCGGGGCGGCGCGTTGTGCGTAATGAGATTCGTGAGATAAAATTTTGTCTTATAACGTGTTTTCCGCTAGATGGGTTTTAAAATGAAACGAAAAAGGTAAGCTGTGGTGAAATATTACTTGTGTGATGCCTGTGCAAGGCATTCAGTTAGAGTATCACTGATAATTCAATCATAATAGTTGTAACACCTGTCTGGGCAGATGTTATCGAAATTGCAATTGTTGATGATTTGAAGGAAATATCTGTTCCTACTTTGGGTGTACGCAGATGCGAGATAATATATGCCGTAATGCTCTAAGATACGATGCTCGACTGCTCAAGTTGTCTGAGGCATTTAGATCTCTTAGGGGTTGGAAGTAGGAAAAAGGAAAAAAGTTTCCCTGCATAGTTATGTCAAGCTTTCCTGGGTGCTATTTTCTCGAAATGTTCGAGTTTTCGGTGCTAATTATTTAAAATTGCGAGGTGGTGCGTTGTGCGTAATGAGATTCGTGAGATAAAATTTTGTCTTATAACGCGTTTTCCGCTAGATGGGTTTTAAAATGAAACGAAAAAGATAAGCTGTGGTTAAATATTACTTGTGTGATGCCTGTGCAAGGCATTCAGTTAGAGTATCACTGATAATTCAATCATAATAGTTGTAACATCTGTCTGGACAGATGTTATCGAAATTGCAATTGTTGATGAATTGAATGTTAGATAAACAAATTTTTCGAATTATGTGCTTTGATATTGCATAAAAATATATCGTATATGAACTTTTGAAAGCTCCTAGAAACGCGTTACTTCCTGGTGCATAATTCCGGTGTAGCTTTAAACACCGATTTCACAATGTCTTATTTATTTTTTAATACATAAAATGAACATTAGGAAAAAGTAAGAATACAAGATGAATCTCAAATTTTCTTTAAAATTGTTCTAAAAATATCTCTCCCTTGCAGTCGAACAAGATATTCTCCAAAATATCTTCCTCGTCAAGGCACTCGTTGGAGTCACCTAGGTGAAAAGGATTCAAGTAGGCCTGAGTTGCAATGTGGCCTAATGTGGCTTTAGCACAAAAAGAGACATCTACTATTGGGATTTTTTTAAAGTAATAAAGATCATTAGACTCACTCTGGGATTGAAAAAGATGGCGATTCATTCCAAAGTTCCTCCATAAAGTACACCAAAGTGATCGAACCTGTCTCCTGACCTTACCCAGACACTTAGAGAAGGCTGTTTCTGGCCTATTATGGTTGACTATTTTGGTAACTTATAGGCTATTTCATTGTAAAAGTGCCTAGAAATAAAAGGTTATTAAATTCTTATTTTGTTTGGATTGTCTGGTTGCTTTGGGGTTTTATTACACAAAGACCATATTTGGCCAACCTGTGCCAAACAGAAGACATACAACGTACACAACAAGGAATACACACCAAAGGAGAAAATTTTACTAACACAGAAGAGAGAAATACACTCAGGGTAAATTACAGGAACTGAACCTGCGCCATGTACAACCCACATATTACTTGTATTTTGTTTTGAATGGGGATTTAACCCTCCTGGTGGTTTATCTTGGCGTCGGAAACAGCCCTGTATTGGCCAGCCTCTAGTGCAAAAACCTATTCCAAACTGCCTCCTGTTCTGGGAAAGTGGCAATTTGGTTTTCCTACTTGGTTCTTCATTCCCTTGGATTAATAGGGCAATTTTGTCTAGACGAGATATCTCTTCCTTAGCAAATTGTATCTGATCTTGAACGAGATATCTAGTCGAAGCACTTGGAGGGTGAATTGAGCTGTCATATTTCCTTTGATCAATATGAAATTAGGTATGAGGTTAGATTTTTCACCAATATGACAATTCCATGAAATTAGGATAAATTAAAAAATACCCTTATACTTTTATCTATTTGTCGTATTTGAAAGAAGCCGTCCTGGGGCATAGTGGTTAAGTTTACTGGGGCTTAATATAACGACATTATGAACATGAATCAGGAATAATGGACAAAGGGGTGATGTATTCAAATTGCGAGGAGGTTTAAGTCGGAATGAAGGAGAAAATAATGTGTAAAGCGACAAGAAGTGGGCGGTGCACAATCACCAAATTCAGAAGTTAGCCTCACAGACTGAGAAATTCCACGGTAATTAATAATGAGTTTATCCAGTCAACTTGATAAAAAAATGAATAGTGAGTGTAAATAGAGTGTATGAAAGGAAAGTGTTTTGTGTTTTCGTTAGATACTTCTAAACATTTTCCCCTCTCTATCTATACACATTCTTCTATTCATATTTTTATTTACATATATATCTATTTACATAAAGGTTATTTCTGAAGGAGACAGACTACATTTGTAATGGAGAATATAATTTGTGTATCGAATCTGAATTGTTACAGAGTACATACCTTTCTCCCTTTTGATTTTAGATTTCATGCAGCTCTATGTTTCGAAAATGGGTCCGCAATTCATTTTTAGAATGTTCTATCATTTTATAACTTTATAAATAAAATTTTATAATC
The DNA here is from genome assembly GCA_933210815.1 of Meta bourneti. NCBI lineage: Eukaryota > Metazoa > Arthropoda > Arachnida > Araneae > Tetragnathidae > Meta > Meta bourneti. The sequence continues at coordinate 85,183,459 of OW119923.1, read as the reverse complement.
ATTAACTATCTTGATTGTGACTACTTTACTTAAATATTACACACATCTACGAATATTCATAATACACTCTTTTCAGCACATGATGGTACAGTTTTTACATATATTTAAACATTTTGCTTTATTTAAATTGATCATTTCATTGGCAAACCGGAAATTTACTTTCTAAGTCTACATAAGATTGTAGACTGTTTTCGTAGCACAGTTAATATTTTTCATACTCCTTGAATAAAGTCAGAGGTTGACTTAAATCTTACGTGACTACAAACTAAACTGTTTACTCAAGCTTGATATCTGTTGCAAAATAAAGATATGGTTGGTTGGTTGGTTGGTTGATTTGGGTTTTATGGCGCAAGATCCAAAAGAGGATAAGCTGCGCCAAACACAAGATATTAAAATTAGGAGATGTAGTCACCACTTTCAAGTCACAAATCCACCATATGGAAATGTAATGAATAAAACCAATTGAAATACATAAAAATTAATTAATATAAAACCTCAGCCTGTAAAATCGTATATATATATATATTTTTAGAGAGAACTAAGATGGGGTATCCCCATCTCAGTTCTATAAAACTTGATGAAATTAAATTTAAAATCTTAGATATGTGGTAAAAATCCAGAACCATGAAGAAATCTAAAAAGCAATGGATGGGGAGGTTGACCCAAATGGTCTGATAAAAGTGGTAATGAAGTTTTAAAAAATTGTCTATAAAGATGTCTAAGAAATGTACAAGAAGTTAAAATATGACAAATGGAGAGCGGCTCTTGGCAATGCTGGCACGATGGAGTGGTTTCCCCGACCAATAAAAATCTATGAGTGATTCGTGAATGGCCGATGCGAAGACGAGTTAGAATGACGTCGAACCGTCGAGATGGTAGTGACGGTAGGGGTGAGATTGTCGGATGGATGTTGTGGAGCTTGTTGTTCTGCTCATTCCAGTCTTCGCGCCATTCGTTCCATACGATGTCCCGTACAAATTGACGTAGATCATCGTATGGAATACGAATATCAAGTGGAATCACTGCAGTTTTCGCTGCATCATCGGCCAGTTCATTGCCGATAATACCGACGTGTCCCGGTATCCAACAAAAAATGATACCGAAGCCACGACGGACAAGCCTGTTATTAAGTTTTAAAATATCATGAGCCAAAGGGTGTCTTGGAGAATCCGAATTCAAGGATTCCAAAACACTTTTAGAGTCCGTGTAAAATATAAAATTGCCAGTACTGAGACTGGAAACATATTTCAGTGCTTTGTAAAGAGCTAAAAATTCAGTGGTAAAAACAGAAATAAAAGATGGTAATGAGAAATTAAAAGTGACGGATTCGCAAATAAAAGCACAGCCGGCATAATCGAGTGATTTTGAACCGTCAGTATATACTGCTGTGTGATTTGAAAAATTATGACGGTGAGCGAGAAAAAGCTGTTTATAAATGATTGAGCTGGTATTAGATCTCTCTAAACCTGGAAATAAATTTAAGAATGATATTGCATGAGATTTCCAGGGTGAGATGGTGAAAAGAGGTCTCTCAGCTACATCAAATGAGTGAAGGGGCGTATTCCTTAGGGCATTTCTCATGCGTAGCCCGAAAGTTGCAATACAAGAGGGTCGATTCGAAAATAGGCGATCAAGATAATTATCCAGGAGTGAATTTTGCAGTGGATGGTCCGGATGTTCTAAGACTCGATAGTACTGTCGTAACGACAACAAAAGACGTGTAGAAGTCAAAGATGGTTCGTGGCAAATCACATACAGGCTTTTGACGGGTGAAGTGCGAAATGCTCCGGAACAGATCCTTAGTGCAGTGTGATGCACAGTATCGAGCTTTCGTAACACAGACTGACGGGCAGAGCCATAAACTGCACATCCATAGTCTAGTCTGGAACGAATTAAAGCTCGATAGATATTTAACATGGAGGACCGTTCTGCTCCCCAAGATGTTTTTGAGAGTACTTTTAAGAGATTGAGCTTTTTCTCGCAAGACATCCGCAGTTGCACGACGTGAGGGAGGAAGGTAAGTTTTTGGTCGAAAATGATACCTAGAAATCGTACTCTGTCCTCCACTGCAATCCTAATACCACCCAGGAAGATCTCTGGGTCAGGATGTAGGTTCCGACGTCGGCAGAAATGAACACAAGATGTCTTTTGAGTGGAGAAGCTGAAACCGTTTTCGTCACTCCACCGCGTTAAGCGATGGACAGCTGACTGAAGTTGTCGCTCAATGTACCGCATGTCTTTACCTTGGCAATGAATGCTCAAGTCATCCACGTACAAATTACCCTGGACAGTTGGAGGCAGTTGGTTTAATATGTTATTTATTTTTATTGAAAATAGAGTAACGCTGAGGACACTACCTTGAGGAACGCCCTCTTCTTGAATGAAAATATCCGAAAGCGCAGAGCCGATACGGACTTGAAACTGTCGAGTGGCTAGAAATTTTTGAATGAATACTGGTAGATGACCTCGAAACCCAAGAGAATGTAAATCACGGAGGATTCCGTATCGCCAAGTGCGATCATACGCCTTCTCCATGTCGAAAAAAATAGAGACAAGATGGTTTCGACGCAGAAATGCACGGCGAGCTTGAGTTTCGAGTGATAAGATGTTGTCTACCGTTGAGCGGCCAACCCTGAAACCGCTTTGAAATGGTGAAAGAGCCTGAGTTGTCTCCAAGATGTAAGTGAGACGAGAATTCACCATCCTTTCAAAAAGTTTGCACATGCAGCTGGTGAGTGCTATTGGGCGATAGTTATACGGATTGGTGGGATCTTTTCCAGGTTTTGGAAAGGGTATAACTATGGCACGTGTCCAAGCCAAAGGGAAGATATGTTCCTCCCATATACGATTAAAAAGTTGTAAGATGTTAAGAAGGGATTGACGGGAAATGTGTTGCATCATGATGTAAGAGACGCCATCAGGGCCAGGTGCTGTCATTCTGGTTCCTTTAAGGCATCTCATCAATTCCCTTTCTGTAAATCGACAGTTATAGGCGAGTTCGGTGCGAGAGTGGAAATTTAGACGATGGGATTCTGTGCGATATTTTGCGCGTTGAAATGTGTCCGAATAATTGTTAGTACTGGAGGCTGTAGAGAAAGCACGCGCAATGGCGTTGGCTATCTCGACAGCCTCTGACACGTGTTGTCCATTTTCTTCAACGAACGTGATGGAGTGTTCGGAATATAATCCCATCGCTTTCCGTACTCGATCCCATAACTGTTTGGAGGAAGTGGCAGGTGTTATGCCTGAAACATACCTTATCCAAGATTCCCTTTGGCTTTGACGTCGCACTCGGCGAGCGTTAGCTTTCGCACGTTTGAAGGTGAGAAGATTTTCAGTTGTGGGGTATCGGCGGAAAATACCCCACGCCTTCCTTTGGATCTTAGTCGCTGCAGTGCATTCGGGAGTCCACCATGGTTTACGATGTTTATGAAAGGAGGGAGATTTCTTGGGGATTGCCGTATCAGCAGCTTTAATTATAACATCGGTGACTCTTGTTATCGCCTCATCTATGCTGCCTTCTACCATCTGGTCTGATATAGTGGCTCGAGATGTAAAATTAGGCCAGTCGGCTGCTTCATAGATATATCGTGACGGGCGGCGAACAGGATCATTTCCACTAATATGAGTAACGAATATTGGGAAATGATCGCTGTTGCGCAGGTCACTACCGACAAAAAAGGACAGTAAGGGAAGAATTGAAGGGGAGCAGATGGCGAGATCGATAGCATGGAAGGATCTAGATGGCTCGTGGAAGTAGGTAACCTCACCGTTATTGAGCAGACAGAGACAGCGATCTGTGATCAGTTGTTCTATCTGTCGCCCACGGGAATTGGTATCCCTACTTCCCCAAAGTACACTATGGGCATTAAAGTCACCGAGTATAATGAACGGCTCCGGCAGTTGATCGACCAAGTTCTCAAGGCTCTGTTGTTGGATGGAATGATTTGGTGGTAAATATAGCGTACAGATGGTAATCATCCGTCGTACTTGTATTCAAACCGCAACAGCTTGTAAAGGGGTGTTTAGTGAGAGGCCTAAAGATGGATATTCAAGGGAGGTGAAGAGAGCAACACCACCCGATGCTCTTCCATCATTACTGCCATCTCTTCTATTACAGGTATAACGACGGATCTTCGCAGTGTCAGACGACTTCAGGTATGTCTCCTGAAGTGCGACACAGGCGGGATGGTACTCTGCAATCAGGGTTTTTACGTCATCCAACTTATTTCGAAAGCCACGACAGTTCCAAGATATGAAAGATCCTATCATTGATTGATAGGAGGAGCAGATTTCTCATTTTGCCCTGGAGGTATTTTCATTTCGTAATTTTCGTCGTCCTCCGACAGGCCCGAAGCATGAAGATTTAATTCTATATCTTCGGCTGCACGCCGAAGTATTTTTATTGGTATTCTTTTATTGTTTTGTAAAAATCTGGGTGTTTTAGAGTTATAGTCGGTTTTCTGTTTTTTTATGGTTTTAATGTTTCTAATAGATGGTTTGGCTATCTGTGGACGGGAGTCGGTTCTACTAGAGGACGGACGAGGGGTTGATGTGCTCACAGTTTTAGATATTGTTTGAGTTTTATTTGCAGAAGTTTGCGGAGTTATTGAAAAGTTTATTGGTGGTAGATGAGTTTTAAAAGGGGAATCAGTTTGTGTGGCTATTGTATTGTATGTTTTGGCAGTTATTTTGGCATATGAAGCGCCAGACTTGGGAGTTCGGGATTCCACAAGCCTGCGAGCTTCAGGAAATGAAAGATTTTGTAAAGTTTTAACTGTCTGAACCTCCTTCTCAAATTCCCATTTTGGGCAAGATCTGGAGAAAGCAGGATGATCTCCACCGCAATTGATGCAATGGGGAGATTTAGTGCATCCGTCCGTCTCGTGGCCCACTTCTCCACAACGAGCACATTTAGTGGGGCTCCGGCAAGAGAATTTAGAGTGTCCGAACCCCTGGCAGTTGAAACAGCGCTGGGGATTCGGAATGAACGGACGGACTGGGCAACTGAGGTATCCTGCTTTGATACGGGAAGGCAGTGACGGTTGGTCGAAAGTGAGAATAAGATGTTTTGTTGGCAAGATTTTATCATCTCGCCTCGACCTGATGGTTATTCGTCGCACGCCACAGACGTGTTCGTCACGTAAGTTCTCCAGAATTTCCTCTTCAGATGTATTGAGAAGGTCAGGTTCAGAGATAACTCCCCTAGAGAAGTTTAACGTTTTATGTGGTGAAACAGAAACGGAAAAAGTGCCAAGATTTGTAGCATTATTTAAGAGGTTCGACTGAGTGTTATTGGAAGTTTCAATTAAAAGGTCACCGGAACGCAGTTTTTTGATTGATTTTACTGTACCTATAAAAGATTGAATAGTTTTATTAATAAGAAAAGGGGAGGTTTTAGAAAAAGACTGATCTGCGTTTTGTTCATCATTATGTTTTAATTTTACGAGAAAGAAACGAATATTCGATAAAGTCGGACTTTGTTGCTCCCTTCGAGAGGGAGAAGAAATAGAAGAATTGTCATTCATAGTTTATAAAAAAGATATTCGGGCTCTGCAGCACCACCCACCACCGAGCCCAACAAGGGGATGCAGTCTGCACCAGTGCTAACAGGGCCTATACGCTTTCAATCACCCCTGTGGCAGCCACCACCCTTAATGTGTTGCTCAGTAGGTGACCGATCGCTTGATCCCTAGCCGACGACGAAGTCCAATCGACCAGCCGATTGATGCACACGGGGCCAATGTACACCTCCCGTTTACCTGAAGCTGGGGCCAAAGCAGTGTGTTGGGTCAGTATATCGACCCTCAACTGCCAGGATTCCCTTTTCCGGGGACACGGGACTCCACGCACGGCAAACACGTGGGTGATATAATCCCCAAGAAGGAGCTGAAGGTAACAGAGTGACGAAAAGCTTCTCAAGGGGAGCCCTCACCTCCGAAGAGGCAACCACAACGAGGGAGGAAGAAGAAAGCAAAAAGTAGAAGGGGAGGGGAGGAGAAGAATGAAAAAAAGGGGAGATCACTCAGGTACCCCGGGGTTGTGAAGCCCGTACAAACCTAAAGTAGGTATGCCCCTGGGGGCATAAAGATATGGAAAAGTATTCCAAATTATTTATGTTTGTACTCGCTTTTTCTTGTTTATCAAATGGCTTTTCTGAGGCTAAAATCATGCATCGAAACAAATATTTTACTTCGGTTGGGACATTTTTAAATATTCAACAAATGTAACGGATATAAATTATTTATGTTTTCGTGCTGAATCTTTACAAGGATATAAGAGTCCACCATATCAAGATAATAAAAAGAAATTATGTTTCTGTGGGATCTAACGTTGCATTAGTAATGAAAGAGAAACTGGGTACATTTTCAAAATTATTCGATATTTATAGGAATGTAAGACATTTCATATTTTTAATATATGTATTCGAACAAAACAGCTCTCTAACGATGACTACAATATCAATATTTATAGTTTGGGCCCCAATTAAGGAAACGATGTTCTTTGAATTTAAATATTTTCTCTTCAATACTAATTCTTAGAGACCAATAAGTTAGAAAAGCAGTTTCAGAACTTAGTGGGAAAGCTTAAATTATCATTGCTAGAAAAGGTTTAAGAAATCTACTTTCAAAATATTACGTCGTTTTGTTATTTGTCTAGCAGTTAATCTAGATTAGAAGTCGGGATTTTCATTTGATGAGTACAAAATTCCAATGGCTTTTTATCTTTTTCGAAACGTGTTGTTCGGCGTTGAAAAGTGTTGTAGGAAACACAGAGACTTGAACAATAGAAAACACCTTTTACGTGTTGATTCTCGTTCTTGGAACTTAAAGTACATTAAGCTTGGCAAATAAAACATATGCTTATATATTTTATATTGGGTGTTTTAACGTTTCACTTTTATGATATTGCTTATACCTATTCGGATTGTTTGACAGTGTTTATTTTAAAATCACGCTGGTACAAATTGATCCTTTCAACTGAAGTGAAAATCAGTTTCTATTCCACCTATGTGCTATGAAGATTCTACCGGCACAGCTAACCGGTTGATAAAATTAGGATTATTTTACCTCTAAACTTCTTTATATATAATACATTTACATAGAAAAATATAACTAAATGTATTTCAATTAAGATTCTATTTTCTCTAGGCTAAACGAGCATGTTATTTTCATTGCTCTTAAGCCCCTTTTCACAGATAAAATATGAGTTAACTTGAGTATACCCGCTATATAAGCCCAAATATCTCTAAAGCAGCCTTTGGAAACTAATTCAACTATACAATAGTACAAAATTCTGAATAACCTACTAGGACAATTTTATGACTAAAGATTTGTGTATTTTGTGTTTACGTAAATATAGCAAGACAACTAAAAAATACATTTCAATTCAGATTATGTTTTCTTATAGGCTGAATGAATTTGTAGTTTTCATGCATCTTTCATGGATCAAAACTGAGTTTTCTTGAGCATACTTATTATATAAGCTCTAATATCTCTAAACTACATTTTAAAAAATTCCAACTCTACAAATGTACAGATTTCGTTCTTATGAAATTTATATTCAAAGAAAAAAATTTTGGTACAAAAGAATCAACGTTTCCTTGTTAAAATATTAACAATTAATTAATTAATTGTCAACAGTTTTCCAATTAATGGGATGTTTATATTATCATACCTTTCATATGCTATACAGATTATAAAATAATTAATTCTGAGAGTGTGTACGTACAAACGAAAAATACATTCTCTACACTGTGAATTACCTTAAATTAAACTATTGTAACAAATGTTAACCAATAATTAACGGTTAAACTGAATACTTTTTGGAACGAGAGAAACAATTCATTGTAAAAATAGACAACTAGTCATTGTAAAAAATAGTAACAACTTGCAAATGTCAATATAAACGGAATATTAAATTGGATATCTATATTAGCTTACATTTCATATTTTATACAAATAAAAGTAATAATTTAGAGAGTGTATAGATAAATCATGTGCATACAACCTCCATAATAAACTATTCTTTTGCTACAGAAGTCAAACTATTGCTAATCGAGAATATTTTTACTTCCTCCAAATATTTATTACTTGAGATCACGTCACAATGTTCCTGAATACATTTTTCTTACTTTAATATTCACGATGCTAAAAATCGAATCGAATAAAACCCAAAGAACCAAACGCAAATATGTATTCTGTCGGTTGTAAATATCGTCATTGGCATTATAAATTGCAGCTCAAACGAGTTTTCAATTTCCCGACGCAGAGAATACTCATTTTTAAAATATCTTACAGGAAACTGTAAAGGATATTCGTAAAGTCAATATTTGCTTTAAATTCTTTTTTACCCCTTTCGTTAAGTCACAGAGGAATAAACTGCCCGAGCAAAATCTTCTTCAACTCAGGAGAAATATTAAAATTAGCCTCCTTATCATTAATAAGGAATATTTGCTTGGGTGCTTCTTACGGAAATTTTGAATATAATACGAGACAGTGTTGCTAAAAACTTCGTAGTGTCTTGGAGATAGCTTGTTTGGTGGAAATGTCAGTGCTTTGCATTAATTGCATGAAAGTGAAAATCCTTTCTAGTCATTAAGAATTGAAGTGGTTATTAAGTGCAATGAATTTTTAACTCAAGTGGATATTTTGGAAAGTTAAAAATATACGGTGTTTGCCAATGGATGTTATTAATTCTGTAGAGATTGTTTTGTTAAGTAATTCGTGTTTATAAACTATCTTTGTTGGTCATATATTACTGTTAAAAGGCGCACTTTATCATAATTTGTTAGTAAATCTCTGTTTAAAAACATGATTCATTTCTAACTTCAAAGGAGTATAAATTGAGATAACTCAGTTTAGTAAACACTGAGCTTACCATTTTTTCTATTCTATATTCATTCTGATGTTTTAAGAATATTCTACTATAACACTAACCAGTGTATTTTCTATGTCACTATGATACATTTCAAAATATTTGAATCAGCGTTCATTTCTAACTTCAAAGGAGAATAAATTGGGATAACTCAGTTTAGTAAACACTTAACTTACTATTTTTTCTATTCTATAATCATTCTGATGTTTTAAGAATATTCTACTATAACACTAACCAGTGTATTTTCTATGTCACTACGATATATTTCAAAATATTGGAATCAGCGTTCATTTCTAACTTCAAAGGAGAATAAATTGGGATAACACAGTTTAGTAAACACTTAACTTACTATTTTTTCTATTCTATAATCATTCTGATGTTTTAAGAATATTCTACTATAACACTAACCAGTGTATTTTCTATGTCACTACGATATATTTCAAAATATTTGAATCAGCGTTCATTTCTAACTTCAAAGGAGAATAAATTGGGATAACTCAGTTTAGTAAACACTTAACTTACTATTTTTTCTATTCTATAATCATTCTGATGTTTTAAGAATATTCTACTATAACACTAACCAGTGTATTTTCTATGTCACTACGATATATTTCAAAATATTTGAATCAGCGTTCATTTCTAATTTCAAAGGAGAATAAATTGGGATAACTCAGTTTAGTAAACACTTAACTTACTATTTTTTCTATTCTATAATTATTCTGATGTTTTAAGAATATTCTACTATAACACTAATCTGTGTATTTTCTATGTCACTACGATGTATTTCAAAATATTTGAATCAGCGTTCGATTCACTTATTTTTATTAAACACACATGTGCACTTAACACACATTAAAGGCACATATGCAATTCGAGGCTGATGAATGTAAGCTAACTGTAGGTAGGTAGTTGAATTTCGCATTGGAGGGACAAAATAGGCTATTGGTGATGGTCCGGGATCAATCCCAAAGGGCAAGATCCGAAGACAACACCTCGTAATTTTGAACCATGGTCAGATGACGATATCAACACTTGAATGGAACCCACTCTCCAAAATTCCACACCATGCCAACGTGAGGAAATTTGAAGCTATGACAGATTTAACATGCATCAGTGTATGTAAGTGACGGTCTTCAGTTGGAACAAGTTTCTAGAGACCTCGATTCTACCAACTAGGTTACCACAGCTATTGTAAGTTAAAGTAAAATTTATTAATCCTTTAATAAAGAACAAAAAAGCAAGAGCTTCCTCGTGGAATGTACGCAACACACTGCAGGAGCAGGTGACAAAACATACAATATGCGCATGCACACTCCGTTTCTGCACAAAAAACATTTCGGTATGCATGAGTATTTCAAACCCTTTAGTGTCGCAAGACAGATGTTGCACCAATGTGCGGCTTGCCAAACTCATGCTATTACACTAGGAGTAAACAAATAGACTCGCAGATGTGAAAAAACGTTGTCGCTTAAGAGTTTCCTCATGAGTGTGACACTTTGAGTAAACAAGTAAACATAGAGGGGAGTAATTGAATCAACGTCGCACTGGAGCAACACAATAGGTTATTGGCGACGGTTCGGGATCAGCCTCGACGGGAAAGATTCAAGGACTACACCTTAACCCTTTTAACCACGGTCAGATGACGAAGTCAATATTTGAGCTGGCACCACTCTCCAAACTTCCACACCACGCCAACATTAGGACATTTGAGACCACAACAGATTTAACCTGCACCACCCCCACGTACCCGACAGTCTTTGCTTGGATCGAATTTCGAACTCGCAACCCTCCGGTTACTAATCCGCAACTCTTCCAACCGGACTACTGCGGAGCCAGTGAACATATAAGGGGAAACGTGGTACGTACAAGACCACGTTCAAGACAACAGAATTCTACCAAATTACAACTTGCTACACAGCATCAGCTCTATTGAGCTTCCAACAATAAGCTTCATAGTTCACATTATATTTCCCAACCGCTTACTTACATTAATATTTCAGCTGATTGTATCCACTTATAATTTAAATGTTTTCGTTGCTATCATCTTCTCTCAGCAATTGAAAGTTTTCGAGATTATTTAAATGTTTGATTTATATACCAAATTTTGCTGATTCCATGTTTATTTTTCGTTCCGTAAGAACTATGAAACATTTGTCAATCGATATGATAGTCTAACGTTTCAAAAGCTTTTGCAAGAGTAATGAAACATTGCTCATAGAAAAACTTATAGAAGACAACATTTTTCGTTGAGAAGTCATTACCAAAAAACACAAACTATATGTCATTCGAAACTACAGGGACAAAAAACATCAATGGAATAGTTAGGAAACGTGATTTTTAAACTATCGAATAAGAATTCTAAGTCAGAGAAAAAAAGGTGACATTAGTATAAAGTTTTAGTCTTATTCTAAGCTTCACGAAGTCTTATTTTTGCTATAACAGGATAAGTCTGTGTCCTTAGGCTTATTCTACGAAACCAATATCACAAAGGTCCATGTTAAAAGCTTTATGGGGTTTTTTCTGGAATCTCTTCCAACGAGATATGCTGGGATCTCTTTCCATATGAATGTATTCTGTCAAACCATTTCTCCTTGATACATTTGATATGTGATAGGAAATATATCATTTATTTATGTATTTCACATTTATGTATTTATAGAAAATATTACCTCCAAGAAATTTACTGGTAGTGAACTGGCCTAGAGACTCCAATGATGTCTGAAGTAAAACGCAATCCTGTTTAACAGTTTTTTAAATCTTCTGTTGCTGAACTTTCTATAATATTATTTGGCTAGTACAAATTTTTAGGTAAACATAACTTTTTAGTAATCTGTACTAATTTTATCATGCATTACTTTCATTTCCAATTATAAATAGTTATTTTAGTTGAATTTCAACTACTCGTATATACAATGGGTTTAAAAAGAAACTTCCTAATTGTATGGAAAATATATGTATTTGTAGAAAATATTATCTCCAGGAATTTTACTGGTAGTCAAAAGGCATAGAGGACTCAATGTTATCTTCGAAAAAACTCAATCTTATTTAACAGTTTATTAACAAAAACATGTGTTGCTGAATTTTCTATAATATTATTTGACTGGAATAAATTTTTAGGTAAACATAATTTTTAATAATCTGTAGTAATTTTATCACGCGGGCTTAACTTTTATCTTTTACTTCTAATTATAAATAGAAGTTGAAACATAAGGGGAGTAGTTAACTTCCTTCATACAAACTTTCAACAATATACCGGGTTATCCAAAAGTCACAGAAAAAAAATGAATAATTCGAAAAATATACATAGTAGCACGATGCGGTTTTCACAGAAATACACAGAAAGACATGGGACTTTTTTTAATAACGAAAAATTTTATTGCCAGAATAGTTACATTTTCCACCGACAAGTGGCGCTGTAGCAGCTACTTAGTCACAGGTGTACAATGGCCGGCCGATGTCATTGGTCATGTTGAAAGAAGCTATTTGCCAACTGACAAGAATTACAGCCTCTTAGAATTGAAACCACTTTCGATGCTGCGCAGTGTCGTGCCGCTTATTCACATGAATGACGGCTATCGCATTGATCATTTGTAATCCTACCTGCGTTGCAACTGTACTGTCCCACTGTATAAAATATTGACAACTGAAGCGCCACATGCAGGTGGCAAATGTAACTATTCTGTCAATAAAAATTTTCGTTATTAAAAAAATCTTATGTCTTTCTGTGCATTTCTGTGAAAACCGCATTGTTCTACTGTCAATACTTTTCGAATTATTGAATTTTTACTTTTTCTGCGACATTTGGAACACCCTGTACAATAGGTTTCTAACTAACCAACACACTCTCCAGTGCCTAGTGTCGTGAGACACTGCGTTACAATGGGTTTCAGAAGGAACTTCCTGAATAATTAATTTTCCACTCAATCAAAATAATTTTTTTCAAAATTTGCTCCTACTTCATTGCATGGCTGGACCCTTCAAACACCGATACGTAAATAGATTCATTAAAATTCCTTCTTTAAGATGTCCTTGAATCCCGTCATTACGGCTTGTGTGCATGTTTTAAATGAAACTATTTCATAAGTTACAAAATTTTTAAATTTTCCATTTGGAGATTTATAAGACAACGTTAATAATATTTCTCGCTTTAGCTTGAGTCATATTATCACATTTTATAAATAATCATTCAACAAGGAACTCTGTTAAAAACACATACTATTAGCCTAACATTTCGCTGAAATGGAGTTTTCAAATAGTAGTATAGGTAGTATCGTTATACTACCTATACCACACACACTTCTTAGTTGGGGCGCAGCCCTCCACCCCGACCAAGTGCCATTATGGATTATTGGGGACTGACCGCAGAAAATACTACACACACCGTATAGTATCAGTAATCATATGAATATATACAAGGTTACTACTTTTTTAAATAACAATCCCCATCATGTTGAACTTCGTATTTATAAATTTCTTATCTCCGTATATATACAGGATTTACAAAAGTAACAAATGATGTTATATATTTATAAGCTTTATAAGCAAAAAGGTCTTCGTACCTTTATTATGTTGATATAAGGTACACAGACATTTTCGTTTTCTTATAAATAGTTAATATTAGAAATTCATGTGACTATATCAAAATATGAATTGGTTATTTTGTATTAGCCTTCGTGTTTCGGAATGCTCCTCACCTGCACAAATGATACACTTGAGAATATCGTTGTTTTACAATCAAAACCCAGTGAGAGTAATGTTTTTGGTTTCTTTTAAAATATCAGGTTATAAATATACTTAATTTTTTCAAAAACTCTCAAGACTACATTTGTTATAAAACCGTCTATATGTGAATTTTCGAACCTCTCATCGCTAACTGTTAAAAATTTTATAATTCTTTTTAACTATTAAATACTAGATACTAAATTTTTATTGTAATAAAAATATTATTGGTATTAAAATTCATAAAATGTATGGTGTTTCAGAAGTATTTTATGTAATTAAAAGTGTTTATGCATTGCATAAATCTCATTTTCGAAATTTTGTACACAGTTTTCATCGCTCTTGAAAAAATTAAATTTCAAGACTAACGAGTTTTTGATGGTAAAACAACGATATGCAGTATATCGCTTGTTCGCATAATAAAAATGTATTTAATCGCATTGTTGTGCCAACTAATTTCGGCTTAACCCTCCTGGTGGTTGTCTGGACGAGGTCCATTAGCAAAACTGACCAGATCTTGATGGACGGGTTACAAAACCGGACCAGTTCATCGACGTCATCGTAAAAAATCGGCAATACCTTTATGACGAAATATCTCGTCGTTATCAACATTAGTCAGATCTTCATGGACGAGATACCTTGTCGATACCACTTGGAGTATCAAAAACTACTGTATTATGGTGAACTTAGCTACCACTACAAAAATTAACTTAGATATTGTAGTATATATATCAGTGCAAACTATCTCCATCAAGTATAATGATCTGTGAGGTTATTTTAGACTCAAATGTGGGGAAGATTAAGACAAATGTATGTGTGCTCTTTGTTGGAGAATACTATCGACGGACAGTTAAAGAGGGAATTTTTTTTCTTTGAATCAATAATCATAAGTCTTTGTAAAGGTACAAGTTGTACCTTTCGTGTAAAATAAAAGGGTCACAGCTGTGATACTATCTACAATGAACCACACTGAACTTACCTACAATGGACTAAGTATCACATCACATAATATGCTTCATGCATATTATTTTAACATACATATATTAGTTCTTAACGAAATTGACCTGTTAAAAGTATTAACCATCAATGAACAATATTGTGAGTTCGTGCAAGCGATCCGAGAATGTAATTTTAATTTCGTGAATGCAACTGCTGCTTTGGTATTTGTAAACATTATTATATTTATAAAGCACGCTCAAACTATGTTATTGTGGAAGTAGTTTTTTAATTATGCACGTGCAAATTGTAACCATGATATGCAATGTGATGAAAAATTAATTTGGAATTTATCTGCGAGCTGTATTATGGTATATAGAAGGATTGAGTCTGAGTGAAAAAGGATTTGATCGTTGCTCTTTTAATCTTGCATCGTCTTTAATTTTCTTAATAAATGATTAACTTTTAATAAGCGTTCGTTTCCATGTATGCAAAAAAGCTTATCTATAACTATTTAACGCAATCTAACGGATATTTTGATCATACAAAAGTGAATAGAGCGAGTTTTCATCTCCAAAGTAAATTAGACTAGGATCACCACGCAGTGTCCACAATATTTAAAGAAAAAAGTATGTTATTTTTTTACCAAAGCAGATTTGGCGAAAACAAGTTTTACTCACATTTTTGCTTGAGATCTTTCGTTCCCCTCTTTTTGAATTAGTAAGTTCTGCTTTAATTCATAAATTTAATGACTAAGTCTGTAAATTTTACATTAGCTAATAATTTAGTAACTTATTCATCGATTTTAAGACAATTTTTCGAAATGACAGTTTGTAAATTTCTATAGATCTAAATATATATCTATAGCTTTAAATTTCTGTAATTTCTAATTATCTACAGATAGCTTCTAAAATAAGCTATGTACATTGAACTGTTATTGTATTTTGTCTGGAAGATGTGTAACCAAAGAGAAAGATACTCAAACGTATTTTGTTTTAATCCCCATACATTTGGAATTATGTAACTAAATCTAGATTTACACTAGTTCATAATTCAGTAACTAATCCATCAATTTTAAAACAATTCTTCGCAATTATAGTTTCTAAAACAGTTTATAGATATTGAAAAGTGATTGTATTTTGTCTTGGAGATGTGTAATTTAAAGATACCCAAATAAAAAATATTTTGCTTTAATTTCCTTAGCTTCGGGCTTATTTGCTCATTTGTACATAAATGAAGAATTCGTTGGCTTAGTTATAGTAGTGCAGTCTAGCAAACATATCCAATATAATTGTGGAAAAAAGAATCATAAATATGTAACCTAGGTAAAACTAATATAACTTTTAACTAATAAATGTTTGGGGATATCTTATATCAGAAGGGGTGATAACGAACAAGTTAAGATAAATTAACCATTTCTCCATGCTCCCAAAAACCCAAAGAATTGGAAAGATTGTTAAGAATGACTAATTATTCTAGAATCCAAGACATAATTATCTATAACAATAATGCTTATTAGAAAAATTAAACAGCAGAAAACATAAATTTATAAGTACAAAAGAGTGTTACGAGAAATTTCACATCTTGCCAACAGAAATTCTTTAGAAAGTTATTTATCATTTTGCTATATATGATAAAAATTATTTTAAGTACGGAGCATCTAAACATAAAAGCACTGGAATTTTACAGCAAATGAAAAATGGTCCATTGATCTGATTAGACCTCAAGAGATATATCATTCCCTGAGATGCGACATGAAATCTATAGATAAATGATGATTCACTTTTGCTTTAATAAATCACAGGCATGAAACAATGCGGAATTAAAATGCCACTCCGAAAAATATGATTATTCAGAAAATATTTAAATTTTTGAATTAGTGATAATTTTGTTTATTTTTTAAGGTACAAAGCATATATTAGTTACCCAAACATTTTAGGGAATTCGTATTTATCCGAAAATAGTGATAATTTGGAAACCATTTTTATAGAACATCTTAAAAGAATTACGATTGGAACTAAGACAATAATTGTGGTATTCATTGCAAAAACTATAATGTATCAAACAAGCAAAATAAAAACCGATGAACTCAATCTTGGTAATAAATTTGGTAACAAATTTACTTTGAACTAGCAGACAGAATTCAATTAAAGAAAGTCCCTAATACCTACTAATCAATGAAGCTACAACAGACATACAATTCAAGGTAGAAATGCTATTTTAATAAAAAAAATAGATGTGGAGTTAGTAGCCTACTGAATATGTCTGTGATTAAAGTAAGGGTTTCCACCCTCAGGAAATGCTTGAAGGAGTCCAATAGATAGATTAGTTTCATCACTAATGCGCTTCGAATTTCGGCAGGGAAATTGGGTAGAATAAAGGACATGAATGAAATAATGATATGATCTTGCCCACTCAATACATCACATTGATCCGTGCGACCCCATGAAAAAGCATTGGAAAGAATTTTTTTTAATTATATAAATAGTAAGTTTGATCCTCCTGGTGGTTGTCTTGACAAGGTATCTTGTCATTTGCAAAACCATTAGCAGATATTGATGGACGAGTTATTTCGTCATAAGAAGAAAACTGACCAAATCTTGATCTTTCCATCATCCAAAAATTGGTAATATCTTGACGAGATATCAATAATTTGTTATGAGTAAATTTCAGAAACATTAAACGAGTCGGACTGATTTATTGTATTATTTTGCAACTGAAATATGGTTTAAAAATAAAATTTACAAATCTCTTTTACAAGGAAGATTGTTTTTCAAAATTCGTGTGATTATGAAATATGCAAACGCAAATCAATCACATGTACGAAATGCAAGTAATGCAATTTTATGGCAAAGTATTTTGTTTCCACCCTTCTAACATTAAGGGGTTTGGTTTTGTCGTTTTACGTTTTTTTTCTTCACGACTGCCATTAAGAGTACAGACATAAGTGCATATTAAGAGTTCAGTTTTCTATAGGGAGTAAATTTCTTTCGAAATATTGTGAATTTCGTAGATAATTAATATCGAGTTTTATTGGAAAAACATTTCTCGTTTTTCATCCTTTAAAATCTTATAAGTAATGAAAGTATTCTCAAAAGGCGAAGTGGATGAAAATCGTTATTAAATTGTTCAATTTTAAATCGAGCTTCAAAAATATGCAACTAAAGAAAAACATCGAATGAATATTAGCTATTTTTGAAATAGTTGTTCTCGTTGAGGTCTGGTAGTATCACATAAAACCGTACACGTAAGAACAAAGGACTCTACGCGCAAAATATATATAACATGTAACGAACAGGTTTACCTCATACCCACAGACTGGAAAAGGCTCACCGAACAGGTTAAACCTATCTGCAGGCTAAATACGTCCCTTCGAATAGATATAAGCGCCCTGTAGACCATATATGCCCCTCCGGATATTTTCTCTGCCCGCAGTCCAGGTAAGGCTTTTCGGGCAGGTTTACCCATCCCTCAGACGAGATACTGCCCTGGAATAGGTTTAACATCCGCATTTCGGTCACGTTTACCCGACCCACAGTCCAGATGCTACACTCCAGTCTGGTTTACCCATCCCGCAGACTAGATACGGCCATTCGAACAGCTTAAACCTATCCACAGGCTAGATGCAGCACTTCGGTAGATTTAAGCGTCTTGAAGATCATACATGCCCTTCGGAAATGATTTACTCGAACAGCAGTCCAGAAACGGCCCTTCGGCCAGGTTACCCTGCCCACAGTCCAGATACGGCTTTCCGGTCAGGTTTACCCAGCTCGCAGATCAGATATGGCCCTCCGAACAAGTTTAGCAGATCTTCAGGCTAGATATGGCTCTTCGGATAGATTTAAACTGACTGTAGATCATGTAAGCTTCTCCAGTCAGATTTACCCAGCCAGTAATCCAGATACTTCCAAGCAGTCAAGTTTACCCGACCCGTATTGCTGTAGCCCTTTCAAATAAGCCACGGTCCTTCATTTATGAAAAACAAAAGTTTGGAATGTAGCAAAGCAGAGCCTAGTTTTATTTTTCAAATAGCTACCTTGAAATTTGCGTAAGCGGATTTATACGTACATTCTTGCAGCAGATTACTCTGGTTAAATTGCACGTTTCTAATGCATTTTTATTCCTTTTTAACTATTTCTGCTATTTCTACATTTTACACATCAGAATTCAAATATGACAATTATTTCCCCCAATAACAAACCATATCAATGTATTCAAGAAATTTTATGCATGGATAAGAAGTTAGACAGATTTTTATTAATACGTGTTTTGATTATTTTTCGTACTTCCAAATATAAATTTTTTTATACTCATGTTACCTATCAGCAATTTCCATAAATTAAAAAAAAATTATAATTTGATCTGGTTTTCATCCTAAGCCAAGAAGTAATTAAATTATTACTTGATATAGATACTATATTTACTGTAATTTATCATGTTTCTTACTTTATATCAATAAACTTTTATCTGGAGTTAATTTTTGTAGTGCTTTTATGCTAAAACTTATTTTGTCATAAATTAACTTTGCTCAAAATTGGTGAATTATACGGCACTTTTAAGGCTAATTTTGGTGTAATGAGGCTTATTAGGGATAATTTTGATGCAAGTTAGGAGATAAATAAATTTATTAATTTAATACACTTTAAGTTGTTCAAATTTTAGTACTTAGATGCATATTATAATCTCTATTAATCGCACAGTTTATATGTCACATTTTGTTACGATATGCTTATGTTTTGATAATACGCTTAACTTGTTTGAAGAAAAAGCCTCGGTTACACAAAATATTCTGAATAAATGGCGTTATCTTACGTGCTTTAGAGGTGAACATATATTAACATATTTAACATTTTTTATATAATGAAATGGAGTTTTCCTTTTAAAAATGTAAAAAGCATGATAAAAGGATAAAACGCTGTAAGTTGGAAGTTGATAATAAGCAAAATCGTTGGAAATTGCATTACATAGGTCTCACTCCTTTACACATTTATTCAAATGAATTTGCAAATGGCAAATTTTGTCACGACTTTATCGACTAAGAGAGTCTTAATCTTGAAAGATGCTCAAAATCAAATCTGCGGGCCCGGGTTCAGGAAAAAGCGCTCCGCAAAGCAATTCAATTTTCGCAGTCTCCTTCTCTTACCTTACTTGGATCAATATATACAAATATTTCATTGCTTTATTAAGTTAAAAGTTAGTTTTGACGTTTCTGCGCTTTGCATTTCTTTGCTGCTTTTTTAATCCGAGAGATATTTTTATCGAGCAACAACAATTCACCGTGAAAATTAGATTAACGCTCTGGGAAAATTTACTTTGCTGAATGAGGGGATGGTTGCAAAGTATCGGTTTTGGCCCGGTGGAAATAATTTTGCGAACTTACGGTAAGTCATTTCGGAATGTTTTGTGTTAATAGATCCGTAGTGTATAGTAGGATTTCCCTAACCCTCCAAGAATTTCGACGAGATATCTCGTTCAAGATCTGGTCAGTTTTGCTAAGGACAAGATATCTCGTCGAAACTAAACTGCACTACTTCTCCAAGGGGAATGAAGATCTAAGAGGGGAAAAACAAATTGTCTCTTTCCCAGAACTGGTGACAATTTGGAAGAGATTTTTCCACCAGATGCTGGTCAGGGCAGTTTTCGAAGCGAGGATAAACCACCAAGAGGGTTACCGAGAACTTTGTACTTATTCTAAATTTTAAAGTAATTCAGTGGTAATAAAACGGTTTAGTGTTCAGAAATTCTGACTCGAAAAATACTTTGCGATGGATATAGATGGCAGTGTATACAGTAGTCTATACACTGCTATATAGACTACTGTATTGCAAGTTAATTTTTGTAGTGGCGGCTAAGTTAATCACAATACTCTCCTTCCATAATTTGGCTGCAGATGAATTCGACAAATGCTATTAACCCTCCCGTTGGTTGTCTCGACGATGTATCTCGCCATAAGCAAATCTGACCTGATCTTGATCTCGTCATCATAAAAATATCGGCAAAATCTTGATGAGATATCTCATCATTAGCAAAATTGGTCAGATCTTGATGGACAAGATATCTCTTTGAAATCACTTGGAGGGTTAAGATCATGGATACTTCCGGATGCGCAGTCATGCAATGGATGGTTGCCACCTGTGCTCAATCATCAGGTTGAAACCTGAGGGATAGCGAAGAGTGATACCGCGATATAAGAATAGAAGCAGTATTTTTTTATCACAGGGCGTCAAACAGTTGCTGTAAGTGATTGACAATTTAACTGTACCCAGTGGACCATCCATCAAAATGGGAGCTGATATTGAAGCGAGCGCCATCCGGTATTAGTCAGACGCACCATCAGGTATTAGTCAGATGCACCATCAGGTATTAGTCAGAAGAGCCACCAGGTTTTTCTTTTAAACTGCGCGTGTTCACATAATGACGTCTGGGTTACCAATTTAGAAAAAGACATTGCAACTTTGTCCACCGAAAAGTACTTCTTGTGAAAATAGGTTACATTACTATATACGGTACTTTATTTTTTGTTATGGTGGATACGTTCACCACAATTCATACCTGTAAAATGATTTCTACTCTATAATCGCAACTTTTATGAAACTGATTGTCAAATTTGTATATCATCAGATTTTAAAATTGTGCATCAATACAATGTTCATTTCCCTCAATGCAATTTGTTTTATTTTAGAAATATGCAATCATTTCTTTCAGTTGTACATTGCAGTGAACTGACGTTTCTTAGACTGGTGCACGACCCCAAATCGCTGTTCTCTCTCTCTCATTTATATACCACCCCTTCTAAAAGTTTTGTTCTTAAGGACGTACAGTGCAGTTTCTTTCAATGAAACAAATAGTTTCTTGCAGTTGCATTGTTTAATTTATTTCAGTGTTACAATTTATTTTCTTTAGTAGCAAATTGTCTAGTTAGATCTTCAGAAGGAAATGGAATCAACTCGGTTTTTGTGCAATTCTTTAAGACAGATCAGTGAACTTAGGGGAAGAATATAGAAATATGATCCTCTGAAATCTTTTGTATTTCAAATAAGTAAAATGTATAAATAATCCAACCGGTGTTTCATTTACTTTTCTTCGTCCTTATAGTCAAGGCATTTATTCTAACACATTTCTTTAAGTTATTCATTACTTCATTTTTGTTGGCTGAACAGTAAGACTACAATTTACGAATAACGAGTTCAGATGAAACGCAGCAAGTAAAATTTAAAAAAAATTGCATTAAGTAATAAAGAAGTAACACACACGCACGCACGCACACACACATATATATATATATATATATATATATATATATATATATATATATATATATATATATATATATATATATATATATATATATATATATAGTCCCCGTAAGGTCTTTAGCCTAAGGCCCTTACCCTAACCGGACAGTCAAAGTACAATTGATTCATATTGTGCAAATACAAATTACAAGCATTAAATAGGATCCAAGGATCAGTCATAATTACAAAATTCGTCTACATCTTGTAGACCAAATAAATACATACATAGTATGAATTATATTGTAAAAAGTATAAAGCTATAATTTTGGGGGAAATTGAATATTGCTCAGCTTAAAATAAGTAGTTCACACTAATTGAAGATAATCTGTGAGAACATACTATATCTCGTATATTCTTAAACCTATACTTGTATACACATGAATCGCACCTTAATTAAAAGTTAGTGACAGAAAATGTAATCTAAACATTTAATATTAAATTATTCATTGTTTTTATTTCGCAATCAGAAAGCATGACAAAATAAACATAGACATCAAATGTTTTAACATCAACTTTAAATATTTTGTACTAACCCTCCTGGCGGCTGTCTGGGCGAAGTATCTCTTCATTAGCAAAGCTGACTAGGTCTTCATGGACGATATATCTCGCCGTTAAAAAAACCTGATCAGATCTTGATGTGGTCATCATAAAAAGATCGGCAATATCTTGATGACGAGATATCTCACCATTAACAGATCTTGACCATGTCAGATCTTGATGGACGAGGTATCTCGTTGGAACCACTTGTAGAGTTAACTCTCTAAGAATCATAAGTTTTCTTGTATTGTTGTTTTCTTTTACCCTACTACCCATAAAATGGCTAAATCATCACACCTATTCGTTGAAAAAATCCTAGGAAAGATCTATTAGGTCAAGGTCTAAACTGGTGTGGAGTTATGCAGGGAAGACTGCAGATTGCAGAATGGATATATGCTTGAACCGCTCAGGCGTTTGATTTCGTTCTAATATTAAGGTCAAGCAAAATTTTGTCGCAGATATTGTAGTTTTGTGCCATTACCTTTTTCAGTAAAATAAGAGTGGTTTTGTAGCTATGGAAATAATAGTCAACTCAACTAAAATGGCTGATTGGACTAAAATGACTTTGTTTAATGTACTGGTGTGCAAAACTTAAGAAACGTCATTATTTGAGGATTATAACCTCAAAATTAAACGAAACTGCTTGCGGCGATTTGCGTAACCGAGATATATTCAGTAGAAGGTTGGTACATATTCAAAATTTTGGAATGTTTACGTCAGACTCCAACATAGGAATGAAGAGTTTACGCTATCTCAGTTACTCACCCGCAACCTCATTCTCTGTATGCAAACACATTAGTTTTTGAAATGATCATACGGCCTGCGAAGGGTAGCATCCTCTTGTTCTTAAAGTTTTCATAGTTACCCTCCTGTTTTATGGCACCCAAGTCGGTGTCACGACTTCAGATCAAATACTTTCAGACTTCGTTTTTTGTTATCGTTTTGCCGTTACTCATCGGTTCGGTAGCTCTAGATCCAGCTTCATATCCAATACTCTGACCAATGCTAGCAAGTTCATTCATCTCATTTTATATCACTGGTTGCTTCCAATTCCTTCTATTCACTATAAAGTAAGTCGTTTTATTTGCTATTGTTTGTTGCTTTTGTATGTTGTCTTTCACAATTCAACTTGTCCAAGCCATGATAACACTTCAGTTGAAAAACTATTTTACCGTTCGCTTCTGTTTCTATCATCGTTTTGTTTTTACTAATCGATTCGGTAAGTCTAGACTTACATTTTGTATTGTTTTCTGAGTTCCAGGTCACTTCACTGCAAAGAAACGGCTGAAAATCTTACTGTTCCTTAAGTTTTGTACGTCAGTGTGTACTTATTAGTTTCTTTGAATAAGTACTTCCAAGTCAAATTGTTTCATTACCAGATCCAATGTAATATTTCAGCCTCAAACCAATTGATTGAATGTAACTTCAGTACAAACAAATTGCAATATGTTCCAATCAATTGTGAAACATGCATAAGAGCATAATTTCATTTGTTTCATTAGCGGATTAACAACTGGAAAGTTACGAGTTTGAAACGAGGTCCAACAAAAGACCGTCGTGTACGTGGGAACTGGTGCACGTTAAATCTATCGTGGCCTTAAATGTCCTCACGTTGGCGTGGTGTGGAAGTTTGGAAAATGGGATGCCAGTTCAGATGTTTACCGTGTCATCTGACCATGGTTCAAAATTACAAGGTGCTGTCCTCTCGGTAGGTAGTCGAATTAACATCGCATTGGAGTAACACAACGGGTATCGGTGACTGTTTGGGATCAATCCCGAGGGGAAAGAGCCGAGGACAACACCTCGCAATTTTGAATCGCGGTCAGATGACGAGATCAACACCTGAGCTAGCACCCCACTCTGCAAACTTCCGCGCCACTCCAACATGGGTGCTGTCCTCGGATCTTTCACTTCGGGATTGATCCCGGAACGTCGCCAATAGTCTATTGTATTGCTCCAGTGCGACGTTAATTCAACAACCCCTCGTTAGTATTCATTTAAAATATAAATTATTTTCTTCGATTTAATTTACAAATGAGGATTTATTCAAATGAAACAGTTCCGTATTTGGTTAAAAATATGACACAGCAGTGTACTATGTCGTAATAGTGTTAAAGCTCAGTCTACAGATTTGATCGTCAACCTGCAAGCACAATTTTTCTACGCTCCCTTGGACTTGGATCTGTAGCTGCCAACGCTTCCACTGTTCGATGAAGATAACAATGAAAAGGAAACGCGATGTTCCGAGGCATAAAAGCTCGCCGAAATTAATCGATACATTTCGGAGGGCTGTGGTCGTCTGCTTATCTTAATACCCTAATGATTTCTGGCACTTTTTGAGATGTTTCAGGTGGCAACACGGGATAATTAGATATTTTGAGATGTAAAGGCACTAAATTAAGTCATCACGGCAAGGCGTTTCTTTATTCCATGGCTTGGGGAAAAATGGAATATTCATGCAAATGGGAAACTACTAAGGAATTACGATTGAACTCCAAGTTGATTGAAATTTTCGGTTGGGTCTTACATGACCCGAACCTTCGGGAAACTTTTTTGGAGGAAATTAGTTAACTTTCAGGATCAACAAATATACTTAGTTTTCGTGTGACCGGACGTAAAATGGTTTTCTCTGACTACAAGTAAATTAATTGAGTAGATCCATTGACATTTTATGTTCTTGAAATACGTCTGAAAGAAATACGATTGAAGTTCCAAGTCGATTAAAATTTACGGCTGGGTCTTGAAAGACGAAGACGTTCAAGAAAAACTTTTGGAGACAATGGCTAACTTTCGAATATCTACAAATATGCTTAGATTTCCTGCATTGACAAGGAATGTCAATTGTTTTACTCTGACCACAAGTAAATAAATTGCATCGATCCATTGACATTTTATGGCCTTGAAATGTGTTCGAAAGAAAATGAGTCTGAAAAGAATACGATTGAGTCTCGAAGTTGATGAAATTTACGGCTGGGCACAAGACTAGAACGTTCGGGAAACTTGTTTGGAAGGAATAACCTTCGGGATCAACAAATATAATTTAATTTCTCACATGCGACAGGGAATGTAAAATATTTTACTCTGACCACAAGTAAATAATTTGCATCGATCCATTGACATTTCAAGTTCTTGAAATATGTCAAAAAAAGTAAATAAGTCCGAAAGAAATACGATTGAAATTTACGACTAGGTCTTAAAGACCAGAACATTTGGGAAACTTTTTCTAAGGAAAAGTTAACTTTTGGGATCAGCAAATATACTTAGTTTTCTTTTATGTGACAGAGGATGTAAAATGTTATACTCTGACCACAAGTAAATAAATTCCACCGATCCATTCATATTTTATGTTTTCGAAATACGTCCGAAAAAAAGTAAATAAATATGAAAGAAATTTGGCGTGGTGTGGAAATTTAGAGAGTGGGGTGCCAAGCTCAGGTGTTGACCTCGTCATCTGATTGTGGTTCAAAATTACGAGGTGTTGTCTTCAGATCTTTCCCTTCGGGATTGATCCCGGACAGTTGCCAATAACCCGTTGTATTGCTTCAGTACGAAGTTAATTAATTAGCTACCTAAAAGAAATACGATTGAGGCTCTAAGTTGACTGAAATTTACGGCTGGGTCTTATAAGACCAGAATGTCCGGGAAACGTTTTTTAGGGAATAGTTAACTTTCGGGATCAACAAGTATACTTAGTTTTCCTTCGCGTAACAGAGGATGTAAAATGTTTAACTCTGACCACAAGTAAATAAATTGCATTGATCCATTGACATTTTATGTCCTACAGAAAGTAAATAAGTCCGAAAGGAATGATTTAAACTCCAAGTTTATTGAAATTTACAGCTGGGTCTTACAAGATCAGAACGTTCTGGAAACTTTTTTAGAGGAAATAAGTTAACTTTTGGTATCAACAAATATAATTACTTTTCCTTCATGTGATAGGGTATGTAAAATTTTTCACTCTTACCACAAGTAATTAAATACATCGATCCATTGACATCTTATGTTCTTGAAATATGTCCGAAAGAAAGTAAATAATTCCGAAAGAAATACGATTGAAGCTCTAAGTTGACTGAAATTTACAGCTGGGTCTTAAAGACCAGAACGTTCGAGAAACATTTTTGGAAGGAATAGGTAATTTCGGGATCAACAAATATACTTAGTTTTCCTTCGTGTGACAGGGGATGTAAACTGTTTAACTCTGACCAGAAGTAAATAAATTACATCAATCCATTGACATTTATACCCTTGCAATATGCACTAAAGGAACACGATTGAGGCTCCAAGTCGATTGAAATTTAAGGCTGGGTCTTAAAAGACGAGAACTTTCGGGGAAAAGTTTTGAAAACAATGGCTAACTTTCGGAGGTCAACAAATACACTTTGTTTTCCTTCATGTGTGATATTACACGGAATAAAAAATGTTTTATTATGACCACAAGTGAATAAAGTACATTGATACATTGAAATTGCAAGTCCTTTAAATACGCACGTCCAAAAATGAAGGATGGTGCAATTTGTACCTTTTGCCAAGATACCGGCACTGAAGTACCTCGAATGAGAAATGGATATTCCATAATCTATGCGGGAAAAGATAAGAACACCCACATGCCTCGTAGTACTAATGGGGACTAAAAAATGAAAACAAACTGCTTAGATGAACACATTACAGATTTTAGTTTTTACGAAAATATTGTTTTATTCTGTTAAAAGCAACTAAGCAATGTGTTGGTTTCTGACCCTAATGCAGGCCTCATAACGGGCAGATTTGCTTTACACAAGGCTGTCCAAGAGTTCCTGTGACAAGGAATACAACTCACTCGTCTTTGCTCTTGTGAGGTCCTTAGTGGTGTTGTGTACGCTACAATGTGATGCACGAGAGAATTCCAAGTATGCTCATTTGGATTAAAATCAGGTGACTTTACTTGATACGAATTCAGTAATATCCTTATTATTTTTACCTCTTGTGTATATATCGGAAAGAAAGTTCAAAAAAACATTTCCAACAGAGGTTAATAAGGGAACCAGAAAAACAATACATGAACAAAACAGGAATATATTTCGTTTAAAAACGTATTTGACATTTAATGAACCATCCATAGCCTACAAGTTGTTAGAATAAAATAAACGTTTTATCAAGCCATGGTGAAACACAAAGAGTGCAAGTGAGAATATTACTTTTTCAAAGTAATATCTTGAAAGTAATTTGCAAGTGTAACAATTAACAGGTTAAGTTAAACAGACAACCGGAAAACTTTTGTAAGACCTAATTGCAGTTAAACATGGGTGAATATTTAAGTAACTAATGCATACATATGACGCTGCCTTTATATTTGGGAGGGAGGCAAAAGCTTTGCTGTTCCCAAGACATTTACTTTCAAGTAGAAAGGTGTGTTCTTGCACGCTTGCATATTTAAAATACACTCATGTCCAAAATTATCTTTACATGCATAAAATCACGGATTTCTCAGAAACTGGAACTATAATTTTATGAATTTGTGTGAAATGATACATAACATCATAACACATAAATACAAAGGAAAACTTTAACAGCACTGCATATGATATAAAACTGTAGCATGAAATAATAAAAATGGCAATAATATGTGACATGAAGAGTTCAGAGAAAAAAATAATAACTCAGAAAAAAAATTAAGGCTTATGAATTTAATATGGAATGTTATCTTCCATGACGTGTACACACTTATCACAACGTATTTTTATGATGGCAATAATGTTGTTAACCACAGTTTGGGGAATTAAGTTCCACTCCTCCAGTATTGCGGTATTCAGGGCATTTATATCTCTAGGAGGAGGATGTCCGTGCAACTGCTTTTCCAAGGTAGTCCCATAAGTTCTCTATCGGGTTCAGATCAGGAGATTATGTTGGCCACGGTATTTGCTCAATGGCCTCACTTTCAAGGAATTCGTCAACGAGGTCTCGATGTGGACGAGTATTATCGTCCATAAATAAAATGTCAGGTCCATATGCACCTCTGAAAAGTCTTAGATAAGGTTCTAAGACCTCATCCCGATATCTCTGGCCGATCACAGATCCGCTGTTGAAAACGTGTAGGGGCGTAGGTTCATCGATCATTATTCCTCCCCATACCATCACACCTGAACTACCGAAACAGTCACGTTCCATAATCTTCGAAGGAAAATGTCGCGTTCCCGACTCCCTCCAGATGTAAACACGTTTAGAATCAGATGTTAAACTAAACCTCGACTCACCAGTAAAGAGAACATGGGTCCATTGGTGTTCACTCCAGTTCTGATGTTCTTTGCACCAATTAAAGTGATCCCTCTTTTGTTGTGAAGACAGTGAAACACATATCCTTGGCTTTCTGGCATAAAGGCCTTTTTCATTAAGCCTTCTGTATACAGTTTCCCGTGATATAACAGTTCCAATGGCGTCTGCAAACTCTGAACTTAACTGCCGAGGAGTAGATTTCCACTTACGAAAGGCAGTTATTGCCTGATATTGATCTTGAGAAGCAGTTGTTATTCGTTTACGACCTTGTCCGGGCCTCCTTACAACAGTTCCAGAAATGAAATTGTTTCATAGCGTAGAGACTGTCTAGAAATATTCATACATCTCGCTGCTTCCATGATTGTCTGCCCTGCTTCTAAACGGCCGATAATTCGCCACTCACAGATTCTTCCAAATGATACTTCGGAGCCATATCAAACCGTTTTGAGTCCTTATACGCTGAAATCACGCTGTAATGCAGAAATTCACTCAGATATTCACTTTGCGCAAAGCGCTTGATTCACCGTCGGATGACGTAACGCCTTCATTTGCATATCAGAAACCGTTTGATCACTTTTGATTGGATAATGCTAATTAGGCTTGTCTTTCATACTTTCCCTGCAAAAATGGATTACATCGATTGGATATTTCATAGAATATCATTACTTTTGGGTATGTAAAGATAAATTTGGACATGAGTGTAGTTTGTTAATCTCATGTTTTAACATAGTAACTTCCTTGACTTAACTTTCATACATGCTGTTGAAAAGCTGTTTTTTGTGAAGTAAAACGCATTTGAAAATTTTCTTATTAGCAGCATTACATCACTCAACCAAATATTAGTCCAGTTACATTAATAAATCATAGTAATTAAATCGAAGTATGGTTGGTTGTTTTATGGCACAAGGGCCATATTTGGCCAAGCTGCGCCAAATACATCAAGTAAAAAGTATGAAAAAAATCAAAGTATGTAAAGTAAAATAAATTTATGTTATTCAATACAATAAAAATGAATAAAACCTGAAAAGTTGGAGTTTATTAAACAATCTAATGGTAGTTTTTAACTCTTAAAAATTTCACTATACATTTTTATCTTCAAATCCTAAAGAAAACTAAAAACATACGATTCTCCTCACCAAAGTCTGATTTTAATACAATACATTGTACTAATGTAATTACACCTAAATTGGAATTTTAACTACATTACCGTGTTTCAATAGGATTTGCGAACATTGAAACATTTCTAGAGATTAATACATGAAAGCAGAAAGCATGCATTATAAATTGAATTTATCTCAGTAATGACTATTTCCTTTGAACCAGAAACTGTCACTTTTAATTAATTTTGTCCTAGTATCAAATACAAGTGATATCTTCTATAATATTGAATCTAATAAATGCAATTGCGATCAACTTTAAAATTAAATCGAATCAAATTTCTAAATACCCTCGAAATTCCTAGTTATAATACATAAAACCTAAATTGTTGTATGTTTATTCCATTTTTTTTGTATTCCATTCATCAATTATAAATTATTTTTCTAATGGAAATTAATTAAACTTCATTCAATATATTTTCAACCCTCCCATTTCTTGATAAAATTATCACAATCCAATAAGCTTGTAATTTAGAACGAAATTTATTGCCAGCGGGACAAAATCCACTCTTATGCTTATCACAAAACATTTTCAATGCACTTCTCCGAAAGGAAGCTAAATCATGAGAGGAAAGCTTTTACTAAAATTCATGAGTAAATATTCTATTAACTCAGTGTTAATAAAATGCAGTTTTGTTGGTTTGGAATTAAACGAACTGAATTCCATCACAATTTACACAAAATTTTGTCACACTACATAAAAGCAAATTATTGTTAAATATATTTCATTTTTGTGTCCCTTCATCAATTCGTATGAATTATTTGGCCAATGAAATTGGGTATTAAATGACTTAGTAACAAATGCCTTAAATCCCCTCCAGTCTTGGTACAATAATCACAATTCTGTAAGCTTGTCATTTAAAACGAAATGAAGAAAAGCAGCTAGACAAAACCCTACTTACTTTTCTGAAAAACAACTTTCAATACACTCCTAAGCTAGCTTTATTACTTCAGAAAACTCAAAATGTATAGTTACATTACGGATGCGAAATTATTGGAATGCTTGCTTCAATTTCGTACCTAGCCATCAATTCTTATAAATTACTAGCAATAGATATTTACCAATGTTTGAAAAGCGAATACGTTTTTCTTGAAAATTCCTTTTCGTGGCACGTGCAATAACAAAAGAACTTATTTTAAAATTTAATATCTTCAGTAGTGATAAAGCAAATGTAACCTATTACCACTTTTTTAAATGGTAAATCAATTTAACAGTTTTTCCTCTAAACAAACTTTCCCTATATAAGTTGCTTAAATATAGCTTCAATTCGTAAAATAAGCCATCTTGGCCATCTGTCGCTGACAAAGAATTTTTAATACTTCAAAAGTCCTAATTCGGATATTTTAAACATTAACCTTCTTTCAATAATGGCAAAAAACGCACTTAAAATTTGCTTTATTCTAACTAACATGCCGCTTTAAAGAGAATACTTTGCGGTGGTGTTGTGTGTGATGAAAAGGAATTCATATTTATTAAAATAAGAAATATTTAAAACAGAAAACAACAGAAAACAGACAATTAAAACAAAATAAAAGTTTGCGGGAAAAGTTCTAAAGATATAAATTCGTGATTCTTTTTTATCTCTTGATCTCGCAAGTTGCCGCAACTTACAACTAAAAATTAGAAAGAATTTAAAATACTAAATTAATTCGGACCGAAAAAATATCACTGCACGTGGCAAACAAACACGAGTTTCCGTTTCTTTGCAAAATATCTTTTGTCCCAAATGTTCGGAAATAGTTTATATTTTGCAAAGAAAATAAAAAAGTATTTGAATTTAAATTCTGCAAAAATATTTTTTTAACTGATTGATTTTTCAGCAGTACTGGTAAAACAATTAAAGTAATTGCAATGCTCAATATGCATTCCAGTTTCTCCAAAACTACCAAATTATGGTTGATTTAAGTAGAGTTACTCAGATGTTTTAACATGAAACTTGCTTAAATACGTAAGCAAAGAAATTTGAAATAATGCATTCACTACCCTTAAATATTGCTTATCAAATGTTTCATTAAAATATTTTTGAATAAATCTTATATGATACTTGTACAAACGCACATACACAATATCAAACATGGAACCGAGAGATGGACAGACAGACTTACGCAACCAAGTTCAGTCACTAAATGAATGTAAGAACTCACAGTATGCAAAGTTTCATGAAAACATGTTCAACCGTTTGGACGTAGCACGAGCACGCACATGCAGACAGACAGATGGACACAGACACCAAACGCACAGGAAACGGATTTTGAATTGGAAGGGTCCAAAACGGATAGAAAACTTGAAATAGGTCGAAAATATTCAATGTAAAAACACTCCATTCTTATTTATATAGATTTTCCCGATGAAATCGTGAATTAAATTATCTTTAATATGCCTCCGATCTCCCAATTCTTGGTACAATAATGAAGATTCTGTAATCCCCATTTAAAACGAAATGTGAAGAAATCCCGGAGACAAACTCCTACATATTATTCATCAATAATCTTATTGCTAATCTCCGAATATCATCACTTGAATAGTTTCCATCAATTAATAATATCGACCTGCATCCAAACCTCTCACTCTTACTACTAAAGCTAGATTAAATAAGTGAGGAAGGCTTACTAAAATTTGTGAGTAAATATTATATTAAAAGTTACACTAGTATATAAAGCAAAATTATTGGAAAATTTATTTCATTTTTTATCTGAATTCATCAATTCTTATAAATTATTTTGCCAAATAAATCGTGTATTAAATAACCTTCAATCCCAAATTCTTGATACAAGAATCACAGTTCCATAAGCCCTCCATTTAAAACGAAATGTGAAGAAATCCCGGCGAGACAAACTCCTACATATTATTACGTCAATCATCTTACTGTTAAACTCTGAATATCAGCACTTGAATACAGTTTCCATCAATTAATAACATCGGCCTGTACCCAACCTTCTCACTCTTACTCCTCCTAAAGCTAGATTAATTAAGTGAGGAAGGCTTACCAAAATTTATGAATAAATATTTTCATCCCGGATTAAAAGTTCATTGCCAAGCGGCATTGTGTCTCTATTTGAAGGGAATAGTTCGCGAAAGTCTTTATTTCTCTGGCATTATCTTTAAGACTGGAACACACGGGAGGGTTCTGGGCGGGACTTAGTTATCATGGAAAATCTGTCTCGACCACACCGGTGCGTTCTCTTTCGCTTTATTCCATCGATGACAGTATGGGATATCCGAACTGTGTTCGCGCGACGAAATCACCATATTTCAAGGGGGTCGCTTGAATCTTTCCGATAAATCTTTCGGTGAAAGTGTGGTTAATGGGTTTAACCGAGAGTTTATTTTCGTTAAAATTGTTGGGCGTGAAGTATATGATTATCTGAGAATTAAATCGTTTAAATAATGTGTGTGGGAAGAATGTGTAATTGTTGTCTCCGTTGCTACCGTGGGGCATGAATCCGCTGATAACTTTATATGTTGTCCCTCCAAGTAGTTTCGATGAGGTATCTCGTCCATCAAGATCTGACCAATTTTGCACGTGACGAGATATCTCGTCCTCAAGATCTGACCAATTTTGCATGTGACGAGATATCTCGTCCTCAAGATCTGACCAATTTTGCATGTGACGAGATATCTCGTCCTCAAGATCTGACCAATTTTGCATGTGACGAGATATCTCGTCCTCAAGATCTGACCAATTTTGCACGTGACGAGATATCTCGTCCTCAAGATCTGACCAATTTTGCACGTGACGAGATATCTCGTCCTCAAGATCTGACCAATTTTGCACGTGACGAGATATCTCGTCCTCAAGATCTGACCAATTTTGCACGTGACGAGATATCTCGTCCTCATGATCTGACCAATTTTGCATGTGACGAGATATCTCGTCCTCAAGATTTACCGATTCTTTGACGATAACGAGATCAAGATCTGATAAGTTCTTCCTATTGATGAGACATCTCGACCATCAATAGGAAGAACTGGATCATCAGGATCTGGTAAGAGTTTTGCTAATGACGAGATTACTTTGTCGACACAACCACCAGAGGGGGTTATCTCTCCTGGTGGTTTATCTTCGCGTCGAAAACTGCCCTCTAGTGGCCTCTCTTGTGCAAAATCCTATTCCAAACTGCCACCAGTTCAGGGCAAGTGACAATTTGTTTTTTCTACTTGGATCTTCATTTCCCCCTTGGAGTAATAGGGAAGGCTTGTCTAGACGAAATACCTCGTCCTTAGCAAATTGACCAGATCTTGGACGCTATATCTCGTCGAAATGCTTGGAGGGTTAATTGTAACCATTTCACTGAACTGAAGTCGTAACAATTTTAATGGCATAATTTGAGTTAAAGATTAATGTATTATTTGCACGATTGTATAGGAAACCATAACTATACACAAGAGCAGCCTAACTATGTGGACATGGTTTCCATGTTATCCGGCAAGGTATTTAGTAATATGCTCCTCATCTATATATCAGGCTGTGGTGGATAGTATACACATACAATGATGTTCATTGTGTAGATTATGTTTAATTTATGGTAATTTTACATACTTCATTCTATATCAAGCTTGAGAATCATGCGAATAATATATATCCATGCACGTATAATACCATTGCATGAATATATATATTATTCGCAGTTGTGATAATTTATGAACTTTCACATTATATAAATTAAGGTGACATGAGAATTAACTTAAGTGGAATAAAACACTATCTGAGAAACCATACATAATTCATTTAATGTATTCATTCATTTAATGTATTGTATTCATTTTAAACCCATTGAACTATTTTAGATGTCCTTACATTCAACTTACAAGTGTGCTCGAAGTATTTTCATTAATTTTCAGTAAAATCTCAGCAATCCATTCTCTAGACGAAAGGAAATGTTTAGTAAAGAAACAAAACCCTAGAACTGATTCGATTTATTGTTTGAATAAGTGAATTTCTTGGTCTTAAGTATTCTTTGTGTATTTAAGGTAATGTTATTCTAAAATTATCAATTCTATGTAGCATTTTGTCCTTAGGTATAATGTTATCTGTTTTCTGAGAACAAAACATTTTCTAATAATGTTTTCGACTTTGTTGCGCCTTTTAATCTTTTATTCAAAATTATATAGGGAGTTGAATTTACGTTGTACTGAGAGCTATTTCAGAATTATAGGATTGGATGTTTGGCTGCTAGCGCAGTGGACAAACACACTGAGCCACGGCGAACCCTGAGCTAATTGCCGAATAGCAGTTTTATTGTTCATATAAATATAAAAGTGTATATTTTGATGTCGCAATTTTATAATTTTGCAAGTTAAGGTACTTCTGATTTTAATGAATATTTAATAAATAGTGTTTTTGTATAATATTTAATGGGTTTTTTAAGAACTCTAGATTTTCTGTTTCAGAACTTCAAAATTGTCGTCACTGATACTTAAACGTTTGACGTTTCATAATTTATTTGATGTAGAAATAAATATTTTATTCCCAATATTAAGGTGAAAAACAACGGTCACTATGGTCTTATGCATGTTCCCCCAGTTAATTTTTTAATCTCATGGGGCCGGCGAAAATTTTTAATTTTCAATGTGGTGCTTGGACTGAAAAAACAAAGAAAACCCCTTGAAGAGATTCACGCGCACCATATCCTTTCTAAAACCTGTATCTTAAACTTCTAATCAGTTCTTCATGATCTTCTTGACCAATACAATCTTTCTCTGTCGACCAAAAGATGGAGTGTTTTTTTAGGCATTAACCTTACAAGTGGTTTCCTTCGACGATCCTCCAAGATCTGACCAATTTTGTTAATGACAAGCTATATCGTCTATCCAGATCTGGTCAATTTAGCTAATGACAGATATCTCGTCCTTCTAGAACTGATAGATTTTATATTAACGAGATTGCCCATCTAGTTCTGGTTAATTTTGATAATGACGAGATTTCTCGCCCATCTAGATCTGGCTAATTTTGATTTTGAAGAGATATCTTACTCATCTAGATTTGGTCGGTTTTGTCAATGGCGAATGCCTCGCCGAGACAAAACTGCCTTATTACTTCAAGAGGAATGAAGATTGAAGTAGGCGAAACAGATTATTCCTTGCCGGAACTGGTGACAGTTTGGAACAGGTTTCTGGATCAGAGGCTGTCCACTACACGGCAGTTTTCGACGTAAATATAAACCAACTGGAGGGTTGATAATATTCAGAAATCTCATGAAAATCAGATTGTAAATTTTATTCTTTCTTACATGGTTCTCTGTATTTGCAATTTTATAGATTGATGGATACTGGCTCCTACGTCCCTCATCCTATTAGCTTGTGAAATAGGAGATGGCAAACCTCATCTAAATAAAAAAAAAAGAAATATATATGTTTATCCATTTCTCCTCTGAACCTGCCGGGCTTATTCGGTAGAGAAAAATACCTTTTCCTAAACTCATTCCAGGTTCTCCGGGAAAGTGTAAAAGATCTCAAGAGGTGTTATTCTTCATATTATTCTTAAATGACAAGCCAAGTGACAGCGACAGTGGGCCTGAACTGCAATAATTCATCCGGCGAATCTTTTCTGATAAAAAGTTGCCAACGCTGCAGATAAGAATCTGGAGAAAGAAACAGAAAAAAAGAAGCTGGCCGTGAAGGAAAGAATGACATGTGGCGAAGATTTCTTATATCAGGTCTCCAAGACATTAATAGAATTGAGGTATTAATGCGTTTGTTATATTTCCTCTGTTTCGTTTCTAAAACTGGGATTCGCTTTTAATTTCAGATCGACATCTTGAAAGTTTTCTTTGCTGACGATTACTTTTCTGGTTATTCTGAAGGGTCCGTTGGGGAACTGTTCGTACAGAATCGTGGGGTAATATTCTTTTGTAATTTTAGATGAGTATTACTTAAAAGCCTTTAGAAACAAACGCATTTCGAGACACCGGCAAGGTTACCAAAGTAATCATATTAGCAATTGGATTTGACTTTTACTATTACGAATGATAGTTAATTGAGCAATTAATCACGGCTCCGGGGTAGATAATAACAAAGGGCTCCGAAGAAGATAGTTTTCTATGGTATATGCAGTTGGTCTAGATTCTTTACGCAATACATTTTGCTGAGGACGTCTTCCAGAAGAACTAGCCGAATGATCTATTTTCCAAACAGTTCCATCATTCGCTGTTTCTTCACCATTCATTTGGAAATTTCTTTCTCACCCGCCCTCGAATGATTGTTCTTCCTTGGTTTCTTTCAAGTGCGATATTTTCATTCCTGGAACAAGGCAATGAAGTATTTTATTCTCTTGTTCGACATTGACTACATTATTTGCATTTTCTATGTCCTGTACAGATTCTTGATCCAATGAATCTGATTCATTTACAGCATATAATCTTAATCGGGTATATTCGAACTAATTCTTTTATGAGATTCTACATCCGGAGAAATTTCTGATCCAGATTCGTCGCTAGACGAATCTTGCATCAATTTGAGAATTTCTTCCTTTGTTAGACCTCTCCTGCATGGCTATCAAAGGATAAAGTGCTTGCAACAGTGTTAAAAACAGGCGTGAACCTTCGGACTACCTCAAGAAAATGCAGCCAGCTTTCGAACGAATTCCTTGTGAGAAAAATAGGGTCCCAGAACAGGAAGGAGTGCTAACATGTGTTCAGCACATATTTCTTTCAAGGAGCAAGTTTCCCACGTTCCGTTTTGTAAATACTCATCATCATCCGAAATACTCATTAGCACTGACATATCAGACCTTTCCCTCACCTCAATGTCCACAGGCAGAAGGACAGCCAACAAAAGGCTATTTATCGATCATAGGACAACGGAAAAGAGGAATGTTTTGAGAGTGGTCAAAATGACCCCAAGCCGTAATTCTAGGTATACACAGTTATATCTGAAAAAGCAATAGCTTAAAATGAATGAAATTTTTTGTGTATACTATCTACAAGTATTTAGAAAAAGTCAAAAAATATCAAAATGATAGGTGAAAAATAAAATAGTTATTTATAGTTAAAAACTACTTTGTGGTCCAAATTACAACTCCCGTAAATCTAGTGTTGATAAAGACAAAATCTACTTATATCCCAAGATGTTTTACTGAAAAGAGAAAATAAAAACGCTTCAAAATACAATAGACAACTTTTGAATTCTTGTCTACATTTGCATTCTAGCTATACATAGATTGAGTCACCTTCGTTTCTTAGTCAATTACAATTATCAACTTTTAAGTTCTAGTCTACACTTGCATTCCTCTTGTACATCGAGCGAGTCGCCTTTGTTTCTTAGTCAACTACAATAACCAGCATTTAAGTTCTCATTCCAGTTACGCATCGAGTGAGTCACCTTTGTTTCTTTATCAATTACAATAACCAAGTTTTAGTTCTTGTCTACATTTGAATTCCTGTTATGTATTTAGTGCGTCACATTTGTTTCTTAGTCAATTACAATAACCAACTTTTAAGGTCTTGTCTACATTTGCATTTCTTCCATACATCAAACAAATTGCCTTTGTTTCTTAGTCAATTACACCTTAAAGAATTGCATTATCTTCAATACGATCTCTCTGGTGCCTTGAGTGAGAAAGACAGGGGCTGTTTACAGCCTAGATGTTATACTTTAATGAGGAAGAAAAAAGAAAAACCCAAGTTCGAGTTCCACCTCTGAAAGCTAATGATTCCCAGCACAGCAATCTGATCACGAGCAGGGGACCAAGAGAAGACTGCCCAGGTTAAGTTTCTGAAACTATTTGAGCAAAGGCAGTTTCCTATTACTCGCTAAAGCTAAATTAAACAGAAGGAACTTTTCTAGGGAAGGGAATAATTGTTTCTACTTTCTCGCGGAGGTTTTGTTTGCTAACGAATACCATCGCTGCTTTATCTTCCATGGCCAAGACGATGGAAGTCTTTCAGTGGTGGAAAATTTCATTTGTTTTGATTTCGCTTTATATTCAGCGATTGAATCAGGAGTAAATTATATTCTGTAAAGAGAGGCTACGTTCATTGAAAATATCCCCTGCTTGACTTATAAGTACTTCTTGACTTATCTATATAAATGAAAATGGAGTGTGTGTACATTGAATATTTTCGACTCATGTCAAGTTTCTTTCCGTTTTAGGCCGTTCTAGTGGAATATCAGCGATTTCTACGTTTCATGTCTGTCTGCATGTGTGTTCCCGCGATATGTCCAAACGGTTAGACATATTTTCATGAAATTGTGTATACTTTAAGTATTTACAAAACCTTAGCGATTGAATTTCACTGAATCAGTGTCTGTCTTCTCGCTTTGTCTACTTTTGATGTTTGTGTATCAAATGACATTAATTTAAAATAGTTTCAAAACATTTATTATATTTTATAAACCTTATTTTCACTTAGTGAATACATTATTTAAATCTTTTCTTTGCTTATATCCTTAGGCAAGTTTCATGCTAAAAAAGCTAAATACCTATACTTAAATCAACCTTAATTCGGCTGTTTTGGTGAAACTGAGACGTAAATTGAGCATTTCGATTACTCGGATTGTTTTACCAGTACAGATGGAAAAGTAATTATTATTAAAGCATGTATACGACTGTCTTTAGTTAATCGAGTTTCGAACTCACTTCGGTTGCTCATCCGCGACTCTACCAACTGGGCAAACGAAGCCCCGCATAATTGTTGGAGATTTTGCGTTACAGTAATGTTGTATATTAAAAATATTTCACTTCTATGTTATCGAAAAATAAAA
This sequence comes from Meta bourneti, assembly GCA_933210815.1. Taxonomy (NCBI): domain Eukaryota; kingdom Metazoa; phylum Arthropoda; class Arachnida; order Araneae; family Tetragnathidae; genus Meta; species Meta bourneti. The sequence goes on along the minus strand of OW119923.1, from coordinate 85,143,986 downwards.
ATTTAAGAATTCCGTATCATTGAATCAATGTTGATGCTAATTTTATATGCTTTTGCAAGAGATGACCATAGCTTAATAGTTCTCTGTTGAAATGTCATTAAGTAAGTATTAGGTTTTGAACGCTTGGATATATATATATCAAGAACGATTGAAAATACTCAAAATATTTCAAACACCGATATGGTTACTTATTTTCTTCGATAATGTATCACATTCTGGGCAATCTATCCTCTTTATGTGGTAGTATTTTGCTTCATATTTTCTATGACTTTATTTATCTGCTAGTTGGTTGCTTATTTATTGGTTAGTTGTTTGATTTTGGGTTTTATCGCGCAAGGGCTATATTTGGTCAAACTGCGTCAAACATAAGACAACAACAAGGCAGGGAAAAAAAGCTAATGGAAGGGTAGGCCAAGGTAAAACAGAAGGGTAGGCCAGATCACTCTGGTACCTCGGTGTTGTGACGCCCGTACACTCCTAAGAAAGTATGATCCTGAGGGCATGAAGAGAAAAATTGCAAAACGGGAATTTTAAACAGCTTTAAATTATGTCTACTTATTTTCTTCGATTAAGTACCCTATTCTGGCATTCAATTCTTTCCGAATGGGTACGAATTGTTCCGCACTTCCTGGGGCTGCGTTTACCTGCTCGAGGTAAGAAACTACAAAACAGACTCCAAGTCTTGCCTCAGTGCACATACACGAAAAAAAACCATTCCACTTAATGACCGACGTCCTAAGTCTCCGCCGCTAATTCCGAGAGCAAAAATATATTCCTAAAGACAGCAAATTAGGAATTATTTAGCAACTTGCTTAACGAAGTAAGGAGTTTATAAAAAATGTCCGGTGACTAGAATTTGGTACTTAGTCCCTGTTGGATTTATTCATTTGAATAGATGCAGCCAACGCACTCAGCTAAAATAATCCTCTACTAGGGACTCATATCTCCAATTCCGCATTAGTGTCGAATTCGGGGTAAATAGACTAGGTTTGTTAGACTAGATATTGTTAGTTTTTCACTTAGCTAATTATTACCGAAATTGGAGATTCCAACTGCCTGGTTTCTCTAATAATAATCATCTATCTCTACTGACTCCAGTGATACGTTAATTCAACTACCTACCTAATGGTTTCTAAAAAAAGCTGCCACGCAGTTTTATGTTGAAGACTGCTGAAATCAGCCAAGTATCAGGATCAACAATGGCACAAGAGCATTGAATATCCATCCAAACGATTAGTCTACCCTTCTCTAGATAAATGCTTTAGTCAGTTGCTGCGTTGTTTGAGCTAATATCCTTGTTATTTCAACATTTTTTGTAATTTCCGGGAAATTAAATGTTATCCATTATAGCGATGCAAGGGTGAATTTGTGAACCACTGCGTTACCCTAGTGCTCCAAGAGGGTGGAGTTGTGTTACACCTCACATAAATACCACACATTCTAGGCACAGTCCGTATATAGAGTGGACACACGTTCACCCCAGACGGACAAGCTTCCATGCCTTACCCCGGGATTGAAAGGGGAACCTTTCAATCCCGAAAACAGCAATCTGACCACTATACTGATTGTGATCAACTGTTATTTTAACATGAAGTTATAAAAGTTCCCTTAGTTTGATAGTGTTTCATTAAAACATATTGTTTATTACGGTTTCATTAATTATTATTATTGTTTTCTAAAACCTATTGCTTTATAATTTTATTTATTTTTTCATTAATTGCCCTTGTTTTATTAATATATTTTGTTTTATTCATTAATGTGTTGCTTTGTTTATTATTTTATATGTTGTTTTATTAAAATATATTTTAGTTTGTATCATTTATATGAACACAACGGTTTTTTAAGGAAGGAATGAAGATGTCTTGATTATATTATTAGTACACTGGTGAGCAAATCTTAAGAAACAGTAAAGTTTTCAGCTGCCACTTTATGGCCCTTGCGCCATAAAACCCCAAAACCAACCAACCAGCTGCTACTTTGCAGTGAAGTGACCCGGATGTGATAAAATGATGTAAAAGGTACATGATCTTAGAGTTACCGAACCTATCAGTAAAAATAAAGCGATAAAAAGAGAAGTCAACAGTAAAATAGACTTTGAACTGAAGTGTGTACACTGCTTTGTCTGCCATGAAACAGAAGGGTAACAGTGAAAACTTTAAAAAATTGAGGAGGCGGACTTTAGTACGTTGTATGACCACCACGAAAACTGATGCAGATTTTGCACCATACAGATAACCCTCCTGGTGGTTGTCTCGACGAGGCATTTCGTCATCGGCAAAACTGACCAGATCTTAATGAAAGAGATATCTCGTCACTAAAAGAAAATTGACCAGATCGTGGTCTCGTATAAAAGAATCGGCAATATCTTGATGACGATATATCTCGTCATTAACAAAATTTTTCAAACCTTGATAGACGAGATATCTCGTCGAAGTCACGATGAGTTCCTGCGATAGCGAAATCCATTAATATGTTACAGCCTTTGACGTCACGATTCCAAAATTTGAATATGCACCAGCTTTCTACTGAATACCTGTGTTAAACAAATCGCCACAGGCTGCTTCGTTTCATTGTGAGGCTGCAACATTAAAAATTAATGGTTTGGTACGGCAGCGTGCTAATTTCCCTCGATCGGGCCACCACATTCTGTCAATCGATTCTTTCCAAATCGGTAGTATTTGCTTCACATTTCCTGCTCGAAGTGGGAAACTACAAAACAGAATCCAACTCTGTCCTCTCAGCGGACATACACAAAAAACGACACTCCACTTAATGAAACTTAATGACACCCTCCAATACAGACCTACATCTTCCATCCCTTCCACTAATTCGACGGGCAAAAATATACCGCTCCAGGCAGCAAATTAGAAATGATTTAGCGCGACTCGCAACGCTCTTAGCGACACAAGGCGTTTATAAAAGTGTCCGGTGACTAGAAATTTGAAAAATCACCCCGACGGTAATTTAGCTAAGTGCCTGGGGTATAAATCTTTCTCGGGGTAGTACAGGGAAGGGTGCCAGCGGTAGCAGGGAAATTCAAGACCCCTTAAAACGCGTCGAGATTGGTTTGTAAGAATGGAGAATTGATCATCAGATGGCGTTCGATATGCTAATTTCGAAGGGTGGTTCGGTGTTTCAAATGATGGTCTTCAGCGTGGGCAGTGTTGTTGGCCGCAGTTTTTTGCGTTGTTGGGAGGCGACGTTTGTGTTATTTTGTTGATGCGTCGTAATTACTTAGGAAGCGGGTGGTTTCGCTTTACGCTCGCTGGAAGATGGATCGAAGTGCTTTTCGTAAAATGATTTGCAATAAACATTAACAGAGGAAGGATTCTGAGGAACAGATATTGTTCATCGTGCAATGAATGAATCTTATTTTCGGTTTGGAGAGACGTCGGTATCATTTATTATGTAAATAGAAAAGAGATTCCCTTATGTGGATAACAAATTATGTTTCTGTTTTTAAATGTGTGTTCAAAAGTACTTTAATCTCAGTGTTTAAATCTGGTACTTCGGCACACTTTGGCTTCCAAATCGATAATCCGTCTCTGTCGTTTATTGCTTCGTCATTTTTTGAACATTACTGACCATCGAAAATACAGCATGAAAGGCAAGGTATATCAAAGCCATATTAATTTATAAATAGCATAGGGGTGGAATAATTGTAATTTCAGCTTCTTTCGACTTGCGGAACGCGAAATAATCGGTATTTTGTGTAGCCTCCATGGGCTGCAATAACTGCAGTTATACGTCTCTCGTCATTGAAAGAAAGGGGCTTTGGATGTGTATTTAGGGTATGTCTGTCCATGCTGCTTTCACATGTTGTCAAAGTTCCTCTTTCGTAGCTGCGGGTGGTCTATGAAGTGCCAGTCGTTGGAGGATCATCGATCAGATCGACAGATCTTTTGAAAAGTTGGGCCATGGAAGATGTGAAACCTGGTGGACATTGAGGAATTGTGCGTTGCATGCCACGTGCGGTCACGTACCATTGAAACGTACCATCACGTACCACGTCACCATTGAAAACGACTCCTGAAGATAAGGGAGGAAAACAGGCTCCGAAATTTCCGAGATGTAGCGGTGGCTGTTTAGTATACCAGCAATGCGTACTAGGTTGGTGTGGGAGTAAAATCCAATGGTCCAACCAAACACGTAACAAGAATCCACTGTGCAATCACTGTAGCTTGATATCACCCAACACAAGCACCGATTTCTCGGAAGGGTAAATCCGCAGTCTCTCCTAAGCCACAATTCTTCCTCTATCAAACTCAAAAAAGCGCTGTTATGATTGCCGTATTTTCCGACGAGGGATAATCAATATTTCTCTACACAAAATCAGTGAGAAAACACAATTCCAATACTAAAACCCGGATCTGTTCTTCCTTTTTATACTGCCTGCAGGGGGCGTTACTTGCGCACAGGATTTGAATATACACTACAGAACAATCATCTGCATATCCTTCCACGATCTGCGAATCATACAAATTTTAAAGCTATCGGATACTATCTTCATGGTGTTGTATTTTCGATGGCCAGCAGTATATTTGTTAAATGACAAATCAATTTTCGTATGACATAATAATAAATTAGATCATTATATATTCAAATCGTGCAATCTCGGTCTACCAGATACGTTGCATTTAAGTGCGGTAAAAATAACCTGACTATCTTAATCACAAATTCCTTTCAAGGTTATTGAAAACATAGCTTTATGCTACCGGTATAGACCTGCAGATCACAGTTCCAAAACTTATATGGTTTATATTTTGGCATTATAAAACGTTTCGATTAACAAGTGGAAGAACCAAAATTATAATATAATCTTCCGTTTCCTTCTGTCTAGACTAAAAATCTCCAGATCTCACTGTCCCTTCGATGTTGTGATTCACCCATCATACACTGCTGGCCACCGTAAATGCAACACCCTGAAGGAAGCATGCAAATAATATGAAATTTACAACATGCATTAGCGGAGGTGAGATATGCAAATGATTAGAATTTCAGCGCAGACGCACATCACGCGCGCCTGTGGCGCCACTTCAAAGCGCTATTTAAGGCTTGGAGATTTCGACGATTTCAAGTACGGCAATTGTGTTTTTCTTGTGGTTTTTTCAAAAAAACGATCAATTATGCCTCGTAGAAAACAGCGATCATCTTTTGATCAAGTATCCGAGTTCGACAGAGGAAGGATAGTGGCCTACCGAGATTGTGGATTATCTTTCAGGGAAATCGGTAGTCGTGTTGGACGAAACCAAACAACTGTAATGCGGATATGTGATCGTTGGATGCAGGAGGGTACGACGGACCGACGTGTTCGATCGCATCCACCTCAGTGCACCACTTCACGTGATGACAGGCATATTGTGCGTATGGCAGTGACGGATCGCTCAGCCACATCACGAACCATAGCACAGCACATTCAGTCCGTACCGCATCATCCAGTGTCTGCGCGTACCATTCGACGCCGTTTACAGCAGAGTGGTCTGTCCGCAAGACGTCCATTGCTTCGTCTACCCTTGACGCAGAACCACAGACGTTTCCGCCGCCAATGGTGCGATGAAAGAAGGATGTGGACGGCAGAATGGAATGAAATTGTCTTTACTGACGAGTCACGCTTCTGTCTGCAACACCACGATGGTCGGATTCGAGTCTGGAGACACCGTGGAGAGAGGATACTGAACAGCTGCGTTATGCACCGCCACACTGGTCCTGCACCGGGTATTATGGTATGGGGCGGTATTGAATATCACTCTCGCACTCCTCTAGTACGCATTGCCGGTACTTTAAACAGCCAGCGCTACATCTCCGAGGTGTTGGAGCCAGTTGTCCTTCCTTACCTTCAGGGCTTGCCCACAGCCATATTTCAACAGGATAATGCGCGACCACACGTGGCACGCATTGTCCAAGGGTTCTTCGTCAATCGCCAGATTTAATTGCTTCCCTGGCCAGCTCGCTCTCCGGATCTTTCGCCGATAGAAAACATGTGGTCCATGGTTGCTCAACGATTGACCCAGAATACATCCCCAGCTGCCACACCAGATCAACTTTGGCAACGTGTGGAAGCTGCTTGGTCTGCTGTACCCCAAGAACACATCCAAAGTCTCTTTGAATCAATGCCGAGGCGTGTGGCAGCGGTGATCTCCAACAATGGCGGCTACTCTGGCTACTGATTTTGGCAGGAACCACACTTCACAGAAGTCTATAAATTTAATCATTTGATACTTGGTCAACATGTTATCTACAAAATAAATTTTGTTGTGATATCTCTTGTCTTTCTTGGTGTTGCAATTTGGGTGGCCAGCAGTGTAAAAACGTCTCAAATAATTTGTATTGCGTTAAACGATAGATCATGGATTTTTCGGTGCCAGAAGATAGCAAATGAGTCTTTTGTAATAGGTTATGTACTAAGATTTAGATATGGGAATGTTTCAACAAGTATTTGATAAAAACACAAGACACACAAATTAAGACTATTCCAAAAACAGGAAAAATAACCAAAAACTAATCTAAGCATTTCGAAAAAGGACCCACAAAATGTTCTAAAAATCTCAAAAATTACTAAAAATCAAATAAATCGAAAAATGGCAAAGCATTATCTAAAAGAAATATACATTCCTAGAATCAAAGATTGCAAAAACAATTCCTGTCTGTACAAGCATTCTCTAAAGTTCTAATAAAATATGAGCCCTGTTCATCGCCAAGTGATTTTTTTTGGCCTTTATCTCTCATATTTTATAAAGATTTATGCAAATGTTTTACATGCTATACAAGCTATATAATCGTTTCAAGTAAAGAATTGAAAATGCTACAGTGCTTTCTATATACGTTTGGGAGTTCAGTTATTGGTACTTCACAAATGCAATATTCATAAATTTAGCCCCATATCACTAGTCAGAACTCAAATTTATTTCTTCAATTTTGTTGTATTCGTGTATCTATTTTCATGGAAATCCTTTCTAAGAATAAATCTAGCATGTTTTGGTAAAACAGCATATCAAAAATTGTTCAAAATGAGATAAGTAAACGCGTACAAGAAAATAAAATATTTCCTTTGGAAAAACTGGTCTGTCAACTAGTATAGGTAGGTAGGTACTTTAATTCACGTCGCACTGGAGCAACACAACAGGTTATTGGTGGCGGTCCGGGATCAAACCCGAAGGGAAAGGTCCGAGGACAACACCACGTAATTTTGAACGATCAGATGACGATATCACATCTGAGCTATCACCCCACTCTCCAAACTTCCACACCACGCCAACGTGAGGAAATTTGAGGCCACGATAGATTTAACGTACCCAGCCCCCTTTGTTCTCGACGGTCTTTGTTTGGATTCAGACTCGCAACTCTCCGGTTGCTAATCCGTTACTCCTCCAACCGGGCTATTTCGGCCCCTGTCAACTAGGAATAAAAGTAGAGATATAAATGCTGGTTGAAATGATTAAGTTTATTTATAATAGATGTATAAAAAAATACATTTAATAAAAACTGTCTCTTAAAATATTTGGGTTTTCGACTTATACCGTTTTTCCCTAACACGCTAGAAATAGTACATAAGGTATGAGAAAAGTATGAAAATTATAATAGAAAAAAAGCTGCAATGCCTTCCTATCAATACAAATTAAATTGGAAAGTGTTTTTAGTATCCTGTATTAAACATTTAAAAAATTAAATTACGGAATCAAAACTGGCAAAATGGACATTGGTCCTTTTTCTACCAAGGTACAGAAATATTAAATAGAAATGAAAGTTATAATAGAAAAAAAAGCTGCAATGCCTTCCTATCAATACAAATCATTGGAAAGTGTTTTTAGTATCCTGTATTAAACATTTAAAAAATTAAATTACGGAATCAAAACTGGCAAAATGGACATTGGTCCTTTTTCTACCAAGGTACAGAAATATTAAATAGAAATGAAAGTTATAATAGAAAAAAGCTGCAATGCCTTCCTATCAATACAAATCATTGGAAAGTGTTTTTAGTATCTTGTATTAAACATTTAAAAAATTAAATTACGGAATCAAAACTGGTAAAATGGACATTGGCCCTTTTTCTACCAAGGTACAGAAATATTAAATAGAAATGAAAGTTACAATAGAAAAAAGCTGCAATGCCTTCCTATCAATACAAATCATTGGAAAGTGTTTTAGTATCCTGTATTAAACATTTAAAAAAATAAATTACGGAATCAAAACTGGCAAAATGGACATTGGTCCTTTTTCTACCAAGGTACAGAAATATTAAATAGAAATGAAAGTTATTATAGAAAAAAAGCTGCAATGCCTTCCTATCAATACAAATCATTGGAAAGTGTTTTTAGTATCCTGTATTAAACATTTAAAAAATTAAATTACGGAATCAAAACTGGCAAAATGGACATTGGTCCTTTTTCTACCAAGGTACAGAAATATTAAATAGAAATGAAAGTTATAATAGAAAAAAGCTGCAATGCCTTCCTATCAATACAAATCATTGGAAAGTGTTTTTAGTATCCTGTATTAAACATTTAAAAAATTAAATTACGGAATCAAAACTGGCAAAATGGACATTGGCCCTTTTTCTACCAAGGTACAGAAATATTAAATAGAAATGAAAGTTATAATAGAAAAAAAAGCTGCAATGCCTTCCTATCAATACAAATCATTGGAAAGTGTTTTTAGTATCCTGTATTAAACATTTAAAAAATTAAATTACGGAATCAAAACTGGCAAAATGGACATTGGTCCTTTTTCTACCAAGGTACAGAAATATTAAATAGAAATGAAAGTTATAATAGAAAAAAGCTGCAATGCCTTCCTATCAATACAAATCATTGGAAAGTGTTTTTAGTATCCTGTATTAAACATTTAAAAAATTAAATTACGGAATCAAAACTGGCAAAATGGACATTGGCCCTTTTTCTACCAAGGTACAGAAATATTAAATAGAAATGAAAGTTATAATAGAAAAAAAGCTGCAATGTCTTCCTATCAATACAAATCATTGGAAAGTGTTTTTAGTATCCTGTATTAAACATTTAAAAAATTAAATTACGGAATCAAAACTGGCAAAATGGACATTGGTCCTTTTTCTACCAAGGTACAGAAATATTAAATAGAAATGAAAGTTATAATAGAAAAAAGCTGCAATGCCTTCCTATCAATACAAATCATTGGAAAGTGTTTTTAGTATCCTGTATTAAACATTTAAAAAATTAAATTACGGAATCAAAACTGGCAAAATGGACATTGGCCCTTTTTCTACCAAGGTACAGAAATATTAAATAGAAATGAAAGTTATAATAGAAAAAAAAGCTGCAATGCCTTCCTATCAATACAAATCATTGGAAAGTGTTTTTAGTATCCTGTATTAAACATTTAAAAAATTAAATTACGGAATCAAAACTGGCAAAATGGACATTGGTCCTTTTTCTACCAAGGTACAGAAATATTAAATAGAAATGAAAGTTATAATAGAAAAAAGCTGCAATGCCTTCCTATCAATACAAATCATTGGAAAGTGTTTTTAGTATCCTGTATTAAACATTTAAAAAATTAAATTACGGAATCAAAACTGGCAAAATGGACATTGGCCCTTTTTCTACCAAGGTACAGAAATATTAAATAGAAATGAAAGTTATAATAGAAAAAAAGCTGCAATGTCTTCCTATCAATACAAATCATTGGAAAGTGTTTTTAGTATCCTGTATTAAACATTTAAAAAATTAAATTACGGAATCAAAACTGGCAAAATGGACATTGGTCCTTTTTCTACCAAGGTACAGAAATATTAAATAGAAATGAAAGTTATAATAGAAAAAAGCTGCAATGCCTTCCTATCAATACAAATCATTGGAAAGTGTTTTTAGTATCCTGTATTAAACATTTAAAAAATTAAATTACGGAATCAAAACTGGCAAAATGGACATTGGCCCTTTTTCTACCAAGGTACAGAAATATTAAATAGAAATGAAAGTTATAATAGAAAAAAAAGCTGCAATGCCTTCCTATCAATACAAATCATTGGAAAGTGTTTTTAGTATCCTGTATTAAACATTTAAAAAATTAAATTACGGAATCAAAACTGGCAAAATGGACATTGGTCCTTTTTCTACCAAGGTACAGAAATATTAAATAGAAATGAAAGTTATAATAGAAAAAAGCTGCAATGCCTTCCTATCAATACAAATCATTGGAAAGTGTTTTTAGTATCCTGTATTAAACATTTAAAAAATTAAATTACGGAATCAAAACTGGCAAAATGGACATTGGCCCTTTTTCTACCAAGGTACAGAAATATTAAATAGAAATGAAAGTTATAATAGAAAAAAAAGCTGCAATGCCTTCCTATCAATACAAATCATTGGAAAGTGTTTTTAGTATCCTGTATTAAACATTTAAAAAATTAAATTACGGAATCAAAACTGGCAAAATGGACATTGGTCCTTTTTCTACCAAGGTACAGAAATATTAAATAGAAATGAAAGTTATAATAGAAAAAAGCTGCAATGCCTTCCTATCAATACAAATCATTGGAAAGTGTTTTTAGTATCCTGTATTAAACATTTAAAAAATTAAATTACGGAATCAAAACTGGCAAAATGGACATTGGCCCTTTTTCTACCAAGGTACAGAAATATTAAATAGAAATGAAAGTTATAATAGAAAAAAAGCTGCAATGTCTTCCTATCAATACAAATCATTGGAAAGTGTTTTTAGTATCCTGTATTAAACATTTAAAAAATTAAATTACGGAATCAAAACTGGCAAAATGGACATTGGTCCTTTTTCTACCAAGGTACAGAAATATTAAATAGAAATGAAAGTTATAATAGAAAAAAGCTGCAATGCCTTCCTATCAATACAAATCATTGGAAAGTGTTTTTAGTATCCTGTATTAAACATTTAAAAAATTAAATTACGGAATCAAAACTGGCAAAATGGACATTGGCCCTTTTTCTACCAAGGTACAGAAATATTAAATAGAAATGAAAGTTATAATAGAAAAAAAAGCTGCAATGCCTTCCTAACAATACAAATCATTGGAAAGTGTTTTTAGTATCCTGTATTAAACATTTAAAAAATTAAATTACGGAATCAAAACTGGCAAAATGGACATTGGTCCTTTTTCTACCAAGGTACAGAAATATTAAATAGAAATGAAAGTTATAATAGAAAAAAGCTGCAATGCCTTCCTATCAATACAAATCATTGGAAAGTGTTTTTAGTATCCTGTATTAAACATTTAAAAAATTAAATTACGGAATCAAAACTGGCAAAATGGACATTGGCCCTTTTTCTACCAAGGTACAGAAATATTAAATAGAAATGAAAGTTATAATAGAAAAAAAAGCTGCAATGCCTTCCTATCAATACAAATCATTGGAAAGTGTTTTTAGTATCCTGTATTAAACATTTAAAAAATTAAATTACGGAATCAAAACTGGCAAAATGGACATTGGTCCTTTTTCTACCAAGGTACAGAAATATTAAATAGAAATGAAAGTTATAATAGAAAAAAGCTGCAATGCCTTCCTATCAATACAAATCATTGGAAAGTGTTTTTAGTATCCTGTATTAAACATTTAAAAAATTAAATTACGGAATCAAAACTGGCAAAATGGACATTGGCCCTTTTTCTACCAAGGTACAGAAATATTAAATAGAAATGAAAGTTATAATAGAAAAAAAGCTGCAATGTCTTCCTATCAATACAAATCATTGGAAAGTGTTTTTAGTATCCTGTATTAAACATTTAAAAAATTAAATTACGGAATCAAAACTGGCAAAATGGACATTGGTCCTTTTTCTACCAAGGTACAGAAATATTAAATAGAAATGAAAGTTATAATAGAAAAAAGCTGCAATGCCTTCCTATCAATACAAATCATTGGAAAGTGTTTTTAGTATCCTGTATTAAACATTTAAAAAATTAAGTTACGGAATCAAAACTGGCAAAATGGACATTGGCCCTTTTTCTACCAAGGTACAGAAATATTAAATAGAAATGAAAGTTATAATAGAAAAAAAAGCTGCAATGCCTTCCTATCAATACAAATCATTGGAAAGTGTTTTTAGTATCCTGTATTAAACATTTAAAAAATTAAATTACGGAATCAAAACTGGCAAAATGGACATTGGTCCTTTTTCTACCAAGGTACAGAAATATTAAATAGAAATGAAAGTTATAATAGAAAAAAGCTGCAATGCCTTCCTATCAATACAAATCATTGGAAAGTGTTTTTAGTATCCTGTATTAAACATTTAAAAAATTAAATTACGGAATCAAAACTGGCAAAATGGACATTGGTCCTTTTTCTACCAAGGTACAGAAATATTAAATAGAAATGAAAGTTATAATAGAAAAAAGCTGCAATGCCTTCCTATCAATACAAATCATTGGAAAGTGTTTTTAGTATCCTGTATTAAACATTTAAAAAATTAAATTACGGAATCAAAACTGGCAAAATGGACATTGGCCCTTTTTCTACCAAGGTACAGAAATATTAAATAGAAATGAAAGTTATAATAGAAAAAAGCTGCAATGCCTTCCTATCAATACAAATCATTGGAAAGTGTTTTTAGTATCCTGTATTAAACATTTAAAAAATTAAATTACGGAATCAAAACTGGCAAAATGGACATTGGCCCTTTTTCTACCAAGGTACAGAAATATTAAATAGAAATGAAAGTTATAATAGAAAAAAAAGCTGCAATGCCTTCCTATCAATACAAATCATTGGAAAGTGTTTTTAGTATCCTGTATTAAACATTTAAAAAATTAAATTACGGAATCAAAACTGGCAAAATGGACATTGGTCCTTTTTCTACCAAGGTACAGAAATATTAAATAGAAATGAAAGTTATAATAGAAAAAAGCTGCAATGCCTTCCTATCAATACAAATCATTGGAAAGTGTTTTTAGTATCCTGTATTAAACATTTAAAAAATTAAATTACGGAATCAAAACTGGCAAAATGGACATTGGCCCTTTTTCTACCAAGGTACAGAAATATTAAATAGAAATGAAAGTTATAATAGAAAAAAAGCTGCAATGTCTTCCTATCAATACAAATCATTGGAAAGTGTTTTTAGTATCCTGTATTAAACATTTAAAAAATTAAATTACGGAATCAAAACTGGCAAAATGGACATTGGTCCTTTTTCTACCAAGGTACAGAAATATTAAATAGAAATGAAAGTTATAATAGAAAAAAGCTGCAATGCCTTCCTATCAATACAAATCATTGGAAAGTGTTTTTAGTATCCTGTATTAAACATTTAAAAAATTAAGTTACGGAATCAAAACTGGCAAAATGGACATTGGCCCTTTTTCTACCAAGGTACAGAAATATTAAATAGAAATGAAAGTTATAATAGAAAAAAAAGCTGCAATGCCTTCCTATCAATACAAATCATTGGAAAGTGTTTTTAGTATCCTGTATTAAACATTTAAAAAATTAAATTACGGAATCAAAACTGGCAAAATGGACATTGGTCCTTTTTCTACCAAGGTACAGAAATATTAAATAGAAATGAAAGTTATAATAGAAAAAAGCTGCAATGCCTTCCTATCAATACAAATCATTGGAAAGTGTTTTTAGTATCCTGTATTAAACATTTAAAAAATTAAATTACGGAATCAAAACTGGCAAAATGGACATTGGTCCTTTTTCTACCAAGGTACAGAAATATTAAATAGAAATGAAAGTTATAATAGAAAAAAGCTGCAATGCCTTCCTATCAATACAAATCATTGGAAAGTGTTTTTAGTATCCTGTATTAAACATTTAAAAAATTAAATTACGGAATCAAAACTGGCAAAATGGACATTGGCCCTTTTTCTACCAAGGTACAGAAATATTAAATAGAAATGAAAGTTATAATAGAAAAAAAGCTGCAATGTCTTCCTATCAATACAAATCATTGGAAAGTGTTTTTAGTATCCTGTATTAAACATTTAAAAAATTAAATTACGGAATCAAAACTGGCAAAATGGACATTGGTCCTTTTTCTACCAAGGTACAGAAATATTAAATAGAAATGAAAGTTATAATAGAAAAAAGCTGCAATGCCTTCCTATCAATACAAATCATTGGAAAGTGTTTTTAGTATCCTGTATTAAACATTTAAAAAATTAAGTTACGGAATCAAAACTGGCAAAATGGACATTGGCCCTTTTTCTACCAAGGTACAGAAATATTAAATAGAAATGAAAGTTATAATAGAAAAAAAAGCTGCAATGCCTTCCTATCAATACAAATCATTGGAAAGTGTTTTTAGTATCCTGTATTAAACATTTAAAAAATTAAATTACGGAATCAAAACTGGCAAAATGGACATTGGTCCTTTTTCTACCAAGGTACAGAAATATTAAATAGAAATGAAAGTTATAATAGAAAAAAGCTGCAATGCCTTCCTATCAATACAAATCATTGGAAAGTGTTTTTAGTATCCTGTATTAAACATTTAAAAAATTAAATTACGGAATCAAAACTGGCAAAATGGACATTGGCCCTTTTTCTACCAAGGTACAGAAATATTAAATAGAAATGAAAGTTATAATAGAAAAAAGCTGCAATGCCTTCCTATCAATACAAATCATTGGAAAGTGTTTTTAGTATCCTGTATTAAACATTTAAAAAATTAAATTACGGAATCAAAACTGGCAAAATGGACATTGGCCCTTTTTCTACCAAGGTACAGAAATATTAAATAGAAATGAAAGTTATAATAGAAAAAAAGCTGCAATGTCTTCCTATCAATACAAATCATTGGAAAGTGTTTTTAGTATCCTGTATTAAACATTTAAAAAATTAAATTACGGAATCAAAACTGGCAAAATGGACATTGGTCCTTTTTCTACCAAGGTACAGAAATATTAAATAGAAATGAAAGTTATAATAGAAAAAAGCTGCAATGCCTTCCTATCAATACAAATCATTGGAAAGTGTTTTTAGTATCCTGTATTAAACATTTAAAAAATTAAGTTACGGAATCAAAACTGGCAAAATGGACATTGGCCCTTTTTCTACCAAGGTACAGAAATATTAAATAGAAATGAAAGTTATAATAGAAAAAAAAGCTGCAATGCCTTCCTATCAATACAAATCATTGGAAAGTGTTTTTAGTATCCTGTATTAAACATTTAAAAAATTAAATTACGGAATCAAAACTGGCAAAATGGACATTGGTCCTTTTTCTACCAAGGTACAGAAATATTAAATAGAAATGAAAGTTATAATAGAAAAAAGCTGCAATGCCTTCCTATCAATACAAATCATTGGAAAGTGTTTTTAGTATCCTGTATTAAACATTTAAAAAATTAAATTACGGAATCAAAACTGGCAAAATGGACATTGGCCCTTTTTCTACCAAGGTACAGAAATATTAAATAGAAATGAAAGTTATAATAGAAAAAAAGCTGCAATGTCTTCCTATCAATACAAATCATTGGAAAGTGTTTTTAGTATCCTGTATTAAACATTTAAAAAATTAAATTACGGAATCAAAACTGGCAAAATGGACATTGGTCCTTTTTCTACCAAGGTACAGAAATATTAAATAGAAATGAAAGTTATAATAGAAAAAAGCTGCAATGCCTTCCTATCAATACAAATCATTGGAAAGTGTTTTTAGTATCCTGTATTAAACATTTAAAAAATTAAATTACGGAATCAAAACTGGCAAAATGGACATTGGCCCTTTTTCTACCAAGGTACAGAAATATTAAATAGAAATGAAAGTTATAATAGAAAAAAAAGCTGCAATGCCTTCCTATCAATACAAATCATTGGAAAGTGTTTTTAGTATCCTGTATTAAACATTTAAAAAATTAAATTACGGAATCAAAACTGGCAAAATGGACATTGGTCCTTTTTCTACCAAGGTACAGAAATATTAAATAGAAATGAAAGTTATAATAGAAAAAAGCTGCAATGCCTTCCTATCAATACAAATCATTGGAAAGTGTTTTTAGTATCCTGTATTAAACATTTAAAAAATTAAATTACGGAATCAAAACTGGCAAAATGGACATTGGCCCTTTTTCTACCAAGGTACAGAAATATTAAATAGAAATGAAAGTTATAATAGAAAAAAAGCTGCAATGTCTTCCTATCAATACAAATCATTGGAAAGTGTTTTTAGTATCCTGTATTAAACATTTAAAAAATTAAATTACGGAATCAAAACTGGCAAAATGGACATTGGTCCTTTTTCTACCAAGGTACAGAAATATTAAATAGAAATGAAAGTTATAATAGAAAAAAGCTGCAATGCCTTCCTATCAATACAAATCATTGGAAAGTGTTTTTAGTATCCTGTATTAAACATTTAAAAAATTAAATTACGGAATCAAAACTGGCAAAATGGACATTGGCCCTTTTTCTACCAAGGTACAGAAATATTAAATAGAAATGAAAGTTATAATAGAAAAAAAGCTGCAATGTCTTCCTATCAATACAAATCATTGGAAAGTGTTTTTAGTATCCTGTATTAAACATTTAAAAAATTAAATTACGGAATCAAAACTGGCAAAATGGACATTGGTCCTTTTTCTACCAAGGTACAGAAATATTAAATAGAAATGAAAGTTATAATAGAAAAAAGCTGCAATGCCTTCCTATCAATACAAATCATTGGAAAGTGTTTTTAGTATCCTGTATTAAACATTTAAAAAATTAAATTACGGAATCAAAACTGGCAAAATGGACATTGGTCCTTTTTCTACCAAGGTACAGAAATATTAAATAGAAATGAAAGTTATAATAGAAAAAAAGCTGCAATGCCTTCCTATCAATACAAATCATTGGAAAGTGTTTTTAGTATCCTGTATTAAACATTTAAAAAATTAAGTTACGGAATCAAAACTGGCAAAATGGACATTGGCCCTTTTTCTACCAAGGTACAGAAATATTAAATAGAAATGAAAGTTATAATAGAAAAAAAAGCTGCAATGCCTTCCTATCAATACAAATCATTGGAAAGTGTTTTTAGTATCCTGTATTAAACATTTAAAAAATTAAATTACGGAATCAAAACTGGCAAAATGGACATTGGTCCTTTTTCTACCAAGGTACAGAAATATTAAATAGAAATGAAAGTTATAATAGAAAAAAGCTGCAATGCCTTCCTATCAATACAAATCATTGGAAAGTGTTTTTAGTATCCTGTATTAAACATTTAAAAAATTAAATTACGGAATCAAAACTGGCAAAATGGACATTGGCCCTTTTTCTACCAAGGTACAGAAATATTAAATAGAAATGAAAGTTATAATAGAAAAAAGCTGCAATGCCTTCCTATCAATACAAATCATTGGAAAGTGTTTTTAGTATCCTGTATTAAACATTTAAAAAATTAAATTACGGAATCAAAACTGGCAAAATGGACATTGGCCCTTTTTCTACCAAGGTACAGAAATATTAAATAGAAATGAAAGTTATAATAGAAAAAAAGCTGCAATGTCTTCCTATCAATACAAATCATTGGAAAGTGTTTTTAGTATCCTGTATTAAACATTTAAAAAATTAAATTACGGAATCAAAACTGGCAAAATGGACATTGGTCCTTTTTCTACCAAGGTACAGAAATATTAAATAGAAATGAAAGTTATAATAGAAAAAAGCTGCAATGCCTTCCTATCAATACAAATCATTGGAAAGTGTTTTTAGTATCCTGTATTAAACATTTAAAAAATTAAGTTACGGAATCAAAACTGGCAAAATGGACATTGGCCCTTTTTCTACCAAGGTACAGAAATATTAAATAGAAATGAAAGTTATAATAGAAAAAAAAGCTGCAATGCCTTCCTATCAATACAAATCATTGGAAAGTGTTTTTAGTATCCTGTATTAAACATTTAAAAAATTAAATTACGGAATCAAAACTGGCAAAATGGACATTGGTCCTTTTTCTACCAAGGTACAGAAATATTAAATAGAAATGAAAGTTATAATAGAAAAAAGCTGCAATGCCTTCCTATCAATACAAATCATTGGAAAGTGTTTTTAGTATCCTGTATTAAACATTTAAAAAATTAAATTACGGAATCAAAACTGGCAAAATGGACATTGGCCCTTTTTCTACCAAGGTACAGAAATATTAAATAGAAATGAAAGTTATAATAGAAAAAAAGCTGCAATGTCTTCCTATCAATACAAATCATTGGAAAGTGTTTTTAGTATCCTGTATTAAACATTTAAAAAATTAAATTACGGAATCAAAACTGGCAAAATGGACATTGGTCCTTTTTCTACCAAGGTACAGAAATATTAAATAGAAATGAAAGTTATAATAGAAAAAAGCTGCAATGCCTTCCTATCAATACAAATCATTGGAAAGTGTTTTTAGTATCCTGTATTAAACATTTAAAAAATTAAATTACGGAATCAAAACTGGCAAAATGGACATTGGCCCTTTTTCTACCAAGGTACAGAAATATTAAATAGAAATGAAAGTTATAATAGAAAAAAAAGCTGCAATGCCTTCCTATCAATACAAATCATTGGAAAGTGTTTTTAGTATCCTGTATTAAACATTTAAAAAATTAAATTACGGAATCAAAACTGGCAAAATGGACATTGGTCCTTTTTCTACCAAGGTACAGAAATATTAAATAGAAATGAAAGTTATAATAGAAAAAAGCTGCAATGCCTTCCTATCAATACAAATCATTGGAAAGTGTTTTTAGTATCCTGTATTAAACATTTAAAAAATTAAATTACGGAATCAAAACTGGCAAAATGGACATTGGCCCTTTTTCTACCAAGGTACAGAAATATTAAATAGAAATGAAAGTTATAATAGAAAAAAAGCTGCAATGTCTTCCTATCAATACAAATCATTGGAAAGTGTTTTTAGTATCCTGTATTAAACATTTAAAAAATTAAATTACGGAATCAAAACTGGCAAAATGGACATTGGTCCTTTTTCTACCAAGGTACAGAAATATTAAATAGAAATGAAAGTTATAATAGAAAAAAAAGCTGCAATGCCTTCCTATCAATACAAATCATTGGAAAGTGTTTTTAGTATCCTGTATTAAACATTTAAAAAATTAAATTACGGAATCAAAACTGGCAAAATGGACATTGGTCCTTTTTCTACCAAGGTACAGAAATATTAAATTGAAATGAAAGTTATAATAGAAAAAAGCTGCAATGCCTTCCTATCAATACAAATCATTGGAAAGTGTTTTTAGTATCCTGTATTAAACATTTAAGAAATTAAATTACGGAATCAAAACTGGCAAAATGGACATTGGCCCTTTTTCTACCAAGGTACAGAAATATTAAATAGAAATGAAAGTTATAATAGAAAAAAAAGCTGCAATGCCTTCCTATCAATACAAATCATTGGAAAGTGTTTTTAGTATCCTGTATTAAACATTTAAAAAATTAAATTACGGAATCAAAACTGGCAAAATGGACATTGGTCCTTTTTCTACCAAGGTACAGAAATATTAAATAGAAATGAAAGTTATAATAGAAAAAAGCTGCAATGCCTTCCTATCAATACAAATCATTGGAAAGTGTTTTTAGTATCCTGTATTAAACATTTAAAAAATTAAATTACGGAATCAAAACTGGCAAAATGGACATTGGCCCTTTTTCTACCAAGGTACAGAAATATTAAATAGAAATGAAAGTTATAATAGAAAAAAAGCTGCAATGTCTTCCTATCAATACAAATCATTGGAAAGTGTTTTTAGTATCCTGTATTAAACATTTAAAAAATTAAATTACGGAATCAAAACTGGCAAAATGGACATTGGTCCTTTTTCTACCAAGGTACAGAAATATTAAATAGAAATGAAAGTTATAATAGAAAAAAGCTGCAATGCCTTCCTATCAATACAAATCATTGGAAAGTGTTTTTAGTATCCTGTATTAAACATTTAAAAAATTAAATTACGGAATCAAAACTGGCAAAATGGACATTGGCCCTTTTTCTACCAAGGTACAGAAATATTAAATAGAAATGAAAGTTATAATAGAAAAAAAAGCTGCAATGCCTTCCTATCAATACAAATCATTGGAAAGTGTTTTTAGTATCCTGTATTAAACATTTAAAAAATTAAATTACGGAATCAAAACTGGCAAAATGGACATTGGTCCTTTTTCTACCAAGGTACAGAAATATTAAATAGAAATGAAAGTTATAATAGAAAAAAGCTGCAATGCCTTCCTATCAATACAAATCATTGGAAAGTGTTTTTAGTATCCTGTATTAAACATTTAAAAAATTAAATTACGGAATCAAAACTGGCAAAATGGACATTGGCCCTTTTTCTACCAAGGTACAGAAATATTAAATAGAAATGAAAGTTATAATAGAAAAAAAGCTGCAATGTCTTCCTATCAATACAAATCATTGGAAAGTGTTTTTAGTATCCTGTATTAAACATTTAAAAAATTAAATTACGGAATCAAAACTGGCAAAATGGACATTGGTCCTTTTTCTACCAAGGTACAGAAATATTAAATAGAAATGAAAGTTATAATAGAAAAAAAAGCTGCAATGCCTTCCTATCAATACAAATCATTGGAAAGTGTTTTTAGTATCCTGTATTAAACATTTAAAAAATTAAATTACGGAATCAAAACTGGCAAAATGGACATTGGTCCTTTTTCTACCAAGGTACAGAAATATTAAATAGAAATGAAAGTTATAATAGAAAAAAGCTGCAATGCCTTCCTATCAATACAAATCATTGGAAAGTGTTTTTAGTATCCTGTATTAAACATTTAAAAAATTAAATTACGGAATCAAAACTGGCAAAATGGACATTGGCCCTTTTTCTACCAAGGTACAGAAATATTAAATAGAAATGAAAGTTATAATAGAAAAAAAAGCTGCAATGCCTTCCTATCAATACAAATCATTGGAAAGTGTTTTTAGTATCCTGTATTAAACATTTAAAAAATTAAATTACGGAATCAAAACTGGCAAAATGGACATTGGTCCTTTTTCTACCAAGGTACAGAAATATTAAATAGAAATGAAAGTTATAATAGAAAAAAGCTGCAATGCCTTCCTATCAATACAAATCATTGGAAAGTGTTTTTAGTATCCTGTATTAAACATTTAAAAAATTAAATTACGGAATCAAAACTGGCAAAATGGACATTGGCCCTTTTTCTACCAAGGTACAGAAATATTAAATAGAAATGAAAGTTATAATAGAAAAAAAGCTGCAATGTCTTCCTATCAATACAAATCATTGGAAAGTGTTTTTAGTATCCTGTATTAAACATTTAAAAAATTAAATTACGGAATCAAAACTGGCAAAATGGACATTGGTCCTTTTTCTACCAAGGTACAGAAATATTAAATAGAAATGAAAGTTATAATAGAAAAAAGCTGCAATGCCTTCCTATCAATACAAATCATTGGAAAGTGTTTTTAGTATCCTGTATTAAACATTTAAAAAATTAAATTACGGAATCAAAACTGGCAAAATGGACATTGGCCCTTTTTCTACCAAGGTACAGAAATATTAAATAGAAATGAAAGTTATAATAGAAAAAAAAGCTGCAATGCCTTCCTATCAATACAAATCATTGGAAAGTGTTTTTAGTATCCTGTATTAAACATTTAAAAAATTAAATTACGGAATCAAAACTGGCAAAATGGACATTGGCCCTTTTTCTACCAAGGTACAGAAATATTAAATAGAAATGAAAGTTATAATAGAAAAAAAAGCTGCAATGCCTTCCTATCAATACAAATCATTGGAAAGTGTTTTTAGTATCCTGTATTAAACATTTAAAAAATTAAATTACGGAATCAAAACTGGCAAAATGGACATTGGTCCTTTTTCTACCAAGGTACAGAAATATTAAATAGAAATGAAAGTTATAATAGAAAAAAGCTGCAATGCCTTCCTATCAATACAAATCATTGGAAAGTGTTTTTAGTATCCTGTATTAAACATTTAAAAAATTAAATTACGGAATCAAAACTGGCAAAATGGACATTGGCCCTTTTTCTACCAAGGTACAGAAATATTAAATAGAAATGAAAGTTATAATAGAAAAAAAAGCTGCAATGCCTTCCTATCAATACAAATCATTGGAAAGTGTTTTTAGTATCCTGTATTAAACATTTAAAAAATTAAATTACGGAATCAAAACTGGCAAAATGGACATTGGTCCTTTTTCTACCAAGGTACAGAAATATTAAATAGAAATGAAAGTTATAATAGAAAAAAGCTGCAATGCCTTCCTATCAATACAAATCATTGGAAAGTGTTTTTAGTATCCTGTATTAAACATTTAAAAAATTAAATTACGGAATCAAAACTGGCAAAATGGACATTGGCCCTTTTTCTACCAAGGTACAGAAATATTAAATAGAAATGAAAGTTATAATAGAAAAAAAAGCTGCAATGCCTTCCTATCAATACAAATCATTGGAAAGTGTTTTTAGTATCCTGTATTAAACATTTAAAAAATTAAATTACGGAATCAAAACTGGCAAAATGGACATTGGTCCTTTTTCTACCAAGGTACAGAAATATTAAATAGAAATGAAAGTTATAATAGAAAAAAGCTGCAATGCCTTCCTATCAATACAAATCATTGGAAAGTGTTTTTAGTATCCTGTATTAAACATTTAAAAAATTAAATTACGGAATCAAAACTGGCAAAATGGACATAGGCCCTTTTTCTACCAAGGTACAGAAATATTAAATAGAAATGAAAGTTATAATAGAAAAAAAGCTGCAATGTCTTCCTATCAATACAAATCATTGGAAAGTGTTTTTAGTATCCTGTATTAAACATTTAAAAAATTAAATTACGGAATCAAAAACTGGCAAAATGGACATTGGTCCTTTTTCTACAAGGTACAGAAATATTAAATAGAAATGAAAGTTATAATAGAAAAAAGCTGCAATGCCTTCCTATCAATACAAATCATTGGAAAGTGTTTTTAGTATCCTGTATTAAACATTTAAAAAATTAAATTACGGAATCAAAACTGGCAAAATGGACATTGGCCCTTTTTCTACCAAGGTACAGAAATATTAAATAGAAATGAAAGTTATAATAGAAAAAAAAGCTGCAATGCCTTCCTATCAATACAAATCATTGGAAAGTGTTTTTAGTATCCTGTATTAAACATTTAAAAAATTAAATTACGGAATCAAAACGGGCAAAATGGACATTGGTCCTTTTTCTACCAAGGTACAGAAATATTAAATAGAAATGAAAGTTATAACAGAAAAAAGCTGCAATGCCTTCCTATCAATACAAAATCATTGGAAAGTGTTTTTAGTATCCTGTATTAAACATTTAAAAAATTAAATTACGGAATCAAAACTGGCAAAATGGACATTGGCCCTTTTTCTACCAAGGTACAGAAATATTAAATAGAAATGAAAGTTATAATAGAAAAAAAAGCTGCAATGCCTTCCTATCAATACAAATCATTGGAAAGTGTTTTTAGTATCCTGTATTAAACATTTAAAAAATTAAATTACGGAATCAAAACTGGCAAAATGGACATTGGTCCTTTTTCTACCAAGGTACAGAAATATTAAATAGAAATGAAAGTTATAATAGAAAAAAGCTGCAATACCTTCCTATCAATACAAATCATTGAAAAGTGTTTTTAGTATCCTGTATTAAACATTTAAAAAATTAAATTACGGAATCAAAACTGGCAAAATGGACATTGGCCCTTTTTCTACCAAGGTACAGAAATATTAAATAGAAATGAAAGTTATAATAGAAAAAAAGCTGCAATGTCCTTCCTATCAATACAAATCATTGGAAAGTGTTTTTAGTATCCTGTATTAAACATTTAAAAAATTAAATTACGGAATCAAAACTGGCAAAATGGACATTGGTCCTTTTTCTACCAAGGTACAGAAATATTAAATAGAAATGAAAGTTATAATAGAAAAAAGCTGCAATGCCTTCCTATCAATACAAATCATTGGAAAGTGTTTTTAGTATCCTGTATTAAACATTTAAAAAATTAAATTACGGAATCAAAACTGGCAAAATGGACATTGGCCCTTTTTCTACCAAGGTACAGAAATATTAAATAGAAATGAAAGTTATAATAGAAAAAAAAGCTGCAATGCCTTCCTATCAATACAAATCATTGGAAAGTGTTTTTAGTATCCTGTATTAAACATTTAAAAAATTAAATTACGGAATCAAAACTGGCAAAATGGACATTGGTCCTTTTTCTACCAAGGTACAGAAATATTAAATAGAAATGAAAGTTATAATAGAAAAAAGCTGCAATGCCTTCCTATCAATACAAATCATTGGAAAGTGTTTTTAGTATCCTGTATTAAACATTTAAAAAATTAAATTACGGAATCAAAACTGGCAAAATGGACATTGGCCCTTTTTCTACCAAGGTACAGAAATATTAAATAGAAATGAAAGTTATAATAGAAAAAAAAGCTGCAATGTCTTCCTATCAATACAAATCATTGGAAAGTGTTTTTAGTATCCTGTATTAAACATTTAAAAAATTAAATTACGGAATCAAAACTGGCAAAATGGACATTGGTCCTTTTTCTACCAAGGTACAGAAATATTAAATAGAAATGAAAGTTATAATAGAAAAAAGCTGCAATGCCTTCCTATCAATACAAATCATTGGAAAGTGTTTTTAGTATCCTGTATTAAACATTTAAAAAATTAAATTACGGAATCAAAACTGGCAAAATGGACATTGGCCCTTTTTCTACCAAGGTACAGAAATATTAAATAGAAATGAAAGTTATAATAGAAAAAAAAGCTGCAATGCCTTCCTATCAATACAAATCATTGGAAAGTGTTTTTAGTATCCTGTATTAAACATTTAAAAAATTAAATTACGGAATCAAAACTGGCAAAATGGACATTGGTCCTTTTTCTACCAAGGTACAGAAATATTAAATAGAAATGAAAGTTATAATAGAAAAAAGCTGCAATGCCTTCCTATCAATACAAATCATTGGAAAGTGTTTTTAGTATCCTGTATTAAACATTTAAAAAATTAAATTACGGAATCAAAACTGGCAAAATGGACATTGGCCCTTTTTCTACCAAGGTACAGAAATATTAAATAGAAATGAAAGTTATAATAGAAAAAAAGCTGCAATGTCTTCCTATCAATACAAATCATTGGAAAGTGTTTTTAGTATCCTGTATTAAACATTTAAAAAATTAAATTACGGAATCAAAACTGGCAAAATGGACATTGGTCCTTTTTCTACCAAGGTACAGAAATATTAAATAGAAATGAAAGTTATAATAGAAAAAAGCTGCAATGCCTTCCTATCAATACAAATCATTGGAAAGTGTTTTTAGTATCCTGTATTAAACATTTAAAAAATTAAATTACGGAATCAAAACTGGCAAAATGGACATTGGCCCTTTTTCTACCAAGGTACAGAAATATTAAATAGAAATGAAAGTTATAATAGAAAAAAAAGCTGCAATGCCTTCCTATCAATACAAATCATTGGAAAGTGTTTTTAGTATCCTGTATTAAACATTTAAAAAATTAAATTACGGAATCAAAACTGGCAAAATGGACATTGGTCCTTTTTCTACCAAGGTACAGAAATATTAAATAGAAATGAAAGTTATAATAGAAAAAAGCTGCAATGCCTTCCTATCAATACAAATCATTGGAAAGTGTTTTTAGTATCCTGTATTAAACATTTAAAAAATTAAATTACGGAATCAAAACTGGCAAAATGGACATTGGCCCTTTTTCTACCAAGGTACAGAAATATTAAATAGAAATGAAAGTTATAATAGAAAAAAAGCTGCAATGTCTTCCTATCAATACAAATCATTGGAAAGTGTTTTTTAGTATCCTGTATTAAACATTTAAAAAATTAAATTACGGAATCAAAACTGGCAAAATGGACATTGGTCCTTTTTCTACCAAGGTACAGAAATATTAAATAGAAATGAAAGTTATAATAGAAAAAAGCTGCAATGCCTTCCTATCAATACAAATCATTGGAAAGTGTTTTTAGTATCCTGTATTAAACATTTAAAAAATTAAATTACGGAATCAAAACTGGCAAAATGGACATTGGCCCTTTTTCTACCAAGGTACAGAAATATTAAATAGAAATGAAAGTTATAATAGAAAAAAAAGCTGCAATGCCTTCCTATCAATACAAATCATTGGAAAGTGTTTTTAGTATCCTGTATTAAACATTTAAAAAATTAAATTACGGAATCAAAACTGGCAAAATGGACATTGGTCCTTTTTCTACCAAGGTACAGAAATATTAAATAGAAATGAAAGTTATAATAGAAAAAAGCTGCAATGCCTTCCTATCAATACAAATCATTGGAAAGTGTTTTTAGTATCCTGTATTAAACATTTAAAAAATTAAATTACGGAATCAAAACTGGCAAAATGGACATTGGCCCTTTTTCTACCAAGGTACAGAAATATTAAATAGAAATGAAAGTTATAATAGAAAAAAAAGCTGCAATGCCTTCCTATCAATACAAATCATTGGAAAGTGTTTTTAGTATCCTGTATTAAACATTTAAAAAATTAAATTACGGAATCAAAACTGGCAAAATGGACATTGGTCCTTTTTCTACCAAGGTACAGAAATATTAAATAGAAATGAAAGTTATAATAGAAAAAAGCTGCAATGCCTTCCTATCAATACAAATCATTGAAAAGTGTTTTTAGTATCCTGTATTAAACATTTAAAAAATTAAATTACGGAATCAAAACTGGCAAAATGGACATTGGCCCTTTTTCTACCAAGGTACAGAAATATTAAATAGAAATGAAAGTTATAATAGAAAAAAAGCTGCAATGTCTTCCTATCAATACAAATCATTGGAAAGTGTTTTTAGTATCCTGTATTAAACATTTAAAAAATTAAATTACGGAATCAAAACTGGCAAAATGGACATTGGTCCTTTTTCTACCAAGGTACAGAAATATTAAATAGAAATGAAAGTTATAATAGAAAAAAGCTGCAATGCCTTCCTATCAATACAAATCATTGGAAAGTGTTTTTAGTATCCTGTATTAAACATTTAAAAAATTAAATTACGGAATCAAAACTGGCAAAATGGACATTGGCCCTTTTTCTACCAAGGTACAGAAATATTAAATAGAAATGAAAGTTATAATAGAAAAAAAAGCTGCAATGCCTTCCTATCAATACAAATCATTGGAAAGTGTTTTTAGTATCCTGTATTAAACATTTAAAAAATTAAATTACGGAATCAAAACTGGCAAAATGGACATTGGTCCTTTTTCTACCAAGGTACAGAAATATTAAATAGAAATGAAAGTTATAATAGAAAAAAGCTGCAATGCCTTCCTATCAATACAAATCATTGGAAAGTGTTTTTAGTATCCTGTATTAAACATTTAAAAAATTAAATTACGGAATCAAAACTGGCAAAATGGACATTGGCCCTTTTTCTACCAAGGTACAGAAATATTAAATAGAAATGAAAGTTATAATAGAAAAAAAGCTGCAATGTCTTCCTATCAATACAAATCATTGGAAAGTGTTTTTAGTATCCTGTATTAAACATTTAAAAAATTAAATTACGGAATCAAAACTGGCAAAATGGACATTGGTCCTTTTTCTACCAAGGTACAGAAATATTAAATAGAAATGAAAGTTATAATAGAAAAAAGCTGCAATGCCTTCCTATCAATACAAATCATTGGAAAGTGTTTTTAGTATCCTGTATTAAACATTTAAAAAATTAAATTACGGAATCAAAACTGGCAAAATGGACATTGGCCCTTTTTCTACCAAGGTACAGAAATATTAAATAGAAATGAAAGTTATAATAGAAAAAAAGCTGCAATGTCTTCCTATCAATACAAATCATTGGAAAGTGTTTTTAGTATCCTGTATTAAACATTTAAAAAATTAAATTACGGAATCAAAACTGGCAAAATGGACATTGGCCCTTTTTCTACCAAGGTACAGAAATATTAAATAGAAATGAAAGTTATAATAGAAAAAAAAGCTGCAATGCCTTCCTATCAATACAAATCATTGGAAAGTGTTTTTAGTATCCTGTATTAAACATTTAAAAAATTAAATTACGGAATCAAAACTGGCAAAATGGACATTGGTCCTTTTTCTACCAAGGTACAGAAATATTAAATAGAAATGAAAGTTATAATAGAAAAAAGCTGCAATGCCTTCCTATCAATACAAATCATTGAAAAGTGTTTTTAGTATCCTGTATTAAACATTTAAAAAATTAAATTACGGAATCAAAACTGGCAAAATGGACATTGGCCCTTTTTCTACCAAGGTACAGAAATATTAAATAGAAATGAAAGTTATAATAGAAAAAAAGCTGCAATGTCTTCCTATCAATACAAATCATTGGAAAGTGTTTTTAGTATCCTGTATTAAACATTTAAAAAATTAAATTACGGAATCCAAACTGGCAAAATGGACATTGGTCCTTTTTCTACCAAGGTACAGAAATATTAAATAGAAATGAAAGTTATAATAGAAAAAAGCTGCAATGCCTTCCTATCAATACAAATCATTGGAAAGTGTTTTTAGTATCCTGTATTAAACATTTAAAAAATTAAATTACGGAATCAAAACTGGCAAAATGGACATTGGCCCTTTTTCTACCAAGGTACAGAAATATTAAATAGAAATGAAAGTTATAATAGAAAAAAAAGCTGCAATGCCTTCCTATCAATACAAATCATTGGAAAGTGTTTTTAGTATCCTGTATTAAACATTTAAAAAATTAAATTACGGAATCAAAACTGGCAAAATGGACATTGGTCCTTTTTCTACCAAGGTACAGAAATATTAAATAGAAATGAAAGTTATAATAGAAAAAAGCTGCAATGCCTTCCTATCAATACAAATCATTGGAAAGTGTTTTTAGTATCCTGTATTAAACATTTAAAAAATTAAATTACGGAATCAAAACTGGCAAAATGGACATTGGCCCTTTTTCTACCAAGGTACAGAAATATTAAATAGAAATGAAAGTTATAATAGAAAAAAAGCTGCAATGTCTTCCTATCAATACAAATCATTGGAAAGTGTTTTTAGTATCCTGTATTAAACATTTAAAAAATTAAATTACGGAATCAAAACTGGCAAAATGGACATTGGTCCTTTTTCTACCAAGGTACAGAAATATTAAATAGAAATGAAAGTTATAATAGAAAAAAGCTGCAATGCCTTCCTATCAATACAAATCATTGGAAAGTGTTTTTAGTATCCTGTATTAAACATTTAAAAAATTAAATTACGGAATCAAAACTGGCAAAATGGACATTGGCCCTTTTTCTACCAAGGTACAGAAATATTAAATAGAAATGAAAGTTATAATAGAAAAAAAGCTGCAATGTCTTCCTATCAATACAAATCATTGGAAAGTGTTTTTAGTATCCTGTATTAAACATTTAAAAAATTAAATTACGGAATCAAAACTGGCAAAATGGACATTGGTCCTTTTTCTACCAAGGTACAGAAATATTAAATAAATTTTATGTTGGTAAAGTAGGGCAATTGCAATCGTGGGTAAGTGCATCCACGAAATATAAATATGTCTGAATTAAGTAGGGGCTGCCACCTGCTGGAAATACCCTTGAAGGAGTGCTATAGATTAGTTTCACCGCTAGAGAGCTTCGAATTTCGGTAGGGAAGTAGCATAGACCAAAGGAGGGTACGAATGGATTGATATGCTTTTGCCCCACCCACAATACACCATATTGCAAACATGAAAACAGTGTGCACTTGTCTCATATGATGGTGCAAATGCGACCCGATGAAATAGCATTGGAAAGTATTTTTCAAGTTGTACTTTTGGACAAATTAGAATATAAATGTATTAGTAAAAGGTCTGTTAGTTTGGTAGAAATAGGAATTTAAAAAAAATTATTGGGACAGAGTAGTAATTGTTTCTTTGAAGATATGAATCTGCACATACCCCGCCACATATTAAAATATTTACTTGCAATTTAAAACACTGAATTCATATATTTCAGTGCTCATGGGATGATATGGTATTTCAAATATTTGCTTTTGCGAAAATTATATTGATCGCCTTTTAAACATATTTTTGATATTTTTAAAAGTAAAATCAATTTTCAAAATGACCACATAAATTTTCCTATGCCATTTTGAAATGTGCTCCATATATCAGTGTATTTTTTCATTGCCATAGAAATCTGCTAGTCGTAAGTGACGCAGGTTAGTTTCTTAACTAACCTGCGTCACTTACTTGGGACTTACTTGGTTAGTAACTTACTGTGGGAATACTACTCTTTTTTGTGTTAGTAATACTTTTATTGTGTGTTTATGACCATTACTTTAGGTTGTCTGTCTTATGTTTGACGTAGCCTGGCCAAAGATAATCCTTGCTCCATAAAATCTGACCAGCCATTACTTCTTTATATATCTTCAGAAGATTGCAGTTATGTAAAACTATAGTACACATAAATTGTTTACCATGTACATTATTACGTAATTTCAAACAGTATAGGTATTTAAAAACCTACTCATCGAAAGTAGTCACAGATAACTACAACCAACAAATATAGGAAGATAGATAGTTGAACTTGGAGCAGCACAACGGGATATTGGCGACGGTCCGGGATCAATCCCGAAGGAAACTATCCGAGTAAATTGAACCACGGTCAGATGATGACGTCAACACCTGAGCTGGGATCCCACTTCCATACCCCGCCAACAGGAAGACATTTGAGGCCACGAGGGATTTAACGTGCACCAGGATCCCACGTAGACGAAGGTCTTTAGATAGATCTAGTTCGAACTCGCAACCCTCCGGTTGATAATCCGCGACTTTACCAAGTGGTCTACCTCGGCCCTTTAGAAATTTAGAAAAAATTTAAAACTAATCTTCACTGGTAGGTAGATATTCAATTAACGTCGCGCTGGAGCAACACAAAGGGCTATAGGCGATGGTCAAATCCGAATGGAAAGGTCCGAGGACAACACCACGAGGACAACCACAACAATTTTGAACCACGGTAAGATGACGAGGTTCACACCTGATCTGACATCTCACTCTCCAAACTTACACACCATCCCAACGTGAGGACATTTGAGGCGACGATACATTTAACGTGCACTAGCCTCCTTTATACGATCGTCTTTGGTTGAATTCAAACTCGCAATTCACCGGTTGCTCATCCGTAACTCTTCCAACCGTTCTCTGAGTTAATCTCAGAATAAAACTACAAGCATTTTATAATAGATATGAAAAAGTGAAGTCAAAAAGCAGAGATGTGCTTTTACCGAAACCGTGTGCTCCACGGCAATTACCTATTAAATATTAACTTCCACTTCAACACCACCCAGTCCATAAAGATCGACAGAGCAAAAATATTTTCTTCCACACGCCACGTTTTATTTTCGCAACTGCGAGTGGCAACGGTGCTGTATCAGCCCCAATCATGACAGCCAACATACGCCGTCCTTCTCACAGGACTTATCGGTTCTTTTAGCACTGAAACGATGATTACTCCCATCTATCTACTAATTACTTTTCAATTAACTTTAAACGCGCATTTCCCTAATTGATTCAGAGGGGAGAGAGATAATGAAAAAAGACACATCCATAATATTTAATAACGCAATAACAACAAAGTCGTTCTTGCCGGTGGGATTTTTAAAGACGGCCGGCGAGCGGGCCTTCTTTGTAGCAAGTGTAATGATAAGGGGTGTTAATTCATCAAAGATGATGGAGCATTAGCACGCAAGTTCGCAATTTTCACCCCCTGCCCGCTTCCTATCGATCGGATGGTGTTGTTTTATCTGGGGGAGGGGGCAAGAAGCGTGCCACTTGTTCTCTCGCGCTCTTGACTCTCCAAAAACTTGCATTGTTCAAAGACTTGCGGAGGAACTGCGTCACTTTTGTCGCTTGTTTTATCGCCGTGTTGGTGTTAATTTATGTATACATATTGTCAGATTATCCCAGCTGCAGGACAGCGAAATGAGGTCATGAACATGCGACCGACAGATAATGAAAATAGCACTACATGTTAAAAACGCCCTCAGGGGTACGTCTTCTGTAGGTGCGTAAGGGCATCACGACCCCGAGGTACTCGAGTGATCTTTACTTCCTTTCATTTTTACCCTCTCATACTCTTCTGCTTTTTGCTTGTCTTCGTCCCTCATTGTGTTGTCTGTCTTGCGATTGGAGCAGCTTGGCCAAATATGGCCCTTCACCATGAAACCCGAAAACTATCAACATCTTCTAAACGTCACTTTCTGTCAAGCTAAATATATATAGATTGGTTCGTTTTGGGGTCTTGGGAGCAAGTTCCATATTTGCCGAAGCTGGGCCAAAAACAAGACTATGTAATGTAATTGTGAAAAGAAAAGATGCATAGACGTAGGGAAATTTGCTTGGGCATTCTGCGGTCGCGATCCCCATGTATACCAAAGGCAGTGAACCCCATGGAAAAAGAAAAGATCACTGGGATACTTCGAGTTCGTGAAGCCAGTGCTCACCTAAAGATGTGCTCCTGGCTGCTAAATATAGTTAGCAGTAGTGTTTCTAAGGCAATAGTACGTATTCTAAACTTGACGTGAGTTGGCTTATTCTTTTAATATAATTTCAGCATGCCACCAATAAAAATTCAAAAGAATGAATTCCGAATTGATATATGGTAGACGATTGCTCAACGCCAATTAGACTAAACTCCAAACGTCGACAGAATGGCAATAAACTTCAGTGTAAGTTAACCCGATGTGTATCATGCGAAAGTATTTGTATGGAAGTAAAATCTTAGACAGCTGGTTTGTTTGCAATAGCCCGTTGTGTTGCTCCAGGGCAAAGTAAATTCAACTATTTACCTACCTTATTTGATTGTTTACACTGAAAATTTGTCTGTCAGGTAAGTGAGAGAACTGCCAAAAGTGTGCATAACCTTGTTTGGCCAGAAAAATTATGGATATAAGGCGATGCTTACTTTGAAGAATTGCAGGGTAGAATATGATTCCAGCACTTCACCGATAAAAATTCGAAAGAACGCATTCTGAATTTATGTATGATAGTTAATTGGTAAACACCGATTAGATTAAACGCCAAACGTTACCAAAACGTCGATAAACTACATTTTAAGATAATCCCGATATGTATCATGGGAGAGCAGTAGTAAAATCTTCGCAGACTGTCTGGTTTGTTAACATGGAAAATCCCTTTCGTAAGCGATCTCAATATTAGTATTGGTAGCAAAGTTATCCAAATCGAATTTTATAACTCTGCACATAGATATGAATATACCTTATGATTAACTTACAGAAATACAAAATGAGTATTCAAAACAATGAACTTTTAAATTAAAATATAGTTATGAAACTTGGGATAATTATATTATAGTTAAT